>CM053773.1:214252585-214326075 GCA_028658325.1 Potorous gilbertii
AGAAAATATTGCAAGCAGCTAGAAAGAAACAATTCCAGTATTGTGGAAATACAATCAGGATAACACAACATCTAGCAGCTTCTACATTAAGGGATCGAAGGGTGTGGAATAGGATATTCCAGAAGTCAAAGGAACTAGGACTAAAACATGGTCTTTCAATGAAATAGAGGACTTTCAAGCAAGAATTGTAAAGATCCTCTTCTATGCATAGGCCCTAATGCACTGTAGTATCTCTTTGAGTCTTTGCTTTACTCTATTTCTAATTCTTGGGATCTTTACCCCTTTCCCCATGACTGGAAAGAAGGGTCAGGTTATGAGAATGGATGGATAAAGTAAGAATGAGTTAAAAACTCAGGAAATCTAAGGTTTATTGTGGGAGGCCCTTAGTGGTAAGTGGAAGGATATTTAGTTAATCCATGTATTATGAATACGTTGAGTAGAAAAGACACTGGAGTTTCTCTCTGGCCTCTGCATGTGATGAACTTTCAAGGAATTCCCTCATCTTTTGTCTCTGGCAAAGAGAGAGATAGTGTGGTATGGTCAGTTAGCCAGTCAACAAGCATTAATTACATGTTTCTGTGCCAGGCACTCACTGTGGAAAAAGAATTTGATGTGGTGTCAGAATACTAAAAATTCTGGGACTGCTTCTGACACTATTTTTGGAAACTTGAACAACTCAGTTTATCTCCTTAAGCCCTATTTCCTCATCAGAGAGGCCACGTAGAGCACTGAAATTGGAGTTATAAGATCATAGAGCTAGAGGCAGAAGGGACCATCTGGGATCATAGGCTTAGAGCAAGAAGGGACCTTGCAAGTTAACACTTTCATTTTACAAATGTGGAAGTTGAGACCCAGGGAGGTTAAGATTGATGCAAGCAGTGTCAGAGGCAAGATTTTAATCTGGTTTTCTTGACCTCAGAGTTTGGGTTCTTTCCATGGTCATAACAGTGAATTAGAAAAACCTGGATGAGCACACTGCCTCAGACACCAATGGCTACCCCATCTTGGGCAGACCTCTCAACCACTGAGAGCTTCCATTTCCTCTGTAAGATGGAGATGATGATAGCACTTACCTCACAAGGTTATTTTGAGGATCTAATGAGCCAATTTGTGGAAAGTTCTCAAGCCTTAAAGTTCTGTGTAACTTTGAACAATTAGTATTATCTCACTTCACATTTTGTTCAGTGGTCTCTACCTGACTTTCCAAACAAAATTCCTTTCCCTGGTCCCCACTCACCTTGTTGAGGGAAGGATCTGTGGGCTTTTACCTTGGTATTTTTTCCTATTGCTATTTTCTAATCCCATTGGTTAGCACATCGAAGAAGGGTTTAATACAGGCTTTTCAATTCATGTATTCATTCAGATCGAAATGGTCCTATTGAAATAGGTCACTATCCCACAATTTTTCTTTTATTTTTAGTGTTCAGCATACTGTTGCAGGCACAGACAAACACACACACACACACACACACACACACTATAATAATGCAACAATGTAATTGAATATAAATAATGGGATGTAGGCATCAGTGAGAGCATATTTTGGAATGTTTATTATTGTTAATTATTGTTGATATCATCTATAGAATGATTTTTACCATAATCTCTGCTTTACAGGATGTTTTGTGGAAGATAATAAATAAGAAAGGACTTTGTAATTCAATCACTCCGTATTTGTTTAGGTTTACTATATGCTAGGTGCTGTGCTTAGCATATAAAGGGAAAACACAATCCCCCAAGGAGTTACATCCTTTCTGGGGAGACAACATGTAAACACCTATGTACATACAAGGTATAAATAGTTATTTTGGAATTCTAAAGTGTTATACAGATGTATTATGATACATTAAAATAATTTATGTGAATATTGTACATTATTGCAAATTTTAACTATTGATTTTTTTTTAAATGAGACGTTTTAGCTCCTTAGGTGGTAGATTCTTTGTCTCTGTGGTAAGAATATGCTTATGAACATCAGAGTGTATGTGAGTGTTCTCCTAACATCTGCTCACATCATCTGATCTTTACATTTTGTGAATAAAACCAAATTTGGAGTCCCTTTCAAAGCCAAAAATTCTTCGTTGCCATTGTTAGTCGTTTTTCAGTTGTGTTCGACTCTCCATGACCCCATTTCAGATTTTCTCAGCAGATAACTGTAATGGTTTTGCTATTTCCTTCTCCAGTTCATTTTACAGATGAGGAAACTGAGGCCAAACAGGGTGAAGTGGCTTGCCAGAGTCACACAGCTAGGGAGGCTAGATTTGTCTGAGGTTCCCCCAAGCCCAGCATTCTATCCATTGAGTCACTTAGCTGCTCCTCCCAAAGTTCTAACCATCATCAACAACAAAAAAAAATTGACAAAGTTAATGTTCCCACACTTTTTTTTTTAATTTTAACCAGATAAGCTTAAGGAGGTAGTAAGGGGCCCATAAAATTGTCTGGATATGGTATTTTATTTTTAACAAAACTCCATTTTTCAGGCATGTATAAAAAGGAATTGAAAAACCAAATCATCAAAGTCTTCCATTTTGATCAAGTATCCAATTGTTATAAGGGGAAGTCCATACTCTATTAGTATGAGAACCAGTATCATCTGAGCAAAAAAGTTCCCAGATGCTTGGGCTATTCAATTTCCTTTTTGTTAAAATGGGATGCATTGCAGTCCTAGATCCTGACTGAGCAATGATGGTTCAAGAGTAGAACCTGCACCAGGTTACGCCAATAATTACAAGCCCCCCAGGATTCTAGCTCAGAAATTTTTGTATGTTCTCAGGAGACAAGGATGAGTGATCATCAAAGGCGCAGAAGCACAGCAGGGCTGTCATAAGCCTGAAGTTACAACTTAGACATGCAATAGAAAATATCATTGCTACCTCTCCAGTGCATAGCCCGTAGTAATTAAAAACTTGGCCCCTGCTGTTTTATCATCTCATTAGCAATGGGGGCACAAGACTTTTATCCTTGTTTGTCAGGAATCAAACATACCAGAGGAACTCTGATTATAAATTGATGAATGTAAAGTTAAACTTTTAAATAAGAGGAGTGTCTATTCACAATGTTTTTTAAGCTGATTAAAGAGATCTCTCTTTTATTTTTCTATTAAAAATAATATCTAAATTCAACATAGCATAGTAGAGGTCATCTCTAGGATTGAACATGAAACACAATTTGCAAAGTGGTACTTTTTGTAAGCATTTCCGATTTAAAATAAATAGTGGTCCTGAAAAACTTCCTGAAAGCCTTAATACAAAGGGAGGCTATCCAGCCATTTCAAGGCTTTTGATGTTTAAAAATCTTCCATGCTTCTTGGTTATTTGTATTTCTTTTCCCTTTCTAAGGGGGTCTGAATGGTCTTGACATGCAAAAAAAGTGTTTTGGTCATTTTAATTATCTGTCTTTTGTTTTCTTTCCTTCCTTCTCTTCTTTCCTTTTCTTATTCCCTTTCTTCCTCCCTTCTTTCTATTTATTTCCTTCCCTCCTTTTTCTTCCTTCCTTCCTTCTTTCCTTCCTTCCTTTCTTTCTTTCTATCTAGTCTCTAGCATTTGTTCCCATAGTGGAGAGCATCCTTTAGAACCTTGTTCTCTCGGGGTCCTAAAGACTCTGCTGGTTCTGAGGTGCTTTATTGAATTGTGGCTGGTCCTTAGTTTAAGTAGCCACTTTCTAATTTTTTCTGTTTCATTCCTTTGAACAGAGCATCAGGTTTAAATCTTTCCATAGCTTCTTTGTCCTTGCCTTTCCTTCTGCATCTGAGACTAATTTCATAGAGGAATCATCATCTAATTGGCTTAAGCCACCAAGTGGACATCTAGTTAAAACCTTTATCACAGTCAAAAGGAAAGATGATGCTTCATAGAAAGAGTTTTAAAAATATAATAGGTTCCTTCTGGGCCTGGAGTAGGGAAGAAACGAGTTCAAATCTAGCCTCAGATACTTGTTAGCTATCTAACCATAGGCAACTTACTAAAAGGAGCATAACAGTAGCACCAGCCTCCCAGGGTTTTTGTGTGGGTCAAATAAAATAGTAATTGCAAAGCACTTAGCACACTGCCTGACATATAGCTATATAAATGTTAGCTAATATTAATATATAACTCAAAGTTTTATCTCAACAAAAGGAAAGATGGTGCTTCATATAGAATGTTTTAAAAATATGATTAAGACAGTGGACAGAGTATTGAGGCTGAAGTCAGGAAGACCTGAGTTCAAGTCCAAGCTCAGACATTTACTAGCTGTATGACCCTAGGCAAAACATTTCACCTTTGCTTGCCACATTTTTCTCAACTGTAAAATGGGGGTAATGATAGCACCTAACTCCCAGAGCTGTGAAGATTAAATGAGAATGTTTGTAAGGCATTTAGCATAGTGCCTGGCACATATAGCACTTTATAATGCTAGTTATTATATATTTACATATTACATATATGTGTGTGTTACAAGTAATATCAGTATCCTTAGCATTTGTTTTTCCCCCTAAATAATCCCACTACAGAATTTTTATTTAAAGTTACTTTAGACTCTCTAAGCACATCAAGGGCTCAGGTATTATTGTGGTTAGGGCCAACAATGGGTAGGGAGAAAAAAATGACACCACAACCATCCTTTACAAAGGCCTTTTACAAATTAAAGTCTGTATAAAGAGAGTCATAGGAAATGGATTAGGAGCCAATATCAGTCAATACCAGGTTCAACTTCCATATCAGATACATGCTGCATATATGACCCTGGACAAGTTACTTAATTCATTCAATTCAATGAACTTTCATTAAGTGTCTACAATGTACCAGGAACTGTGCTGAGAGCTGGGGAATACAAATGAGAAAAATAAAGAGTCTTTGCCCTCAAGGAGCTTACAATCTGATGGAGTTTACAACACACAAAAGGAATCTGGAAAGGGAGGGGGGATAGAGATGGGGCAAGGGATCAGTTGGCTCGGAGGCCTTGGAGGCATGTCTGAAACTAAGAAAAGCTGCAGATAGAAAATGAGAGTTAGTTGAGAAGCCCAGATTCCAGCCCTCTGTAAAAGAAGGCTTTGGGAGGAGTTTATTGTTCCACCCTCCAGCCATCCAATCAGAGAGGAGAGAGGAAACTGAGGGAGGGGGGAAAGTTACATATCCAAAGCTAAGATAAAAAGTCATGAAGATGAGATTTCAGGCAATCAGCTTCTTCTGCATGGGGCATCATTTTCCACTGAGTTCAAACATGGAAGTAGACCCCCTCAACTGAAAACCTTGCCATACACACAGAGAAAAAAAGGGAGGGAAAGACACAATCAGGGTTAAATGCCTTGCCCAGAGTCACACAGCTATTAAGTATCTGAGGTCACACTTGAACTCAGGTCCTCCTGACTTCAGGGCCGCTGCTCTATCCACTGAGACATCTAGCTGCCCCTTGCCTCATTTTACTGAAAAAACTGAAGCCACTCATTGAGAGTTCCCTCTTCTCCCCTCATCCTCATCTTACATGACCAAGGTGGGTTCTGCCACTATCTCCTCCTTCACCCCATAATGAAGTGACCCTTCTTGCCTAAGGTAACCTCTCTACATTCACAAATGATCCCGTCCCATCCCATCCAATCCTGTCTTTTCCACCAAATTGCTCCCTCTGTCATCCCTATTCTTTCCCCCATCTTTAATCTCTTCTTTTTCTACATGTCTCCTCTGTCCCCAAAAAAACTCTCATTTGACTCATCCATCCCTGGTAGCCATTATCCCATAGCTCCTCCCTTTTGTGGCTAAGCTCCTTGGACCTGATTTAGCCCGGCTCGGCTGCCGAGATGGGTTTCCTGGGGTCTGACCACTGCCTGTGCTACAACTTCTTGAATACAGGTGAGAGCTTGGTGCCAAATGGAGACCAAAAGTGGATGAGCAGCCCTGAAAAGGGCTCGGCAGCCCTCACAGCAGAGGTGCCAATCCTCCCTGAACATCCCTTACGCCCCAACCAGGTTTAGGGTAACCAACAGGCCTCAAACCTGTTGGTAAGTTAGCAGAGGAGAACAGTTTGTTTCAATGGCCATGAAGGTGGCTGAAGCAGGTGCTGTGGAGCACCTGCTGTTGTTTGGCTTTAAAGAAAACCAATGACATCATAAGGGTGATGTCTTGATTGCAGATGAATTGGATTTAAGTGAGGCAGAACTGTACAGTCATCATGCTTACTCTTTCCTCCATAGTCATCAGAGTTCAGTGGCAAGACACAGGTCAAGAGGACTGGTGATGGCCTAGGATGCAGTGGGTGACCTTGACCTTTATAAATTAAAATCTTTCCTAGGTCTCAGTTTGTCTGAGTCATTTGTCAATGACTATGGAAGGCTAGGTAAGGATTGAGACAAAAGATGGTCTAGTTTACCATCACAAAAGTAACATTCTGGTTAAGGGAAAAACCTGCAAGTTTTTGGACAGAACAGAAAACAATTATATTTGCACTCATTCTAAACCCTCAAGATCCAAACCATGGGCAACAGAGGCTTGGGCTGGGACCTACTATTGGCTATTCAATGATAGAGTGATTTGAGTTTAAAGGTAACCAAGTAGATTCATTTGAATCACAATGGACTTTTTTTATATTACATATTTTCAGAACTATGTTTCAAGGAACCATAAATGAAAACAGTGCAGGACAAAGAGTAAATTATTCTAGCTTTTTGAAAAAAAAATCAAATAGAAATTTGATAGCTTACAAAATCTAAGTGATCAAAGTTATATTCTTTTGGACAGAGTACACATATGTAGTGGCATAATACCCCAAGTGGAAAGAAGAACATGTCTGGCCAGGGAACAAGAAGAAGGAGGAGGAAGAGGAGGAGAATGAAAAGAAAAAGAAAAAGAAGAAGTAACCATAGTTAATGCAATTCATGATATAAAAGAAATCAACATTTTTGAGTATTTTCAATATGCAATCCAATCTAATCTAATAAACATTTATTAAGTACCTACTATATATCAGGTACTACAGTAAGCACTGGGGATACAAAGACAGTCCCTGCCCTCAAGGAGCTTATACTCTAAAAGGGGGGGAACATACAAAAAGAGACAGGAAAGTGAGGTGGGAGGACACCAGCATGTACCTGGCTCAGGGGCATTTTGTTCCTTGGAGCTGAAATCAGATAGAGCTGCAGATTTGAAGCAGAATGAGCTGAGAAACCAGTTTCTACCCTCTATAAAGGATGGCATTGGGAGGAGTTTGGTACTCAGGCCTCCAGCCCTAGCACAATTGTGCAAGGCACAAATTACCCACGCATTAATAAAGCTGAAATTTATAATGTGCTTTAAATTTTGGAAAATCTGTGCCTTGCAAGGCACAAATGACCTTGTTTGTGTGACAGATATAATTATTTCCATCTTACAAATGAGGAAGCAGAGATTTCCACATCAGGCACATATTGTATGTGTGATCTTGGAAAAGTTACTTAATTTAATTCAATTCAACAAGCATTTATTAAGTGCCTACCATGTGCCAGAAATTGTGCTAAATTCTGAGGATATAAAAAAGAAAAAGTCGCCACCCTCAAAGGAACTTACAATCTAATGGGGGAAGACAACATATAAAAGGAATCTGGAAAGGGAGGGGGAATACCAGGGGATATCAGCTGGTAAAGCGGTTATGGCTTGCCTTTCTTTTACAAAAGTGATTTACCGAGAAGTTAGTACAACCCCTCAAAAAATTAGGGGTTCACTCTCCCTCTACACATGGTCCCTGAGGAGAGTGAGCTCAAAGTCAAAGTACCAACACATTGAGGGGCAACTCTAAAGAATATGTGCAAGGGAAAACTACATACTTCATCAATATTTTTTAATTAAATTGAAAGAGCTGGAAAGCTCCCCTTTTCTATAACTACTTTGCCATAAATAATATCAGCCTATTCACCAATATGAGATGCACAAATTTAGAGCCATCTCCACTCCAAATGTTCACATGAACTATTTGTGCCCCAACCTGTGGCAGAGCATTCCAAGCTTGTATTTGTCTCATCGCCACAGTCAGAGACATCGTAACTTGACTCTAACATGATGATGTCATTTTTGTCCTCTTTAAGGACAAGGGACAAACAAATGAACAACCAGAGGGGAAGTGATGAAGGCAGGATTTGAACATTTGTTTTGAATATGTTAGACCTGTGGACCTCACACATGTCTTGTAAATAATTTGTAATCTTCTCAACAGAAGACAGTATATATACCTGATTAGATATGGTTCTACTTTCTGCATGAAGTCATCAATTCTAAACAATGTGTAGATTACAGTTTGCTAAAAGAAATATAAAGGATCTATATAGATATGACCTTTAACACAACAATCTTATTCACTTTGTAACCTTCTCTTTGTGTATATATCAGACATCATTGTAATTTTTCCTCTTTTTGTATATTTGATGCTTAGCATAATGCCTAGCACATGGCAGAAGCTTAACAAATGTTTATTGCTTCACTGATACTTTTAAAAATAGTACTGGTCAGTATATACAATGTAATTCAGATTTCTCAATCCTTCTGCCTTATCATTTCATAAGTCTTTCCATCTTTCTTTATATCCTTCGCCATTTGTAATTTTATGGAGCAATTATTTAACCATATTACTTTCCCCTCAATAAAATGAATACACTTATTTCTTTAATATTTTTATAATATTAAAGATCAATTTTAGTTTTAGACAACCAAACATTTTAGAATGATAGCACATAAATTAGCTTCCAAGCTCTTTCCACCAATAGTTTGTAATTAAATCTTGCAACACACACACACACACACACACACACACACACACACACACCACTATTAATTCATATGAACAGATGGGATCTTTCCAATGTCTCTATTATGCAAATATTTATCACAAATTTCTGTTTTTGGGATAAGTGAATCCTGCTGTTCACAGAACACGAATTAAACTTTGAGAAAGAGTTTGAATGATGGATGTATAAGTTCAGGCAGATGGGATTGTGAAAGGCAATGTGTTTAGTGAATAGAATGGAAGTCAGGAAGAATGAGGTCCAAATCCTGCCTCTGCCACTTAGTAGCTGTGAGATATTGGGCAAGTTAATTTAACCTTTCTGAACCCTCAGGCAGCTCTCTAAATCTGTAGGGTATAGATGGGTTGTAATCTGGACTGATTCACAAGTAGTTCCCTTGACCAACAGACTCTTAAGGCCTTAACATCTGGATGTATTGACATCATTATTTGTAAGTTGTCTCCCTTATTAGAATGTGAGCTTCTTGAGTTCTTGCCTTTTTTATAACCCCAAAGTTTACAATCCCTGGCATATAACAAGTGCCTTACTGCTGACTAATCAACTGATGTAAGTAGGGTTAATGGAGAGTAGAAGGGACTAGAATTGTCCCTCTAGGGGAACAACTGGTGAATCTTAGTTCAATAACTTTACCCTAAGGAATCCTATTAAAATGAACTCACAGACTTTTCTGAGGACAGGATGTACCTCCACATGATGCTTTGGTAGTTAATCAGATCTATATACTGTGTTCTGTTGGGAAGATTACAAATTATTTACAAGACATATGTGTGAGGTTCATAAGTCTAGCATATTCAAAAGAAATGTTCAAATCCTGCCTTCGTCACTTCCCCGCTGGCTGTTCGTTTGTTTGCTCCTTGTCCTTAAAGAGGACAAAAATGACATCACCGTGTTAGAGTCAAGTTACAATGTCTCTGACTGTAGCTATGAGACAAATACAAATAGTTCATGTGAATATTTGGAGTGGAGATGACTCTAAACTTGTGCATCTCATATTTCTTTTGAGCTACTACAATTCTGCTTTGCTCATAGAGTACAGCACCTTCTTTGATGAGGCCATGCCATACTGGGCGGTCCTGTGCCAATGTCTCCCATGCCTCCCAATCAATTCCAAAGTTCTTCGAAGAGATCTGGGGAGTGTCTTTGTATCATTTCTTCTGATTTCCAATTGAGTGCTTGCCTTGTGTGAGTTCTCTGTAAAATACTCACATAGTAGGGGCTTAATAAATGCTTGTTCAACCTTCCCCTGATTCCAAGTCCAATAATAGCATTCACATTAAATTTCAGGAAATCACTAGTAGCTTTGTGGACTCTTTTTAAAGATCCCTAAAGAGTACTCTACCTAGTAGTGGAAAACTGGCAAAATGAAAGTTCATTACTGGTGCAGCTTTCTAGTTGGAGATAGATGAGTTTTAATCATCAGAGGGGAGAGTGATATGGTTTCCATGTAACAGCAAGTCCCAGCATGAAATAATTTCATTATATAGATGGGAAGATGATCCTTTGTTGTTCTGAACATACTGACATTTCCCACAAGAAATTTTAAAGTGCCCTGGAGTAATAGGGTAGAAGTTTAGCTAGATTCTTGCTAACAACATTATGACTTGAAATATGTGGAACTATTTGAAATACTGAGGGCCCTCTGTCACTTACTGGTGATTACCTGATTCCAAACCCTGCCCCAATCTTGAAGATAATGATGATGCTAATTAATAACCAGACATCACTCCTATATTCATTGCTTCCTCAACTATAGGGAAGAGACTTTCATTTTTATGCTTATCCCAGAGTTTCATACATAGTAAGTCTATAATAAATGATTTTTTAAAAATTCATTACTTGCTTTTAAACTCTTTACATATGTTTTTTTCCTTTGATCTTCACAGCAGCTCTGGTAGGTAGCTACAAATATTACTGTCTTTTTTCAGATAAGGGAACTGAAGCTGAGTGAAGTGAATTGACTTGTCCAGGGCCATGCAGCTATAAAGTGATAGGAATATTGTATCAGTGTGCAGAGAGTCTCTTGTCAGCCAGACAGGTTTGGGAATTCTTTCTAGGTTAGGTCTGTTTCCACAGCGATGCTGTCCTAGGGGAAAAAAATGCAGATGATGGTATCATAAGGAGAGCCCAGCAATTTTGCAAAGCTAGCTGCTACTTATGGGTGGTGCAAATGGAATTAGTCTGACAGTACAGATCCCTGGTTTTAGCTTTTAAAGCACTTTGTAACCTGGCCCCAACCTTGCTTTGCAGCCTCATCAGAAAATATCTCCTCAATGCACTCTTCAGTCTGGTCAGAGTGGCCTTGTCTCTGTTCCGCAGGGTCCTGCACCTCCTGGTCATCTCCCACTGCTGGAATGTATTCCTTCCCTCTGCTTCTCAAGATTCCCTCTGTTGCTGTAAGGTGCAGCTCTGGCTTTTTCAATCTCTCAATAAGTTGAGCTGATTTGTTTCCCTCTTTTAAAAAAATACTATTTGTTATATGAAGGAAGGAAGGACATCTAGCCAGTAAACCCCAAAGGAAGGGGAGAGGGGGACAGCAGGGAGAGGATGAGCTGGGTTACCCAGCTAGCTGGGTCCCCAGTCAGGCAGCTCAGTCTACTCACAAGTTGTGTTCAGTCATAGATTGGACAACAAAAGGTCCATGCCCAAGCTTCACTTGATGGCTGGCTTAGAGTGATTATCAATAGTAACAGCTTCTCTTTCCCTCCCAGAGTGATTTAGTTATTTTTTTTCTTTTGTTCATTAAAAGGGTCATTCTCTGACTACTTCTTATACTCAATGGGCGTTGCCTCCCTCTAAATGAGTACTGGAATGGGCCAAGGTGTTCCATTGCATCATTTCTCTGATGTCATAGTCTTCTTCGAAAATGAAGGATAAATGCAGACAGTTGCTGCCAAAACCTTAAAGTCAGTGCGTCCTGAAGGCCATAAGTTGAACAACAATAGGATTCTGCCCAAGCTCCACTTAATGACTGGTTTAGAGTGATTATCAATAGTAAATGTTTCTCTTTCCTTCCCAGAATGATTTAGTTATGTTTTTTCTTTTGCTCATTAAAAGGATCATTCCCCCACTACTTCTTAAAAGGGGCCTATTCACTCAATGGGCATTTCCTCCCTCTAAGTGAGTACCTGAAAAAGTCAGTCTATAAAGGCCAACATCTCCCATTGCATCCTGGGACATCTCCAGTCATCCTGATGAATATCTGGTCACTGGACCCGGATGGCTGAGAAGGAGAAAGTAAGGCTGGTGACTTTGCACTACCCTGCCTCACTCAAAACAAAGTCAAGTGAAAGTCATGTTATCATTTCCTCAAAAATGAAAGATGAACACAACATTTGTTATATGAGATAGCTCTTTGGTAGAGGAAGAGAGAAGGATACTGGGGATAAATTATGATGATATAAGAAAAAAAGGACATAGCATCCTACATATACAAGCTTACCCTGATTCCATATATGATTGCTCTGGCTCCTTTTCTAATCATATGTTCCTTGAAAAGAAGGAATTAAAGAAAAGAAATACTTATTATTCCATGGGACTGTAAACACCTTGGGGTCAGGGATTGTCTTTTGTCACTTTTTATATCCTTAATGCTAAGCACAGTACCTGCCAAGTAAGTGCTTAGTAAATGTTTATTGATTGAAAGAATGAACCAAGCAACATGATAAGCATTGGAGACACAAAGATAATGGTGAATCTCTGTCCTCAAAGAGGTTATATTTCTAATGGGAGAGACAATTTTAATAAATAATAAATAAAACTTATTTTTTAAAAATGCAACTCAGGCATGATCTTCTACATGAAACGGTTCCTGATCCTGCCCTCCAACCGTTAGTGCCCTCTTTACCAAACTACCTTGTATTTAGCTATTTTGCAAATATTTGTGTCTATTACTAATAACACTTATATTGTATACCTTTTTATATGTACTTGTTTTCTCTCTCCTTAGCAAGATCCTTGGAAGGAAGGAAATAGTCAAGTACCTGTCATGTGCCAGGTACTTTACAAATATCTCATTTAATCTTCAAAATAGCTATAGATGATATTATTAACCCCATTTGACAATTGATGAAACTGAGGGATACAGAGGTTAAGTGACTTGCCCACGGTCACACAGCTAAGAAGTGTCTGAGACTTGCTTTGGACTGAGTTATAGGGCACTATATTTATTTTGTGTACTTGGATCTCTGCTGCCTAACACAGTGTCTGTCACATAGTAGAAGCTTAATAAATATTTGATAATTAATTGATTCAATTGAATTTATCAGCTGAGAACAAACCCAGAAAAAAGTTTTAGAAAGAAGTTTATTAAGTCATCTGGAAAGATGGGAGGGCCAAAATAGGTGACGCATTCCCATGAACCTCTATGAGTTACACATTATATGGGATTGACACAAAGCAACTAGAAAACACTTGTCTTATTGGCCAGCAGGTAATGAGTTTCCAAAACAAAGCACATAGATTGCTTAAAATGTACATCTCAGGAAATTGGAAATGTCTTGCATCAATCAGATCCCCTGAAAGATTTTGGTGGTCAGCATGACCTGCGTGTCCTGAGGTAAGCCATAAACAAGTCTGGTCTCTAAGCAACACATGTCTGGTTTCTTGCTATTCAAGGTTACATTCAAATAATCCAATAATTTCTCCCACAACTTCCTCCTTTTGGAATTCCTGAAACCCAATGTTCCTATAGTAGCAGAAACACGATTACACACACATAGAGCAAGGTTAAGGTGTAAAAGGAAGTTCATTAAAAGAACCCAAATCAGTGGAGGCATCCCCTGTATTGCCCATCTTATCAAGGCCTTGATGAAATTCCTTTAAGGAGAGATCTTTTCTTAATGAGTCAGTCAGGAAGATCAAATTAAATAAGCCTCAAGGGCTGTAAGTCAAGGGGTTTAGTCTTGTACAGGGAACCACATACTTAATGTAACACAGAGAGATTTCCCAAGAATTGAAAGCAACATCAGAGAAAAACACATATAGCCATGAGTATTCCAAACCCCATTAGAATCTGTTTGAGCTGTCCTATGGGGTATCCTATGGGAGCCAGGCACCCGTGACTGCAACTGAGTCTACCAGACATCATCAATAGAGGACTATTGGCTACTTAAGACCAAATTCTCTAGGTGGGTTTCAAAAAGGATGACTATTATCAGTTATAGTACTATTATAGTAAAGTAATGCATGCACTGAAATCCTTGGCAACCATGTTTATCCTTTTCTTCCTCCTCCATCTCTTCCTCCTGAGCAAAAGGTAATCCATGGCAGCCCTATTCTCTAAAATAACCTGCCTTAATTCTGTACTAAGAGCTGAGATCATAGTGGACATGAGATTTATAGATGTAGCCAGGGCTCACCCCACTTTGGCGAGTTTTCTGCAAGTCCTAATGATTAATCCTTGGATGCCAATGTAGGAGGAGTCAAAATAAACCAATCCTTGGCTTTGGAAAGAAGATTGACATTATCATCACAACTCCTTTTCTCCCTAAGTGGTGATGTAGTCGTATAAAAGCCTCTATTGGGAAAGGAGAAAAGGATTGTCCTGACTTACCCTAGGGCACAGGATTCTCAGTGATATTTGCCAGTGCATAAGTATCAACTAAGCTAGTGCCCAGGAGGGATCATCCTACAGGAAAATGCATATGGACATAAGCAAGGGAGACTCTGATTGTTTGGTTACAACTTATATCCTTACTAGTATGGTTGGTGTTTGGTGTGAATTCACAAATTCCATACACGATTCATCATTGTTGTGTTTGTCCTTTGTTTTCAAAGAGGAGCATAACATCAGGGAAATGATGACATGACTTGCAGCTGACTTTGATTTGGGTGAGGGAAGGCTGTGCAAGGTCATCAGCCTCACTTTCTCCTCCAGAGGCATCTGGATCCAGGGACCAGATATTCATCAAAATACCTGGAGATAGCCCAGGATGCAATGGGAGAACTTTGCCCTTTTAGGCTAAGGCCTTTTCAGGTACTCACTTAGAGTGAGGTAATAACCATTCAGGGAATAGGCACTCTTTTAAGAAGTAAGTCAAGGGATAGTCCCTTTAATTAGAAAAAGAAAAAAAGAAAAATCAGGCTGGGAGGGGAATCCCTTCAGGGTTGTTATTTCAAAGAGAAATAGTTACCATTGACATTCCCTCTAAGCCAGGAGGGCCCAAAATACAGGTCTCCCATTGCATCCTGGGTCATCTCTAGTCAGTCTGATGAACATCTGGCCACCGGGCCCAGATCACACAGGAGGAAAAAGTGAGCCTGGTGACCTTGCACAGCCCTCCCTCACTCAAATCAAAGTCAACTGCAAGTTATGTCATCATTTCCCTATGGGGAGTTGGCTAACTCAGTTTGTCCTCTCCATCTGCTTCTCCCTCTCCCTCTCTCTCTCCAACGGAAGGTAAAATCTGATGGCCAGAAGCTGCCCAGTTAACTTGGGATTTACTGGCTAAATTTCTTTCTCTCTCTTCTCTTTCTCTTTTTCTTCCTTTCCTTCTCTCGTCTCTTTCTCCTTTCTTTCTTTCCTTCCTTCCTTCTTTCATTCTCTTTCTATTTTCACAAAACCTTAAACCTAGTTCACTCTGAATCTCATAAATTGGACCATAATAGGTCCCTGTTCAAGCTCCACTTAATGGTTCATCATAACCTACACTGGACAGAAGAAACTTAACCATTATTCCATTGAATACTTCAGTAATAGAGTCTAAAAGTTTCCATAGGACGTAGTTATGTCAAAATTCCAGAGAAATATATGGTTGCTAATGAATTCAATAGGGGTGGGATATTGTCATGATTTTGTCTTCTGACAATCTTCTTTGTAGACAGAAGTTACTGCTGTTGAAAGTGCTAGTAGACAGAATCATCCACATATTTCCTTTTAGGAGGGAATAGGGTTTTTTTTAGAGTTATAGTTAATTCCTTATTCTACCTGTATGAAGCATGCTATGATGGAGATAACAATCTTAACAAGAGTCATGTTGAGTTACTGAGCTATTAATTAGTGCCATATTTAGAGAGTCCACTGACAATCTTGGTGCTTATGGCCTCTCAGAACAGTCATCACATCCACTACTGCTCAGAGAGTGAACCAAGAGTGACACAATGATTGTGATCTATTGCCTGGTTTCCACCTAGATAATGGACAATCTGAATAGATTGCATCTACACTTGCTTTCCAACTCCAGCTGCTTGACTCACTGGAGGATTTGGTTCATGAGGGAGAGATATTCCCCTTCCTGTGCCTTGAGTTATATGACTGGTGGACTGTCCCTTCTGACCACAAATTCAAATGGTCTGGTATAGCATGTTCAGTCAAGGTAGACTTGTTTGCAGTGGCTAGTATACACCTAGTTTAATCTTCACTGTACCTTAACTAAATAGTAAAGTGATTTGTCTAGGGTTCAAGGACCCTAAGCATTTTCCAAAACTTCCCCCAGTGGAATGGGTGGGTGAAAAAACAATTTGTTCCAATGGCCATGTAGACTGCTGAAACAGTCACTGTCAAGTGTTTAGACCTTGGTCAAACATTAAAGATACCAACTGTATCTGAGTCATTGCCAATCATCTTGTCTTTTCTCTTTTGCCACTGGACTTTGACGACTGGAAGAAAGAGTAAGGCTGATGACTTTGTACAACTCTGCCCAACTTAAATCTAATTAACACACAAGTTAAGATACCACCCTGTGATATCACTGGTCCTCTTTGAAATCAAGAATGGACAATAAGATGTTAACAACAGTTGGAGGGTAAGAATCACCTGGGCTGTTTGATACTACAAGAAAACTGTGTTTTCTCCTGAACTCCATGATGGACACCCAGTCTCCTGGCTGCAGTGAGTGGCATAGTTTTGTGGGAGGTTTTAGTTATAGTGCAACTGACCATGAATGTCTTTGAGAGTAGCCTATAAAGAGCCAGCAAACAATAACTCATTATGCAATACCAAAGTGTTCAGAATAGGCCTAGCGTGGAGCATTTTCAAGGGCCTTCCAAAGAGGATTACATGGGGTGATTGTGCCATCTTTTTATTTCAAGCTTGCATAAGGTCCAGTGGTAGGGCTTTGACCCAACTAAGCCCTGTTTGTTCACATATTTTAGCCAACCCTGTTTTAATATCCCAGTTTTTCCTTTCACATTTTCCTGATGACTTGGAGTGGTAGCTACAGTAAGTAACCTTGGCTCTTTTCTATATATGAGATTATTTGACCTATAAAATATACCTCCCCTTGCCCCCCATCTGAATTTATAACCAGTGACACTCCAAATCTGGGGATGAGTTCTCTGAGCAATTTCTTTGTGACAGTGATGGTGTCAGCCTTTCTGCATGGAAATGCTTCCATCCATCCTGAGAACTTGCTTACTCTTGTCAGAGCAAACTTATATTCTCTTTAGGGTGCTATTGGATAAAGGTCATCAGTATGTAACAAAGTGTCCCCGATAGGCTCCTGGGGGTGGTCTGAATTCTATGCCCGAGTTGTCCTACATGCAAATGGAGCATAATGGATGGTTTAATTTAGGGGCTTGTGTGTCTCCAAAGAATCTCACTCCCTTAGATTTCCTCTATTGCTCTTTTGGTTTGCATGGGCCAAGGAGTGGACAGTATAAACCCAGGAATACAGAAGAAAATGGGGGAGTCATTGGGCAGCCTTGTTTAGAGACCAAACGCCAGTGTCATCAGAGGTCAAATCAAGCTTCCTTCAAGTTGTTTGCTCAGTCCGGGTAGTGATGACCTGAGTTATCATTGAACAGCCCCACTGAGGATGAAGAGGTATCCCAGGAACAGTAGAAATACAGAACTGAAAAAGAGAAGCAATCTGAGGAAAATGTTGCCCCCTCAGTCATATGGTCAGTGGCAGCATTCCCTCAGCTGACAAAGTCAGTGGAGGAGGAATAAGCCTGGCACTTACAGATAGCAAGGGAGGAAGGGAGCTGTATTGCCTGCAAGGGAGAGTCAGTGTATATGGCATTAATGGGAGCTCCAGCTGCCATTAAAAAGACTCAGAGTTTCCAAATTTGGCCAAATCGTGCACTACTCCCAAAGGCATATCTGCTCTCTGTGTCATTAGTGGCAGTCTGGCCTCTGTGAGAGCAATAAGTTCAGGGAGCCAGGCAGATGAACAGTCAGGCAACGAAACAGCAGTGGGAGAAGGGTAGCAGACCTAGTATGGAAGTTCCCTTTCTCATCTCTGAGGCAAGGACCATCAACAAAGAAGATAGAGTATGGGTTATTAAAAGACTGTCAAGGAGAGGAAGCATGTGGGACTGGGAGATTGGTAGAAGCATCTTGGAACTGAGGACAGAACACCAGGAAAGAGTGATGTTCTCAAGAAGGAGCCACTCACATTGGCTAATTGGGGATTATAAAGGTGTTGGGTAGCCTCATGCTATAAGCAGCTACCAAGCAGCCAAGCATTGTGAGGTAGCCGTACAGTAGGGGGTTGTCCTAGGACATCCAAAGGCTAGATTTTCTCTACCAGGACTGTAGCAGAAGCTACTTCCCATAGACAAATAGGGAGTCCTTGGGCTACAGGGGCAAGATGAAGACTATAATAACCTACAGGCCAACTCCTGTCGTCCTGAGCCAGAGTTAGGATCTGAGGCAAGTCCTTACTTCTCTTAACAAAAGAGCATAGAGGGCTTGTTATCATTAGTGTGATGGTAAGTTAAGTGCCTTCTGTGACTCTGGGCACAATTAGCAAGAGTCTGTGAGTGCCCTCTGTTTGGCTATCTCATCCAGTTTTGTTAAGGTTGGTGATCCATTATCCCTTCTCCATAGCAGGCCCTCATTTCTTCAATGTCTTTTCTGCTTACAATAAATATAAGCATCCCTGGGGAGGGGTAGGTGCCAACATCAGTCCCTCCCTTCAGGGGGCTCCTATTAGAGAAAGGTTCTCTTTTGGGGAAGGGAGACAGACTTTTCTGCCTGTCTGTAACATAACTTGTTTCCCCTCCCCCCCATTTTCTCTTTTTTAGTCTTGTTCTATTTCAAAAACCCTGGGGCGACATGCAATTTCCACAGGAGTAGCTTCATGTATACTAATCAAGGCTTTGGGGGCATCTGTCTTTAGTGGTTCTCCGAGGGCATTAGAGCAATGGGCTTTCAGAGTTTCTTTCCTCTCCACCAACCTCCCACCCCCAAACCCCCCTCAGGTTCCCTTAGAGTGCTGTGATTTTTATAACAACTCTGAAAGCGAGAGAAATAGTCCCAAGGGTGTGTTCATCCTTCTGCTATACCCAGCTGCTCATTCCACCCCAATCTATTTTCTGGGGGGATATTTCTTTGAAAGTCTCCATCACCTTAACCTGAGGTCCCTGTGCCTTGATTAAGGCCTTTAGTGAATTTCTTTAGACCATTCTGACTTATCCAGTAGTGGACTCCATAAATCCCTTCCAAGAAATAAAGATACTAGTTGATGTCCTCCCAAGAGTGAAAATAAGCTTTAAAGAGAGATTACAGCATTTCAATGAATTCAGTGGATTTATCTTGGATTTGGGGGGAGTTTGCCTCCCAGTGATGTAATTGTATAGGTGATTGAGAATATAAATTAATTGAATAAGACCAACCTGTTGTGGAAAGTCTCTTAAAGGCATGGCAGTAACAGGAAGAGTCTCTTATTTATTTTCCCTCCTTACTCCCTTGTACTTTCTTCACCTGTCATTCTTGTCGAGTTATTTTTCAGTTGTATCAGAATCTTTTCGACCCCATTTGGGATTTTCTTGGCAAGCATACTGGAATTTGCCGTTTCCTTCTCCAGCTCATTTTGCAGATTAAGGAACTGAGGTAAACGGGATAAAGTGACTAGACAACTAGTACGTGTCTGAGGGCAGATTTGAACTCAGGTCTTCCTGACTCCTATACTGGCACTCTATCCACTGGATCACGTAGCTGCCCTTCCTTCACCTGAACCATACCTTTAATGTCCGAAGAGAGCTTATAAAGGTCCTGGAAGGTCAACTAGATTTTCTTTATGTATTATAATTTCCAAGGTCTCTGTTTTTAGAGGGAGACCAAGGATATGGGCATGATAGTTATCATTCCCAAGGACTGAATGTAGATAGATCCAGGAAATCCTCAGGGAGTGGAAGAGCATCTTTAGAGTGTATGGGATAGATCAGATAAAGGGCCGGGACTCTCAGAACAGAATTCATAGCCTTTTGTGAAAACTGATAACATCACTTCTATATCCTTCAACTGAGTTCTTAAGCTAGTCATTTTCTCATTCACTCTCCACTCATTTTCCTCAAATATGCAAACAACAGACTAAGTTTTCTTTTTTATCTGTCATCTCATATCAAAAGAGATAAGTGTCCATCTAGGGGAAGGTTTGATCTCAAATGCTTCTCTCAAATAGATAATTTCTCTAGGTCAAGGGAGTCTTCCTCAGGGAATTGTAAAGTAGGATTGTTCCTAGCATAAAAAAGTCATTATGAAAGATATTTCACAGTATGTGAGCCATAGAGTTTAAACCTTTTATTGGTGGGCATCTGTGAGGAGCTCTTAGAGCTAGATAGACCCATTGTCAGGGAGAAGAAGCTCCAAACAATAACAGACACAACACAAGAGATTAGGTTTTGCTGAGAAACTTGTGGGGAAGGTCGGAAGAAAAGGGGGTTCCCTATTGTTGGGGTAGGTTCAGCCTGGAAGTGCCCAACCTTGGTCAAACTAATACTTGTTCAAGCTTCCCTCATTCATCTGGGATCAGGTGTAGCATTGATAGACAGCCAGTTCATTAAGATTACTCAAGGTGTCAGGATGATACAAGACTCAAATATCTGATAATTCTTTCCCAGAAGGTCATCTGGTTCAAGTGGTGGCCCTTGCATTGGAGTCCTGGATCACAGTACCATACTCACCAGGATATCTGTGAGGCTGCCAACCAGTAGATAGTTTCAGACCAAGTATCTGGTCTATCTCTAATAGTCATGGGGGATTGAGGGAAAAAATGGAAGGGGGACAGAGAGAGAGAGACAGAGAGAGAGAGAGAGAGAGACAGAGAGAGAGAGACAGAGAGAGAGAGAGAGAGAGAGAGACAGAGAGAGAGGGACAGAGAGAGAGAGAGAGAGAGACAGAGAGAGAGAGAGACAGAGAGTGAGAGACAGACAGACAGACAGAGAGGATCTCTGTCTTGCCAAATTTTAACTGTTTACAATGCTTCCCCCAGAGCCCTTGGATGATTCATCTGAAAGGGCTACTAATTTGCTGATAAGGGCATCTAGGCTAGTTCTAACCCACTTAGTGGGTTCATCCCTAAGTCAAAATACCACACAACCCCCTAGTTTTCTGGACATCTGGATTCCTCACTTCTAAGACCTAGTTCAGGGGCAACTAGACTATGTTCCACCCAAACCTTGGGTACTCATGAGATTTTTAGCATGTCAGTTGATCTCAGATAGGTTGATCCCGCCTACTTCACTTCTGAGATCACAGAGACTTACTCAGTGTCCATGGTTCAGGAGAGCCTTTGAGATTTCTCTGGTCAACAATCAGGGATCCCACTTCTAATGCCAAATTGTTGATGTCAGGAACAGACCTAGAACAAAAAGAAAGTTTTAGAAAGGAGTTTATTAAGTCATCTGGAAGAAATGCCAAATAGAAGAGAGGCCAAGAGGGTCAAACTAGGTGGTTCACTTCTCCAAATCTCTATGATACACATTAAATAGAACTGAAACTAAGGAGCACTTGTCTGATTGACTGGCATGTAATAAATTTCCAAGTAGGGTTCATAGATTGCTTAAAATGTTAATCTCAGGAAATTGGAAAAGCCCTGCATCAATCTTCAGATATTCTGGAAGGTTTCTGGGGCCAGCATGACCTGCACCTGCTGAGTTAAGCAATAAGCAAATCTGGTCTCTAAACAATCCAAGTCTGGTTTCTTGCCATGCAAGCTATATTTAAACAATACAATAATTTCTCCCCCCTTCACCCTGCCATGAATGAAGGTCTGTAGGATCCACAGAGCCATTGTACTGACCTCATTGTCTTAGGGAGATTCTGAAGATCGCTTGACAGGATGAGATACCAAACACTTGTGTCCTTCCTTGAGCTGAACTGCCAAGCATTCAAACTCTATTGCAGGGAGTGCAACTCTAAGGAGCTGACTACATTGTTCAAATACCAAAAGTATGTTTGCCTAAAAGACTATTATTGAGAACTCACACAAGGCAGGTGCTCACATGGTGGTCAGAAGATGTGATATAAGGATACTCTTAAGGTCTCTCTAAAGAGCTTTGTAATCAGTTGTGAGACATGGGAGACACTGGCACAGAACTGCCCAGCTTGGCATGCCTGTATCAAAGAAGGCACTGCACTCTATGAGTTAAGCAGAATTGCAGTAGCTTAAAAGAAACACAAGATGCAAAAATTAAGAGACATCTACACTCCAAAAGTTCACATGGACTATTTGTGCCTGACCTGTGGTGGAGCTTCTGAGCTCATATTCATCTGATCAGCCAGTCAGAGACGCTGTACCCTGACCCCAATGTAGTGATGCCATTTTGGTCCTTTTCAAGAATGAAGGACAACAACAAACTTAGAACTGAAAGAGACATCAGAGATCATTTGGTCTGAATTTTTCATTTTACAGGTAAGGAAACTGAGATCTAGGCAGGTTAAAGGACTTGGTCAAGATCATACAGGTAACCAATGATGGCCAGGATTTGAACTCAGGTCCTCTGATTCTAGAGTCAGCACATTTTCTGCCATATAATAAATGATTCCCCCTATTCTACCATGGACATTACAGATCAATTTATTTATACTCTCTTCGGCACTTCCACTGATTTCATTTGGAACCCTAATTCTATGTGTATGTGCATATGTATGTGTTTCTGTGCATGTGTGTGCGTGTGTGTGTGTATTTTCCACCCCACCCCAAACTTCCAGCAAAATACTCTATGCATTTTAGGAAAGGGAAAAAAAGGACACTAAACTTATAATTATATTGACATAGGGAACCCCTAAAAAGGAAACTCCATGCCCAGATGGATCAGTAGCTTCTCTAAGTATGGTAACTTACAGTCTTAGAGGCACAGATAGCATTGTAGATGGACAGTTAGACCTAGTATCAGGAAGTCCTAAGTTCAGAGCCAACCCCAGACACTTATCTGCTGTGTGACTTTGGACAAGTCACTTAACCTTTGCCTGCCTCAGTTTCTCTGTCTATAAGACTGATAATAGTACTACCTACCCTTCAGGAATGAGGATCTGATGACATAATGTTTGTAAAGCATTAAGCACAGTGCCTGGCACATTACATGAATACTGACTATTATTTATTTTTATTGTCAGTTGTCTTATACCTATAAGTATCTACTAAGAGTGTGCAAAATTTTCTAGAATCCCTTTAGTACCAAACATATTTTTATTCATTTTCATCCAACATAGGAAGCTGCCACCTTTTCAGATCTTCTGAATTTACAGTAAGAAGCCAACTTTGGGGAAAAAAAAAATCTAATTCTGTTTCAAATCCCCACCTTCCCCACCCCCACTGTACCATTTTGAATTGGTTGTTTCCTTTCACTACCAGACAAATGGTCCAGATTAAGACTCAAGTGTTTTCTGCCACTAATGGGATGCCTGAGCACATAAACTGGTCTCAGCCCTTGCGTGGCAGGGTTAACTGCAGGTCAGACTTACCTGGGATAGGGGGAGTCACTACAGTGAGCCCTGATTCCCAATTCTGACTTGAAGATTTCATGGAAAACAGTCTGTAAATACTGGCAAGTAGGTTAAATTTTCCCCCAGGGTATCATCAGGAAAAAATGCTCTCAGCCCTTGCCAAATGATTTTCCCTCTGGTTACTTTTTAAAATGAAGGTCTCTGATCAAATTCCCAAGTAGTTACCTCTCCCAGGAGGGCCTGGAGCCCAGTTCTTGTTAGTTAAAGGATGACTGTGTTTCCGACTGCTGTTGGCTGCAAAACTGAGTTGGAGTGTTTAGAAACTGTTAATGCCAAGAAAGGAAATGGCAGGTGATCTGGATGTTTGGTGGGTAAGTTCATTCCCAAGGGATAAAAATTGAGAGTCTTCCTCCATGGAGCTGGTTGGAGAAACTTCTTGGATTGTAGGGTTCTTGAGTGGGGACACAGATTTTTCAAAGGATCAGGGACCAAGAAACCTCTGGTGACATCTACTCAATCAGTCAAGAAGCATTTATTAAATGCCTTCTGTTTGCCAGGTCTTGTGATAGGTACTAGAGACACAAGGACAAAAGGAAAAGTAGTCCCTGCCCTCAAGGGGCTTATATTCTAGTCAGGCAGACAAATGTACATATGAAGCAGGGATTCCCAACACAGAGGCTGCAGATGACTTTTTGAGATATTTTGGTCATTGTATTTAATTACATTGCTTTCCTTTGTAATCCTAGTTATTTTAGCATTTAAAAACCTTATTCTGGGAGGGATCCATAGACTTCTCCAGACTGCCAAAGGGGTCACAGAAAAAGGGTACAGACAGATAGAAGGGACACTATAAGGAAGGAAGTGGGAATCAGGAAAGGCTTCATGTGAAAAGCGACAAGTCTGTAAGGCTTCTAAGACCTAAAGTGTGAATTCTAAGTAGGGAGGATGGTCAGTGCAAAAGTACTCAGATGTGCAATGGAGTATGATATAAGAGAAATGGCAGCGAGGTGACGCTGTGGGTAGACCTCTGGGCCTGAAGTCTGGAACCTGACCTTATTTACTAGCTGTGTGACCTTGAGCAAGTCAATTAATCCTATTTGCCTCAGTTTACTCATCTGTCAGATGAGCTAGAGAAGGAAATGGCAAACCACTCCTGTATTTCTACCAAGAAAATCCCAGAGTCATGAAGAGTTGGAGATGATGAAATGACAACAGTAAGGCCAGTTTGGCTAGACCATAGAGCGTGTGAAGGGGAGTAATACGCAGTAAGGCCAGGAAGGTTGACTGGGGCCAGGTTGGAAAGGACAGAGCTGTTTATATTTGCTTCTCAAGGTAACAGGCATGCATGGGAGTTATCAAACGGGGAAGTAACATAATCAGACCTGTGTGATGGGAAAATTACTTTGGTAACTTTGTAGACAATGGATGGGGATGAGACTTAAGCCCAAACCTCCTCATTTTACATATGAGTCAACTGAGACCCCGAGAAGTTGCCCTGACTGAGAATATGTAGACAGTAAATTTCCCAAGTGGAATCTGCACCCAGGGCTCTTTCCAGTATGCCGTCCCTTATTCTTTTTTCTAATTTTCCCATCTGTTCCAGCTCTTGCCTATTTCCTAAAAGCTATTCCTTAAGGCACATACTGAGACTGTTTCTTACATGTGCTGAGGCCATCTCCAGTTATCCTGTTTGATATCTGGCCACTAGACCCAGATGACTTTGAAGGAGAAAGTGAGGTTGGTAACTTTGCACAGCCCTTCCTCACTTAAATCCAATTCACTTATGGGTCATGGAATCACTTCCTTGAAGTCATGGCCCTTTTTGAGAATGAAGAACAAACAATTCCTTACATGGGGCACATCCAGAAAACCCTGGATGCTACATCTATCCTGGACCATTCAGTATCCTTGGACTGAAAGGACTTCATGCAGGTCATGTGAAGCTTTCCCTGACCCTTCTGGTTCATAGTGGTCTTTCCCTAAATTACCGAACAGTGATTTGTCTGCTGCTCCTCATGCAATGTTCTATTTCCCACCTCTGCACTTTTACACAGGTAGTCCCCCATGCTTACAGTGCACCCCTTCTTAAAATTCAGGGCTTCCTTCAAAGCTCAGCTCAGGCACTGCTTCCTATGTGAAAACTTTCCTAATCCCCGCATCCCAGCTATTAATGCCTTCCCTACCTTTGTACTTCTTTTGTGTATGTTCTGTATATAATGAATTTAGTGGACTTCTGGCCCATGCCCAAGTTCCATAAAATGACTTAGTTGATGAAATCCAAGTGGAGGACAGTAGAATGTTTGTTCATGAAGAAGAAAACATGCATTAATTAAATGCCTCCTATGTTCCAGGCCCTGTGCTAAGCACTTTACAAATGTTATCTCATTTGATCCAAGAGAATGGATTCCTTCAGTGAGAGACTATGCTGTGGAGCAGCTAGGCTGTGCAATGGATAATCTCCTGAGATCTGGAGTCAGGAAGATCCAAGTTCAAAATGTCAGGAGGGCATTCTTTCATAGAGTTGTACCATGAATCTATATTCCCCAACTAATGTAGTATTGATGCCACAAGGAGTCACCAACTGAAGGGATAGAAGGCAAGAGGAGGTGACAGATGGTAACTGGTATTTCTGAAAGCCTCCAAAGTCAATCGAAGAGCTCCCCCTTTACCACCTGGCTAGTTGATCAGAACCAGTTATGGAACATCTACACATGACCCGCACACTTTTCAAGGCATTTATTTCCCTTTCATATCAGAAGTAAGCTCTCTAGTATCAGTATGTGCAGTGCTCTCCTCTAATAGAGTATAAGCTCCTTGAAGGCAGGAGATGTCTCATTCTTATCTTTGTATCTTCATCACTTTGCACAGTGCCCAACACATAGCAGAAATTTAGTAGATGCTTGGCACTAGCACCATACCCAGCACATAGGAGATACTTAATAAATGCTTGTTGATTGATTAATACCTGTTGTATCCCAACAGTAGAAGGTAAGCTCTTTGATAACAATAATTGCTTTCATTTTGTGTTGTTAGGTTCTTGGGATTCTAGTTTTAGAGCAGGAAGGGACCTTGAAAGCAGTGTAACCAACCTCTTCATTTTACAGAGGAGGAAACTGAGGTTGAAGTCCCAAGACGGGACTTGTTCAGAATCACACATCAGACACAGGATTTTCAACACAGGCCAAGTCTCTTTCTATATCCTTGGAGCCTAAAACAGAATTTGGCATATAATCCTTAATTCATGTTAGATTTGAATTGAACTATCAGTCAACTTCCCTGGACACCTGATTCTTCTCAGGAAGCTGATTTTGTAGCCAGGGTTTTACAAGGAAACATACTTAGGCTCATATACTCCCACCTATGAAAAGCAAACAAACAAACAACGAAGTTGGGGGAGGGGAAGGGAAGGAGGAAACCCAGCTCTAAATGTAATCCCAGCTCCCAGCCTTCCTGGACCTATCAACCTTTCAGCACATCATCAAACCATCAGCGGCACGTCTCTCTTTCCTCTTTCCCTGTCTCCTGCTGTTTGGCAGACAGGGGCCACCTCAGTCAACCACTTAGCAACTCCTGGTACAAAGAAAAAAGACTTAGAACCACAGACTCCTGTCATTCATCACTAATTAGCTTTGTTTTAAAAATAAACAATGGAAACCTAAAGGAAAAAAAATCCACCCTCTTCCCCAGATGCAACCTCCAGGACTTTTTGAAACAGGTGAGGGGGATCTCACGGCTCTATCCACTTCTAACTGAGATCTCCGTATGGTTGCTCCCTATCCCCCAATTGCAGTCCCCCTCCCCAAGTGTCTCGATGCACTTGCAGTACGGAGCACAGTCTGAAAGCAGGAATGGAACAGGAACAATGACCCTATTCTCAGGGTCATTTTGATTGTGTTAGGTTCCATGTATGTTGGAAAACAGTCTAGGATCACTGAATTTGGGGCTGATGCCAAAATATTGAAGCCCAGCCCGGCAGCACAAAACCACCCTTCAGGTTGGATGGCTCCCATCAATGAGTGTTCCTACTCTTACACTTTCTTTGTTTAAGGGGTGAGGGGGAGAGAGAGAATCATATTTAAAGAAAAGTAAACCACACCCTGGTCTGGTGCCAACAATATTAACCAACTTCTTTGTAGTGCCTTTGAAGTTAGCAGGGGGCATACATGCTTGTGGTGAGGGGGAAAGAATGATACTTTAAGCGATTCCTTTTCATCCCTTTTACTTAATGAAAGATTAATGGCCCTGTTATTTTTTGTTTCTCTTCCATTTTAAAATTGTTTTCCCCCTTGTCGAAACTGAAATCCTGCCTGTAATGATTTTCTGGATCACTGGGTGTCTTGAATACCTGGGCTTGCCCCTGCCTCACCATCTGCAAACTGAATTCCCTCTTGGAAGCCCAAACTTTCCAGGTGCATTCTGGGCAGGCAGGGGCAATGGCCCAGGGATTGGCCAGGAGAGGAAAACCAGCCTGTTTGCTTTTGAATCGGGAGCTTGACTCTATTTAGTTTAGACAGTTTCCCTCTGCTGGCATCCTTATTGGCAAGACTTGGCCCCTTGTCTGGGTTTTGGGACAATGTTTTTTTGCTGGTTCCCCATAAAGTGACTCAGGTTGTGTTCCTGCATCACTTATATGTAAGAAACTTGAATGAGGAGAATGTGTTACCAGAAAATTATTGACAAAAACCAAGATGAGCTTACTTTGTTTGGGCGTGCCATGTGGAAAGGCCCCACCTCAAAGCAACTTTAAATGCCAGACTCCTGAGACCTTGAAAGGTTACTCAGTGATCAATTAGCATTTATTAGGCACTCCCTGTTTGCAGGGACCTATGCCAGATGTTGAGAGAGAGACAAAAATAACTGTTGGTGGGGAGGAGACTACAACTCCTCATGAGCAGCCATTGAAGGCTGAGATCCTAAAAATACTTGACTAGTGAGTAGATGCTGGTACCCCAGCCCTAGCCCTACTCAACAGCTCAGTTTGAAGGCCCCTTTTGATGGATTTCCCTGGGAATCAACTTCCCCGATGTTTCCTGCTACTATGGAAAGCAAATCACTAGATCTGGAAGGAATGTCAGATGCCATCTTGTCCAACCTCATGTTACAGATGGAGAAACCAAGACCCAAGGAGGTTAACAAAGTCTTCCTCTCTCTCTAACACTTTCCCAACATTGTCTCCCAATTGCCTAGGATCTCCTCTCCCACTCTTGATCTCCCCTGTTATTTTCAAGCTCCCTGAAGGGAAGGATTGTTTTACTCTTGTCTTATTCTTGTCTCAGGCACTCCCCAGTGCCTAGCACAGTGCCTGGCACACAGTAGGTGCTTAATAAATGCTTGGTGAGTAAATAAATCATCAAGTACCCAGGCACAACATCTGTCAACACCGAGATGCTGCCCAGGACCCAAAATCAGATACCAGTTCTTTCATCTGGAGGAACCACCAAGAACATGCCCCAGACACCAATCTTTTGCTACCAGGATTGTGTCTGAGAGTGGGGCCTCAGATACCAAGCCTAACCATATCATGCTCCATGTATCAGGAATCTTCCAACAATGCTTTGACACATTTATAAATTCATTAATTCATTCATTTATCATCTTCACCATTTTGAGAGGAGGCAAAGCAGCTGATACTAAATGAGAGTTCCATTGGGTGACTGGGAACCCAAACTTATGGACTCAGTTTCCCTAATCCCCCTTTTCCCTTAATATTTGAGAGAATAAACTAGTGCCTTCTTCCACAGTCACATTTCACCTTGGAAGAAGGAGCATCCATTACACAACTATATGATATAATGAATCCTGCTCTCGAGCATGAATCAGGAAGATGAATTCCAATCCAGCCTCAGACATTTCATAGCTATGTGAACTTGGGTAAGTCCCTTAAATCTCTGTCTTCCTCAGTTTCCTCATCTGCAAAAATGGGGATAACAGTAACACTGATATCCCAGGGTTATTATAAGGTTCAAATGAAACAAGTGGAGGAATGAAGGTCTCAAATATTAGGCCAAAGGGTTGGCTATTTCCTTGGCACAGAAGGGACCACCCATTCTAACATCCCTTGGCATATATATATACCCAACAAAGGAACATACATACATATACATATACATACATACATACATATGTGTATATATTATAAATATTGTTCTTGGCTGGTCTTTCCTTCTATTCCAAGGATATGCATACATATGTGTATTACATATATTATATATGTACCTATGTATGTATATCCACAGAAGAGAAGGAAAGGAGATCGACCAAAAACAATATTCACCATTTGCAGTTGCTATTCATTTTTCATGTGAAATAAATCACTCTGCATGTTGGGTGTGGAAGGGGGAGGGGGCACAGCAATTCACCTCAACTTAGCATCTGAGTGAGGAAACACAGCAAATAGCCCCTACTGGTTCCTTCCTTTTGTTTCTCCATGGGCACTGACTTTCCATAGGAACTTACTCATATGGGGAAATGGAGATTTATTTATTTTATAATTAAAAAGATGTTTATTTTGCAATTAAGAAAGTCCTTTTTTTTTGATGATGACCTAAAATTTTCTAGATCTGTGCCTGGTTCCAATGTCTTGATGAACTCATTCTTGTTGTTCAGGTGTATCAGTCAGGTCCAACTCTTTGTGATTCTATTTGGGCTTTTCTTGACAGAGATACTGGAGTGGTTTGCCATTTCCTTCTCCAGCTCATTTTACAGATGAAAAAAACTGAGGCAAATAGGGTTAAATGTGACTTTCCCAGGGTCCCACTGCTAGTAAGTGTCTGAGGCTGGATTTGAACTTAGGAAAATGAGTCTTCCTGACTCAAAGTTCAGCACTCTATCCACTGCAGCACCTAGTCACTTTGAAATCTTCCTTGCTAAAATTCAAAGTAAATTCCTTCCTGCCCTAATTTTAAAGGAAAGAGAAGAGAGAGTCCCATAACTTACATAGAGTTCTATACCCTATATGCCAAGGGGAATCCTAGGTACACCCCTAAGGACATCTTCAGATCCACTTGGTGAGAAATCTGATCATGTCACACTCCTACTCATATATCTTCAGTGGCTCCCTATTACCTGCTGAGTAATATTCAGAATTTTTCTTGTACAAACACTTCCACAAACTGGTCCCTATCCTCTGTTTCCAGTCTTATGTTTTACTGCCTCCCAAACACTTTACTATTTAGCTGTGTTGGATAGTTCCATCACCCTCAGCCCCAGCATACACTTTTTTCCCATGCCAGTGCCTTTGATAAAGCTGTGCCCTAAGCTTGGATTGATCACTTCTTCTCCTGTTGAATTCCAATTCATCCCTCAACTGAATACCTGCTCTTTTACTGAGTCTTTCCTCTCCCTCTCATCACTAACAGTCTTCCCTCTTGGACCTCACATGGAGTTTTATTTTGTAATTCTTTAATATATCTTATCAATGCTATTTTTTAATCTTTATTTTACAAAGGAAGAGTGTATAATAGTGTTCTGGGTGGGTATCTGATCAGAAAGGCAGCATGGTGTAGTAGACAGAGGGCTGAGCCTAGAGTAAATCTCTTTCCTAGCTGTTTGGCCCTGGACAAGTCATATTACCACTGTGACCCTCAGTCTTCTTCTCTGTAAAGTGGGGACACCAATAATACCTACTTCCTAGTTAAGTGAAGCCTTGAAGCTTCTATTCCGAGCTCCATTAAGACAGACACTGCTTCTGTTCTAAATTTTATATTCCCTCAAGGGCTTATCATGGTGATCTGAACCTAGTAGATAATAGTTGATAAATAACTAACATTTATGTAGGACTTACTACATGTCAGGCATTATGCTGAGCACCTTACAATAATTATGCTGTCTGATCTTCACATTGCTTCACATTGCTATTGTTACCGTCCCCATTTTACAGATGAGGAAACTGAGGCAGACAGCGGTGCAATGACCTGTCTAGAGTCACACAGCGTACCTGAGGCCAAATTTGAATTCACTTCCACCTGACTCCAGGCCAGGGCTGTGGTTGCTCAGGAGACCTCCGATAGTAACTAAACTCACCAGGTTGTTAGATTTAAACTTAGAAAGACCTGGGTTCAAATCTCACCTCTGATGCTCCCTGCCTGGGTAACCTTCGGGAAGTCATGTAATGATAAGGATGACAGAAATCCTAATACTAATTAACAATTTAATGAATAATAGCGAATGATAAAAAATAATTGATAAAATTAATCATAGTTAATGACAATAGCAATTAACAATATAATTAATAACAACTAATTACAATACTAATTATAGCACTTTAAGGTTTGTGAAGCACTTTATACATGTTTCATTTTCTCCTCCAATAACTCTATGAAGTAGGTGATTTTTTTATCTCCATTTCACAGAGGAAGAAACTGAGTCTGAGAGAGGTTTAATGACCTGCCCAGGTTCAGAAAGCTAGTAAGTGTCTTAGGCAGGATTCGAACTCTATCCAGAACTCTATCCATAATGATACTTACCTACCTAATTCACTTTCCTGGGTCTCAGTTTCCTCTTCCTGTATCTCTTCTGTCTGTGGGGCTAACTTCCTCAGAAGTATAATAGGTGAGCTCATTCCTCTCCTCTCATTCTCTCCTTAAGTCCCTTCATTCTGGGTTCCAATCAAAGCTACTCCCTCTAAAGTTCCCCAGGATCTCCTAATGGCAAATCCAATGGCCTTTTCTCGCTTCTTGTTCCCCTTGACCTCTCTGGGGTCTTTGATAACCTCGATCATTCTCTCTTCCTTCTCTCTAGGTTTTTAGGACGTTCCCCCTTCTCTTTTCTGGTTCTCCTACTACCCTTATGACTGCTCCTGTTCAGTCCCTCTTGCTGGATCCTCATCCAGATTATTCCATCTACCCATAAGTGTCCCTCTGGGGCACCTTTTCTTCCCCCTCTGTATCATTTCACTTGATGATCTCTCATTAGCTCCCATAGATATAATTACTAATCTCCCTACTGGTAATTTTCAGATCTACCTATGCAGACCAAGGTATCATCCGAGATTCCTCACTATCTCTTACCCCTCATATCCAATGTATTTCTAAGGCTCGTCTATTTCACTTTTTCAGCATCTTTCAAATTAACCCTCTTCCCTTCTCTGATACTGTTGCCACCCCTGGTACAGGACCTCATCGAATCATGGCTACATTGCTGCAACAGCTTACTCGTGGGTCTGCCTGCCTCAAGCCTCTCCCCACTCTAATCCACCCTCCATTCAGCTGCCAAAGTGATTTTCCTAAAATGTAAGTCTGACTATGTCACTACAACTTCCTCCACCCATCCTTAAAAAAAATATGTGAAACAAAATACTCTCTGTATGACATTCAAAGTCTTTCAAAACTAGCCCTGCTCCTACCTTTCCTGTCTTCTTATATCTTACTTTCTACCACATCCTCTTTAATCCAGTGACATTGAACTCTTGACTGTTTAATAAACAAGACAATCTATCTCTTGGTTCTGGGCGTTCTCTTTGACTGTCCCCCATGGCCAGAACACTCTCATTTCTCATCTCTGCCTCCATCCCTGGCTTCTTTCCAGTCTCAGCTAAAAGTCTCACCCTTTATAGAAAATCTTTCCCAGCCCCTCTTAAGACCTTCTCTTTCTCTAATAATTTCCCATTTAACATTATGCGTCATTGTTTCCTTATTGTCTCCACCACTAGATGATGAGTTCCTTGAAGGCAGCATAGGTCTTTTGCCTGTCTACTCATCCCTAGTGCTTAGCGCTGTTCTCCCTGGTACTTAGTAGGTAATTACTAAATACCTAACCATCTGTAAAATGAGGAGATTGGACTCAGTGGCCTCTAAAGTCACTACTAGACGTAAATCCATGATTCTGTGGTCTGTGATGCTCAGACCAAAGAGTACTTCAGGTTATATAACTTTGGCAAGCCAGTCCCCGACCAAACAATCAGCTGACTTAGGCGCTGTATATGTCCAAGTTTGGTGAAGGCAGGTCCAGAAACACAAAATAGAATATATCCATCCCTTCCCTAGTTGATTTCAGCTTAGGAACACAGTGGTCTACTACTCTCAAAATTAAACAGAAATTTTCTGCCATTACAGCAAGAAGCCTACTTAATAAATCAGTAATGAAAAAGAATAATTTATTACAGCTTGTGAATTCCGACAGCTCTAAAAAGACGTCCTTATACTTCCCCCAAAGGGAAAACAGCCTCCTTTTTCCCTTCAGTATCCTGGCATTAAGCATAATTTCTCTGTCTGTAGAACTTTGCTCTTGAAAAGCAGAAAGGATTAGATTTTTACATCACAACCTATTTTAAGCAATTATAATCCACAAGTAATCTTTCTCATTCACCTCTCCTGGGGCAAGGAAAAAGTAAGAGAGCATTCTTCATTTAGATCAATGTTTGCACTGCTATGAAATGAATTTGCCAGGACTCTGTGGACATGGCCATGGCTTCCACATGAACCAGGGCTCTGGCACCTGGACAGAGCTTGTCAGTTCTGCCAACACAGGAGACAATAGTAGGCATGCCCCACAGGCCACATAGTCTCAAATGTTTTCTGACACATAGCATGTGAGTGAGCTGCTTTGGCCTTCATTTGACACTCCACAAAAACACTTGGGGAAGCTTTAGAGCAGTCATGTGAGTTCCTGCTGGCTAGTCTTCAGCCCACCCATTGGCACCTTGAAGTAGGGACCAGCACCTGGGACAGAATTCAGACATAGCCCAGAGTTGTGGGAGATCATAGCCTTCCCTTCGCCCCCCAAACACAGCTCTGATAAAGTGCTTGCTACCATTTCAGAAAAAAGAGTGCCTATGTCTCTCTATATGCTCTAGGTTAAAGATAACTTGTATGGAAAGGGAGGGCCTAGAAATTGATAGATCACCAAAAGCAAACCTAGCAGAAATTTAGACTTCAACTCCGAGGTGTCCTAGGAATGAGTTACACAGATTTCCTTTCAAATGAGCACCTGTAGTTATTGCCTGGAGGGGAAAAAACCAAAACTATTGGCTTTTTTTTTTCCCATTTGGGATTGAACAAGTGAATGATGCATTAAAAAGTCATTTCTTTACACTTTATAGGCTAACTCTAAAGGTTACACATGTCCTGCTTTCTCCTCTCCTCCCCGCAAGTTCTATTGTAAGGAAAGGAGATACATGTAAGTATTTTGGACTTTTAGACCAATGTTCCTGTCTTCTGCCCTTAGCAATGAGAAATCATGAAAAGAAAAAAAGATGGTCCCATTTAGCACACTGTGACTTTAATAGAATACATTTTTAATCGGCTAATTTACAGTGTCTCAGATTCTCTCTTTTTCAGCATGGTAAAATACATCTCTTCTATGTGGGATCGTATAGACTCAGTTTGGGGAATGGGAGTAGTGTTGTCTCTAGAGAGACTGTGGTGTGTAAAGCATCAGACTGGAAGTCAAGAAGACTTGGGTTCCAATCTTGTCTCTGACACTTAACTAGCTATATGACTCTCTGAACATGAATTTCCTCATCTGTAAAATGAGGGGGTTGGACGGTCTCTCAGGTCCTTTCCAGCTTGGAATCTGTGATTGTGTGAGAGTAAAGGATATTTGGTTTCCACGTGTATGCATCCAGAAGCCCTACCCCTGGGTACATTTCTGCCCATCACCCAGTACAGACAGCTAAGATTTGCACTGCTCTGTCTCTCCTTTCACAGTTGGGTGTCCAGCCCTGTGGCTGTTGCCCCCTCCTCATTGTCTAGGACATCTTGGAATTTCTGATGCAGGAGCAAAGTAAAGAGAGTGAGGCCAGGCAGAGACTGACATGTGCCCTAGATTACTAGGGCGCAGATTTCAAAGTGTTCAGACAAAAGATAGACTGAAATTCTACAGGCAAAGTCAGCCCCAGAGGAAAAGGAAGTGCCCAAGAATGCAATTCTGAAGACAAAAAAGAGAAACTCATCTAATGAGGGAGCAAAAGGGGAGTTTTCTAAAGAGACAAATGTGAACATACAGGTAATTCATCAACCAACTTAGATTTGAAAAAGAAAAATCAAGATGAAAGCAGGGGCAAATGACAGGATGAATACAAAAGCATGGGTCTGGAAGGATAGGGCTCAAGGCGCTACAGCTTAGAATGAGTTGAGGCTGGTGAAGGAAGCTAAGAACAACGAGAAAAGCTAAATTGGGAAAAAGGACTTGAAAGCAGCGAGTAGACTACTTCCTGCAGCAGATGGAAGACTTGATAACAGCACATGGTAGAGAAACTAGGGCGTTCCATTCTACTTCCTCTTTTGAGAGGAGGGGGTGTCTGTGATTTCATTAGGGTAGCTCAATGGTGTTAAACTAAAAAATGGGGGCTACTAACCTAAAGATCCAGGTGGGATACATATTGACTTAGAAAACCACATATTAACATTATCTGTGTTCTATTATATTCTTATTTTTGATAAATTTTCCTCATTTGCATTTTAATCTGATTCTGCCTCATTGTGCGTGCAATAATGCCCAAAGGCTATGTGTTTTCCACCTGTGGTATAGGGAACTTGTTTTATCAATACAAACTCATACCTCCCCTGCAACTTGTAGTCTCAGGAAGTTGCTTGGAGCTTTGAAGGGTAAAATCACTTGCCCAAGGTCACACATACCACATGTATCAGAGGCAGGTCTTGAACCCAGTTTCTTTAATATAAGCCTGATTTGCTATCTACCTCTTTCGTTGTTTTCTCTGATAATGTGAATGATCTCGGAAATGAAGAAAAATTGTAGACAAGTTCATAGACAAGATATATAAGGAAATAGTAAGAGCCTTAGGTGCTTTTGATGAAATCAAGTAACTTGACCCAGACAAACTATGTCCCAAGATACTAAACTAACTGGCCTTTGTAATGGCTGAACCAATTTCAATGATTGAAAGATCACAGAGGGGGAAAAAAGAACATGAAGAATCTGCAAAATTTTTTATCAGTAAGTTCAATTTTGATTCTTGGCAAAATTCTAAAGTGTGTTACTAAAGGGGTGGTTGTTGTGTTTGCCCTTAGTTGTCGAAGAGGACCATGACACCAAGATGATGACCCAACTTGCAGTTGACTTGATTTGAGCGGGGGAGGGCTGAAAGGGGTGGTTAGTGGGCATGTGGAAGAGAAAGCAGTGATTACAGAGGGGCAGTTTGAGTTGAGCAAGAACAGATCATGCCAGACTCATTTCCTTATTTTTTTGGCAGCATTATCAGTCCAGTATGTCAGGAAAAGGCTGTAAATATAGTTTGTCTAGAATAGTAAAGTATTTGATTAAATCTTTCACCCTGTTCTTATGGACAAGATGAAGAGATATTGGTCAGAGAGAATTGCAGTTTGGATGGATTCAGAACTGGTTAAGTGGTTACAACAAAAGAGTAGTCAATCATTAATCGATTGATGCCAGGTTGGACGGAGGCCCTCAGGGGTGCCTCAGAGATCTATGCTTGCCTCTATGCTATTTATTCATTACTGATAAAAATGTCAAAAGTATAGATGACATCCTTATTAAATTTGCAGATGATTCAAAGCTGGAGGAATATCTAGAACACTGGGTGATGGTCAGGATTCAGAAAGAGCTTACCTGGTCAGAGTATTGAGTTGAATCAAATGAGACAAATGTAAAATGTTTCTCAGGCTCAAAAAATCAGGATCATAAATATTAGATTTGGGATGTCATGTTTAGATAATAGTCTGAAAAACAACTTAGTGCTTTCAATATGAGTCCACAGTTGGACATGGATGCCAAGAAAATTAATGCCATCTTAGGCTATGGCAAGAGGGGGCATAGTGTCAGACAATAAGACTGGCTAGCATTTATGTAATGCTTTAAGGTTTACAAAGCACTTTAAAAATATTATTTTATTGTCATAACAACCCTGAGAGGTGGGTGCTGCTATTCTCCTCATTTTACCAGGGAGGAAACTGAGGGAAATAGAGGTTAAAGTGACTTGCTTAGAGTCACGCAGCTAATAAAAATCTGAGGCAAGATTTGAACTTAGGTCTTCTTGACTCCAAGTCCAGTACTAATGTCTACTGACTCATCTAGCTACCACTGTGCTCTGTATTAGTCAGACTACATCGATAGATTATGTTCCATTTAGGGAGAATTTTGATGATCTGGAGAGAATCTGGAGAAGGGGTAATCATGAGAGTGAAGGGCTGTAAGTTCATGCCAGATGAGAATCTACTGAAGAATTGGAAATGTTTAGTCTATAGAGAAAATGACTTGGAAGGAGGGTTATAGGAGGACACTAGTGGTCTCATTCAGGGATTTAGAGGGATGGCAAAGAGAAGAAGAATTAGACTCATTCTTTCTGTTCCCCAGAAGGCAGACCTAGGAACAATGGATGAAAATGGCTAAGAAGCAGATCTTTATTTTGACATTTAATAATTAGTGATGTCCCAAAAAGCACTGCCTTGGCAAATAGTGAGTTCCTGCTCAAGTGGGAACTTCAAAACAAAGGCTAGACCTTGTCAGTTGTGTTCTAGAGATTCTTATTCAAATTCAAGTTCAAGGAAATGGCCTTCTTGGCTTCTAACTTAGAAATTCTGTGACTGAAAATGGTGCAGTAGAAGGCGATTGCTGGGAACACTGGAGTTGGGATCAGAAAAACTGGGTTCAAGTCCTGGACTTGTCACTGACCCTGGGTGTAACATTTACCTTTTCTGAGCCTCAGTTTGCTTATCTATTAAATAGGGATAGGAAAAATGTACTGCCTCTTTCCCAAAGTGTTTGTGAGGCTCAGAAGAGCTGATCTCTATAAACCATTTTATAATTATAAAATGAAATGGGAATAACAGCTGTTATTAAGCATTTGGAGAAGGGAGTCTGAGTGTAATTAATTTGATGTGCGTGAGAGAATCTCTCTAAGACCATGGATTTAGGTCTGCAAGGGATTTTAGAAGTCATCAAGTCTGACCCCCTCATCTTACAGGTGAGGAAAATGCACAAAGAAATCCATTGATTTGCTTAGTATCACATAGTATTTTAGGCAGAATTTGAACCATGGTTTTCCTGACTCTAGACACTGCACATCATGTTGCCTCTTGGCAAGATTCTTATCGGGATTAGATCTGTAATTTAACTGACAGAGGGAGCTGCTGGTGAGAAATTCTCTATTAATACAGGTTGGCATCTCCTCTGTAACTTAGAGTTTTAAGAGAATTGACCACAGCAGAGGGTTCAAACGGTAAGTCTATGGGTAGCATGCATCCTTCACCACTCCCCAGTCTGATGTAACTAGTGTAAAATGCAATTGAGAAATATTTAGCAAAATAATTAAAATCTAATGAAACATGGATAGTGCTAATATGTAGTTTTCTCAGTCAATATGCACCTGGCAGGAATCCTTATGTGCTCTCTTGTTTTTATTTGAATTTGACTCCCTGGCCTACTGCCTTTGACTGGGTCATTGGTTCACTTTCTGTCTATTAGAGGCAAGACTACAATCCAAGATCTCTCTATCCCCAAGACCAGTTCTCTATCCACACTATCATCTGCTGTCAAAACTGAGTTTCTATTTTATACTAGGGGTAATAGGGAACCACTTGAGTTTCCTGAGCAACCTGAGATCGTTAGAATCATCTAGAAGCTATCCCACCTTTCTGTGTGAGGAATACTAAATGTGTTACCTTCCATACATTAATGTATACGGAAAAGGAGATTCAATTTGTTTGATTCTTAGAGTGAGAGAGAAATAGGAGATGTGTATAGCTTTTCAGTGAGAGAAGAAAGGAACTGGGGATGGTATGGACACCTTTTCCACACACTCCCCCACTTTCCAGTTCCCTGATACTATTCCTAAATTTGTCTTTCTGCAGTCTACTCATCACTCCCATTTTTGTCCTTTGGGACCAAACACAAGGTTAATCCCTTTTCTTTGTTTTATCCTTTTAAATGCTCAAAGACAGAAACCTCTCGATCTCCACAACCTTCTCTTCCCTATATAATTAATTAGAATTAAATAGAATATAATAATATAGAATAGAATTACATAGAATATTTTAGAATTATTATATATATCATGATATGATATGATAGAATATGTACTATATCCTATTATGTAATATAATATAATAATAAAATAGAACAGAAGTTTCTTGAGGGCAGGGACTGTCTTCTTTTGTTCTCTCATTTATATCTCCAACATCTAGTACCATGCCTGAAATATAGCAAGTGCTTAATAAATGCTTATGGATTCTTCTTGTTACTGCTAACATGGCCACTGGCACAAATTGAGACTTGGTATGGCTGGGTTTGGAGTCTCACAGAAAGACTAGGCAGCATTTTACTTTATCCTTGTAGATTTCCACCACAACAGTTGCTCCGATGGTTCACTGTCATCTGTATTTTGCAGGTGAGGTTTGACTTTCCTCCCTTCCACCAGCAGGGTGCTCACTTGGCTCAGGACAAAACCCAGAGAAAGGCGAGCTCCAGGAATGCTCTGATTTCTCCCTCTAGTACTGTTTATTAAGGGAAACTCGGATGGTCTGTTTTTGGAAAGCACAGGTTTCTGATGTCCTTGCAATGCTGACTTCCCCTAAGGAATTTGCCCCTACAAATTAACAAGGGAAGTGGCATTGTGGTGGATGTGGCTTTCTCAGCCAGGTGTCTGGATTAAGATGGATTTCCCTTAGTTCTATGAACTCTTGTGTTCACCCACTGGAACTTTCTGAAAAGATTTTTTTTTTGTTCACTTACATTACCAGTAATAAAGTTTCTTGCCTCTAAAATTGGAAATTTGCTGAAAGGAGGCAGCCCAGACTGCTGGATCTACTACTAGTGTCTTCCTCCTAGGCTTCCTTTCTGTCTTTCTTGTACCTATCTTGCATGTAACATGGTTGTTTGTATGTAGTCTCTCCCATTAAACTGAGTTTTTGAAGACAGGGACTGTGTTTTTACCTATTTTTGTATCAGCCTCATAATCCAACCTACACCCACAAAAGAATCCCCATGACAATGCAACCAATCAACTATCATCTGGGCTTTGCTCAGAGGCCTCTAGTGACCTGGAGCCCACTGCTTCCTTAGGTGCCTGCTCTGCTTTGGGGTATCTCTAACTGTTAGCAAACATTTCCTGATACCAATCCTAAATTTGTCTTTCTCCAGTCTCTACCCATCACTCCTATTTTTGCCCTGTGGGATCAAACACAAACCTAATCTCTTTTCTATGTTATACCCTTTTAAATGCTCCAAGACAAAAACCTCTCGCATCTCCCCAACCTTCTCTTCTCCATGCTAACCATTCCCAGTTCCTTCAAGCAGCTCTCATATGGTACAGATGCAAAGTGCTTCATCATTGTCTTCTGTGGGCTCTATGTTTATGAAAGTATTTGACCTATGAAATCTGCCAATGACATCTCCTAACCATTCCCCTTCCCCTCCACACATCTGGAAGAAGTCAGAATTATCCTTGGTAGTTTTCCTAAGAGTGAGACAGAGAGACTAATGATAATCACTGCAGTTATGAATGTTTTATCAAGTGCTGATTTTGAAAAGTCAGGCCCATTGCTGCATATAATCTGATTCACTGTTCAGACCTGGATATTATATGATCTATTGATTCAGATACCATAGGTTAGGTCAGAGGACCCTAGTCTGCTTTCAAATGAGGACTTAACTTTCAACCAATATCTCAAACTTGTTCCTTGATCAGTGAATAGGGAGCCTTAAAATAGAAGTTGATTCTGGGGCCCTCTTGAATTTGGGAGAGCAGGAAGCTGACAAAACTGAGCTGCAAGAGAAGAGATCCAAGGGTATGGGAACAGGATGCTTTTGAGGAAAGAACACAGATACTGCTGGGAAGCAGAGACTGCCCTGGCCACATTGTTTCCCACTCCTCAGAACAAACATCTGGGGACACTGATAGAGAAGCCTGGCTGACTTTTTCTGTAAAGATAAAGGGGAGCCGTGGAAGTGACTCTTATCTATGGAATTTGGGGACTGGCCAGTGGGACAGTTGTGCCAGAGGTAGGAGGAAGTCCCTAGGCTCACTACAGTGTCAGAACATCCTTCCAGCTGAGTGTATGCTGAAGTTTATTTCCAGCCAGAGTTTGAAAATTGGGTCATTTTCTAGAGCAAAGAGAAAAAGATAGTGATGGTAGGTTGTACAAGGTGACTGATTTGTTCCCTGGATTGTCCAGAGTTTCTTCTTCAACTATGAGAACATTTCTATGACACCTACTATGTGCCAGGTACTATGCTCAGGACTTTACAAATATCATCTCATTTGCTTATCACAACATACTTGGGAGGAAGCTACCATTATTATACCCATTTGACAGATGAGGAAACTGAAACAAACTGAAGTTAAGTGACTTGACCAGGGTGGCACAACTAGTAAGTCCCTGAGGTTGAACTTGAATTCAGCTTTTCTTGACTTCAGGCCTCTATTCACTGTGTCACCAGTCCATTTTCTCAAGGTGACCAGGAAAAGCTGGTTAGAAAAGTTAGAAAAATGTTAGAAAGGTGTGAGGCTTTACCTGAAGGTGTTTCATTATCCAAAGTATAAATATCTCTTTTAACATCACATTTGGGACTTTGAGGATTTCTTCTTGATGGAATGTGAATAGTACCCTGAGTCTATGGGCTAGATTGGGGATCATTGAGTTGTGGGTAGTGTAGATCTGAGAACCTTGGATTTGACCTTTAAGAGGGAGCAGATACAGATAATAGAAGCTGAAAAAACTGGCATTTGGTTTACAAAACTCTTTACTTATATTATTTCATTTGATCCTTAAAACAGTCCTGCGGCGAGTGCTATAGGTATTGTCATTCCCATTTTCTACATAGAGAAACTGTGGCCAAGAGGACTTAAGTGCCTCCCTTGGTTCCTGGAACATAAAAAGTGCTTAGTAAATACTTGTTGATCGATTAAGTGACTCATACGATATTAGGAACAGGATCTGAATCTAGAGGTAGCTAGGTGTCACAGCAGACAGAGCACTAGACCTGGAATCAGGAAGACCCAAAATCAAATCCAGCATTAGACAGTTACTAGCTTAACCACTGTTTGCCTCAGTTTCCTCAGCTGTAAAATTGAATCACAATAGCACCTACTTCTTTGGATTGTTGTGAGGATAAAAATAAGATGATCTTTGTAAAAGGTTTAGCACATTGCCTGGCTCATAATGAATGGTTAATAAATGTTTTTCTTCCTTCCTTCTTTACATTTCTTGACTCCATGTTCCACACTCAATACAATACACCTTGCAGCCTCTTAAGAGCTAGAGAGGATAGAGAGAGATGGAGATGGGGGAGGGTCATACATGAATTGTAGGGGCATCCATCCAAAACTGGAAGAGACCCTAGATGCCACCTAATATTATCTTATCTCCTTATAGGTGAAGGAGCAGAAGCAGGATTTGAACCCAAATCCTCTGACTTCAGAGTCAATATTCCTTCTACTATACTAGCTGTTTTCAAAATGTTTGGTTTTTAGGACCCCTTTATTATCTTAAAAATATTGAGGACCCCCACCTACAAAGAGCTTTTGTTTGGGATGGTTATAGCTATAGATACTTGTCACATCAGAAATTAAAACATCTTAGTATTATTATAAAAAAGTTTGACCTCATGACCCATTGAAAAGATTTTGGGCAGTCCCAGGAGTCAATGAGCTACACTCTGAGAGCCACTGTACTATACCATCAGGAGCTGAAAAGGATGGAAAGAGATGTGAGTTAAGAAAGGCAGATAGAAGTGGGGTACCCATAGGGAGAGGACTTGAGCCCTGAGATGGGTGTGCAGGACAGGACAGAGAAGGAAGCCAGTTTACCCACATAGTTCCTATCCCAAGGAACCTCTCTGCCCTAGAGATGCTGGCCTTGGAGATAGGGCAAAGTGGCAAAGGAGGAGGAATCACCTCTAGGAAGAGGTACAGGACATAGCCTTCTAAAGAGTAGGAGGAAATGTGTTCTTTCAACCTCTTACCCTCATCCAGTAGAAATTATCAAAGTTCCCAGTATAACACCAAATGGCAGATTTATAGCCTTTACAGAAAAATCTTCAGAGAGCTGGAGTCAGGACAACAGGTTCAAACCTCAGTTCAGACATTTGCTAGCTATGTGAACTTGCACAAATGTCTTAACATCTCTGAGCCTCAGTTTCCTCACTTGTAAAATAAGGTTAAACCTTTCAGGACCCTTCCAGCTCCAAATCTTTGGTCAATTATATGATTCAACAAAGGCATATTCATCCTTACCCATTTTACATGTATGTATTGCCTCCTCCATTAGAATCTAAGTTCATTCCTAGTAGACTTTGTTTCATTCTTTGTGTATCCTCCAGGGCCTAGCACATAGTAGGTGCTTGATAAACATTTGATTGATTGATGAAGTATAAATATAGGTTCTCCCCCAAATCCTCAAATGCCTCAGCAGGAGATAGAGCTGACCCCAGGAACTTTAGAATTAAGGCAGTAAAAATTGGTCGCTGGCTTGTCTCATGAAGCCAGAAGCGGGATGGGTGGCAAATTGACCAGTGGTAGATTCTGTGTCTATTTCAGTGGTAGACTGTGGGCCTGTTCTAAGGATGTAGCATGGCATAGTATTTTGGTCACTGGAAGACTTGAGTTCTAATCTTGCCTCTGACACTAGCTTTGTGAGCCTGGGCTCTGATCTACAGTTGGATCATCTATAAAACTAAGACTCAATGATCTCTTAGGTCTTTTCTAGCACTAAGTCTACACTGCTATGATCATCCTTACTGCATTGGGAGAAGGTTCATCACTGGATGATAAATGATTTTGTTTCATGGAGTGGTTGAGATCTATATTAGTGGCAGGAGTACCAAATCCTTCAAGGACTGAAATATATAAAAGTACAGATAGAACCAGCCCTATTCTCCTCCTTTATCGGAATGACTGAGCATTCATTCATTCATTCATTCATCCTTCCATCCATCCATCCATCCATCCATCCATCATTCATTCATTCCTAAAGTTGGCTGATGCCCTGTTCTTCAGTTTCCTCATTCATAAAAGAAAAGGGCTGGACTCAGTGGCTTCTAAGGTCCCTTCTGGGTCCAGAGTTATGATTCTATGTGATGTGCTAGGAAGGAAAGATTGTCCTGTTTATTTATGAAAGCTGTGTCTTAGCCTATTTAGCCAGTCCATACATCCTAAAAAGGAGGAGTGACAAGAGACCCAATTGAGACTTAGAACGAACATTTATTACCTTCTACGTACCAGGCATTGTGCAAAACAAATAGTTTACAAATATTATCTCATTTGAGATCCACAACAACCCTTGAGAAGTAAGAGCTATCATTATCCCCATTTTACAGTTGAGGAAACTGAGACAAACAGAGGTTAAGTGACTTACCCAGAGTCACACAGCTAGGATGTGCCTGAGGCTGGATTTGAACTTTGGTCTTCCTGACTCCAGGGGTGCCCTTCAATCCACTGAACCATCTAGCTACCACAGGGTAGGCCAGGACTGCTGAAGCATTGTAGCCATGGTGGTCTCACCCAGGAGGCTGGGAGCTTTATCTGGGTACAAAGTTCAGGGGATTCTTTGGTGAACTGGCCCATGCTTTAAGAGACTTGGTGGCTAGAACAATTTTGCTAGTCTAACTTCCAGTGGACAGGAAGCAGCACAGTACAGTGAAAGAAATGTTAGATATAGAGTTAGAGGCCCTGGTTTCTCTGTCATTGACTACCTTTGTGACCTTGAACAAATTAGTCATTTAACCTCTCTGGGTTTCAATTTCTTTCCCTGGAAAATGAGATGGCAGCCAGTTGCCTCTCCCGATGCTAGGGTGGCTGAAACTGTTGGAGCTTGGATTTGGGAATTCTGTGTTGCAAGAGAGCTATGTCTGATGCTAGCATGGGAAACCACTGGTCTTGGAGGCCACTAGACTGCTCAATGACAGGCAGACAGAAGATTAAAGTCTTCATGCTGGTCATATTAAAATTGGCCCCTGAATGGCCACTGTAATTCGAGGCAGAGTGAGTTAGAAATAGCTAATCCAAAAGCAAAAAAGTAAGAGAGAGAAGAAAGAAAGGAAGGAAGGAGGGAAGAAAGGAAAAAGAGGGGGGAAGGAGGGAAGGAAAGTAGAGGAAGTAAGGGAGAAGGAAGGAAGAAAGGAAAAAGAAAAGGGAAGAAATCAGGGGGAGGAAGGAAAGAAAAAGGAGGAGGGAGAAAGGAAAGGAGGGAGGGAGGAAAGAGAGAGAAAGAAGAAGGAGAAGTGGAAGGAAAGGAGGGGAGGGAAGGAAGGAAGAAAAGAGAGATGGAAGGGAGGGTATTGGACTTGGCTATCTTGGATATCTCCTAAGGTGCATTCCACCTCTAAATCTGTGTTCCTCTGATCCTACGAAAGCCTGATCAAAGGGGTCAGTCCATGAATTGGGGTTAGGAGCTAAGAAAAGAGTAATTGATTTCTCCTCCTAGCTCTGAAAGGAGCACCTGGGTGCAGGTAAGTGTGAGCATCTGGGCATTTTAACCAAGCAGCATGGCTTCCAAACTCTCCCAATGCCCATAAATTCTGCTCCTTGTAAAGAAATCAAACCTATTCCTAGAAAGAACGCATTGATATCCACAGAGCCACCTACCTGAATCCAAGTGAAGAATTCAGTCTTTAAAACCAAAAGTTTTAGCCAGTAGGGGAGAGTTTTCACTTTCTAATCAGGAACATCAAACAAAGCCTAAATCCTACCTAAAGTTCTTCTTGAAAAAAATCAATAAATGAATTAGAATCAAAGTGAATTTTCCAACTTCCCCAAATAACATTATTTTTGATTATACATTAAAAGAAGAATGAATGTATGAACAGAACTGAATGTCATGCTTGTTTTTTCTTTAAATTTTAGCATACTGTGGTGCTAAACTGTAAAAAAAAAAAAGATGAATAAATCATACCTCTTGTCTCCACGTGATTCCTGAAAAGCCCTCCTGTCTTGCTTCACATGTGGAATTTTAAAGTTATAATTTTAGCAATTTTTATCGTCTTGGAACCTGTATCTTGTTCCATCTGGCATTATTCTCTGGGTAGGCAAATAGACATTCCAAGGCATATATGAGTAGACATCAGGAACCTTTAAAATCATCAGAACACATATACGAAATGATTTGTGGAGTTATTTCTGTTTTAGCCAGTGCTACTTATGAAAACAATACTGTTGTGTCATAAGGAGAGAAATGTATCCATTTAGGAAACTGAGCCAAGCTCACATATTTCTTATCATTACTAGTATAGGAGGGTTCAGCTGAATGACAGATGGGAAGGCCCAGAAAATAAAGTTGAGCACCAGGACATTGAGGAAGGTCCTGGGACCCTTAGAGTTCTCTGTGATCCTACATGATCCTCTTGGAGTCACGTAAGAGCTGAATATCTGTATTAGCACTGCTCACTCCCCATTAACTTGTATCTATTTATTTATTCTGAATATATTTAGTTATGAACATGCTATCTCCCTTGATAAAATATAAGCTCCTTGAGGGCAGGAACGATTTTGTTTTTATTTCCTAATCACCTAGTAATGTTTGGTACATAATAGGTACTTAGTGAATGTCTCCTCTCCTCTCGTCTCCCCTCCCTTCCCCTCCCCTTCTCATCTCTTCTCCCCACTGGTTGACTGATTGATTCTGATTTCTATGGCCAAAACCTTTTGCCTATTCTCATTGCAAATTTTTTCATGAGCATGGAGACATCTTCTTCCAAAATGCCTACCACTAAAAGTCTGTTCCTTCCCCTACTAAATATAAGACTGATCGTTGTAAGACATCGCAATAACAAGCTCATTTTAAGCCTAGGGGTCAATATAATTGCCCCAAAGGTCTACATGTTTCCCTCCCCTTCAGTTTTAGGGTGCTTATTTTAGATGAAAAGTTAATTAATTCAATCACAATTTCTCTGAACCCTCAGTTGGTAAAATTCCAGATATATAGGCAGAAGTTTGGCTTGCTACATACTTTATGTTGATATCTCTAGTTGACTCTTGACCGCCATGCGGTTCTGTCAAAATTCAGTTTGCTGAACATGCCTGAGTAATAAAGTCATATATGACACCATAGTGTCTATGGGTAGAAATGGGTATTGAGAGCAGAAATTGGGGAAAGAGCTGGTCTTTTCTTGGGACTTCTCTTAGTGCAGGTTGTTTGCTTTGAGATGCCAATAGAACACATGACTCTTCTGATATCCCCCTTCTCTCCCACATCTTTTCCTCAGGGATGGGATGGAATTCTATGGAGCTCCAACTTCTAGTGAGTGAGTTTTATCTGATAGTTTATAGGATGTCCCTAGAGTGTTGCTGAATTATTTTGGTATATTGTGAAGATCTTTCCCACCCTTGTCCAAGGCCTATAAGATCAATTAATTAGGTATCTTACCACTTACTTTGTATGGGGTGGGGCTCCATAAGTCAATCAGCCCACCATACCTGAGATATTCCTATGAAGAACAGAAAATGGTATGAAATGTACCCCGTTATTCTGGGAAAGATTTGCTGAGTAGAGGGCTTAAAGTGAGACTTTGGATTATCTGAGGGATTTCCGGGATGAATGGGATCCCTGCTGCTAGGGGTAAATGAGAGTATACTGTCCATGGGAGAGCCCGACTTGATGTTTCCTGGAGAAGAGGCCCTGATGCTCTTTCTCTTTAGTCCTGGACAATGAAAGATCCTCAGCCTCTTACAGCCAGCCTCTCTACAGCTGTGTCCATTGGCCCAGATCCTTGTGATGGAACTGGCCCTCCCTCTACCTCCTGGGGGAAGGGAGAAGAGGAAAGGGAAAGGAAAGAAAAGCCATATGGGAAGATACCTGCCTTCCTAGGCAATTGTGTGCCTGGACTGGCTTTGTGAGATAGATAAGGCTCACTGGGGGATTAGGCTGAGATGACCAAGTTTCTCTCTCCAGTGCCTCAAGCCCCACTTGAGCCAAAAGTGGAAACCCAGAGCCAATTTCCCCTGCCCAAAATTGACTCTTAAGGAAATGTCTGATCACCCTGGGCATGAAAATTCCAGGTAACTGATGGAAGATCAGATTACAGCAGCTAACCCCTTAGCAGCAGATTTAATTTGCAGGGACAATTTCTTCTCCCCAGCCCTTTTTAAAGTATGGAAAGTGAATTCCATTGTTGAAAACTTTTTTTCTTTTTTGGTAACTTCTGTTAATTTTTTAGTTGTTGTTTTTGATTACCATGCTTCCCCCATTCTTTTCTCCAGTTACTCCTTCCCTAAAGTGTCTCTTCCTGGGAGGCACTAGGTATGGGGAAGGAGGGCTTATTGAGTACAGGTGGGGAACAGAGAGTAGCCATATAACGGACTGGAGGGTGCAGAGTTTATAAGTACTCCCTCAACTAGATTGCAAGCAGCTGTCCCTCCCTCTCAGTACAAATGTGCCTTGTGAAAATGAGGGTGGTCCACGGGATCCCTCCCAGGGGCTGCTGATTTCCCTTAATGGAATCCTTTCATTCCAGGAATAATTATTAAGGACCTCCGGGATATGAGAGTGGGGGTGGCACTGTACGGAGCACCTTGAGTCCAAGAGGCCCATCCTGTCTGTCTGGTAGCTGCCCAGGCCCGCTAGGGACATCAGAGATCTAGAGGTGGTAAGAGATCTCAGAAGTCAACTAGCCAAACCCTCATTTGACAATTGAGGAAACTGAGGCCCACAAAGGGGACTTGACTTATCCCAAGGTCAAATACAAGTTGTACTGGGAGTGGCAGAATTGGGGTTTGAATATCCATCCTTTGACTCCCAAAGCCTGTGTTCTTTTAAACACACTGTGTGGCCATTCAAAGGGAAAGACTATCCCAGAATGTGGGGAGACAGTTGTCTGCTTTTCATGCAGTAAACTGCACTTCCCAAGGAGAGGAGAGAGAGTAACAGAGACTCCAATTCAGCAAACATTAAAAAGCTAATGGGTACTGGAGGTACCTTGCCCTAGCAGTGACTTTTCATCCCTGGAAACCCAGGAATACCCAGCATGCCTTGTGAAGTTCCATCCTAGGTATGTCATTCACTAGCTATTCGACTATTAGTAAGGTCAGTCAAGCCTCCCAGAGCCTTAGTTTCTTCATGTTCTCAGCCAAATGGGAACAATGATATCTGTTGCACCTATAAGTATTAAAGCAGCGAGGTGGAACAGTAGATAAATCCCTGGACCTGGAGTTAGGATGACCTGAGTTCCAATCTAGCCTGGGACACTTACTAGCTCTGTGACTCTGGGTAAGTTACTTAATTTGTGTGCTTCAGTTTCCTTAACTGTAAAATGGGGATATTAATAGCACCTACCTCTAAGCACCAACCCTCTAAGGGTTGTTGTGAGGATCAACTATGATAATATTTATAAAGGACTTAGCACAAGACCTGGCACATAGCAGGGGCTTAAAAAATGCTTGTTTACTCGCATCACTATAGACTTGCCAGCTACTGTCCTTCAAGATCCAGCTCCAATGCCACACTGTCAAATAACAGTGATTTTGTCAATGATTACAAAGTTTCAAGATCACTGGATTTTGGTTTAGATTTGGAAGGGACACCAGGGCTTATGTAGCCCGACCCTCTCATCTTCCAAGTGAAGAAACTGAGCCCAGACAATTTCAGGGATTTTTCAGGCATTGGGCTTTTGTTAAGACTTTCTGTGTGTCAGGCACCGTGCTAAACGCTAGGCCTGCAAAAGAAGGCAAAAGCAGTGCCTGCCCTCACCCAGGTCACAGTCTAATGAGGGACACAGTAAGTAAATAACTAAATACATAGAAGATACATAATAACAAATATTTGTAACACACTCTCTTTTTCATAGTCCTGAGAAACAGGTGATGCCAAGGCCTGTGATTTCTTTCATGTAAAAGAATTTCTGGTGTGAAAACTCTCTTTGCCAGTGAGTCAGTGTGTATTTATTAAACACCAGCTTTATTAATGAATTATTATTTATTAAACACAGATTATATGATTTTAATATAGTACATTATATTTTATATTAATACAATCACATATTATGTGCCCAGTAGTATGCTAAGCAATGGAGATATGAATACGAAAAAAAGCCAACCTCTTCCCTCAAGGAGTTTACCATTCTAGTGGAAGGAGGGGGCAACACACAAAGGGGACTGTTGGTTAGAGACCAGTACAGAATATCCACCCTTTCCCCAAGAAAGTCCTCATAGAGAAGGCAGGACTTGATCTGAGCTTTGATGCCAAAGATTCTAACAGGTGGAGGGCAGCTAGGTGTTCGGTGGATAGAGAACCGTGCAGGAGTCAGGAGAATCTGAGTTCAAATCTCACCTCAGGCACTTGACACTCCCTAGCTGTGTGACCTTGGGAGAGTCACTTAACCTCAATTACCTCATCCTGGGTCATAGCCAGTCATCCTGATGAATATCTTGTCACTGGATTCAGATGGCTCTGGAGGAGAAGTGAGGCTGGTGACCTGCACAGCCCTCCCTCACTCAAAACAAAGTCAAGTGCAAGTCATGTCATTATTTCCCTGATGGCATGGTCTTCTTTGGCAATGAAGGACAAACACATATCTAACAGGTGGAGTTGAGGAAGAAGGGCATTCCAGGCATGGTACGCTGCCTATGCAAAGACATGGAGATGGGAGATGGAAAGCTATCCATGTGTGAGAAACATCAAGGAAGAATGTAGAAAGTGCATAATGCTTATTAATCTTGTATAACTCTGCAAGTGATCCATAATGTACAGTATAGATTTTACAGAGTTACTTGGGGGTACCAAGTGTTCAAACGACTTGTCCAGGGTCATAAGTTAAGATTTGAAAGAATGTCTTCTTTTATTCCAAGACTGGTTTTTATCCTCCCTGCTCAGGTTGTTACTTGGCATGAGTTTTGTTATCTCCTTTTAACAGGTGGGGAAACTGAGTTTCTAGAAGGGTAAGATGACTTGTCCAATGGTTACCCATTGGATATTAGTATAGAATTAGTATAGTGTTAGCTAATTAGCATAGAAGTCAGGATTGAAACCCAGGTCTCCCAGTAGTTTCTGCCATCTTGCCTCCATCATCATTATCATCATAGACAGGGTCACATCTGTAACTGGAAAGGGCTTCAGAAGGCATGGGAGGGGGTGGGGAGGGAATAAGCCTTTCTATAATCTATTATGTGCCAGGCACTGTACTGAGTAAGCATTTTACAAATATTATCTCATTTGATCCTCACAACCACCCCTAAAGGAAAGTGCTGTAGTGTTATCTCCGTTTTGCACATGATGGAACTAAGGCAAAAAGAGCTGAAGTGACTTGCCCAGGGTCATGCAGGTAGTAAGTATCTGAGACTGGTTTTGAATTCAGGTATTCCTGACTCCAAGCCTAGCACTTTATGGTGCCTTCTAGCAGCCATCTAGTCCAATCCTCTTGTTTTGCTGAGTAGGAGACAGACCCCTGGAAGTCAAGTGATATGTCCAAAGTCACACAGATAGGAAGAGTCAGAAGGTTTTTGCACTAAGATGCTCTGACTAATCTGTTGCTGTTTAATCATTTTTCAATCATATCTGACTATGACCCTATTGGAGGTTTTCTTGGCAGCAATAATGAAGTAGTTTGCCATTCCCTTTCCTAGCTCATTTTACAGATGAAGAAACTGAGGCAAACAGGGTTAAGTGATTTGCCTTGGGTCACACAGCTAGAAAGTGTCTGAGACTGGATTTGAACTCAGGTCTTTCTGACTCCCTGACTAGTCATACTATTCACTATATGCCTCCTAACTCTACCTTCTGAGTGCCAAACTAGTGCTTTTTCCTCTTCCTCATACTTCTTCACTATTACCCTCATCCTCTTCCTCATCCTCTTATCCTGCTTCCTGACTTTTTCTTTCTCTTCCTCCCCATCGCAGCCTTCCCAGCTGCCATTCATTCACCATTCCTGCTGTCTCTTCCAGAGTCCCCCAGAAGCAGCCCATCTCTGAGATCTACAGGCTGCAGATTAGATCCATGTTGAAACACTTTGTCAGTCCTTAGGCCTGTGGCTTATGGGATGGTTGGCATTAGGAGAAACAAGGATGTTGCCAAACGGGGCTTAACTGAAAGGAAGCTTAGGCCTCCCTGAGCTCCAGGAGGGGGTTGGGGGCTGGGAGGGAAATTACAGAGAAGTTCGTGTGGCTCTCTCATTTTAGAGACCTAGGAACGTTTTATGAGCAAAGCTAATGGATGAAGCATAATGTTTAATGAATAATAAAGGCAAGCCATATGCTCTTTCCAAAAAAAAAGAAAAAGAAAAAGAAAAAAAGAAAACGCTGCAGTGCATTCTTCGTTAACTCAACCACAATCCAATTAATGATTAAAGCATTACAGTCCTGTTCCAGAATGTAGAGGGAGATGTTTCAGATCAGTATGTTGTAGGACTCAAAAGGAAATCCCTGCTTGAAAATATTTTCCAAATTAAAGCATCTAATGATCAGCTCTGTCTATAAGCGCTCTTTGCCTTCTCTGGCTTTAGTGTATTGGCATTTTTTCAGAAATGGAATTTTCTGTTCAGTTTATAAAGAACTTACTCCCTTCAGGGCAAGGGACCCTCATAACAGCAGCTCACATTCACATAGTACGTTTCTGCCAATGATGTCTCAATAGCTTAAAAAAATATGGTACTTGGAGAGACCTCCAAAATTCCCAGTCCATGGTTCTCCCCTTCAGGCAGAAATATCTAAAAGGCAATCTAGACAGAACTATTCTCAATTTAAGTCGAATCAGAAGTCTTTATTAATCACATACTATGTGCCCTGGGATCACTGTTGTCCTTCACACTCAAAGAGGACTGAAGTAACATCGTAATGTCAGCGTACAGTGTGTCTGACTATGGTTGATCAGACCAATAGAGTTCTGCTATGGGTCAGGCACATGTAGTCCACATGAACATTAGGAATAGAGATGTTTCTAAATTTGTGCATCTCATGTTTCTTTTGAGCTGCGGTGATTTTACTTTATTCATAGAGCATAGTGGCTTCTTTGATACAGGCATGCTAGTCTGAGCAGTCCTGACTAGTGTCTCCCATGTCCCCTGATTCCTAAGTTCTTCAGAGAGACCTTGAGAGTGTCATTGTATCACTTCTTCTGACCTCCATGTGAGTACCTGTCCTGTGTGAGTTCTTCGTAAAATAGTCTTTTAGGCAAACGTATATTTGACACTCAAGCAACATGGCCAGCCCATTGAAGCTGTACTCTCTAAAGCAGTTTGAATGCATGGCAGTTTAGTTTGAATAAGGATCTTAGTGTCAGGTCCCTTATCCTGCCAGGTGATCTTCAGAGTCTTCCTAGGACAATTGAGATGGAAGTGACTCAGTTTTCTGGCTCTGGTAGACTGTCTGTGTTTTACAAGCATACAACAATGAGGTCAACACAATGGCTCTGTAGACCTTCAGTTTGGTAGTCAGTCTAATACCTTCTCTCCCACACTTCCCTTCGGAGCTTCCCAAACACTGAGCTAACTCTGGCAACATGTTGTCAACCTCATTATCAATGCATACATCCCTAGAAAGTATACTACCAAGGTAAGTAAAGTTATCTATAGCATTCAGAAATTTAAAAAAAATTATTCAAGGAGGAAAAATATGGAAAGAAAGGGAGAAGAGGGATCTAATATATTTAATAAAAGATTAAAGGAAAGGGACTGGACCTTAGATTTCATTGATGAAGGTAACTCCCTCTACTAATGCAGATTAGTACCTTCTCTAAAAGAATTGTCTAGAGGTAAAGTGACACAACTCAGGGTCACACAGCCAGTGAGTGCCAGAAGTGGAACTTGAAACGAGGTCTTCATGACTTTGAGGCCAAGCTTTCTATCCACTAGGCCACGATATCTTTCAATAGATGTTTGATGTCTCCCCAAAATTAAATTGTACTGATCCTCTCTATATTTTCATATGTTTGTTTATGCATATACTGTCAGCCCAATAAAAGGTAAGTTTCCTGCCTAGTGGATCAAGTCCAAACTTTTTTCTTACCTTTCTATTCTTCTTATACCTTACCCCCCCCCATCTCATATTCTTTGATTCAGTGACATTGGCCTCCTGGCTGTCCCATGAACATAACACTCCAATGAATAAGTCACTCCATCTTTCGATTCTGGGCATTTTCTGTGGCTGTTACCCATGCCTGGAATGCTCTCCCTTCTCCACCCCAACTACTGACCTCCATGACTTCCTTTAAGTTTCAACTAAAATTCCATCTCCTACAGGAAGTCTTCCTCAACCTAGTGCCTTCTCTGTCATTGCATCCTAAGCCATTGCCAATCATCTGGACTTGGATGACTCAGGGAGAAAGAGTGAGACTGATAACACTGTACAACTCTGCCTCATTTAAATCCAATTCACAGGCAAGTCAAGACATCGCTTGTAATGTCATTGGTCCTCTTTGAAAACAAAAGAAACAACCACCACCACCATCTGCAAAGAAAATAGCCCTTTCAAAACAAGGAAATGAGGTTAGACTGGAATGATCTGCTCTCCATGAATCCGTGCAGACTCCGTCATCACCGTTTCCGTTTCTAGGTATTCACTGACCATCCTTTTAATGAGATATTCTGGAGCTTTTGCTAGTAATTGACATCAGATTCCCTGGTCTGTGGTTTGTAGCTTCCAGCTTCCTTTCTCTTTCCTCTTCTGAAAATAGAGGCTCCTTTGTCCTTTTCCAGTCCTACTGTACCTCTCTTGTTTTCAGCAGCCTTTCTGAGATCAAGGCAGTGGTTCAGTGATCACTTCTGCCAATTCTTCCAGTTGCATCTAAAGATAGAATTTATCTGTGCCTGGTAAGTGGAACTCATTAGGGGAGCTTGGCGTCCTAGTAATATCTTCCTGCTCATCTTGGTTATCAATTCTCTATCAGTCATTTTTGTTCTGTCCTTGCCAGTTTAAGTTTATTCTCCTTGGCAGAGGGAAGTTTCATTATGTGATCAATAATTCCTACTCTTTTAAAAAACATTTTTAAAATTATGAACTTAATAACAATCTTGACAAATCTAGAGAAAAAGAAATATAACTTCATGTAAAATCATATGAATAACAAGATTTAAAGGAAAGAAGGCAAACTTCAAAAATACCAATGATGACAAATTACCTTTTCTCTTCCTCTCCCCTGAACTCACTCCCCCATCCCCTCTCCTCGGCAATGCTCTTTTCAGTCTGGTTCTTGTACAATTTTTTCTTTTTTTTTTTTTTTTTACATAGTTGCTCATCCATGTGTTTATTGTTCTAATTTTGTTTTCTTTGCTTGGCATTGCTTCAATAAATGTTTCCACATATTTTGTATTCTTTATATATGCCATTTTCAATAAATAAGTGGTAAAGACGATGATATGTGGGGATAGAATTTAGATTTTTGAACCATGATGTAAAGTATAGGAATGATGGGTTCTTGACCAGGGATGAAGTAAACCTGAAAAGGACTGGTAAAAATGCATTTGCTTTTAATTTTGCAAATCTAATCAAAGGATGTGGGGATAGGGTAGGAAGAAACCAACTGCTATGGAATTAGATACCATAAAGAAAACTTCTAATAGAACAGTAACAGAGATGCCCAGAAATCCCCTGGAGACAAACAGTCAGCAGTAACACTCATGATGTCAGATGTCTAGAACCTAGGGGTACTTCCATGTCATGATGAGGTGTCAGAGGTGGACATGAAAGGTGATATTACTCACTTAGATTTCCCTGATATTTCACCATTTCCTCCACCTGGGCAGTGTTCAGATTTATTTCAGCCAGTTAAGCAATGAACAATGATTAACCATCAGTGTGTCTGTGCCAGACAGACTGGTAGGCATTAGGTTTACAAAAAGAAGGAGTCATGGGATAGTAGAAAGAATAGTGGCTCTTCTCCACCCCTAAATGATAAATAGTCAAACAATATGAACAAAAAGATTTCAAGGGAAGGAATCCAAGTTATCTATAGACATTTACAAAACTGCTCCAAATCACTAAAAATTAGACAAATGTAAATCAAATAAGATTGAAAAAATTGACAGAAAGTGAAAGTGAAAAATATTGAAGGAGAAGTAGGAAAATTGGTACATGGATGTACTTGATGTGCAGGTATATTGATGGCAGAGCTGTGCTTCAGTCCAGCTCTTCTGAAAAACTAGTTAGTATTATATCTCAATAGCCACTAAACTATGTAGACTTTTGACCCAATGATAGCACTACTAGGCCTATGCCCCAAAGAGATCAATGAAAGAGGGAAAGGACCCATATGTACAAAAATATTTGTAGAAACACTTTTTATTTTGGTTTGGTGGCAAAGAACAGGAAACCAAGTGGGAAAGGTTGAATAGTATACTTTTGTGCTACTAATCATGGCAAAAGGGACAGTTTCAGAGAAATCTGTGAGGATTTGTATGAACAGATGCAGAATGAAGTGAGCAGAGCTCACCATAAAAATCAACAATTCAGAGAGACTTAAGTTCTCTAATCAATAGAATGGTCAATCATGTTTCTAAAGAACTGATGATGGAGAATGATATTGGACTCAGTATGCCTCAACTTTGTTAACATATACAGAATACTTTGTTGTTGCTATTTGTCCTTTGTTTTGAAGAGGATGATGACATCAAAAAGGTGATCCCATGACATGCAAGTAAATTGGATTTAAGTGAGGCAGGGCTGCGCAAGGCAACCAGCCTTACTTTCTCCTCCGGAGCCATCTGGGTCCAGTGGCTAGATATGACTGGAGATGGCCAGAGTACTTTGTAAACTTTAAAGTGCTATGTACACTCAGTAATGAGGATGATGATCATGATGAATTAGTCAAGAATTTTTGGACAATGACCAATATGGACATTAATTTTTCGTGATTATACGTATTTATTGCAAGGGTTTTGTCTTTCTTGTATTTTTGATGGAGGTGGTAGAGGTTAGAGACAAAAAAGAAAAAGTTGTTTAATAAACTTATTAAATAAAATTTTTAAATGTTTAATTTTTAAAAAGAGCAATGTCTCTGGATCAAGGACAAAGGTTCAAATTTCACCTGTGACCTTAAGCAATTTGCTCAACCTTTCTATAGACCTCCTCTGCTTTCCACTTTCAAGTTTTTATCTATGAATTCTATGGACTATGAAAAAAAATAAAAATCCCTATCCTCAAAGAGCTTCCAATCTCTTAAAAACATTTTTTGATATAATATACCAATCTCCGCACCCAGAAAGTCATTCCTTAGAACAATAAAAATAGAGGAAAAGGCGGCACAACAGGAAGCCATTGAGCACAGTTAATCAGTGCATAAATCAAGTCTGACAGTATAGACTGTGTTCTCCCTCCATGCTCTCCCATCTCTAAACAGAAAGGAAGGAGGTGCCTCCTCCTATCTCTTCTCCAGAGTGGATCTTGGTCAGTGTAATTACGCAGTCTTCAGTTTCAGTCTTTGATGTGGTTGTTACTGTTCTAGAAAGCACCTTTAAGAAATCCTCCCCATCTAAATCCTCCCCCAAGGCTTTTGTAAATTATAAAAAGGATATTTAATATAGGTTGTGTCAGCATATTTGCTTTAGACCAAAATTTCAGATGGTCTAATATAGTAAGTTAGGAACTGTATGTACATTCCATATTCCACTGGAGCCTGGGCTATAATCAATTTATACAGTACTTTGTGCCTGTTTTATAGGACTTGGAGCATAATTTTACTCATGTACATAATTAGAGAGGTTTATGTTTCTGATTTTGCTTTTATTGTGTGTTCTTGGTTATATCTAAAGTTTACAGGATACTAATTCCTTGGTCTGAAACACAAGAAGCTAATTTTTAGCATAGACCTTTCAGGAAAAAGAATAAGATACACTCTATATGATTTGCTTTATGACAGCACTCAGTTCCATTCTGTGTTTATGGGACACTTACTAGGTCTGCAGCATTATACTTGAAATTTCATTGCCAGAGTTGTGCCTTGGGGAAATGTCCCTTAATGGAAAGAGACCTAATTCAGAAGAACAGATGACTTTGGGATACAATGTTTGATAGTTTACATCGTTCTCCATATACTTTATCTCATTAGAAGATCCACCTCCAAATGATGAATCCCAAATGACCAGACGTAGCCTTAGAAACTCTCCATTCTGCATATGCTTTGATTGTCTTTTGATGTTGGCTTAGGATTTGACTGCATTTCTAAAATAATAGTCAGCATTTATATAATGGTTTAAGGTTTGCAGAATGCTGTACAAAATATTATCTCATCTGATAATCCTGAGATCATTTAAAATTATGTGAAATTATCTTTAAATTCTAATAATGTTTGAAATTGCTTCTACAAGCCTCAGAAAGGTTCTGTGTGATTGTGGCTGTGATTTGTCCTTCATTCTCGAAGAGGACCATGACATCAGGAAGGTGATGCCAAGACTTGCAAGTGAATTGGATTTAAGTGAGGCAGGGCTGTACAAAGTTATCAGCCTCACTTTCTCCTTTGGAGTCATCTGGAGCCAGTGGCCAGATATAGACCAGGACCACTGGAGATGGCCCTGCAAGACTCAGAAAAAAAACCCTAGCAAAGAAATGGCTCTGATTGACCAGACAGACTACACATGTTTTTTGGTCATTTGGTTGATTAACAAAGCAAATGACTTCAGGAAATCCTGGCCATGAGTAAGGGATGATACCTACCTTGGAAGAACTAGCAGTCTGCTTCTAGTCTTCCCACTGTTATTCTGAATTCAGTTTCATGACCTGTTCCCAGGCACATACATGCCAGGCTTAATCTAGCAGTAGAAATAAAGAATGCAATAATGGTTGGCTGTGTGTAGGGCTTTAAGCTTTGCATTTTAAGTAAAGCACTTTGCATCTAGCAAATGAGATAATATTTATAAAGCACTTAGCACAGTGCCTGGCACATCGGAAGTGCTATATAAATGCTAGTTATATTGATGTTGCTATTATTTACAGAATCACAGGTTCCGAGATTGGGAAACAACTTCAACATTTATTTAGTCCCACCCATACCAAAGCTCCCATTCCTAACATCTTCAGTCAGTGGTTAAATGAATTCTGCCTGAAGACCTCCAGAGAAGGGGAAATCATCACCTCCGAGACTGACTATTCTATTTTGGGACAACTCTAGTTATTAATGGGGGCAACTCAATGGTGCAGGGGATAGAATAAGTCCTGGATTCAAATCCAGGCTCGTAAACTTCTTAACTGTGACTTAACTGACAAGTCACTTAACCTCTGTTTGCTACTGGAGAAGGAAATGGCAAACCACTACAGTGTCTTTGCCAAGAAAACCCCACAGATTCCATGAGGTCACAAAGAATCGGACATGACTGAACAACAAATTATTAGTATTTTCCTCAAATTGTCTTCATCTGCTAACCTTCAACTTCTACCTTTTTACTCCTATTTCTCCCTACTGGGGCCAAGCATAAGAAATATTAATTCTCTCCTACTTGACAGTCCATTTCTCTTTTGGCTAAACATTCCCAGGTCCTACAGCCTATCCTTTTATAATACATTCTCAGGGCCCTGCACTATATCCTTGTCATTCCTTCCTTTGTACTCTCCCACTTATCTCTGTCTTTCCTAAAAGCTGGCACCCACAACTGATTATAAGATACTACATGGGGTCAGAACAGGACAGAATAGAGGAATTGTTGATTTCCTAGTCCTGGAAACTACGCTTCTCCAAGAGCAACTTAATATCCCATTAACTGGGGTGGCTACCATATAATGTTGACTTACTAAACTGAAGTTCAATTCAATAAACATTAAGTGCCTACTATGTGTCAGGCACTGTGTGCTAAGTGCTGGGGACACAAATAAGAAAAAAGAAGACAGTTCCTGCCCTTATGGAGCTTACAATCTAATGGGGAAAGAAAACATACAAAAGAAATCTGGAAAGGTAGGGAGAAGGAGGCACACCAGGGATACTGGCCAGGGTCATCTTGTTTCATGGAGTCCAAACTATACAAAGCTATAGATAGCAAGTGGAGAGTGAAGTCCACTAAATCTACCCTTCTCCCTTGTTTTCCAGAAAATTGATATCTAGCTATATTCTACTGACATTTTATTACACATCATCTTATGATATTAGGTCTAGTATTCTACCCTGTAGCGATCTTTTGGAACCAAATTCTGTCGTCTAGAGAGTTAAGTATCCCTCCAAGCTTTGTGTGATCTGCCATTTTACCTTTAGTCAATGTCATTAATGAAAATGTTTAATGGCATAGAATCAAAGGGAGAGGAAGAAGAATAAATTGGGAGTGGATAAAGAGAGGAAGGATGAGGACAATTGTCTCACATAATTGAGCTGGGCAAGCAGAAGTCTACATAAACAGACAGAAAGTAAGGGAGTTGCTGACACTTGGACCTCACTTTCATCTGAACTGGTGAAAGGAGGTTGGAATGCACACAGAAACTCATACAGCTGGGTACAGAAATATATTTCACAATAAGGAAACAGGAGAGAAAGGAGAAGGAAAGGGGGGAAAAGGGGATGGCAGAATAAGGGAGGAATTAGTTCTACTTAAGGATGTGCAAAAGTATTTATAGTAGTTCTTTTTTGGGGGGGATCCTATCAATTGGGGAATGACTGAGCAAGCTATGATATATAAAAGTGATGAAATACTATTGTGTGTAAGAAATGATGAAGGGAATGGTTTCAGAGAAATCTGGAAAGATTTGTATGAACTGATGCAGAATGAAATTAACAGAACCAGCACCACGACTGACATAATTAAAACAATATTGTAAAAAAACCAAGCAGCTATGACAGACTTAGGAGCTCTGATCAATGCAGTGACCAACTATAGTTCCAGAGGGCTTGTGATGAAATATACTTATCATTTCCTGGTAGAGAAGTAATAAATTCAGTGTGCAGATTGAAACATGTTTTTGTTTTTGACATCACCAATGTCAAATGTAGGAATTTGTTTTCCTTGACTCTACTTTGTTAGAGGAGTTTTGCTTTTCTTTCTCAACGGAGGGAGGAGGGTGAGGAAGGTAGAAGAGAAGATGGTTTATTTGTTGATTGAAAAAATTAAATTAAATTTAAAAATAATTTTAAAAATAGCTTAGGATGCCTGAACTCCATCCCCCACTCCTCATCCAAGTTGACATTGAGTCATTAAAGAGAATTCTTTGCACCCAACTATCGGAGTAGTTCCAAATCCACCTAGCTGTACTTCTGTCTAGGACATATCTCTTCATCTTTTCCCCAAGAATCTCATATTAAATGCTTTGCTGAAATTTAGGTGAATCATATAGTCTTTCTAGATCTATCCAATCTAATAGTCCTGCCAAATAAACCAAAAAGGAAATGATGATAGCTTGGCAAGTTTTGATCTTGGTGATGCCATATTGGCTTTGAGATCATCTCTTCCTTTTGTAGATGTTCACCAACCATCTCTTTAACAGTATATTCTAGAATTTTGCAAATAATTGAAAGCAAACTTGCTGCCCTATGCTTTGAAGACCCTACTCTTTTACTTGTTTTTTTTTAAAATTAGATATCATTTACCATTCACTGTTTCTGTAGCACCAACCCTGTGCTCCATGATCCCTTGCCTCACTAGCTGAATGACCCCTGGACAAGTCACTTAATCTATCTACCTCAGTTTCCTCATCTTTAAAATGGGGATGATCATTTTTGTCATTCAGTCTTTGCAACCCCATTTGGAGTTTTCCTGGAAAAGATACAAGAGTGGTTTCCATTTCCTTCTCCAGCTCATTTGACAGATAAGGAAACTGAAGCAAACAGGGTAAAGTGACTTGCCCAGGGTCATGCAGCTAGCAAGTGTCTGAGGTTGGATTTGAACTCAGATCTCTCTTATTTAGGGCCCAGCACTCATTTACTATTCCACCATGGAGGATGATATTAATTGCACCTAATTTGAAGGATTATAGTGAGGATAAAATGAGATAATTACTTGTAAAGCATTTTGCAAATCTTAAATTACTATTAAAAGTGACATTTTTGTTATGATTTTGATTTTGAAGATCATCAGTAGTGGCTCAGTGTGAACATCAATGGATCTTTCAATGCCCTGAGGTATGCTTTGTCTCAGCTTTGTCCAGTATGGTGACTGGAATTCACTGAAGGCAACTACATGAGCATGCCTCTCTCCTTGCATACTTTTCATTTTGACTCCATTTTTTTTCTTTTTTTTGTTTTTTCAAGTATGAAATAAGGAATAGAACTAGAATTGTCATTGAAATGCTACCAACCTTAGCTGTGTGACCTTAGATGAGTCACTTAACCTTTGTCTGCCTCAGTTTCCTCAACTGCAAAATGGCACCTACTTCCTTTGGCTGTGAGAATGTCAGTAATAAATAAACATTTAAATTAAATAAGCATTTATTGAGTTCTATGTACCAGACTCTGTGCTAAGTGCTAGGAATAAGACAATCTTTATCTTTGAGGAATTCACATTCTAATGGGGGAGACAACCTATAAAAAGAAGCCAAAAAGTGTCTAGGAGCCCCTGATGCACAGAAATGGGGCATGATGAAGCTACGTACTCTGAGTGGGAAAATGATCTGAAGAGGTGTGTTTTTCTGAGTTCATGTCATTTTGCAGAATATGCATTTTTGGAAATGATGAAGAGAATTCCTTGAATACCATCCTTAAATAGAGGATGATCAGGGAGGAGCTCCCAGATGTCCGTCTCCCAATCTCTTCAATCAGAGAGAGGGCAGGACCTCAGGGGCAGGGAATAGGGTGTGAGTTTCCAACTTTTAAATTTTTAATTATTGAATGATCAATTTCCAGGGTTGATGGAGCCCAGGAATGTAGCTGAGTGGGAATTTTTTTTGGTACCTGGGTAGTTTTCTGGATGAGAAACAACAAAAATTCCCTGGCTACCATTCTTAAATAGATCAAATAAGATACTATTTGGAAAGTACATTGCAAATCCTATACTGCTGAATAAACATTAACTGTTAATATTATTATTTGTCCAAAGATTGCTCTTCACAGAGTTGTTATGAGGATCAAGTGAGATACCAGATGCAAAACACTTTACAAACTTCAAAGCTATGTAAATGAATGAATAAAGCACCTATCATGTGCAAAGTCCTGTGCTAAATGTTGGGGGAAGGGACAAATAGAAAGACAGTCCCTGCTCTCAAATTCTTATGGGGGAGACAACACATTACTATTAGTACTGACACTAGCATTAGATAGTATTCACACTAGTGTTAGTCTAAGTGTGATTATCCTGGGAAGAGAACACAGACAAAAAATGAGTTGGGATCCATTCTATCACTCGTGGTCTTCATCTGCTCACTCCACTCTGAGCAGCAGTTCTTTCCCTTATGCTACCTTATTTGTGTCTTGAAACAACCCTGAGAACTGGGTACTAGAGACATTATCATCTCCATTTTAAAGATGGGTAAACTGAGTTTCAATGAGATTTAATTTACTCATTCATAGTTAGTCTGCAATGATCAGAAAGAAGTTTTGAACCCAGGTTCAAAACTGACTCCAGTTTCAAAATTAACTCACTTTCATGACAACACGTTGCCTCCCACACACAAATAATTGGGATATAAAGTGTGGTACAGTGCCCAAGAACAGCATAGTGTAGTGTTACAAGAGCTTAGAGGTAGGAGAGATTTGCTTCTGCTTTGGTAGTTCTAGGCAGGCTACATGTAGGAGGTGGCGTTTGAAGGGTAAGCCTTGAGGGATGAGTATTACACAATGACAACAGTAGGGAAAAAACAACTTTGACATACTTTAGAACGATGAGCTATACAATGATAAATCACACATATCCAGAAGACTCAAGATCAGACATATAACCCACTTCCTGCCAGAAATATGGTGGAAAATGTTCAATGAGTCATAGATTGGGGGCAGGGCCAGTATGGGAATTTGTACTGTTGGACTATGTATATCTGTTATGAGAGTTTCATTTTTCTTTTGTTTTCATTATACAAGGTGGGGCAATGAAGGAGATAAATACTTATAATACTAATTTATTCTTTTTTATATAAAAAAAGATTCTTAATACCCTCTTGCCATCCTCTCCCCCTTAGTTTCAGTCCACAACCATAAGAGCAAAAGAGACTGCACATAAACGAAGGACAATGTTTCGTATTTTTCTTCACTTCAGAGACATCATCAAAAAAACCCAAACCAAAACCAAAATGAAAAACATTGACCACCTTGTGTCCAGCTTCTTCATCTCTAGCCAGACTGGTCTTTGGACAACAGTCTATTGTACTCAAAGATTTTCTAACCTATTAGGACCTATCATAGTTGGCCCTTTGCTGTCAGAGTGTAGGATCACCTCAGAGACCCCAAAGACACATCTGTATAGGATCAAGTGGTTTAACCTCCATTGTCATTGTTTGCTGCCATATTTTCAGACTACAATACCTCCTGTTTCATTCATATACATCCCTCTTACTCAGTAATCTAATTGAGCAAGTTGAGTGAGAACTAAGTTTTCTGGTTGACCATCTCTCCCATCCCATCCATGGTGAGCAGTTTACTTCATTTGGGTGGGTATCATATCTCCAGCCTGACCTGCAGGGCCTCCGTATTGTGACTAGCCACGGAAAGGGCTCTGATGTGAAATTCAGAAGATAAATCAGAGTCTTCGAAGGTCAGAGGCTTCTTGCATGACAGTTGAGAGCCGTTCACAGACAGCTGTTGTTTAAAGGCTTAGAGAGAAAAGAGGAAAGCATCAGTGTAATTCAGCTATCAAACGCTGGCTTCATTAGCCAGGTCCTTTGTTGCCTGCATTTGAAAATGGGAAGGTGAGTTGTCCAACTGAGAATCACTCTTTAATTTCATGTATTTCAAGGAGCCAAGATCGGCTTTGTGTGTTCAGTCTATTGTAGTTCCGACTTTCATATTTTGAAACCTCGGCATTTAGATCAGAATCCTGAAAGCCTGCAAGACTTTAGCCTGTGCTCCTGTCCCCAGCTAAAATACAATGCGAAGCTTCTAAAATAATTGTGTCTCTATGACCATTTTTTTTCAATAAGGCATTTTCTACATGAACAGTATTCTTTGAAGTGTGAAGCCATGATGATGGTGAGGGTCAAAGGTGAAAACTGTGCATAGAAGTTTCCATTCCAAGCAGAGGACTGAAGGGTTGGAAGGCTAAGGAATTAGTCTATTGATATTCAGGGCTTTGACCTGCGAACAATTTCAGTGGCCCAGGGGTCAGGGCAGCTGCACATCTCTGCATTGTGTGGCAGCAGAGGGAGACAGACCTTATCAGCTTTAGTTTGCTTTGGTGGAAGGATCAACAGGACTTTGGCCATGTGGTCACCAGTTGCTATTGGCAAGGAGATGTGTGTTTGGGGTGCAGAGTAGAGCTTCCTATTCACACCATATTCATAATGGCAACAGATCTGAAAATAATTCATCCAGAGAGGTGCAGCATGATGGGTATTTTTTAAACCCCATGCCAGAAAAGAGAGAAGAAAATTAATAGTATATCCTGTGCCGGATTTTAAAGGGCACAGACTGAGTAAGGTAACACCCTGCTGCTACTTCTTTCCTTGAGATTAAAAAAAAAAAATCTTCTCTCTGACTTTGAAAATAGCAGCTGCTGATGCTTTTTTTTTTAAGAGAAAAAATCAAAGCAGCACCAACCATATCTTCTTGACAATGGAGAGCGCCGTTTCCCCTTGGTACTTAACTCATTTTTAAAACAGTTCTGCCAGCACTCTAGAGAAACACTGGACTTAGAGTTGACTGCTTCCTTTGCATTAAACTAATCATCCCAGAAGCAGAGTTGGTAACTGGGTGTGGGGATGGGTGCATGGAAACCACCTTATTTAATTATTTTTTTTAATGAAACATTGGATCTCTCCAGTGGACACCCAAAGTTGCCAAACCTCTCCTAGGTCTGAAATGCCATCTGAAGTCAGCCTAGGCACTAAGCAAGGATTGTTTAAGGGAGTTCTGTTATGTAAGATGTTATGGCAGGGAAGAGAAAACAGCCACCATCACCCCATACCTGGTACAGAACCTAGCACATAGTAGGCACTGAACAAATGAGAAAGGAAAAAAGGAAAGAAGGAAGGAATCAAGGAGGAAGGAAGGAAGGGAGAGAGAGAGGAAGGAAGGAAGAAAGGAAGGAGAGGAGGAAGGAAGGAATCATTTTGGCCACTAGACTGCCTGCGGCAAAGTTGTTTTAACATCTTTCATCTTCTGGCTTATAACTCTACAAAGGCAGGTACCAGATCTTTATTTCTCCTCATATCTGTCCCAGTGCACGATGCTTAATAAATAGTTTTTAATGAATAGATTGGTGGTTGATGCTGATTCCATTATAGTTATATATTACTGAGGCAACTAAATAGTGTAGTGACTGGAGTGTTGACATCAGGGTCAGAAAAACCTGAATTCACATTCAGCCTCAAACACTTACTAGCTCTGTGACCCTGAACAAGTCATTTCACCTTGGTCTACCTCAGTTTCCCCAATTGTAAAGTGGCAATAATAACAGCACCTACCTCCTAGGGTCATTGTGAAGATCAGATTGAGATAATATTTGGAAAGTGATTGATCCAGTGCCTGCTACGTAGAAGATAATAAGTGTGTGTTTCCTCCCTTTCCCCTTCCTTATCCATAACATCAGAAATCTGTCTTCATTTCATGGAAAAGATGAGAGTACCATGACCCTCTGCACCTTAACATTTTTTGATGATGTCTTAAATCAAGATGTTTTAACCTTTTTTTGTCTCATGCCTCACTTTGGTGGTCTGGCAAAGTCTATGAACCCTCTCTCAGAGTCTTGGGTTTTTTAAATGCATAAAACAAAATACAAAAAACAAAAAAGAAAATCAATTATATCAAAATATTGTTTTATATATATACATATACACACATACATATAACAGACATGTATACACATATATACATACATATAAATATACACATATATACATGCATATACATATATATATGTATATGTATATATAAAACAAGAGAAGTTCATGGACCCCAGATCAAGAAATCTTGACTTAGAAACTTAAAATGTAAGCTCCTTGAGGGCAGGGGCTATTTTTGCTATTTCTTTCTTTTATTCCCAATACTTAGCAGAGTGCCTGGCACTCTTAAATTTTTCTTCTATCGTAGTAAATACTTAATACAATGCCAGCTGATTGAATTGATTGATGAAGGCACAGATGAAATACTTAGTAAATCTGCAAATGAAATGAAGCTTGAAGAAAAAGCTAGCACATTAAATGATGAGGAACAGATCCAAAAAGGACACATTGGGTTAGAACAGTAATTCCTATTTAGTGGTTTGCAAACCCCCAAGGGGTTCATGCTATAAAAAATTCTTTAATGATACCTTAAGTAGTAAATAATTGTCCAATTATGTTGCAAATATATTTTTCCCTCTGTGACAACAAGCATGTGCCTGTTTGAACCATTATGGATTTATTTCGTCAGTGATTTGAAACTGTCATGAACATGCTTGCAATGATTTTGGTATTTATGAAGCAATTACATCAAATTGCTTCTGACTAAACATGATGACTTCTTGCAGTTTTTCAACCTGTCCTCAAATTGTTTCCAAATTGCCATGGTTTGACATTTGCATACACACTGATTCTCAGTGGATAGTCAGACACTTGTCATGCATAATACTTCATTTACATTCTGTCACATCCCCTTTATTACCCTATACCTCATCAGCTTTATAGTCATGTGATCAAAATGTTGCAAATTTCTGCTTTCTTGCAGTGCCAATGTCCGGGTGTTTGAAAACCATAATCAGTGAGTCTTTGCATGATGAGCTAGCTTGAAATGATCACAGAATCTTATAAACATACTGCAGAAACAAACTTTATATTGCTTCTCATGGAAAAATTAAGGCTATTTTCTGATTTAAACTAATCATCTACTTAAATTACTATTCTAATCAGGCGGATTTTCAAGTGGGCTGTTTGGCAATGCTGGTCTTTCATTTAGTAGAGAATGAGAATGCTTATGAAGAATATTGTGAGATCTATATATCTAGTTCTAATCTCTCTCTTGAATTCTATGAGAGTATAGGTGGTATGCCCATTGTAGAAGAGAAGGAAGTCACATTCGGGGGTCATTTATAAAATTAGTTTATATATAAATATTTTTGAAATAATATATGCAATTGAACTTTAAGTACACTTATCATTTAATATAGAAAAGTAAATAATTCATTATCATAACTAGCTCTTCATTTTCATCAATTGATGAGATGACTAAAAATAAATTTCTATCTTTTAGCAAGAGAACTTGTTAAATTCTACCTCACATTTGTGTGAATGATTATTTTCACTTTATTCTTGTTTTAAAGAAAAGATATAGAAGCAGCTAGATGACACAGTGAATAAAGTCCTAGACCTAGAGTCAAGAAGACCTGAATTCAAATCTATCCTCTGTAACTTACTAGCTGTGGTATTTTGTCTGCCTCAGTTTTCTCATCTGTAAAGTGAAGATGATAACACTTACCAACACTTACCTCTCAGACTTGTGAGGATCAAATGAGATATTTTTAAAGCATTTTGCAAACTTTAAATCACTATATAAATTCTAGCAGTTATCATCACCATCATCATCATCATAGTTAAATAAACCTGATGAGGAACCAGATTTAATATGATGTCTGATGTTGAGCCAGGTATTTCAAACCTTTGTTCAAATTTTTAAAAATTGAACATCAAAATTAAATTTATACATAAATATTATATTATGTTAAACATCCTCCAAGTTGTAAATTATTTTTTTCAAAATGTCATTTACATTCAAAAAATATATTTTTAAAAAGATATTTGGGGGGGAGTAGAGCCAAGATGATGGGATGAAAGCAGGGACTCACCTGAGCTCTCCCCCAAACCCCTTCAAATACCTTTATAAAGTGATTCTGAATGAATTCTAGAGCAGCAGAACCCACAAAGAGATCAAGTGAGGCAGATTTCCAGCCCAAGACAACCTGAAAGATTGATAGGAAGGGTCTGTTGCACTGGGCCGAGAGAGGAGGGCAGTCTAGTGCAGACTGGGCCAGCACAGACCTGGCCCCAGCAAAGCTAGAGCAGACCTGGGGTGGGGGTGGGTGGTGTCTGAATAACTGGCAGCAGTAGTAGTTTCTAGACTTCTCAGTCCATTGATGCCAGAGACAACTTAGAAGGTCAGAGGGAGTGGTCTGTTGGAACTGAATGAGAGAAAAGTGCAGTGTAGTGCCGAGCATACAACCTGGGCCCCAGCAAACCAGGAATAGGTCCTGGGAGTATCTGAATCGGCAGCAGCAGTGACAGCAGCAGCTATCAGCCCATAGCTGGAATGTGTGAAAGTAACCTATTTTTACTTCTGGGAGCCAAGATGGCAGAGTAAGTAGTAAGTAACTCTTACCCTCCCTTATTAACCTTGAAAAACCCAGAGACTACTGCCCCAAGAAAAGCCTTGAAATAGGGGAGCCAGCAGAAAGATGGTGTAGCAGTCTTTTAGCTTAGGAGGCTAGAGGGGTTAAGGGAAAGCTCCCTCTTGCTGAGGCCGTAAGGGACCAATACAGGACAAGAGGTATCCCGTCAAGTCAGCAGCAAGTCCCACCTCATCTGACCAGCGGAGATTCTGAGCCCCAGGGTGGTGGAACAGGCAAACACCAAAATCAAGCACACACCAGCCACAACCACCAGCTCCAGTTCAGCACCAGATAAGCTACCAGCCTCTAGCTGCCAGTACCTGAGACCCCAGCACAAGAAGCCTGGGATAGTGCCTCCTGTGCCCCAGGAGCAGAGATCAACTTTAAAAGTCAGAAAAAGAAGGCAAACAATATGAACAATAACCATAGAGAAGTATATTGGTGAGAGGGAAGATCAAAGCACAAATTCAGGAATGGACAACAGAGGGTAAGATAGTCATCAAAAGAATCCATAGATCACCTCCTGAAATAGATTCCAAATTGAAAACATCTAGGACTATTAAAACCAAATTCTAGAATTATCAGGTTGAGGAGAAAATACAGCAAGCAACCAGAAAGAAACAATTCAAATGTGGTGGAACCACAGTCAGGATTACGCAGCTTCTAATTAAAAGATTGGAAGACTTGGAATATGATATTCTATAAGGCAAAATAGCCTGTATTACAATCAAGGATCAACTACCCAGTGAATATGAGCATAATATTTCAGGGGAGGAAATGGACATTCAATGAAATAGGGAACTTCCAGACTTTCCTGATGAAAAGACCGGCACTCAATGGAAAACGTGACCTTTAAAAACAAGACTCAAGAGAGGCATAAAAAGGTAAAAAGGAAAGGGAAACAAAACATGTTATTCAATAAGGGCAAACTTTACATCCTACATGGGAAGATGATACTCGTAACTCTTGAGAACTGTGTCTTTATTATGACATTTAGAAGGGATAGAAGGAGTGGGTTTAATGTGACTTTGATATGATGATAAAAAAATCCCTAATTAAGTAGTGAAAAGGGATTGGAATGGAAGAAGAGGGAAGGAAGAGGCAGAAAAGAGTAAATTACATCACATGAAGAGGCACAAAGACATTACAGTAGAGGGAAGGAAGGGAGAGAGATGAGCGTTGTTTGAACTTTACTCATCAGATTTGGCTCAAGGAGAGAATAACATAATCAGGTATAGAAATCTAACTTGTCCTATAAGCAGTAAGAGAGGAAAGGGAAAAGAAAAGGGAGGGGAGATAGAAAGGAGGGCAGATTGAGAGAGGTAGTGGTCAAAATCAAAACTCTAGTGAAGAGGGAAAGGAAGAAGGGAGAAAGAAAAGCATAAACTGGGGTAATAGGATGAAGAGAAAAACAGATAGTAATTATAACTGTGAATGTGAATGGGATGAACTCTCCCATAAAATGGAAGTGGGTAGCAGAATGGATTAAAACCCATAATCCTACAATATGTTGTTTACAAAAAGATATTTAGTATGAAATTTTACAAATAATAGTAAACATATGAAATCTTGCCAGATTATTTCTTTTTAATTCTTATAAAATGTCCCAGATAGAGGAATCCATGTCCTAAATAAGGTTCACTCTCTCTTTTGCCCTGTCTTGAGTGACCTTCCTAATTAGCTCCCTGGACTACTTTCATCCCTCTCATTGTGTGTGTTATTCAGGAAACTGGAGTTACCTATTCTAAGTATGCCTTCATCACTGTCTTATTTCTTCTTAAAAGAATAAAAAGTTGTTGGAGAAATCCCAAAGCTCAGTGGATAGATTGCTAAGTCTGGAGTCAGGACAAATTAAGTTCAAATCCAGCCTCAGACTCTTAAAAGCTGTGCGATCCTGGGCAAGTCATTTAGCCTCTGTCTCAATTTCCTCAACTGTAAAATGGAGAAAATAATAACATTTCACAGTTGTTGTGAGAGTCAAATGAGATAATTTTTGTTTAAAAGTGCTTAGCACAATGCCTGGCACATAGTAGATGCTATATAAATACTCATTCCCTTCCTACATAAAATATTCATAATTATTTTATAATGTTTTATGATTTTATGTTTATGTACTGTTTTATATATTATATATTGTTTATTAAATATTTATGAGGATGATTTAGAATAGAATTTTATACTTTATAACCATAATTATATCAGGTAAATTTTAATTTGGAGTTTTGAGGGAGCAAAAGTTACCATTATAGTTATTGTAAGCACTCAATGAATAAACCTGAAAGAATATTATGAATAATATATTAAATTACCCTTGTGGTTCACTATATATATGTACATATATACATATATATGTACATATATATATATATATATATACATGCATATACATATACATATTTGTTGCTTTTGAAAGGGGTTTGCAGAACAAAAAAATTTGGAAACCCCTGAACTAGGGCAATGAGTTGAATTGAATTAGATGAAATGTAATGGGAGTAATATAAATTCCCACACTTGGATTAAAAAAAATCTATTTCCCAAATTCAAGAAGACAGGCATGGCTAGACGATTGTAGTGCATCTGATATGAGTCAAGTGGGTTATGATGATCAACAAAAGCTAGCACTATTCTAGTCTGTATTTAGGAAGTCAACATACAGAATGAGTTAATAGTTCCCTGGTATTCCATCTTTGTGAGATCACATCTGGAATACAGTCCTGAGCACCACAATTTGAGAAGGATGTAGACCAGGGGGAATATTTCCAGGAAAAGGAGACCACGATAGCAGGAAGGCTAGAAGACATCCCATACAAGAAGCCAGTGAAGGAAATGGGGATGTTGAGTCTGGAGAAGATTTAGGGGTGATTTAATCAGGTCTTCAAGTATGTGAAGTGTTCTCATGTGGAAGAGAGATCTAGATTTGTTAAGAATAGAAGCTGCTGAGAAGTGTAGGTAGGTTTGATGTCAGAAAAGACTTCCTAAGGGTTAGAGCTAACTGAAAATTGGATGGATTGCCTCAGGAAACTGTGGGCTCCCCCTGCACTACAACAAGACTTTGAGCAATGACTTCTTACATATGTTATACAGGAGATTAATGTTTAGGCATGGGTTGATCAAGTTCCTTGTAACTCTTTGATTTATCCTATGAGAAGGTGGGAAAAGAGAGACAGAGATGGAGAAAGATAGAGATACAGAGACAGAGAGAGTAAGAAAAATGGAGAGACAGAGAGAAATAGTGAGGGGGAAGGGAGAAACTGGGAAACAGATGGAGGTAAAAAAAATTGGTGAAGAGAGAAGTGGAGGGAGAGAGGGAGGGAGAGGGGGAAAAAGGAAGAAAAAAGAGAGGGAGAGAAGAAGAGGAAAGGAGAGCATGGAGAGAGAAGGATGGGGAGAGATTGATGGGGAGAGAGAGAGAGAGAGTGAGAGTGAGAGAGAAATGTTGTAAAAACATCCCTTATCTAAACCAGATTCTCTTTGCATAAGATCATATTGGTAATATATCACAATTAAAAAATAGTCATGATTCTATTATCCCTCTGGCTAATGGTTCCTCATGGTCTTACACAGATTGTCTCCAGGACAGACTATTAGCTCCTAAATAGAATTAAATCTCTCTTTTGCTCTGTCTTGAGTCACCTTAATTAGCCCCCTCACCTATTCTCCTCTCTCATTAGTTTGTCTTATTCTCCAGGAAATGGAAGCTCCACATCCTAAGAATACCTAGTTCACTGCCTTCATGTTCTTCATAAACAAACAAAAGGTTGTTGGAGCAATCTCATCTAGGTATAGAACCTTAGAAATTCTTATTCCACTTGGTTGTTGAGAATGGAACTAGAACCATTGGATGGAAGTTACAGAGACACAGATTTTGGGTGAATAATAACTCCTGTTTCTATATTACTTTAATGACCAGAAAAGTAACGTGGTGTGGAGGCTCGCAGTCTAGCCTAAAAGCCA
>CM053773.1:214342969-214365911 GCA_028658325.1 Potorous gilbertii
ACCTTTCTGGATCTAATTCCTCATCTATAAAATGTGAGCAAGTTGAACAAGGTGTCTTTATAAGCTCCTGATTGTATAATCCTAATATTTTATAAGTGGATTTTAAATGCATTCATTTCTCTTCTAACCTCACCTCTGATGACCCCCACCTCTGGGTGGTGCCTTGTACTAGATGCCAAGGAAATGCTACTTATTAAATGAATGAATTTTCCACTCCTTAGCTTCTTTCAAGGTTCAATTTAGTTGGCATCTCCTTCAGGGACTTTTCCTGATTTAATCAATTTTCATTTTCCTCCTTGGCCTGGAATAACTTTGTATCTTCTCTACACAAATTACCCCTCCCCTCCATTCCCATCCTGTGACCATCAAAGCTCCCTGAAGGCAGGGATAATGTCATTGTTACTTTAGTATACTCAGTACCTAACTACAACACCTTACATACAGTAGATGCTTAATAAAGGCAATAAGCCCTGAAAGTGGTTAGAAATCTGTCACCAAGACTCCCCTCTTCATCATCACTATCATTTTAGAAGAGGAACACGGTGACCTGTCTAGGAACTGGTAGCTCAGTACTACACAATTGACACACTTCTCAAGATCAAGGTGGATTAGAATGACAGGTTTTTGCTGTTTTTCATCCCTTGTGACTAGTCTTTCCTGTCTGTTCAGAGACCATGTAGGGAGTGTGGGATAATCAGTAGGTGCAGTTGTTTGGAGAAACATTCCTATGTTCATTTTGTTTTTAAAGGTAGAAGAGAAATAATGACCCAGGGTTACTCTGGCTTTATCCATAGGATAATTATGCCTACTAAGAGTTTACCATTGTTTTAGTATCCTCAGAAGGAACTGATGCAAATAAAGTGTGAGAAAGTAAGCTGTGAACTCCCTCATCTTTAGACTTTTATAGGATCATGGGTAACTCATTTAACATCACTGAGCCTCAGTTTCCCCATTTATAAAATGCAAGTAGTTGGATCAGAGAGCCTCTGATGGTTCTACTGAGAGGTAGGCAGCTTGGCATAGATGCATGTGACTTAAAGTCAGGAAGATCTTGGTTCATACCTGATCTCAGGTACTTTCTAGCTAAATGAGACTAGAAAAGGCAACTCATTTCTCTGGGACCCCATTTCTAAATATTAATAATAGCTATTACTATTATTTTTGTATATCTCTTTACATATACTTTGGCAAGGCAATTGGATTTAAGTGACTTGCCCAGGGTTATGCAGCTAGTTAGTGTCACGTAGCTGAGGCTGAATTTGATCTCAGGTCCTCCAGACTCCAGGGCTAGTACTCTATCTACTGTGCCACCAGGCTGCCTGTCTAAATAATAATAATATTAAAAAACAATAATAGTAACAGTTGGCACTGATTCAGTGCTTTAAAATTTTAGAACTACTTTATATACAATATCTCATTTGATTCCTATGATAACTCTCTGGCAAGAAGTATATTTTTTAAAAAAATGAATTACTAATTTTTGTTTTCAACATTCACTTTTATAAGATTTTGAGTTCTAAAATTTTCTCCACTTCCCCCTCCCCAAGACAGCAGGCAGTCTGATACAGGCTATACATACATTAAACATATTTCCACATTAGTCACATTGTGAAAAAAGAATTAGAACAGAAGGTAAAAAACGTGAAAAAGAAAAAAACAAGGACAAAAGAGCAAACAGTGTACATTCATCTGCGTTCAGATTCCATAGTTCTTTCTCTGGGTGTGGATGGCATTTTCCACTGAGTCTTTTTGGAGTTGTCTTAGATCCTTGCATTGCTGAGAAGGGCTAAGTATATCAGAGTTAGTCATTGCACAGTGTTGCTGTTACTGTGTACACTGGTCTCCTGGTTCTGCTCATTTCACTTGGCATCAGTTCAAGCAAGTCTTTCCAGGCTTTTCTGAAGTTCACTTGTTCTCCATTTCTTATGGAACAATAGTATTCCATTATATTCACATACCATAATTTGTTTAGTCATTCCCCAATTGATGTGTATCTCTTCAATTTCTAGTTGTTTGCCACCACGAAAGGAGCTGCTATAAATATTTTTGTACATGTGGGTCTTTTTCCCTTTTTTATTATCTCTTTGGGATATAGACCTAGTAGTGGCATTGCAGGATCAAAGGGTATGCGCAGTTTTATAGTCCTTTGGGCATAGTTCCAAATTGTTCTCCACAATAGTTGGATCAGTTCACAACTCCACCAACAATGCATTAGTGTTCCAATTTTACCATGTCTCCAACATTTATCATTTTCCTGTTTTATCGTGTAAGCCAATCTACCTCTGTGATGACCTCCAGCTATAGAACCAAGAGCAAAGAGCTGTAAGGGAAATCAGAGGTCATCTCATCCAATCTGATGGGTGTAATGTAATACCTCAGAGTTAATTTCCATTTCTCTAATTAATAGTGAGTTAGAGCACTTTTTCATGTGACTATAGATGGTTTTAATTTCTTCATCTGAAAACTGCCTATTCATATCCTTTGACTATTTATCAATTGGTAAATGACTTATATTCTTATACATTTGACTCAGTTCTCTATATATTTTAGAAATGAGGCCTTTATCAGAGATACTGGCTGTAAAAGTTGTTTCCCAGATTTCTCCTTTCCTTCTAATCCTGGCTGCAATGGCTTTGTTTGTGCAAAACCTTTTTAATTTAATGTAATCAAAATGATCCATTTTGCATTTCATAATTTTCTCTATTTCTTGTTTGGTCTTAAATTCTTCCTTTATCCATAGCTCTGACAGGTAAACTATACCTTGCTCTCTTAATTTGTCTTTAGTTTTACCCTTTATGGTTAAATTATGAAGAATTGCTGTTATTACCCCTACACTTTGAGACAGTTAGGTAACACAGTGGATCAAATGCTGGATTTGGAATCAAGAAGACCCAAGTTCATAATCCAACCTCAGATACTTACTAGCTGTATGGCCTTGAGCAAGGCATTTTGCCTCAGTTTCTTCAACTGTAAAAAAAAAAACCTACTTCCAAAAGTTGTTATGAGGATCAAATGAAATGTTTGTAAAGCACTTTGCAAACCCTAGAGTGCTATATAAATACTGTTGTTCAGTCATGTCCTACTGGAGTTTTCTTGGCAAAGACATTGGAGCAGTTTAGTTTTTCCATCTCCAGTAGATTTACGATAAATGGGTTAATTGACTTGCCCAAGGTCACACAGCTAGTGAGGCCACAGTTGAACTCGGGTCTTCTTAACTCTAAGCCCAACACTTTATCTATTGAGCCATCTAGCTACCTCATAAAAATACTGGTATTATTTTATGGATGAAAAAATTGAAACTGAAGGGATAACTGACTTCTCCAGGGTCTCAAAGCTGGCAAGAATCTAAAGCAAGATTTGAATTGAGGTCTCCTTGAATTCAAGTCCAGCACTCTATCTGCCTCTGTGGTCCCCTCCAGCTATAGAACCAAAAGCAAAGAGCTATAAGGGAAATCAGAGGTCATCTCATCCAACCCATTTCATTACTGCCCCTTAGAAACTCAAGTTTCCTTCAAGACTCAGTTGGAAACTAAACCAAGTTTCTCCTGATGCCTGAAGTTGCTGGTGACCTCTTGCCCTTAAAACACTAATAATCTACATATGTATGTTATTTTCTCTTTCAGTAAATGGTCAGCTCCTTGAGGGCAGAGATTGATTCATTTTTGTCCTCATCTCCAGCACCTAATACAATGCCTGGAACACAGGAAGAACTTGAGAAATGTTTGTTGATTGATTAGAGGTGAAGTCATTCTCCCAAGGGCACACAGAGAGTAAATTAGAGAACTAGAATTTCTACTCAAGTACCCTGCCTCTTTTCTCTTTCCGCCAGTCACTTAATTTCATGAGTATAGAGGAGATGGAGGTGATGAGAGAAAGTTTTCATGGCCATATTTTGTTCAGATTTACTTGGGGACAACTTTTTGGGAAAACCAGTGCATCTCTACTCTTCTGAGTAATTAGAGGAGAGGAAAATCTCCATGGGGATGGATGGCAAAGGAATTTCCTCAGCAGCAATCACTAAGCAAAAATTCACTGCATTTTTTCACCTCTTCTATGGCCCACTTCCCTTAAGTGGGGGTTGCTTCGATTATCTGTGCATACGCTAAGTGATGTTGCCTGCCTGACTCCAGGGCAAGTCAGCAGGCTCTGGAATTAGAAATCCCCCAAAAGCAGGTGGAGAAAGGGCCAGGCAGCCATCCCCTGATAATGCACTGAATTCAGTGAGATTTGTGTTTCCTTTTTGTCCTTTGAATCTAAATGAGAAACATACTGTGAGTTGTAAAAGCTCCCCAGTCCTTCCTTTCCGATTGTAATGGAACTCATTGGCAAACGGGAGACATTGTGAGTCTGTCCCAAATGGAACACAGAACCAAATGGGAGACGCTTGCTGATCATATGCATCAAGGCACATTGATGGAAAAGAAAATGAAACTGATCAGTTGAATGGAGAGCTGGCCTGTGACCTGCCTTAAAAAGCCATGGATGTAAACTCCTGTACAGTGATCTTCAGCATAGCAATAAGGGAGGGGGACCTGGGAGAAGGACAGTGGTTGAACCCAGCCAGGACTCGGGCACATCTACCATCTAAAAACTTATTTTTCAAATGTTTCTGGGTTTTGGCACAAATCCAAAGCATGTATTGACTTGACTCTTCTCCCTTAATTTATAACCTATGTGTATCTTAAAGGAAATTTAATCCGTCTGTTTCTGATTCCTTTACACTTAACTCATCCAGTCTTGTTCTGCAAGAGCCATTTGATGTTCAGTACTCTTTGAGCCTTTTTTATGAGGTCTTTTAAATCTTCCCCCTCAACCCCTCCCTTCACACACACACACACACACACACACACACACACACACACACTGCCCCAAGAAACAGGAAGCCAGGTTTTTCCAGAAGTAAACAAATTCAGACCCCCAGAAGTTTCCCTCCTCAGACCTGGAGGACAAATCTGTAGGGTTCGAGTTCTCTGAACTTGTCAACACACATCCTCTTGGGCTGACTCCCCAGGTGGAGTTGGCCCAGTTCAGCCTATAATGAGGAACAGGCCCCTCGGGATAAGAATCAGCCCTTCCGAAAAGATAACTAGGAAAGCCATAATTCTGACAGAAGGCACAAACGACAAGTTATCTTTTAACCTTCAGTTCTGAAACAGAACCTGGGAATGTGGGGCACCAGTCCATTGTCATTTTGGACTCTGGGCTTTTCATCAACTTGTTGACATCGAGGGTACTGTTTGAAATGTCTGGAAATAGTCTACACCAGTTAGTGGCCTGGTGATTTAAGACTCATGCTTACAGATGACTTTGAAAAGGAAAAGTCTTGAGAAGTGGTCAGTGACCTGGGACTTAGAGCTAGGATAGTCTTTAGAGCAGAGGTGGGAAACTCAAGGCCTTGGAGCTACAAGTGACCCTCTAGGTCGTCAAGTGTAGACTTGACAAAAACAAAATTTTCCTTGCCCTCAAGAAGCTTATATTCTTGGGGATAGATAACCTATACACAGATAATTCAATACAAACTATCTACAAAGTAGATAATAAGTAAGCCTGGGGTGATGAAGGCACTAACCACTGGGCAGTGGTGTGGGAATCTTGGGTAGAAGGTGATATATAATTTTAACTTGGAAGGGAATTAGGGATTTCAAAAAATTGAAGAGGGAGTCCATTTTACTGAGGCTGAAGCACAGAGGATGGAGATGAAATATGTATGAGAATAGTAAATGTCCAGTCTAGTTGGAACAAGGACTATATGACAGGTTGGGTGTGTTTTATATTTTGGGTTGGTTTTTTTTTTTTTTGCTTCATTAAGAGAAAAGGCCCTTGCTTTCCTCTCCTTTTATGTTCCCAGTCCACAATGGAAGAGAACCTTAGCATTGGACCTGGGTTTGCATCTTGCTGTTCATTCTTATTGCCTGTATAATCCCAGCTAAATCACTGGGTCTCGGTTTCCTCATCTGTCAAAATGAGAAGCATTGGGCTAGTGCCCTGAGGTCCCTGTGAGTTCCAGCTCTAGGATCCCAGTGGGAGCCACTGGTTTTGAGAATCCTCAGAGACGAAACATTGGCCTCTGTTAAAGTCACTCCTTATGGTTCAAGTCATGACCTCTGGAGAAAGGAGAGGCAACATCTTCAGCTGCTTACCCAGGGGCCTGGAAGGGACACATTCCTCTAGGTCCTCGAAGGCTTTCTCAGCAGGTTATTGCTCAGCTCAGTGGTTTAACAACAAAAGGGTGGATACTGGGGGAAGAAGCTAAAAAAGACTCCTTATGCTGCTTGGCACTCACTTGGCTGGAGCAATTTTCTTGGAGCTACTGGTGGGTTTATCTGGAGCTGCCATCTCTGCTTCTCTCCATATCAAAGCCAATCAGATAATCAAAGGAACCTGCTTAGTCCCAGGTTGAGTTGTTATGTAAGGGAAATAAACCTTCTTTCCCCCATTTACTGTCCCCACCCCCCTTTTGGGGAGGTAGGTCTCCCAAGGACTCAGACTTCCTAATCTGAAAGAAGATATGAGAAAGTTACACTCCCCTTTGATGAATGAAGAATGTCTTTTAAAACCCATGAGATGTCCCCTTGAGATATATACAGCCTGCTGTAGTGGTTAGAAAATTGGACTTGGCATCAGGGTTAGGAGGCAGGTAGATAGAGGTTCATGTCTTGCAAAATATATGTGTGTGTATATGTGTGTGTGTTTGTTTGTATCAACAGTACCATGTACTAGGCACTGTACTAAACCCTGAAGATACAAAGAACTGCAAAAAAAGATTCTCAAGGAGCTCACAGTCTAAAGATCAGTAACCATTCATTTCCTTTCAGAATATAATCTATTTAATTTCTTGTGATGTAACACTTCAGAAAGGAGATAAAACAGCTAAGAGAAATACTGATGAGGAACACAGATTCTATTATAAAATAAAATATTAAAGGGGAAATTGTAAACGATTATGAACAGCATATCTTTTTATCCTTACAACAGCCATGGGAGGTAGGTGCTATTACTAGCCCCATTTTAGAAATGAAGAAATTAAGGCAGAGGTTAAATGACTTGTCCAGAGTCACAGGGCTAGTAAAAGTTTGTTGTTGCTTAGTCATGTCTGACTTTTTGTGACCCTATCTGGGGTTTTCTTGGTGGAGATACTGAAGTGGTTAGCCTTTTCCTTCTCCAACTCATTTTACAGATGAGGAAACTGAGGCAAACAGAGTAAAGTGACTTGCCCAGGGTCACACAGTTAGTAAGTGTCTGAGGCCAAATTTAAACTCAGGTCTTCCTGACCCCAGGCCTGGTACTCTATCCACTGTGCCACTTAGATGCTCCTATAAATGTCTAAGATTGGATTTTACCTCAGGCCTTCTGGACAGTGTGACTAGCACTAGTTCACCCAGGCAAATCACTCAAGCTGTTGGAACTCCTAAGCAAATTCCAAAATTTCAGAGGTGTAATAAGCTGTTTCAGTGGAATTCATTTCCATACCCAGAGGTCCCTCCCCTAGTGAAATCTATAGAAATCAGAAAAAAAAGGTGGTGCTCCTCAGCACATCCCTAAGGAAATGTAGGACCAGAAAAGTTGGTGGTCTGGCTAATGGCAACTGTCTCTTAATTAGTCTCCTTGACTCATGTTTCTCTTTTCTCCAATCTGTCCTATACACAGCTGTCAAATTGATATCCTCAAATTACAGGTAAAATTCATAAACTCCAGTGGTTCCCCATCCCCTCTAGAATAAAATACAAATTATAGGCAGCTAGATGGTGCAGTATATAGATTATATGGCCTGAGGTCAAACAGATATCTTCCTAAGTTCAAATCCAGCCTCAGACATTTCCTAGCTGGGTGACCCTGGGCAAGTCATTTCACCCTGTTTGCCTCAGTTTCCTCATCTGTAAAATGAGTTGGAGGAGGAAAAGGCTAACCACTCCAGTATCTCCACCAAGAAAACCCCACATGGGTCATGAAGTCAGACATGACTGAACAATAGCAAAATACACATTCCACTCTTTGGCATTAAAAATCTTTTAAAACCTGGCTCCAATCTACATTTCCTAGTATCATAGGTTTTGAGTTAGAAGGGATTTCAGAATTCATCTAGCTGAGGTGATGCATTTTTTTAGAGAAGGAAAAAGGCCCCAGGGCTTACCCTGAAGTCAGGAAGATAGCAAGGGGCCTAGGAGTGATTTGAACCCTGGCACATCCATTGCTTTCCACCCTATAGTGGATATACCTGGATTTATTTTTCATGACTCTCCTTTATGTCTTCTTGGTTATGCTCAGACTATCCTTTGAGCATGGATTCCAGGTTCTACTCTTGGGCCTTTGCAAAGACTGTCCCCATCTGCCAGGAATATATGCCCTCACCTGGGCCTTTTAGAGTATAGAGCTTTCTTCAAAGCATTACTCAAAAGTCACTCCTACATGAAACTTTTCCTAATTCAACCTTCCCTCCACCTGTTAATATTCCACTATTCCCCCTTTAAAAAATTACCTTGTATTTATTTTTCATATGCTACTTTCCCAGATGGAATGTAGTCTCCTTAGGTCTTGGACTAGAGCTGTAAGGGACCTTAAAGAGCATAAGGTCCAGTTTTTTCATTTTAAAGATGAAGAAATTGAGAACCAGAGAAGGGAAGTGACTTGCCCAAGGTCACACAGCAAACAGCAGTCAGGATTAGAACTCATGTCCTGTGATTCCCAAATTCAGCTCTTTTCAGGTTACTGTACTGCCTCTGTTATGAGGACCAAATGGATAATACTGGTAAAGCACTGATTTAACCCAGAGAGTTATAGATTGTTGTTCAGACACTTACAACTCTTCATGACCCCATGGACTTATCTATGGTGTTTTCTTTGCCAAAGATGCTAGAGTGGTTTGACATTTCCTTCTGCAGCATATTCCCATTTTACAGATGAGGAACTGGGGCAAATGGGAAGTAAGCGACTTGCCCAGGGTCACACAACTAGTGTCTGAGGCCAGATTTGAACTCATGAATATGAGTCTTTCCGAATCCAGATCCAGGGCTCTATCCACTGCACCACCTACTTGCCTGCTATTTCTTTGAATTCTTTGATATTTTTTGAATGTGAGTACTTTTGCCCTTCTCTCTAAACCCTGAGTTAATTGAGGGAGGAGAAAGTTTTCCTAAATCCAAGATACTGATACAAACTTCAGTACTGAAGGATCTTTGTTTTTTGTTTTTTTTTCAGGAAGGTAAGTATTTTATAAATGAATAATTGGGTTGTTCATAACTAGTCAATTCCAGTTGTGTGTTCTGGGAGAGAAGCTAAGTGCCGGGAGGCAGGCGGAGGTAGAAGAGGCTGAAAGTTACAAACAGGTGCTGCTGTGCCCCCCGGGAGAGGAGAGGTGGAGAGCCCCAGACCTGAGGAGCTTGTCACTTCTGATCAAAGCCAGCTGGGACACCTCCTAATCACCAGCACCCACCCCTTAGCACAGATGCAATTTTGTCATCCGTCAGTGGTAATAACTTTGTAGTTCTGCCTCAAATAGTTAAGCCTTGCAGGGAGAAGTTTTCAGATTTTTTTTTAAAGTGCAACTGTTCAAAAAAATGCTACCAAATTTCCCCTTTTGTGCCACCTGTTGGGAGAGACCACCTGTCATCAAAGACCACCTGAGTACGTGCTATCCCCTCATTATGGAGTTCTCTCCTTCAAAGCTGTAGATCTCAAACATTCAGATAGGAAGGGTGGGTAGATTTCAAGGTTGATGTTGCTGGGCTAGGGGTGGGAAGCCCCCCAGAAGGACAGCTGTAATATGAACAATGATTTCCAATAATAACCCTGGTTCAAACCATCCCACTGAGCTCAGGACATGGGGTTCCACTTAACAGATGCCTCTTTGCCATGACTTGGGTGTTTTACTTCCCAAATATGAGAGATCAACTCAGCAATTGTAATGGAGGACTCTTTATTATCTTCTCTTACTTTGCCCATTTTCCCCAGTAGCTCCCTCACCTACCTAAACACTACCTTTTAATTTAAACAGAAGTAGAAATAACCTCTGTGGATACGTGTGACCTTGGGCAAGGCAGTTAATTTCTCTGTGTCAGTCGTTCAACTAACTTTTATCAATTACCGATTCTGGGCCAAACCCCATAAGTGCCCAGCAAAGAAAGAAAAAAACATGGTCCCTGAGCTCAATGATGGACCCACAGTCTAATGGAGGTGACAATATGCAAACAAATATGGATGTACAAAATATTTGTTGCTGTTCATCCTTTGAAAGCAAGAAGACCAGTGTTGCCAGATTCTAAAGTCCATGTAGAAGAGTAAGGAAAAAGAGGCTGAATTAGGATACCCTGAATCTCCTTCTAGATCACAACCTATGATCCTGCAACCTGGGTTTGAATCCCAGAGCTGTCACTTGTTACCTGGGTGATCGCAGCCAACTTCATTTCTCTGGGCCTCAATTTCCTCCATCTATAAAATGTACATTTTTGACTAGATGCTCTCTGATGTCTTTTCCAGCACTATATCTATCACGTTATGATCGTGCCCTTTCAAATGGTTCAATAATCCTTCCTAGAATTTTACTACAACAGAAGAAGAGGGCTGAGTAGTGAATATAAATCACAAAGACTATTCTTGGTTTTAAGTTTATACCTATTCACTCTTTGACCTTAGGCAAATCATTTTTTCTTTTAAAGCCTTAGGTGGCTCAGTGGATAGAGCCCCAAATCTGGAGTTAGAAAGCTTCCTTTTCATGAGGTCAAATTTGACCCCAGACACTTCCTAGTGGTGTGACCTTGGGCAAGTCACTTAACCCTGCATGCCTCAGTTTCCTCATCTATAAAATGATCTGGAGAAGAGAATGGCCCTCCAGTATATTTGCCAAGAAAAACTCATGCCACAACTGAACAACAACAGCTTTCTAAGAAAGGTTGTTCATTGGCTTTGATAGAAGCGCTTCCCAAACCGGAGAAATCACAGGTCTGATTAAAAAAAACATCATTATTCTTCTAGTTTTCCAATTCTACAGATATTAAATACCGGAATTCTTGCAGACGCAACATCAGCTGCCCTCTGAATGGAATCAGCTGCGATGTTATTGTGTCTCCTTCGGAAGGAAAACATGTATTTTTCTTCACAGAAAGATATATGAGTTTATTTTTCTGTCTTCTCTTATCTCTTAGAATTAGTAAATTATTTCATTAAACCTGAAGATACTTCAAAAACTGCCAAGGAGCAGGGAAAAAATCCTTTCCTCTCTCAACTGGTTACGAGGAGCCTTTCCTCATTAACCAAATGAATACAGCTTTTTTTCAGGAGGTAGGAGAGTGAGGAATAAAGAAGATATTCTCCAAATCATGGTGTAAGTGTCTAAGTTAAACTTTAATAAAGCTTAAAACCTTAAGAAAGGTGGGAACCTTTGTTTCTCTCCAAACCCTCAAATTGCTGGATATTACAGATCATTGCTGGATATAGCATGGTAAAAGTCTTGATGCAATTTTAATCTTTAATAGTTTAAAAGTACACTGAGACTTTAGGAACACTCTGTGTTTACTATACATCCCTCCCCTACACCCCCTTTGTGGATTTCTTGGTAATCCCTTGTTATTTCAAAAAGAAAATAAAGATTAAGATTTCTTTCCAAATACCTTCTCCCCCACTCATCTCCCCTCCACCCTTCCTTGAAGGAGAAACCACAGCTTACCACAATAACTTTAAAAACAGCAATTATTGGGATTAGCCTGTTGGAGCAGGCAAGGGGTTAAATTAAAAAAAGAGAATAGGTTTTTATAGTGGTATAGGTGAAAGAAGAGGCTGTGAGACTTCTTTATAACCCACCTCTTCTCTTCCAAAGAGTTAAAAGGTTACATTTTTTCCCCCTTGTCTACTATATTTTGACAATGATCTTAGAAATGGTACTCTTAACACTAAAAAGAATATTGTGCATGCAACTATACGTATGTTATATATTCACATATACAAATATATGTAGGTAATTAAATATACACATATATACATGCATGTATATAAAGATATATTTGTATGTATGTGTATGTAGGAAATGCTCTTGTTCAGTCATGTCTGCCTCTCTGCAACCCTATATGGAGTTTTCTTGGCAAAGATTTTGGAATACTTTGCCATTTCCTTCTTTAGTGGATTGAGGCAAACAGAGGTGAAGTGACTTGCCCAGGGTCACACAGCTGGTGAGTGGGTGTTTGATGCCTGATTTGAACTCAGATCTTCCTGACTCCAGGTGCAGCCCCTCTATCCACTGAGCCATGGTAGCTGCCTCCATAGATGTATGGAGGCACACACACACACACACACACACACACACACACACACACACGTACATATATATACACACACACAGACACAGATAAAGAAGATATATAGATATACATGCACACACATATAAAGATATATAGTTAACATAAATATACACATACAAATATATGATATATAAGGGTATAAACACACATATATAATGATATACATATCTTTGTATATATGGGGATACAAAGATATATATGTATACATATATATATATATATATATATACACACATATATGCACATACACACATATGCATACTTATATAGGTCTTTGAGATCTTTACTCACAATAGTCTTGAGAGGCTGAGCAGTGAAAGTGTTTTTATTCCTGTTTTAAACATGGGGAAACTGAGGTTCCTAAAGGTTGAATTGTTAACTCAAACCCAGGTCTTTTAACTTCAAAGATCAATATTCTTTTTCTTTTGGATCAGCCTTTTGATCATAAGGTAGGGCTTAGTGATTCTCTCATGAAATAGAGGTCCCAAAAGGGGAGTGATTTGCCCAAGGTCACAGTTACACACAGTCACTGTGGAAGATAGAATCAGGTCAGCCACTAGAACCCCTATCTCTTGATTTTCAAAGCTCCAGATTCTTCCTACTTCCCCTTCTACTTTCCCTGTTCTGAGCCACAAGGGCTGGAAGTCCTGATCAGGTTACAAGGCGATTTGCTATTTCTTAGGAAATCCTACTTCAAACTTTGGGTAAACTGAGGTAACTTCCATGGGATCATAGATTTTCAAGTTCCTCTAGTCTAATCCTTTTATTTATGATCAAGGAAACAAGAGTAGGAGGAGTTGTGCCATTATTGGTCATAGGCAGGTAAGTCCAACAGGCCTATGGTACAGCACTCTTCCAGGCACCCTACCCTGCCTAGCATTGACATGTCCTGCCACCAAACTCCGATAACTCTGGAAGAGAGAGTGAGGCTGATAACTTTGCACAGCTCTGTCTCACTCAAAACCAATTCATTCCCAAGTCAAGACATTGTCTTCATGATGTCACTGACCCTCTTCCATGAACAACCAGCAAGCAATCGTTTCAAAGGAGCAGTGCCTTTGAGGATCCTTTACACGGTGCTCTATTGGCCATCCAGAAAAGGAACTTCTTGTCATCAAAGTCCTTGACATGGTAAAAGGTTCAATATCAGAAATGGATGTGGTTTTATTCCTGGAAATGCCATTAAAGATGGTGCATTAACATTTGCTTTGTCACTGGGCTCTAAGAGACAACTGACTTCTCCTTGTAGGAGTAACTCTCTCTCTCCCTATTCAAATGTGAATGCAAATTCTTGAGATCAAGCCCTTTAGATCCCCTGGGCTCTGTACCCAGAGAGCACTTAATAAATACTTCTCCATTCATTTTTTTCTTTTATACAAATAGTAAACTGAAGGATGGTCTTTGGCTGCTGGTCCCTAGTCTAGGCAAATGCAGTTGATTTAACATTCTCCATAGAGGAGGTGAATCTGAACAGATACTGAAAATATTTGGGTTCCTAGGGAGCACTGACACCCAGAAACCTAAGGATGCCCAGTAAATAAGGTAGAGATCTGTGTAAACTGTAAGACATGGTGTTATTGTGATGAATATTAAATAACTTGACTGTTCCTTCAATAGATTGCATAAAAGATTTCTGATTGCTGTTTTTCCTATCAACTTTTGGGTTATTTGTAACTAGCTTTTATGTCTATATGAGATTAGGCAGCTAGATGAGCCCTAAACCTGGAATCAGGAAGGCCAGGGTTCAGATCCAGCCTTAGACACTTAACAGCTGTCTGACTCTCACCAAGTCACTTAATTGCACTTCCCTTATTTGTAAAATGGAGATAATGATAGTGCCTACCTCCTAAGGTTGTAGGTGAGGGTTAATTGAGATAATATCTATAAATACCTGGCACAGAGGGTGATACAGAAATGTTAACCATTATTAGCTATGTCTGCCTATATAGTTTTAATCTCTTAAAACAAGTTCTTTAAAAAATTGTACCTATTATTTTATTGATGTGGAGAAACTGCTGTGAGTAAACTCCCACTACCAGTGAAGATGAGCACATTTTTGCCAATTTAGAATCTTGGAAAAATTGCCTGTGCGTTCTGAGGAAATGCTGTGATCCACACAGCCACATAGTCAGATAAAAATTAGAGAACATTTCAGATCCATTTCCAGTATTCACATTTTTGCTGTAGGGGTCTTAGGGTCAGAAGAGCTGGATTCAAATCTCACCACACATACTTACTAGTTGGGTAACCTTGGGGTCTTTCACTTGGACCTTTCTCTGAGGGAAAGCTCAAGGGAAGCTTTCTCTAAGTATACGTCCTCCTCTCTGTGCTTTTTTATTGACTGTTTCCTAGGTCTGCTGTGATGCTTTCTCTCCCTCCTTACTTCCTTTTGGCTTCCCTGAAGTCTCAGCTAAAATTCTACCTTCTTTAAAAAACCAAAAACAAAACCCTTTCCTGATCCCTCTTATTGCTTAGTACCTTCCCTCTGAAATGATCTCCAACTTAACTGTGTGTACATATATACACATATCTAGATAAATATAGGTACATATATGTATCTGCATATGTCTATACGTACACATATATCTATCTATATATATATATATATATGTATACAGGTCCATACATATATATGTATCTATAGCTATCTGCCATCTATTCATAGTTGCTTGCATGTTGTCACTTCCCTTAGAGTATTAAGATACTTAAGGGAAGGGGTTGTTTTCTGTCTGTCTCTTTATCCCTAGTATTTAGTATAGTACCAGGTGAATAGTAGGTACTCCTTGCAAAAATAGGGAGCAATACTTCTTTTAACCTGCCTCACAGAGTGGTGCTAAGGAAGGTGCTCGGTAAAACTTAAAAAAATGAGGTGTTTCTGTTATTATTAAAATAATTTCGTTGCTTTGGAATTGGGCATTAATACCACTTCTGAAGCTACAAGCATTTAAAGGTCCTGATAAAGTGGTGAGGTTAGAACTGAATGCCTGGTCCTTGTCTCACTTGGGTCCCAGAAAATGGAGTCTTCCAGTATTAACCCCTGGAGGAGGTGGAGTGGGAATAACAATGAATTCAGTCAGAGCTCTAGTGTCAGTTCTGCTACTTCCTTGGTATCCTTGGACAAGGAACTTAATGTCTTTAGATCTCAATTTCCTCATCTGTAAAATAAACGGTTTGGACTAAATCACAGAACCAGGACTGAGAGGACCACCTAGTTTGACCTCTTTGTTTTACAAATGAGAAAAGTCAAGCCATACGAGGTCAAAGTCACTTGCCCAAAGTCACACAGGTGTCAGAGGCAGGTTTTGAACTCAGGTCCTTGGACCTCAGAGTCACTAAAGTGCTCTTTTCACTTCACCACATTGCCTCCTTTTTGGGTCTCAGTTATAATCCTATGATTATAGATTCTCCAAAACTTAGCTTCTTATGAAATACACTTTTTGGAGAAAAGTAGATTTTGAGGTTTTAAGTCTAAAAATACACCAAAAAAACTTCACCTCCCCTACCCCCTAGTTACATTTATTCCTTAATCCATTTTCAACCTCCTAAGCCAATCATTTAATTAGCCAATAACTTTCCGAAAGCAGAAATCGAATCCAAACCACAGGATCCTACAGGCCTCTCTCTGGTTTGCCTCACTGAGCCAGGGAAGTCTGTTTTCAGCAAACTTCAGACAAGATGCTTACAAAATGACACTCCTATTTACTGAACAAACAGGTTATCCAAGAACAACTGGGTTCCAGTTGAATCAGGCAGGCTCCATTCTCCCGAAGTCCCCTTTGGCCATGCCTCAGCTTTCACACTTAAGGGCTGAGCAAATGCTTGCCTGCCTAGCAAGTCCTTAGGGCAGTCAGAGACTGGTTTTTCTGAGGTGCCCAGCCTGCAGAAATCTCTGGTTTCATATCTAAGTCCCTTTAATTGATAGAAAAAAGAGAAAAAGAAAAGATTGAATGGTGCCTTTGACTCAGCCAACACCAAAGGCATCTGTATTTGTGGGCTTGGGTTGCCGCTTCATTGCTTCTGACCAGCCAAGAATAAAATCTCTCTCCCAATCTCTCTCCTGGTTCCCTCCTCTTGGATGAGCCAAGGGTCTGGCCAGCAGTTTTCCCCTCAAGTGTACCCTTGGGTAAACAAGCCACCATTGACCCTATCTATCCCATCAGCCCAGCTGGTGTGGAGGGGCACGTAATTCCAATTTTTGCCCCTTTCTCTAAAGGACAGCAGGGACATTATAAGAAACTGTCCTAAGAGTTCCGTCTCCCCCACTCCTCATTCTCTGAAGACATGAAAAAGGATGCTAAAGCAAGATTACTGCCACAGTGTATGCTCAGTAAACAAGGCTCCCTTTGCATGAATTGTCCCTACAACCGACCTCTCGTGTTCAGTTGCCAAGATTCCCGAGGAACAATCCCCTAACTCTCTGTGTTGGCCGCATGTCATTCTTATGTAACCTGCAAGTTCCATTATTTAACCACCCTTGTAATCCACATCTCTCCTTAGCTGGAAAGAGCTATCAGCCCATGTCTATAAACAGGGAAGAAGCATCCCCTGTGCCTGCAAAGTCAATGGCCAAGAACAAAGTTGCTTTTGAGCCCCTCCACTCCTGACTGGGAAAGGGAAAGTGACCACCACAAGGGAGTATCAGCAAACTAAAGGACATATTTTATTTTTTTTAATAAAATAGTGGAGCATGAAAAATAATCATATGTTACAAATATATACAACTAAGAAACTGGGTTTTTCCAGCACATCGAAGAGTATCACAATATACAAAATTTTCCCTTTGCACCACAAGTGCTCTGTATCTATTCATGGCAAGAATTTGTTTAACAATGGAAAGAGTCAATAAGTCCTTTGGGTACCTTTGAATGATCCCTCTCTCTTCTCTCCCTTTTTTTTTTTCCACAAATCAGTCCAAACTTGTATAACATTGGCTTGATTTCCATTAAAAAGCCACAAAATGTAACGCTAAAGGGTTTCGGAGGGCCAGACCTCTCAGGCCCTTTGTTAAGAGGTTTCTTTTGTGGTCTTTATGTACAACAAAATACTTGTTTCTTTTTTCTTATTTCATGGTGGGAGAAAAAAAATGTATTGCACATAGTTTGCGTTTGTATGCTGCCCAGAAGTTTGCGGGGCTTTTTGAGGTTTTTCTGGGCGAAGGAAGTTTCAGTTTTAGCGAAAAAGTTTGTCGGAGGCTGTGGGACCCCTATCTGGTTTTAGTTCTTTCTTGTCTGTGGAGAGTTGTTTAAATGAGGATTTCTTTGCTTAGGTTGCTATCTCACAGGGTGAGGGCAATGACCTGAAGGAGGGGCTCTGGAATGGTGACTTTTGCTTACCGAGAAAAGATGTTGGGGGAGGCATAGGGGAAGACTTGGGAGAGATTTCTTTGCTATCCACGAAAGTTTTTCTTTACTCTTGACTAAGGTATAGGGAAAGCCCACTCAGATTCGAATCCAGACATGTATTATATATACATTATGTATACACCTATATAATATGTATATATAACATATATATTCCCTCCACAAGGTACTTCAAATGAGTAACCGAAGAGGTCATTTAACTAACAGAGTTTGTTTCCCATTAAGCTCTTAAGTACATTTAACTTGAAGTGTATGGCAACATCCTGAATTTCAGGGAAATAATCTTTTTTTCTTTTTTAAACTTAAAAAACCTCCCCCCACCCCATCTGAGAAAAGCACCAGGGCTTAGTTTCCTCGACCCTTCCCTGGAGTCCTGTACAAGTCTTTTTTTCAGTGGGAAACAGTTTTCTTTAGCTGTTTAGTACCCACAGTCCCGGCCACCCTCCCCCTTCACACGCAGGTGGGTGGTTGTGTGGCTGCTTCGTACTTCCCATGATGACCTTTCTGGGGGTGCTGGGCTTTTTTGTAGATCCCACCGGCAGTGATAACGGTGGTAGGTTTCCTCCTGCTCCTCTTCTTCAGGCTCCGGCTGCACACATTCTGCCAAGACTGCAGCGTCTTGGAAGTCCAGATCCATACTCCGCTGGTGATGCCCACCACCAGCAGCATGAACATTTTGACCATGAAGATCTCCACGGCAGGGATAGAGCTGCTCATCAAGCAGTCCGGGGCTTTAGTCTGGTTGTTCACCCTGCATTTGTGCTGGGCTGCCAGCACCTTCCAGTAGTCCATGTTGAGGCGCTCGTAGAAATAGCAAGCGATCACGCAAGTGGCCGGCACCGTGTACAGCACGGAGAAGACCCCGATGCGGACCATGAGCTTCTCCAATTTGTCTGTGTTCTCACCCCCTGTTTTCATCACCCTCCGGATGTGGAAAAGGGCCACGAAGCCCGAGAGGATGAAGGAGGTGCCAATGATGAGGTAACAGGCCAAGGGGACCAGGACAAAGCCGGTGAGCGCATTCACGTCCATGCTACCCACATAGCACACTCCTGTCAGCTCGTCTCCGGCCACCCTCCTCATCACCAGGATCATGATGGTCTTGATCGCAGGGATGGCCCAGGCAGCAAGGTGGAAGTAGCTGCTGTTGGCCTCAATGGCCTCGTGGCCCCACTTTTTCCCTGCTGCCAAGAACCAGGTAAGAGTGAGGATGACCCACCAGAGAGAGCTGGCCATGCCAAAGTAGTAGAGGACCAAGAAGACGATGGTGCAGCCCGTGCTTTCCAACCCTTCCTGGATGACATAGAGCTGGCCGCTGTCCCTGTCGCAGGCGATGCTCTCCGCTCCGGCGAAGAGGCGGATGATGTAGCCCACGGAGTAGACGCAGTAGCACATAGAGAGGAAGATGATCGGGCGCTCTGGGTACCTGAAGCGGGGAGGGTCGATGAGGAAGGTGAGCACCGTGAAGGCGCTGGAGAAAAAGCAGAGGACTGCCCAGATGGCCAACCACACGACGGCAAACTGCTTGTCCGCGCGGCTCCAGTACACGTCCACTCCGGGGGTGCAGAGGGGTGCGCAGGACGAGCTCTTCTCCACGTGGTGGAACTTGCCCGGGTTGCTGCAGCCGGAGCGGCCCAGGCTGTCCTTAGGCTGCTGCTGCTCGGGGGGACTGGGGGGCCGCTGGGGCCGGAAGAGCGGCGGGAACATGCTGGAGCCTCGGGCCGGCTCGTCGGAGCCGTTGTTGGGGGCCTCCATGCACAGATAATTGGGATCATTCTTGTTGGGTAGCTTGCTGCAGTCCAACGAGTCAGGCCACTTGAAGTTGAACTGCTCCATAATGGGGGAGCACTTGAGCCGGGCCTGCTCGCACATGACCCGGCAGGCGGGGATGGGGGTGGAGACTTGCTCGGTGCACATGGGCGCATAGAGGGAGCACAGGAAGAATCGGAGGTGGCCGTGGCAGCCGTACTCCACCAGCGGGGCGAACTCGTGTAGCTGGATGGCCGCCTCACGCTGGTTCTCGTGGCCCATGAGGTTGGGCATGCGGGTCATGTTGTAGCCGATATCTTTGCACATGGGGATCTCGATGGGTTGGCACTTGCCCTCGCCTGGCCGGTCGATGTCCATGGAACTGATGGCCGCGCACGCCCCCACCACCTGCAGCACAAGCCAGAGGCGGGAACCCAGGCTGCTCATGGCGGCGTTGGGTCCGGGGCGGGGAGCAGGGAGAGGAAGAACGGCGGGGGCCGCGGCACCGGCGCCCGCCGGGCCAACAAGGTTACACCGCGGACCGTGGACCGCGGAGCCCTGTCAGGGCCGGCTCAGGCACTCCGCCTGAAGCGCCGCATCAGAGCCTGGACGCCCGGAGCCGGGCTGCAGCAGATGCCCGCTGCGCCCGTCGGCTCCTGCCCCAGCCCCGGATGCAGCCCATGCCCGCCTGGGGCAGGGCAAATGAGCTGTCCGCCCGCAGCGCCGTGCCGCGCGGAGCCGAGCTCCGAGTTGCCTCTGCCGCGTCTGCCCCAAGACTACTAGGAGTTTGCCCGGGCCGGGCTGGGGGAGGGGGAAAAGGAGGGAGCCGGGAGGGGAGGGGGGCCTGGCCAACGAGCAGGCCAACTGGCAAGCGAAAACAAAGTTTGCAAACAAAGCAGCGCGGCGAAGAAGGGAAAGCCGGGCTGGCTCGGGCAGCGGCGCCACCAACTCACAGGCGCGGCAAACTTTCCTGTCCCGCCGTCTGCTAAGGCTGCGGTCCTTGGCTCCGGGCAGCGCGCGCGCCCAGGTGCAGGCAGGGGTGCTGGCGGGCCCCGGGCGCAGGAGGAGGGAGAGCTGCCCCGGGCTCCGGGTGACCCCGCTGTCCTTGGTGGCCCGGCTGTGCGCCGCCTGCGCCCCACCTTCGCCTCCTCTCCCCTCTGGGCTGCGGCTGAGGCTGCTACCGCTGCGGCAGCTGCTTCTCCTCCTCCTCTGGCCAGGGCTGGGAGCAGCTGTTTAGGGGGTTGCGTCCCGGAATAAGGAGACGCTCAAACAGGGAAAGGGGGGGAAAAGGGCCAAGTGGTGGCAGAGCCCGCCCCCGGCCGCCCGCCCCGCCCCCGCCGCTGCTTTGCATGAGAAAGCCGGCGCTGCTACGGGGATTAGGGCGCTGAGCCGCCCGGGACTCCCGCGGGCCGCCGGGCTCCTCGCCGCTCCCAGCCTTTCGGCTCCGCGCCGCAGGGATGCCGAGCCCCCTGCTGGGCGCAGGCCGGCGGGCCGCGGCGCTCTGTCTGGCCCGGAGTCTCGGCCCGCTCTTTCAATGGCTTGGCCTCTCCGCGCATCTCCTGCATGTGCCTCTGTCCATCTGTCTCGGGTTCTTTGGCCCTCCCTCCTTCTGTCTCTGTGTCTCTACCTCGGTCCCTGGCTACTGTCTCTGAACGCCCATCCCCCATTCCTCTCCCTTTCTCTTCCCCCCACTTCCCCGGACCCCCTGGGATGACCACCGCTGCCCCCAAAGGTCAGAGCCCTGAAGGGGGAGGGGAGCAGGCTTGAAAGGTGTTGTATCTCTCCTCCCCAGCCCCCCTCCCTCGATTTTATGGTGGGTTGAGGGGCGGAGGGCGCTTTCAAGGGGAGGTGGGATTTGCTTTTTATAGCCCCGGCCATAAACCCCTGTGAGTTCCTCTCCTGGCTGGGTACTTACCAGTCCTGGGCTCGGGCCTGGGGGGGATGGGTTTCCTTTGATATTTCAAAGAGAGCTAAAGGATGGGGGTGGGGCTCTCAATATTGGGATTTTTTTCAGGGACAACATCTCCTACTTCTCCAAAGCCGGCGTGGGGGGGCGGGGGAGAAGTGGGGGGAAAGGCAGGGTTATAAAGGGAAACTTTTCTCTGAAAAATAACCGAGGAAAATGGGACTGAACTGGGGAGTGACCGCACTGACCACACCCACTATGTCCGCTTTTATCTCGAAGTTGATTTTTGCTAGGTTTGCTCTTAAGTTTCTAAATTGTCATAGGTTACAGTAATTCATAAGGAAGAATGCATCCTTTGCTGCTTTTTCTTCTGTTCCTGTTGGGGCAAGATAAGACTGGAAGCAGGCCCAGGATCACCAGCTCCCAATGTGATCTCGGTGACCATACATCGACTTGAATTAAGTTCATTTTGTTCAAAGGCAAGGATCGAGGGGATCGAGTTTCCTTGCCCCGTTCACACCTGGTTCACGCCGAATCCTGGATCACTGTCACTTTTGCTGTGACCAAAGACAATCACAGGATGCCCGCCGCCCGATTCCTCTGCACCCCGCTCCCCCATACACACACACACTCCAGGACGAAAGCTAGCCTAAACCAGGCAATTTCTGAACTCCTAGGGGCTAAAGTCAACAGGCCAGATAAAGCCCTCAGGACATCTTAGAGAAGTAGCCAAGGTCCCTTACGTTTTAGGATCCCTCTTAACAAGGGAAAGGACTGGAATTCTCTCAGAAAGTCACAAAAATCCCACAAAGGCAAAGTTAATATCCCAGTCTCCTTCCCCGCCCTCCAATCATGCTTGGGGCTTTCTCCTTCCCGTTGTTAAAGGAGTAAAGAAACTTTAGGAAAAAGGTAGAAACAGGTCTTTTGCAGCCCTTAAACGAAGATAACTCTATGTATATGGAAAGAAAATACTTTGCTCAGTGAAAAACATGGTTAAGCACCTTCTATACTTCTAGTTCTCAAAGATAGAGAGGAATTGACTGGGGAGAAGTACACTGTTGAGATGCCAGCTATATCTGGCAATTTTCAGGAGTAGGGGATCTGGGAAGGAAAGCTGTCTGACCGCCTGCAAAGGCTTTTTGTCAGAACTGCTCAACCTGGACTTCTCCAAGATCAGCGGTATTGGTAGGAGTTGATTTCAAAATCGTATACCTTCTGTGTGGGAAGGGACCGTAGAGGCTATCGTCCCGTCTTTTTCCTTTTCCTTTTCTTTTCTTTCTCTTTCTTTCTTTAACAAATGAGGAATCTGACTTCTAACTCGCCTTTTAGTGTTCTGTATAGGATATCGAGGCAAGGATTCCTAGTTTGATGTCAACTCATCTTCTCTGTATCTTTTGCATAAACATTAATGTTTATCCCATGTTTACCTAAATGTTCATATCCAGATGCTTATTATTTATAAAAATTCTCTCTCTCTCCCTCCCCCTCCCTCTCTCTCTCCCCCTCCCTCCCTCTCTCCCTCTCCCTCTCTCTCCCTCTCCCTCTCTCCCCCTCCCTCTCTCTCCCTCTCCCTCTCTCTCTCCCTCTCCCTTTCCCCCCCTCCCTCTCTCTCTCCCCCTCCCTCCCTCTCTCCCTCTCCC
>CM053773.1:214366411-214415250 GCA_028658325.1 Potorous gilbertii
CCCCCCTCTCTCTCCCTCTCCCTCTCCCTCTCTCTCTCCCTCCCCCTCCCTCTCTCTCCCTCCCTCCCCCCCCCTCCCTCCACACACAAATCATTATCTTACTGGATGGTTTACAGGCTATTTAAGGGAATCATTACCCCCCATTTTGGAGATGAACACACCAAGGTACAGAGGTGGAGGTGCCTTGCCTAAAGATAAGCAGCCAATAACAGCCAGAATCAGTACTCAAACTCAGATCCTGGACCAGTTCTTTTTGCATGGCCCTGCCCTATCAGTTTGTTTCTCTAGAACGTTGGTTACATAGCTAAGCAGTTCTGTGTCTTTGGGAAATAATAATCGGTAAGGACTTGCTGGGTAGCTTGAATTGACTTCTTCCAGACAGTAGAATGGGAGGTGAGGGAAGACACTAACCTAAGTTGTGGCATCAGTTCTAAGCACCTTACACCCTTTAGTACAGTGGCTAGAGAACAGGTCTTTTCAGGAAGACCTGGGTTAATCTTGTCTTTGGCATATACCTGCTGTGAAACCCTGGGCAAGTCATTTAGCCTGTGATATAGGCTCTAGCCTATATTGTTTGCCTTTATATGAATCACTATTGCTTAGCAGAGTTCCTGGTATGGCATTACCATTAATAACTGCTTTAGCTAGGGAAGTCTCCAAGACCATCAGTTGTAGAGAAGGTGTAGACCTGCATTAGTATAGAGTTTCTCTATTTCATTGAAATCACAGTTGTAGCAGTTGCTATCCTATTTTCCTTCATAATAGCACTGTGACAAATTCCTTTACATTTTACAAATTAGGAAACTGAGGCTTTGAGGGTTAGTGACTTGCCTAGGGTCAGAACAACAGTAAAATGTAACAGGATTCAAATTCGGGGCTTTGTGTTTTCAAGGTTCAGAACCCAATGCACTATACCAAACTACTTCTGGGACATCCATGCAAAATTGAAAATCACCTGAGCACTGCCATTTTTCATAGACAGGAGGTTGTTTTTCCAAGAACCAAGAAATGTGGGTTATTGACCAAATCGTAATGCAAAAATGAAAATCAATTTGTTTTCTGATCTTTCTTCCTACCTAAGGCCCTTCAAGACAAAATTTTATTTTTTCTTTTTTTCACCTTCGCACCTCTTCTCTAAAAACTATGTGTGTGTGTGTGTGTGTGTGTGTGTGTGTGTGTGTGTGTGTAGATATGTGTGTGTGTATACCCAGCTCTACTTCTTGCCCAGAGCTGTGTATGAACTATTTGGAAAAATACCTCAGAATTTTTTTAATATGCAATTTTAATTTAGAGTCATTAGCATAGTGATAAATATTAGAGTTGGCAGAAAAAGGTGTGCATAAGGGCCTTCTTGCCTGCCTGTCCCTTGCTCAGCCCACAAGAGCCAGGGCACAACAAATAGTTCTTATAGACAACCAGCCAGCCAGCAGAGAGGCCTCTGAGAAATCACCAACTGGAAGATACCTACCAATGAAAAGGGTCTTTTGATGGCTCCAGCTGAAAAGATATTGGATTTTATTTTTTTCCTGTGTGTGGGATTGGAGATGGGGGATTGTATGGAGCCGCCGGGCACCCCTGCTGCTTGGCCCTGGCCAGCCCGGCCCCCCTCTGGCAAATGTTATGGAGAATTGGGAGGAATTTTATGGCTGTCTTTTCCCTCAGCTCTTTTTTCTTTTGTCTTCTTTGAAGAATGACTTTAGACATTTTATTTACATATTTAACCACAGATGAAAAGGGGTAAAGAAAGCACTAGGACTTGTCGTGGGAATAGCTATATGTTTAAATTAATAGAAATCTGATTAAGCCTCCAAAATGTTGAGCACAGGTTGTCGTTTTTGGTATTTTTTTTTTAAAGGAAACTTTATAATGGAACATGATTTCCAATAATGTGGCAGCTCCCGGGAGATAAAAAAAACAACCGAGTTTGCTACCTCCCCCTCTCGGTCCCAGTCCTTCCTTCCCCCCACTCCCCCACCCCTTAACTCATCCATCTGCCTTTCAGGCTGGCCAGTGTTCGCGGGAGAAAGTGAAAGATTAGGAAGAGGGAATGTTGCAGGAAAAAAAGCAGCCCTCAGTCAGGGAGAGTGTGTCCCGCAAGAAAGTGGTAGGAAATAACCCAGACGTGGTTAACACTGAATCAGAGTTGTATGTAGCTCTGCGACCGGTCCTGTTACAGTCTTGAGCAATCACGGGCCTAGCCAGGCCTGCCTTTGTGCGATGGGATTAAAGCAAAGGCTCTCCTAGGAGATAAAATGCACTGACACACACTTTAAGCTTCTCAATTTCATCCCTGTCTACTGGTCTGACTGACCCCATCGCTGGCGCAGCGGAGGGGGAGCCGGGATGCCCTCTGGCTAGGCTCTGGGAGGCAGAGCGAGAGAGGAAGCTCCTGAGGGCTGGTGCGCTAGGTGAAAACATGCTGAGAAGGAACTGCATCCTTCCTCTGGCCCGGCGTGCAGGATTCTTGGGGCTGTCCAGCACAGTGCTCCAGTTGCAAAGCCGTGGTCCTGCCTGATTTAGTTCCTAGAATTTCTGTCTTCGTTCCTTCCCATCTTGTTGGAGTTCTGGGGCGGGATCAGAGGAGGCGTTATTTACTCCCTTGTTCTGGACGGAAAAGGCATTTCTTTGCTAATTGCTGACTTTCACCCAGCAGAGGCTCCCTAGGTATTCCTTCCAAGGATGCGGGGTGGGGAAAAAAGTTCCCTTCCCTCCCACTTACAAGTAGCCAAAGACAGTCACCGACGACGGAGCCCCCGCAGGTTGGCTTCCCTTCCCTCTGTCGTTTCCCTTCTGATCGAGACATTTCTAATCTTGGAAAGGGGCACCTCTAGCTAACAAAATCGGACCCAATCCGATCCCCGGACCATTTTGCGTGTCAGGCAAACTCCGCGGGCAAACAAGTTTTCTTTACTACAATCAGTGGTGTGTGTGTGTGTGTGTGTGTGTGTGTGTGTGTGTGTGTGCAAATACCCTGTCGACCCCCTCCTCCCCTCAGCCTCCTCTGAAAATGGCAGTGGACAGTGAGCTGGGGAGCCAGCGCTGCTGCTCCAGCCCCATCTCAGCGTCTCTTTTTCCGGCTCTTTCCCTAGCAGTGGGGTTTGAAATATGACCAAAGGTTCCACAGGGTGCATTAGTGTGAATTGCAAATCAGAACATTTCTTTAATCCCCCTTTCAAGGCCTGGCTTTGGATCAGTGGCGTCTGAGGGACTCCCCACTGCTTCTGGCGCAGGGGGAGCCATTCAAGGGGGCAGCTCCTCTCCTCTATTCCCACACTCCCAAAAAACAACACCACAGACAGACACCCTCCAACTAAATTAGATTAAACTCCTTCCTTTCCACAGCACATTAGCCTTTTCACTGCCCGAGATTCATGATTCAGCGCCTCCCAATTTAAAGATACAGTATTGCTTTTTCTTTCAACAAAAGCTTGATAAAAGCAAGACAATGCCAGCCTTATACGTAAGTACTTTCAAATTACAAGGACATTATCTGTGTAAAATATAGGCAGCCCTTAGCACATGCCCGTCCCGAGCACACACACATACACACAAATGAATCTTAGCCTGGCGACCGAACTAGTCCCAATAAAATATACATAAAGCCTCCGCCGGCGGCTGGAGCTGGGGCAGGGGCTGGTCGGGAAGCCTCATTTGGAAACAGTCAAAGACATTCTAGATAATGAAACAAAAGCCCCACCATTGTTAGCATTTCCATTTCAAACAACGTCTCCGGGACAAAGACCTAGCTAGCGTTTATCTGATTTGGAATCACACAGAAGACGAGTTCAAACTCCAATCTTCTACCGGATTCCTTTCTTTCCCTCAATGCCTTTTTTTTTTTTTTTTTTTTTTTTTTTTTTTTTTTTGCGGGGAGGGATGGGCTGGGGAGAGGAGGGAGGGAGGAATGTTTGTATATATTGATTTAATTACTCACCTTCCCATCTGTTTTCTTTCTCTTTTCCTCCCCCCACCCCAGCTTCCCCCCCCCAACTCTTTCATTCCTGGTAGGAAGAGAAGACACCATATGGGACGCTGGGCTCGCATTCTTGTTATCTCTACCAGAGCCTCCACAGGTGACAGAGACCCATGGGACATAGGGTAACCTCAGAATCAAGGAGGCACTGGGGGAACTGACCCTTCCTCCCTCCCTCGCCCCTCTCCCTCTCACCTCGCGCCCTCCCCCAGGTCTTACATCTTTTTGTAAAGAACAGAGTACTGGATTGGCTATCAAAAAGTCTGGGTTCAAGTTCCAGTTCTGCTACCCTAGATGATTATGAACCAGGGCCTCTGTTTCCTCCGGAAGAGGAATTTTTCCTAAAACTAGATCTCCAAGACCTTTCCTTTGAGTCAGCATGCTGTCAGATTATGGACTGACCTAGCAATCCGGAAGACTCGAGTTCAAATGCTGCCTCTGGAGCTGACTTGACCATATACAAATCATTTAATTTTATGGATCTCGATTTCCTCATCGGTACCTTGAGGGAGAAGTTGGACTAAATAAACTGAAGTCTCTTTCAGTCCTAAATATATGATCATGTGACCATGGAGATTCCTTCCGGCTCTACATTCCGTGATCTTGAATGTTCTGACTGAAATTTGTTCTGCAGCTATAAGATTCAATTAAACTCAACAAACATTCACTAAACACTACGTAAAACCAACACCGGGGAATCCAAAGCCTAAAAAATAAATAAATAAAATCCTACGGTGTGTGTGGAAGGAATATACAGTGTTCAGAATGAAACAATAGCAAACCACAGACAAAGAAAAATGAAAGAAATAAAGCAATTCATTGGAGTAGTAGGGAAGAATCAGGAAAGAATTCTGAGCAGGAAGGGAGTGGCCGGAGCTGTCCTTGGAAGGAAATTAGAGTTCGATGAGGTGGGGGAGGGGGAGGAGAGATGAGAAAGAGCTTTTCAAATATGAATAATGACTATTAACATTTCTGTGGCGATTTAAGGTTTACAAAGCATTCGTGTCTCCTTTCAGGGAAGGAGTAGTAACTATTCCCATTTTGCAGATGAGGAAACTGAGACTCATCGAAGTTAAACCTCTTGACTGTTCCAAGAACTAGGCACTGTCTCTCTGCTCTGCACTTTCTCCCCCCACGTCTGAATTCTCTTCTTCCCCTACTCTGACTACTGATCTCTCTGACTTCCTTTAAATCCCAATTAAAATTCCACCTTCTACCGGAAGTCTTTCCCAACCCTTCGGGATTCCAATCTCTTCCCTCTCTTAATTATTTCCTATTTATTCTAGGTATGGCTTGCTTTGTATATATTTGTTCGCATATTCTGTCCCTCATTAGATTTTAATGTAATTAGATTGCCTTTAGGCAAGTATTGTCTTTTGTCTCTTTGTTTCCCTAGCACTTACCACTGTATAGTCCCTGACACATAGTTGGTGTTTAATAAATGTTGATTAAGTGACTTGCCTGAGGTATCCGGGTAACTATAGGGGCCGAGTGGCCCCAAATCCATCCTTCATTCTAGTCAGTTAACTGAATTTATTAACTGATTTTTATGTGCCACACACAGTGCTAAGGGCTGAGAATGCAAATATAAGTAGAGAGAAGCCCCTTGCCTTCAAGGAGGCTGGGATATAACACATAAAAAAGGTGCAGAAAAGGGTAATGGGAGTGAGATGGGGGCAAAGGTACCAGGTAGAGCAAGCCTGAAGTGCAGCCTAGATAGGAATGATGCGTTACTAGAGGAGGCAGCTAGGTGATGCCATCAGGCAGAGTGCCTTCAAAAAGACTCCTTTTCCTGAGTTCAAATCCAGCCTTAGAAATTCACTAGCTGTGTGACCCTGGGCAAGTCATTTGACCCAGCTTGTCTCAGTTTCCTCATCTGTAAAATGATCTGGAGGAGGAAGTGGCAAATCACTCCAGTATCTCTGTCTGAAAACTCCAAACGGGTCATGAACAACAGCACAATAGACTGATGATTTAGAGTGAGGAAGAATCCTGCTGGTTGTATGACCCTGAGCAAGTCACTTAACTTCTTGCTAGCTTCAGGAAGGTGTAGATGACCATGGTAGTACCTACCAAAGTGTCATTGTGGGGATCAAATGAAAGAATCTAGATAAAGTCCTTTGCAAGCACTGTGTAAATATTCATTGTTCTTACTCTCGTTACTTCTTTACTTCTGTTTACTTGTATCACTCTGGGCAAACCACTTCACTATCGATAGGTCTCAGTTTCCTCATCCAGGATTTTGGAGGATGTTGAATTTTTGATCTTTAAGATCCCCTCTAGTGAGGTGGTGAAGTGGATTGAATGTAGGGCCTGGAGTTAGAAAGATCTGAGTTCAAATATGGTCTCACACACTTACTAGCTGTGTGACCCTGCCCAAATCACTTGTCTCTGCTTGTCTCAGTTTCCTCATCTGTAAAATGAGCTAGGGAAATGGCAAACCAATCTGATATCTTTGCTGAGATGTGTTGGACACAACAGTAAAAACAAATCACAAGGATGCTGACTAACTTTAGATCTAAGCTCTGTGAGTTTCCATTTCCTTCTCTGTAAAATGAAGGAGTTCCCTCTTCATCCCATTTCCCTTTGTTTCACTGACTTCTCCTATGCAGCTTCTGTTGCTGAAATAAGAAAAATCCGTGAGACATTTCCTTAAAAAGTCCTTGGCGGGGGGTGTTTGCCTCCCCCAGGGATAAATTGCAATTTGTTTATAGGCTTCTAATGTCATCCACAAAGAGTTCAGGCTTCAGTATCATATTTTAATATGCTAACTGAATATCTCATTTAGATAATTTTCTGTTCTGGGCTCCTCTTTCAAAAAGGATGTGTAAAACTATTGCAAGGTTCTTAAACAGATCAGATATGAATAGGGGTTACTATTTGGATCTTTCTTTAGCATGTGAAGCAAGCTATAGTGTTGACACAAACCTTGATCTTTCCATTAGAAATGATGAAGGTTCTCTGTCTTAGGCTTATAACTCTTCTCCCTCTTGGGCAAAGAACATCTGGCATTTTCAGCTGTGACAGAGCTTCCTGAATTAGAAGAGAGCTTCAGGAGGAGGAATCACCATGATTTTAGTGCCAGATTGGACCTTAGAGACCATTTAGTCTACTTCAAATCTCTTTACCATCATCAGCTGCTTCTCCCTTTGACTCAGTGACCCTCTTCTCTTACGAGTGACTTCTTCCTAAAATAGCTGTATTGGTAGAAAAGAAGTTATCTCATTAACTGTATCAGGGGTGAGAAATCTTCAGCCTCAAGGTCACATGTGGCCCTCTAGGTCCTCAAGTTTGGCACTTTGACTCTAACAGAATGGATTCAGTCAAAGGAGAACCCAGTCACTTGAGAACCCAGAGGGCTACATGTGGCCTCTAGCTTGCAGATTCTCCACTCCTGAACTACAGTGTTGAAATCAAAGGCACTAACTTGCCCTGTCTGTCTGTCTCTACAGAATAATTTTGAGATTGGCAGTGTAAAAACAAATAGGAGTTTGGGTAGACTCAAGGATTTGTAATGAATGAGAAAGCTAAAGCCCAAAATATAGGCATACAGCTAGGAACTGGACCTGTGAGTTCATTCTTTAAGGAACTAATCAGCTCCTTTTCTGCAATTTAGTCCTAGAGAGTTGCCTAGAACATTAAAGGTTAAGTTACAAGCCCAGGGTCACAGAGCCACCTATTCTCATGAGTAGGATTTAAAATCAGGACTTTCCAACTTCCAAAACCAGCTCTCAGTCCACTGGCCAACTTGCCTCTCAAAGCTCATGGAGGTCTCATAATTTGCATAAGGTCACTCTGGGAGCCAGTTACTAAGATGAGACTAGAATCCAAGACTTTTCATGTGTATTGGAATGTGCTCAAACCTGCCTGGGAGAGCCCATTATTAAAATTTCATTGTGAGCTTTTAGAACATAGAATTTGGCAAAGACTACACAGAATTTGGCAAATTGGGGCTTATTTTTTTTGTTGTCTTGTTGATTATTTGGATTTAAGAAAATGATGGAGAAAATGTTGATAATACGGATTAAATTTAAAAGTTTGTCACTTCTATTTCTTCTCCTCTCCCCTTCTTTTTCTCAGAGACCTGGTTGTTAAATATTTGCCAGCACACACCCTTGTCTGAATCTTGATTTACTATCCTTTTCACTACACTTTATCACTTATTATCTTTAGCATTTATTATCAGACATTGTTTGTGCAAAAATATTTGGTCTTCAGAGTGACATTCTTTACCTTTAAAGACTGTAAAATTTGAGGTGCAGAACTCAGAATTTCCTTACCATTTTTTAGGTAGTTCATTTCAATTCAACAAACAACTAGTTTGTATTCATTATTTTCAAGACCCAGGACTTCCCTAAACTGAAGTCTACAACTCCCAAATAGGTGACTGGTATCTCCTATTTGACCAAGTGTGTATTTCATCACCTGCTGAGGACTGACTACTCCTGACTTGGTTCCTAATTTTTTGAATTCTTGACTCAGGCAGAGAGTGAAAAGTCATTCATTGTTTACTCTTTATGGTGGGAGTAGAAAGAAAATAGGGTGACTGGTCATATCAGAATTATATAGATGGAAGGACTTAAGATTTATGTAGTCTAACCCAAGCCTAAAAAAGCTTTGCCATAGCAGCATATCCCATAAGTAGCCATCCAGGCTTTACTTGAAGACCTTCAGTGACATGCAGCCCCCAACCTTCCAAGGTAATTCATTTTACTGAGGGAAATCTCTGATCTTGAACAATCCTTTAATTTAGTGCTTTATATGGTAGGACAATGACCTAAATCCCTCTAGAACAGGATTTTGCAAACTAAAGTGCTTGGCAGCCTCCCTCCACCTATTTTTTTTTTTTTTTTGCAAAGCCCTCAAGCTAAGAACCTCTGACTCCAAATCTATCATTCTTTTCCTGTACCACACTCCCAAAACTGAGAGAAATAGTGCACCTCTTTCTCCATATCCTCCCACTCTCTCTGAGTCTTTGCTGTTAACAAGGGGGACATCATGATATGAATATCTAAGTACCATGGAGAGCAGAATTTTCTGAATGAAAAAAGGTGCATTTATAAAAGATAAAATTGTGTTACTCAGCCAGCCTCTGCTGTCTTCTAAGGTCCCTTCTCACTGTAAATCTGTCTTTTGTAAGATACCTTTAGGAATTTCGTTTTTCCCCCAGGAAAAATTCACAAATTTGATGATGATGATAATGAAGTTTTTAGTAATTTAAGCTGAGGATCCTTGAAAACTTCCTCCAAGAAATCCATAGGACTATCACTCAGCAGGCAAGTAGAGGCAGTGTGGCCCCACATTGATAACACTGGTTCCATTGTCCTTGGGAATGAACTAGGGGTAATAAGTACATGTCACTTTGGTGGGCAGGGTGCTTAAGTGGGTGTTTCTGAAACTGGAGATGTTAATACCTGTCAAAGCCACCACCTATCCAGCCCACAGACAGGATAAGACTCATGTGCAGCCAAATATCAATAGGTCACTTGGACTGATACCTCCGGGTGAGTGACTAACCTCACCAGATGAGTCATTAATTTTTATTGATGATTTGGATAAAGGCGTAGATAGCAAGTTCATCTAATTTGCAAATTACACAAAACTGGCAAGGAAAAAACAATACACACAATGATTGAAATAATATAAACAAAAATAATATTGAAGGACAGCCTAACTCTGAACCCTAGAGAATCAATGATGAAATATACCTCCTCCTTCTCAGCAGAGAGGTGGGAACCAACATGTATATGTCTCTCAGACATAGTCTGTGCATCACTGGCCTTGCTTAATTATTTTTCTTTGTTACAAGGGAGGAAAGGTCAATAATGAAGTACTTGGGATGGGAAAAAAGACAGTGATGACATGTATATTAGCTGGGATGGGAGCTAAAACCCTGGATATCAGAATCAGGACTCAAGAATACAGGGTCAAATCTAATAAGATTTTTTTTTATTGGACCTGTAATTTCATTGGTGTAAGGAATTTCCTGTGAAGACACTCCCTCGCCAAATGCAAGTGGGTTCTGTAATTTATAAGCATATTGAGTTACCTGGAACACTTAGAGGTTGAGTGACTTGTCCAGGGTCATCAAGTCTGTAAGTGGGGGCTTTTTGTGACACATTAGTTGAGGTCTCCCTGACTCAAAGGTCTACACTCTATTCACTATACCCAGAGGCTATATTGCCTCTTTAGAGGTAATGAATAATGGGGATAAATGTAAAATTTGAGTACAAAATTAACTTGAGTACAAAAATTAACTTCACAAGTGGCATTTTTTGCTAATAGCTACATTTATAGAGTCCTTGTTCTATGCCAGGTATGGGCTAAGAGCTTTGCAAATATCCCATTTGATTCTCACAATTATCCTGGAAGGTGGGTGCTACTATTATCCCCATTTTTTAATTGAGGAAACTGATGCAGACAGAGGTTAGGTGACTTACCCTAGGTCACATACAACTAGCAAAATATCTGAGGTCACATTTGAACTCAGGTCTTCCTGACTCCAGGTCCAGTGCTGGATATGTAGAGAGTTCCCATTGAAGAACTCCCTCTACCTATCCAGAGAGTCATCTGGAAACTTAGGTTCTTCCAGAGTATCCTGGGGCTCAGAGTTGTTCCATGGTTTACCCAAGGTCAGAGGCTAGACTCAAACCCAGGTCTTTCTGACTCTAGGGCCAGTTTGCTAGTGAGTATGTCACCAGGCCTGTCTCACCAAATATATCCAGAGTAAATTAAAAGGAATTTCAAGAAGGAGCGCATATTAACAATTGGACAATGGGGAAAGGATTCCTTAGACAGGAGTAGCTGGGCTATGTAGGGGGAAGGGAAGAGGAAGTATGTTCCAGAGAAGAACAGCTTATGCAAAGGCCTGGAGGAAGGAGATGAAATATATCAGAGTCAAGGGGAGAAATTCTTTTTTTTTTAAAGGCTGGAGGGGAATCCATGGGAGAGTATATTAGGAAGGAAAAGATTAAAGATAAAAGAAAGGGGAAAAGGAAAAGGGCAAGCTCCAGTGGTAATCGGTAGGGGATGGAAATAAGGGCAGAAAGTCAAAGCTAGAAGAAATGATTACATGGATGGATTGAGGTCCCCTTGGGGTCAGAAGGGGATGGAGTAGTAAGGAACAAGCTCAGCCCACACTCTAAATGAAAGGGAGGATAGATGAGGACCTAGAAGAGTCTTGAGATGTAGAAGACTGATGTCAGGGAGATTGTAAGGTCAACTGTGGCATAGGGGAAAGCATACTGGATTTGAAGCCTAGACCTGGGTTCAAATCCTCCCTCAGACAAATAACCTGTATGACCGTGGGCACAGTCACTTAATTTTCCTGTGTCTCAGTTTCCTCATTTGTAAATGAAAAATTTGGATTTGTTATCCTTTAAAATTGAATTTTAAATCTATGATCTTTAATCTATGATCTTGATTGCCCCAAGCTTCTCTGTCTAAACCCCATTTCCCATTCCTCAACCCCCATAAATCACTGCTTTGTATGATTCTCCTATTTCTATTAATGATGTCCCCAGTCTCTCAGTCACTGTTACTGAAAGGCTTATCTTTGGTCCTTTTCTAGCTCCATTCAATCAAGTCCAGTGTACTCTTCCTTCACATTAGTCTCCTCCTTCTCAACCAGATTTCTCAGTAGGAATATTATAAGTTTTCTAACCAGATTACTCAACTCTTACATTTCCCCTCATAATCACTGGCTCACAGATTGTCTCATTGCCTAAAGAATTCTTGAACTCCCTAAAATATCTTTTATATTTCTGCAAGATTATTTAGTTGGCATTCTCGAGAGCAGTTTGGAACTATCTCCAAAGGGCAACCAAATCGTGCATACCCTGTGATCTTGCAATACCACCACTAAGTCTGTATCCCAAAGAGATCATAAAAAGGGAAAAGGACCCGCATGTACAAAAAATATTTATAGCAGCTCTTTTGTGGTGGCCAAGAACTGGAAATTGAAGGGATGCTCCTCAATTGAGGAATGGTTGAACAAGTTGTGGTATATGAATGTAATGGAATACTACTGTTCTATAAGAAATGATGAGTGGGCAGATTTCAGAAAAAACCTAGAAAGGCTTACATAAACTGATGCCAAATGAAGTGAGCAGAACCAGAACATTGTACAGAGTAACAGTAACACTGAGCAATGATCAACAATGATACATTTAGCTCTGCTTAGAAATACAATGATCTAAGGTAACTCTGAAAGACTCACGATGGGAAAAGCTACTTATATCCAGACAAAGAACTGATGAAATCTGAATGTAGATTGAAACATAACATTCTCACTTTTCCCCCTTTTGTTCTGTTTCTTCTTTCAAAACATGACTAATATGGAAATATGTTTTACTTATGGAACATATATAACCTATATCAGATTGCATGCCATCTTGGGGAGGGGAAGCAAGAAAGGAGAAAAATTTGGAACTCAAAACCTTTTAATAAATAAATGTTGAACATTGTCTTTACACATAATTGGAAAAAAATAAAAAATGATTTGTTGGTTTGTTGTTCTTAATACTCAAAGAGGATCAAAATGTTGGGGACCAAACAGGATCACTGTGTTGGGGTCAAGGTACAGTGTCTCCAGTCTCTCTCTTTCCCACTTTCCTATATATTCTCCATGCAGCTTTCAGAATGATTTTCCTTAGGCATACCTCTGACTACATTAAGCCCCTGTCCCACACCTGGTACTGTTTCCTATTACCTTTAAGATTCAATATAAACAAAATAGCCTGGCGTTTAAGCCTCTCTGCTGTGTGGCCGACTCCTGTATTTTTAGCCCTCTGTCAAGTCATTTCCCTTTCCTTATCCTTCATTCTCTCTATACTTTCCTACCAGCTCTTCATCAGCCTTGACATTCCATCTTCTGACTGTGTGTGTTCATTCACACTAGCTGCCTCCCACAGATCATGCCTGGGATACACTGCCTCCTAGCTCTACCTGCTGAAATACTTCTCTTCCAGACCCAGATAAGGGCCCCTTCCTTTTCTATTAAGCCTTTGGTTCTTCCCTCTCCTCTTTCCAGTTAAAGTGCTATCTCTCACTTAAGATTTCCCTAAAACACTGCCTGCCTAACTGTGCTGGTTTGCCAATGGTGTGACACTGAACACATCTTCTCATGTCCCTGAACCTCTGAATGAGGAAATTAGACTAGACAGCCTCTGAAGTTCCTTTCAGACAGTCTTCCAATCCTCCAATCCATCTTTTTAAAAAATTAATTTTAGTTTTTCAATCAGCAAAAGTATTCTCTCTTTCCCTCCCACCCTTTTTAAATGAGAATGAAAGAAAAACAAAAACCACATGTGTGGGCAAACCAAACAAATATCCACATTGGCCAAGTCTAACAGAAAAAAATACATATATATAATCCATCCATCCATCCATTTATCTATCTATCTATCTGTCTGTCTGTCTATCTATCTGTAGCTAGCTAGCTCATTGTATACTCTGAGTCTTCTGCCTCTACCTAGAGTTGAGGGGCATGTTTCATCATTATCCTTTTGAAATTAAGACCCGATTTGGATTTTCTCTTTACCCCTGTTCCATTTCCTATGCCCATGTGATATTCCTCCTGAATCATCAATTTAGAAACTCTGTTGAAGGTTAGGACTGTATTGTTCTTCATCATTGTATCTCTAATACTTAGCAAAATGCCTTGTATAGAAATGTTCATGAGATACTTGTTCCATCCCCAGTGTCTAGCATATAATTAGTAGTAACAAATAACGGTTGATGGAGTAAATTAAAGTGGTCTTGTTGATTTGGGGCTGCCAGCTGTACATTTAGGTAAAGACATCCAACAAACATTTGAAAATTCCACCATGGAGATTATGAGTGGAATTAGGGATAGAGATTTGGGACATAGAGAAGAGATTGTGAGAGCAGAGAAGAGTTCTTGGAGGAGAGGAGAGGGAAGAAGGGATTAAAGAGAAGGAGGACTAAAGATATGGCAGAACATTGGTGAACACTCTCATGGGGGGTCAGGGTGGAAAAAGAGGACTGAAAGAGATGAAAGGTCTGATCAGGGAATTAGGAGAACATTTAGTTCTGTAGAGAAATCAGGGAGGATGAAGACTAAGAAAATGTCCCCAGATTTGACAATTAGAATGTCCTAAATGATATTTAAAAGAAAGGGTTTAATGGAGTTACAGTGAGGAAGAGTCATATTCCTGGATGAAACAGCCTGGGAGCAGTGGGGTTTAGCCAGGGCTGGGGATTAGCTAGGTCCAAAAGACAGAAAGAGAATCAAAAGATTCCTGATAGGTAATAAGGCATGCTTGAAATGAATAACCATTCAGCTCCATCAAGTGAAGTCAGAATGGGGATAATGGGCAGAAATCACTACGTAAATAACAAACAAGTTTAGCTGGAATGAAGAAGAGTTAGTAAAGCTATGGCTAGACAAGAGATTTTGAGAATTCAAGACATGAAATGTGAAGAAGCTTGAGTTCTGCTAAAGTCTCACCTTGCGTCTCTTCCAGCTAAAGTAGAGTGGAAATATGTATCACAGAAATTGAGAAGGTAGAGGGAGTGGGAAACCAGGAGGAAGTCTCTTCCTTTCTTCAAGACTCAAATGAAGTGACACTTCCTCCAGGAAGTTGGTCTTGATTCTAGGAGTTGAAAGTGATCTCTCCCTCCTCAAATATCTTATAAGCCATAGATATGAGAGAGATGATACCTTAGAAAGCATGTAGTCCAATTCCCTCATTTTAAAGGTAAGGAAACTAAGATTTAGGGAAGTTAAATGACAAGGTCACTAGTAAGTATCAGAGAAAGAATTTGAACCTACACCCTCTGATTCGAGTCAATACAATTTTCATGGTACCCTGCTGCCTTCTTATGTGTTACAGTCTAAATAATCTTACAGTTATCTGCATTTAAATATTGAGTCTCCTCTAAAAGGCAAGGCAAGGCAAGAAACATTTATTAAGCACTTACTCTGTGCTAGGCATTGTGCTAAGTGCTGGGGGATAAAAATAAAAGCAAAAAGATGGCCCCTACCCTCTGGGAGCTTTATTCTAATGGCAGAAGACAATATCCAAAAGCTATCTGGAAAGGGCATGATGTTGACATCTGGAAGATGGGCCAGCACAGTCAAGAAGGGAATGAAGTTTGACCAGCCTGGGATGTTTCCCATAATAAAGGCTGTAGAAGGAACTGACCAACTGGAATAGGGAAGCAGCACAATGGAAGCATGTTCTAGGATGAGTAAATGGTGCATGAGGCATGGTATTGAAGTCTGAAAAATTGTGAGCATGGTCTTGAACCAAGAGCCGGGTCACCATTATTTCATCATTTTATGATGGGGCATTGATCCGGTACAGTGGATAGTGTGTACTGGGTCTGGGATCAGAGGGACCTAAGTTTAAATCCAGCCTTAGACACTTGCTATTTGTGTAACCTTGGGCAAGTCATTTAATCTCTTGTGTGTCTCAGTTTCCTCCTCTCTAAAAATGGGAATTATAATAGCTCCTACCTTCCAGCATTGTCATGAAGCTCAAATGAGATAGTAATAGAAAAGTACTTAGCACAGATCCTGGCACATAGTAGGTGCTATATAAATATTAGTTATTTTATAACTATTATTTCATCCCCAATATGGTGTTTTGGACCTTAAAATCAGCTAGCACTTAGAGTTTTTCACAACCTGGTCCCTTCCTGTCTTTCCACTCTTCTTTCATGTTTCTTCCCTCGAATCCAGCAAGATTGGTCTTCTTTCTATCCTTAACAGAGGGAGTAGTCTTATTGGAGATTTCCCTTTACCAGTAAAATCATAGGTTATATCCCTGTGCCTGTCTGTAGCCCTAGCACCTTATATGTTGTCATTAAGTCATTTCAGTCATGTCCAACTCTTCATGATGCCATCTGGGGTTTTCTTGGCAGAGATGCTTGAATCGTTTATCATTCCTTCTAAAAATCACTTTACAGATGAGAAAACTGGGGCAAAGAGGGTTCCATGACTTACCCAGGATCACAGAGCTAATGTCTGAGGCCAGATCTGAATGTAAGTCTTCCTGAGCATCTAGATCTGATGCTCTAGACACTGCATCTTCTAGCTGTCCTCCTGACGCATAGTAGGTATTTTCTTAGGTGCCTGTTAGGTGAATGAATGACACCCCGAAGTCTGGCAGCAGGGTACTTGTTGGGGAGGAAGGCAGAGCCAGGGGACACTTCATTGAAAAGACAGCAGAGAAACCTTTAGAAGTTGCAATGGCTGTAAAATGCAAATCCCTTTGATGTGGTTTACTTAGCAAGGCAGCCAGAAATGGCTGTGAATTGGATCTCCTTGTTGCCAGCCAAACCTTTGAAGTGTAGGCAGGGAAAGGACCAACTGGTGGGGTTAGAGTGTTAGGTCACATGACCAGAAGGGCTTGATTTGTGCTATTTCAGCTGGGGATCTGCATTGCAGAATGCAGGAAAGAGAGAAAGAATCAGAGCATGTTTTAAGGATGACCAGGTTTAAGGCACAGTGCTAGTGGGTAGTGAGAAGCTAGGGATAAGGCAAAGCCCCTCCCTCAAAGGGCCAGAAGATCTGAGGCCCAATCCTGGCCCTGCCCTGCACAAGCCATGTGACATCTCATCAATCATTTCCTGACTCTGAACATCACTTGTTTTATCTATAAAATGGGAAGAATCATACTTACACTACTTCAGGATTATTGTGAGTTAGGCTCATATGAGAATGTTTTGCCAGGTCTAATGGTACATACCTGTGATCACTGCTACTGGGAAGGCTGAGACTGGTGGATTACTTGAGTCTAGGAGTTCTGAGTTGCAGTGGAAATAAGCTAATTGGGTGTCTTCACTGAGTTCAGCATCAATATGGTGAATACCTGGGAGTGGATGGCTACTAGGCCATTTAAAGAGGAGTAACTTGACTCAGGTGCAAAAAGGGGAGGTCAAAGGTCCCATGCTGACCACTGGTGGGGATCAAACCCAGCCTGTGTGAGATGGGGATATGGTGAGAGAGAGAGAGAGAGAGAGAGAGAGAGAGAGAGAGAGACAGAGACAGAGACAGAGAGACAGAGAGAGAGAGGCAGGCAGAGAGACAGACAGACAGACAGAATATACTAAAAGCACTTTGCAAATTACACAGTATTGTAAAAGTGCTGGCTATTACTATTAAGAGAACAATTACTCCAGTGCCTTATACTCCATGATAAAAAGTGCTGACTTGAGTCAGAGGACCTGGTTCAATTTTTGCTTATGCCACTTACTACCTGGATGACTTTGGGCATCAAATCTCTGGACTTGTGTAAAATGAGGTTGTTGAACTTTGCAGTCTGAGAGTAATGAGTGGGTTCTTCTGTGTGTCTCACTTAAATCCTTCCTGTGGTAATTTAAGCCTTTGCCTATCCCTGTTGGGGCATCCATGGATCAGCCAAGTGAACTCCAAGTTTATAGGAAGAATGAAGCCCTGGGATCCAGCCCCAGCTATGAAAATGACATAGCTGGGAAAGTGAAACTCTTCCTTGTTTCTGTTTTCCCCGCCTGTGAAATGGGCATAATTATATGTATAGTATAAGGGCTCTGAAGTTTAATTACCATTTGTGAAGCATTGTGAGATTGCTGGAGTAAGTGGTCAGAAGACCCAGGGAGAGGTTCTCACCATGATACTGTCTCAGGTTCTCCAATCCAAGTCAAGCAAAATTGAGTCAATGTGGCTGATGGATCCATGAAGGATGGCTAACAGAGGCACATTCTCAGAAGCCCAGGTTTCAGAAGGGACTTTGCCCAGTATGCTTTTGGGGATTAACTGGGTTCCCTAGAGGAAAAAAGAGGAATTAAAAAGCCTGTTTCCCCTGTTTCCCTAAAACCACCCAGCTGATGGATCAAGAACATTCTAGTCCTAAGGGACAACCAGTACAAAGGCTTGGGAATAGGCAATGGCTGGTCCTATTGTGAGCTACAGCAAGTATGGCTATCCTGGAACATAGCACGCATCTGCTGGCTGACAAGAAAACGATGCCTGCAGAGAACTTTAGTTCTTTCCCTTCCTGGGAACTGGTCTTGGGAACCTACAGAAAGGGATGGCAGCTTGGAACCTGTAGGCCTGGGTTTGCTGTGATAGAAGAAGAGGGTTACAGGACATGGGAGGCCATAATATCTCTTTGAAAGAAGATCAGCAGGCACATTTCAGAAAAACCTGGAAAGACCTATATGAACTGACACTGAGCAAATGAGCGGAACCAGGAAAGCATTGTACATAGTAACAGCAACATTGTTCAATGATCAACTGAAATAGACTTAGCACTTCTCAGCAATACCATGATCCAAGACAATTCCAAAAGATTCATGATGGAAAATGCTATACACCTCCAGAGAAAGAAATATGGAGTCTGAATGCAGATTGAACCATACTATTTTCACCTTTCTTTGTTTTTTTTCCCCCTCCTGGTTTTCCCTTTTTGTTTTACTTCTTCTTTCACAACATGAACAATGTGGAAATGTTTTACATGATTGCACATGTATAACATATATCAGATTATTTGCCATCTTGGAAAGGGGGGGAGAAAAATTTGGAAGTCAAAATCTTATTAAAAATGCATGTTGAAAACCATCTTTACAAGTAATTTAAAAAATATAGTACTCTTTACCAAAAAAAGTGATTAAGTACCTAATATTTGCAAGGGGGAAAAATCAACCCTTTCCCTACTTTCAAGAAATTTACATTCTGCCAAGGTCTTGGCATTTCTTTATTTCCTTTTCCAGGCTCTGAATATTCTTTTGATGCTCTCAGGGAGCAGGGTGACTATGTGCAAATCAGGTGGGCTCCCATCAGTATATAGTATCTCTATAGGTAAAGGTTTAATAAAAGTCTTCTTAGTAAATCGATCAATGGATTCTGATGTGGATATGCTTTTCTCCTTCCTCATAATCACCATTTCACTGTGTCCCAACCATTAAAACCTTCTTCTCTTGGGAAATCTACTTTGATTAATTCAGTTGATGCAGGTTTCTCTCTTCTCTGAACCCCAGAGTTACAACTGGGAATCTTGGTGCCTGAAATAAATGTATCTGAGGTGGGTATAGAGGGCAACCTGGTCCTGCTGTGTGTAGAACAGTTATACAGAAACAAGTGTGTGTGCATGTGTATGTCTGTCTATCATTGTCCTTCTGTCCCTATGAATAAGGAGAGAGAAATGCTGGTAATATAAAAGTGAGATGAGAGAGAGATAGAACCCTTGTGTGTGCATGTGTATGTCTGTTTATCATTGTCATTCTGTCGCTATGAATAAGGAGAGAGAAATGCTGGCAGTGTAAAAGTGAGACGAGAGAGAGATAGAACCCTTATGGTACAATTGTGTTGGGCAACCGCTGGAAGGAGGTGAAGAAAGATGGGATATGTGTGGGTAGGGGTGCTACACAGGAGATAGCCCACCTCAGGCTAAGAGGGAAGGTGGATCCCCTAGGGCTTTGCATGGCAAGGGGCTCTCAAGCGTCTGTGAAACACTCTCAGTAAGTAGGAAAGACGCATGCTCCCTGGATATTTGCACCTTGATACAAAGCCTTAGTCACCCCTTCTTAGTTATGGCTCTACTTAGCCCCTGCTCATTTATCTTAATTTTACTTTTCATTTCTTTCTAATTGTTTCTTGTGACTACAATTAGATATTCTGTTGCCTTTGTTCAGGGATATCAGTTTGTCCACCTCTGGGATTCTTCTCTTCCAGGAAGGTTCCCTCTTCTGAGGTCTCTGCCTCCAACACTTCCAGGACTTTTCTAATACAAGCGCATGTTACCTTAAAAATATCCTCTTTCCTTCCAATTCCCTTTATAGATAAGAGTTTGACCTTGGTATATTGATGACCAAAACTGATAAAGGACACCTCTTTTGAAATAAGTAGTAGGAAAGATATGGCTCCATCCAATTTCAGTCTTCTTTAAAACCAACCTTGTTAACACTGGAATTGGACTCAGCAGAGACCTAGCTTTCACTCTTACATCTGAGTGTGATCCTGGACAAGTCACTTAATGCCTGTGGCCCTCAGTTTCATCATCTACAAAATAAGAAGAATAAGACCATTTGTAAGAATTGCCACATGGGACTGATGTGACAATCGTATGAGATGATATATGTAAAATGCTGTATAAACCTTAAAAAAACAAACCCAGCCTTATTGATACTATGGTGTCCCAGTGGATGTCAGAGCAAGGTGAACTGGCTGCGTATTTGGACTGTGTGTGATGTGGGAATGTGCTCCCAGGATGGTGATTGTTTTGATTCTGAAAGGTGATGCAGGGAGGAGTGAGATGGAAGGAATCCTCCCAAAGGTAGAAACCACGCCACTCAGGCCAACACGTGCAAGTACTATTCTGATACCATTGGTCAAAATGTTCTCAGTTTATATCTGGCTGCTTCTCCTTTGACAATATCATAGGACCAGAGGCTCATGTTTTTAGAGCTGTCAGGGGTATGGGTGGCCACTGAGTCCAAGACCTCCATTTTATAGGACACTCAGATACACTATCTATCTATCTCTCTATATATCTTTTTGTCTGCCTATCCATCCATTTGTCCTTCTGTCTGTCTATCCATCCATTCATTCATCTATCTGTCTGTCTCTCTAGCTCTCCATCTATCATTTCATCTATATATCCATCCATCCATCTATATTTATTTATCCATATTTATATATGTATATATACATGCATACACATTATGTATATGTATACATATTTGTGTATATGTATATATATATATATATATATACATATATATATATATATGTATATATATATATATATATATATATATATATGACTCATTCAGGTTTACATAGCTAGTACAAATATCCGAGGTGAACTTTGAACTTAAACCTTCCTAGGTTCATATATGTGTATATATGTATCTATATACAAATATATACCTATGCATACATATATACATACATACCTGGTATATATGTTTATATATATACATATATGTTTTTATATATATATGTATATACACATCCTATACAAGCTGGTATGTCTTCTGTTTACAGAGTCTTTGCTTGTTTGCCTGGAAGTGCTCAGACTTTGTTGTTGACAAAGATTTCTGACTACAAAACTTAAGTAAGTCTTCAGTTCTGGATTTATTTATTCATGAGACAGATTGTTTTCATTTCTGGGATCAGGTGAACTGAAGACATGGAGGATTATCTGTTTTTTTCTTGAATAAGGACCAGAAAGTGGGAGGAAGTCTGAACAACCACAGCCCAGCTCAGCAGGCAGGATGGGCAGGTTTCTGAAGACAAGGGAAGTCGAGTGCAAGAATAGGGACGGGAGAATTAGAAAGACTTGCCCCAGGGCCCCCAACTACTGCATCCAAGCTGGGATAGGCAGCCAGGACTATTGAACACAGCTAAGGCTTATTGAGTTAGCTCAGCAGAACAGATAATGATGACATGGTGATGACAGCAGGATAGTGAGCTGTTCCAGGACCATATCTCTCTGGGCTCCACTGACCATGATAGGAACAATATATTTCCTATAATAATAATGCAAGTGGTGTGTGTGTGTGTGTGTGTGTGTGTGTGTGTGTGTGTGTAGGTGTGCTGTTGTAGGTTGCAGTAGTGACGATGATGATGATAAGAGCCAACTTCTACTGTTTTGTTATTGCAATCATGTCCACCTTTCTGTGACTCCATTTGGGGTTTTCTAGGCAAAAATACTGAAGTGGTTGACTGTTTCCTTGTTCAGCCCATTCTAGTACTTTGTAAACAAAGAACTTTAGATTCTTAATCTCAGTGAATCCTGATGATAGCTTTTCCCACTGTAAACTTCTTGAGGGAAGAGATTGTCTCACTTTTGTGTCGGTGCCCACATTGCCTAGCCCAGTACCTAGAACAATTGGGACAGCTGGGTGGCCCAGTGGGTAGAGTGCTGAGTCTAGAGTCAGGAAGACCAAGTTCATATCTGATCTCAGACACCAGCTAGCTATGTGACCCTGGGCAAGTCACTTAACCTCTCTCTGCCTTGGTTTCCTTATCTGCAAAATGGATATGATAACAGCACCTACCTTCCAGTGTTGCCATAAAATAATAATTGTGAAACCCTTAGCACAGATCCTGGCACATAGTAGGTGCTATGTAAGAGCTAGATATTCTTTCTTTCTGGCACAGAATAATGTAATAGGTGCTTTTATTCTTCAGAGTTCTCCACTATGCCTCAACTGTCTAGTCCCTTTGCCCCTGTGTTGTTCCCCTCCTCCCACTGATGAGTTTGTCCTAGAACTTCCATTATGAGAAGAGGCCCAGACCAACCATCCTCCATTCATCTCCCAGCTTTGTAGACTTTCCAGAGTCTACCACCATGCTTCATCTACCCTCTTACCCTGAAGACCTTCAGTACCTAGAATTTTTTTCACCCTGGAATATCCTTCCTTCTCCGATCTTCTCACTGCGGAACATTCTTCCATCTTGGCAGCTCCCTTCTCCTGTTGGTGAGTTCTTCCCAGAATTGCCATTTTTCATTCTCCACATGTCACCACCATTCCTGCCTTAAGGGACCTCTTCCCACCTCCCCTCAGCCCCCAAGCTTTCTTGTAAATATTTCTTCCTTCACTAGAATATAAACTCTTTGTGGTCAGGGACTGTCTTTCTACTTTTCCCAGAGCTTAGCGAAGTTACCAACACACAGTAGGTGCTTCATCAATGTTTCCTGCTTTACTTTGTCTTGCTTGGTTTAAGTAGTTACTACAAATATTTTTAACTTTATTTTACAGATGAGAAAACTGAAGCTGGGAGAGAGTTCATTATTACATAGCTAGCATCAGCTAGGCAAATGACTAGGCGTCATCATGGTGTACAGAGCACTGATCCTGGAGTCAGAAAGACTCATCTTCCTGAGTTCAAATCCATCCTCAGACATTTACTAGCTGGGTGACCTTGGGCAAGACATTTAACCCTGTTTGCTTCAGCTTCATCATCTGTAAAATGAGCTGGAGAAGGAAATGACAAACCACTCCAGACTCTGCCAAGAAAATACCAAATAGGTCATGAAGAGTCTGACACAATTGAAATTACTGAGCGACTAAGTGTTAAAGGCAGGATTCAAACTAAGATCTTGCTTGATGTCAGATACAGCATCACTTCCCACTAAATCACACATAAAGCCTTAGTGGGGCTTGGGGAAGATTTTTGTATTCAATTCAATTTAATATATATTTATTGAGTCTCTACTCGATGTGTAAGAATATATATTAGGTCCTCTAGAAACTTATACTCTAGTTGATGGAGACAAGCATTATAGACATGTGGATATAATACAATAGATCAGAGAAATGCTATGAAAAATTTGAAGAGGGAGAGATCATTTTGGGCTGAGAAGAATCCGTGAGGATTTCACAGGAAGAGGAGAAAACTTGAGCTGATGTAAGGAGAGGACATTCTAGATATAAAGGATGATGTGAGCAAAGCTGCAGAGATAGGAAAAAGCAAAAAGGATGATGGGAAGTAATATGAAATAAAGCTGAGCATATTGTGGAAGGATTTAAACATAAATTTAAAGAGTTTGAACTAGGAGGATACTGGATGGTTTTTGTGTAGGTTACTGGAGTCAGTGGAGTTGTGTATTATCAAGGTTACCTCTGCAGTTGTGTGGAGGATGGTTCAGAGAAGAGGTGAGAACATGGTGAAAAGGAGATGAACTAGGAGCCTATTACTGTAGAATGAGTGAGAAACGATGAGGGCGCTGATTAGGATGGGGGCAGTGGGAGTAGAAAATCAGGGACTAATATCCCTGACTAACGAATCACATGCACTACACAAGATGGTGGTCACCTACAAGTTCCTTATCTGTAAAATGAGGGAGGTGGATGACATGGCCTCTAGTTTCCCTTCAAGCTTTAAACCTATGATCCCATGATCCCTTCCAGTCAAACTTCAGATCTGTATCTGTGATGGAAAGACTAAAGAAATTTCACTGTTGGCAGTGGTGAATATTCAACATCCACTTTCCAAAAAAAGAAAAAAACCCAAAAGAAACAACCAACTCACCCCCAAACCCAAACCAAACTTTTTGTCTTTCCATCTTAAACTAATGCCTTTCCTTTCCGATCTTGGGCTGTACTGCAGGAACTGTTTCATATTAGGAAACCTTGTGTTTTTCATTTCCAACTCACCACCCAGTATTTGCTACTAAAAGTTTTAGGATGAAAATTCTCCTCCTACGGCTCTTCCATCTTTCACAAGGACAAAGGCATTTGTCTGTTCTGGGTTTACCATAAACACAACTGGAAGCAATCTAAAGAGCCATTGGAACCCGGCAGGAGGGTCTGCTGAAAAATGCACGGACAAATACTTTTCTTCCTGAGCTGATTTTGAAGACTTAGTGTTCTGGGGTTGTTCTTTTCAAAAGAGACTAATTTCTAAGGGGCATTAGGTAAAATAATGGACTATGGGCAGTTTCTTTCAAGTCAAGAAACATTGAGCAAGCACCTACTATGTGCACAGTGTCTGGTGCATGATGGATGCTTAATGAATGTTTATTGATTGGTACAGAATAAAGGCATAATGAATGCTTATTGATTAATTACTAGGTGCAGAGAGAGAAGAAAAAGGAGCAAGAGGAGGAGGAGGAGGAGGAGGAGGAGAAGAGAGAGAGAAAGAGAGAGAGAGAGAGAATTGGGATCATAGATTTAGGACCATAAGATTAAAGAATTGAAGCTACAGGGGATCTCAAAGACTACCTTGTCTTACTCCTTCATTTTACAAGTGAGGAAACTGAGATCCAGGGAAGTCAAGTGATTTTTGCAAGGTAATATAGACATTAAAGAGTAAAACTGAGATTTGAACTCAGGTTCTTCGGCTTCAGATTTCAAAGGCCTATTAGATGACAGATAGCCTCAGTGTTGCACTAGTAGCCAAAGGAAACTGCCTTTCAGGGAGTTAGTTGGTGGTCTGTGGAAGATGTAGGAAAATACACAGACAAGAATCCCACAGTATACGAATGAGTCCGTGTGGTGGAGGAAAGGAAGGGAACAAATATTTATTTACACCTGCTGTGTACCTGGCACTGTGCTAAACACTTCACAAATATGAGAAAGTTGAATGGAATTTTCTAGATAGTAGGATAAGCTGAAATCTGCACTGAGTAGTGGAGTATCCACACCATGGAGGAAACCATAATTTGAGCAAGGCACTGTTCTGGGTTCCTGAGACAAATAGTGATAAAGGTATATAGTCCCTACCCTCAAATATCTTATGTTCTAATGGAGGGCATGGTCCAGGTACCAAGAAAAGCTGTTAGAAATCTATTTCCCTGGAGATGGTAATGGCCTGTGCTTCATTAGTGTAGATAGGGGTTACCCAAAATGACCCAATGAAACACTGGTTGCATTTGTTCATTTTGTTCTATGAACTCTGAACAGTCCTTCCAATTAATGTTGGACTCTAGAACATTCTCATGAGGGCTACCTCTGTTTATGTCAAAGACACAGACTCCTTCCAGCCTTACACACAAAGAGACCTCCCAGGAAAGAAGAGTTTTTGCTTAAAATACAATACTCCTTAGTGGTCGTTGCAGCTGCTACTGAACTGTGTCCACAGAAGATGTCATGACATCTGTGTTTGTCTCCATGTAGGGCAGAATAGTCAGTATGACCATTAGAAGATGAGATCCCAGCAGCATTTTCCAAGCCTGTGTGATGGAAAGGAATTATGGGAAAGCATCATTGCAGAAATCTGACATCAGGTCAGATGATCATTTTCGGTATTTGTTATATCTATATGGATGAATTGCAGAATTCTGTCCATAATAATGCTAAAAGTTACCAAAACACTTTTGTAGCAGAGGGCTGAATATCTCTCTCACATCCCTTGTATGACTGCTGCAATTCTATGTCTTAGGTTGTCCACTTCTACAAAGCCCCAAAGCCAAAGAGAGCCAAAGTGATAGACAATGTTGTGACAGATTTCTTACCATCTGGGAAAGGGAGCTGATGTCTCCAGGTCCAGAATGCAAGAGATGCCATAGTGAAAGAGCAGCAAATTCTTTGTCCCAGGGCTTACTTTTGAGTCTAGTTCTTTCTCTTCCTCCAAGAATGATGACCTTGCTGCACCAAAGCAGTCAGAGGTCTCTGTCAGTATTATGGTTTGTCCTTCATTCTCAAAGAGGATCATGGTCTTAGGGAGATGATAACATGACTTGCAATTGACTTTGATTTGAGTGAAGGAGGGCTGTGCAAAGTCTCCAGCTTCACTTTCTGCTCCAGAGCCATCTGTGTCTAGTGGCCAGGTATTCGCCAGGATGACTGGAAATGGCCCTGGGTGCAGTGGGAGACCCTGATCCTTTTAAAGCTAAGATCATTGGAAAACAATAGGTCCTCTTGGTAAATGAAAATAGTAACTGTTTCTCCTTTGGTCAGCAACATTGAGGGTCTTTTCCCAATCTGATTTTTTTTTTTATTAAAGGGGACATCCCTACATTCATTTCTCAAAGAGGACTATTCATTGAATGGGTGTTATTTACCTCACTCAAAGTAAGAACCCAGTAAGTAAAGGAAAAAGAGAAGCATCAACCATAGAAATTTATTTCCACACCAGGGGCTTTCATGAGTTTGTGTCCTCCACTTTGAAGAAGAGCCAAGACCTAAATGCAGAACTGAGGCCATCCAAAGACTGGTTCTACCAGATGCAGTGAATCTAACATTGGTTGGGAATTATCAACAGTTATCAAGCTCTGTCATTTTCAACTTTATAATATCTCTTGTATTCAAACCCTTCTTCCTTTGATACTGACACCACCAAGGTGACAGGACATGTCACCTCAGCTTAGACCATTGCAATAGACTGATAAAAAAAAGAAATAGACTGATGTTTGGTCACCTTGCCTCAAGTCTCTCCCCACTCCATCCCATCCTCCAGTCAGCTGTCAAATCAATCTTCCAAAAGTGCAAATGTGATCATATCTCCCCCACTTCTCTCTCTCTCTCTCTCTCTCTCTCTCTCTCTCACACACACACACACACACACACACACACACACACTCACACACACACACACACACACACACACACACACACACACACACACACACCTACTGCATTCAATAAACTCCAGTGGTTTCCTATTGCCTCCATAATAAAATGTTAAGTTCTTCTTGGTTTTTAATGTACTTTATAACATGACTCCTTCCTATTTTCCCAGTCTTTTTCCTTCACCTTTCTCCCTTCCATATACCCTGGCTTCCTTGCTGTTCTCTCAGGATACAACATCTCGACGTTAAGTATTTTTACTGACTCTCTCCCGTGTCTAGAACTCTCTCCCTTCTCATTTCCACTTTCTGACTTCCCTGATTTCCTTCAAGCCTCAGCTAAGGTCCCATTTCTGCAAAAAGTCATCTTTCCTGATTCCTTTTAATGCTAATGCTATGTTGATTATCTCCAATAATCCTGTTCATCTTCTTTTCAATTTATAGAGTTGTTGTGTCTCCTCCATTAGATTGGGAGCTCTCTGAAAGCAGGAACTGGTTGGTTTTTTTGCTTTTTTTCCTGAAGTTTATGTAAGAGAGTATTTAAGAAATGTTTGTTAACTGATTTCTTTGCCCACTCATAGGAGGACTAGCCATGAGAGTGAAATAGACTGAATGCTGCCTTTCTGGGAACTTCTGGGTTCAGAGCATGCCTACATGCTACCTGTAGACATTAAAGACTCAAAACTGTGGGTGTAAAGATACAACTGTTCTATTGTGTGTGTTGTTTATTCCTTTTATTGTTTCTATGTAACAAAATAAAAGTATATGTACTTGTGAACATGTTTGGGAGAGGAGGGTCCAGAGAAATATAGCAAGGTTAAAGAGAAGGTAAGATTTTTCCAGTAGGCTAAAAATGAGGTGAGGGCTCAGAGCTATTCTGATTGAGTAGATCTGTACTAATCACTCTCCTTTGATGAATGAAACCTGGCCACCCAGAGAGAGATGCCAGTGAGAGATAATGGCTTATCTATTGTCTGAGAACCATGAGAGTTTTTTATACTTCCCTCCAGGAGACTGGGGCATATAGCTGCCAGAATGAGTGTGAAACTTCCAGGAGTCAGATCTTTTTTAGTGAATAACATCTTGTTAGTTCCAACTGATGGTGAAATTTTGGTAGAGTCAAGAAGCAAAATGATATACTGGCTACTGTGCTGGGCTTGCTGGAGAGCCCTGAGTCCAAATCCTACCTCCAGCCCTTACTAATCATGTGACCAAGTGTAGGCTGTGCTATTTAAGAGGCAGGGAAGCTATCCTTGGGATTGTCTTGGTCTGATGGATTAGGGCTTGAACTGGAATCCTTTTTACCTGCAGAATCAAATATCAAATCCTCTGTTCACTGCTTAAAGATTTTCATAACCAAGTTATTTCCTACCTATTCAGTTTCTTTCACCTTATTCACTCCCATTGTGCTCTGTGATCCAATGACCCTGATCTCCTTCCTGTTGCTTGCACAAGACACTCCATTTTCCAACTCTGGGCACTTTCACTAACCATCTCTCCCATGCTTGGAATGCTCTCCTTCTTCATCTCCACCTCCTGATTTCCATGGCTCTTCAAGTCCCAGCTAAAAACCTCACCTTCTACAAGAAGCCCTTCAAACTCCCTGTTAACATTAGTGTCATGACTCTGCTGATGATCTTCAAAGGATCCTATGTTTATCTTGTTTGTACATAGTTGTCTACATATTGTCTCCCCCATTAGACTTTGAGCTCTTTGAGAGCAGGGACTATCTTTTGCTTTTCTTTGTATCCCTAGCACTTGGCACAGTGCCTGACACATAGTATTCAATGAGTTGATTAATTTGTTATTGATGTTGCTTCTTGGCCACATGGAATACAGAAGCCTACCCTATGAATGGTCAGGACTAGTCTGGCTTGATAGAATTTTCCTAAAGTTGTGAGAGTCAACAATACTTCCTTGATTGAGCATTGCTGCTGTAACAGGTTCAGAGACAGGAGAGTCATCTCCACTGGAGTCAATATTGTATCCTCAATGATTCTTTTTATGATTAAGTAAACTTCCCTGTTAAATATTTTTATGACCCATGAATGTTTTATTGCATTCCAATTCCATGTCTGTATCACTGGACTGAAGTGAGTTAGGACTGTCTTGGATCACTATGATCAAGTCACATTACTTCTCTGAGTCTCAGTTTCTTTATATGTAAAATTAGGATCATAAAATCTGTGAGACCTACTTCCTCAGAATATTGTAGAATATTAGCTAGTGTTAGCATTGATATTGTCTCATTGGTTCATTTGTTCAAACTTTTCTCCATTTCTGGAGTGTGCTTCTTTCTCAATGGCTCAGAATTCTTATCTTCCTTCATGACTCTTAGTTAGCACTTCCCTGTGAAATACTCTCTGTTTTTCTACCCTTCCCTGTTGTTAGTATTCTTTCCCTCATCAATTTTCCATCTACTATATTATTTGCATAATTTGCACGGATGTTGTATCCTCTTAGTATGTTATAAGCTCTATTGTTGGCCAGTACACTAGTGGAACTAGAGAGGCTTGTATAAACCACCCATCCTCCAACAATAGCTTTGGGGCTGTTTTGAGTGAAGGAGCTATGGAGCAGAATTGGAAAAAATTGAGTTAACTTTGCCCAATATGGATTAATCTGAGGCAGCTGTGAATCTTTTGTTTTGCTTTAATTTTTTAATTCAAATTTGATTTTATTTTCAGTTCTGAATTATCTCCCTTTCCCCTTTCCCCTTTCCCTCCCTTGGACTCTGAGAAGGCCAGAAAAATAAAATTCATTACAAAAATATAATCATACAAAATGAATTTTCATATTAGTTATGTTCAGAAAAAGAAAGAAAAATAAAAAAAGAGAAGAAAATGTGTTTCTGTCTACACTTGGAGTCCATCAGTTTTCCATTTGGAGGTAGATAGCATACTTTATCATGAGTCCTTTGGAATTATAGTTGGCCATTGTGTTGCTCACAGTTACAAAGTCTTTCAAATTGAATTATCTTTACAGTACTGCTGTTCTTGTATAAATTGTTCTCCTATGTTCTCCTTATGTTACTTTTTATCAGTTTGTACCAGTCTTCCCAGATTTTTCTGAAACCATTTTTTCTATTATTTCTTACAGTGCCATATTATCCTGTCACATTCATATACTATAAGTTGTTTAGCCCCCAATAATGGACAGTCCTTCTGTTTTCTCCCATCCCTTGACTCATTTCTTAAACTGGCCTATTCGCTGAATGGACATTGCCTCCATCAAAGTGAGAACTTACCAAGACCTTAGCTTAAAAAGGCCATGGTATCCTGGGCCATCTCTAGTCGTCCTGATCTACATCTGGCCACTGGACCATGATGGCTCCAAATGAGAGAGTGAGGCTAGTGACCTTACACAGCCTTCCCTTACTGTAATCCAATTCATTGGCAAGTCATGCCATCATTTTCCTGATATCATGGTCCTCTTTGAAAATGAAGCACAAACCACAACTATGGTAAAAAGAGTTGCAGTAAATATTTTTGCATATATTGGTCCTTTTTACTTTTTTTTTATCTCTTTAAGTTATAGACCCAGTAGCAGTATTGCTGGGGTCAAAGTGAAAATGTCCAGTTTAATAGTGAGCATAGTATCAGTTTATTTTTCAGAGTGATTGGACTAACTCACATCTGTACCAACAATATAGTAATCTATCTGTCTTCCTGAAACATCTCTAGCATTTGACATTTTCCTTTTGTCATTTTAATTAATCCAGTGAGGTGGTGCCTTAGAGTTGCTTGAATTTCCTTTTCTCTAATTATTAGTGATTTAACTGTATTTTTTCCATACAGCTATTAATAGTTTGAATTTCTTCCCCTGAAAACTGATATTTGATCATTTATCAATTGGGGAATGACTTGTATTCTTACGAATTTGACCCAGTTCCCTATACATCTCAGGAATGAGACCTTCATCAGAGAAACTTGCTGCAAAGATTTCCCCCCTCAGTTTCTTGCTTTTCTTAGTTGTGGGAGCTTTGGGCATGACATAATGTTAGCTCTAGGACCTTCTAAAGGGGTTCCTGAGATGCCAAGGAACTTCCTTGCCCATTGCATTTAACCTCATTGTTAGTTACTTTTACCTGTTTATTCCTGTTATTCTTCTTTTTTAGCCTTGGAGAATACTTGTACCTAGGAGTGTTTTACACACACACACACACACACACACACACACACACACACACATATACATATATATATATATATATGTATTTTTCCATGAAGATATTGGCTTATGTGTTCTTCATACTCTAGGTGATCCATTGTTTACAACCAATAGAGACACCATTAGGACCAAATTTCTTGAGGTCAAGGGCTTTCAGATTTGCGGCTCTGTCTTGACAATTAATATGACAATAGTTTACACACATAAAGACATATGTAAAGACTTGTTGAATTGAATTGACATTCCATTTCCAAGATTTGGTATTTGTACAAATTGTCCCTCTACCTTCCATGTTTAATCAATCAATAAACTTTTATTTAGCACTTACTATGTATGCCAGGCATTGTTCCTTCCACATCTCTGCCTTCCAGAACCCTTATATTCCTTTGGGGCTCAATTCAGGTGCCACCTTTCTGTAAAACCTCCCCCATCAGACTAGTTGTTGGTGTCCTGTTGTATTCTCCCAGCTGAATGAAACAAACCTTCCAAAGGGCAGGGTCTATTTTTCTCTTTCTCTGTATCCTCACCACCCAGCATTAGTGTCCTGTACACAACTCAAGTTGAATGAATGTTTGCTGATTGGAAATAAATTGGACCACTCCTTTCATTGATGCACTTGGCAAACTATCCACACCTTCTCACCCTGTGTAATTCTCAGTGTGTACTCCAAAGATGTCTCCAAGAGAATCCACTCAATGCATTGTTGACCTTTCCTTAGATCTTTTAAAAATTTCATGGGGACCAAGAGAACACTTAGTCTTTCACTCTGGCATGGAATGAACCCCTTTTCCCCCAACCCCAGTCATTAATTTTTTTTGTTTTCTTCAAGGAAATAGTAACAGCTCAAAGTTCAATAGTATCAATGATTGTGAGTTTGAAGAGAGTTTAGAGATCGTTTAGTGAAACACTTTCATTTTATAAATGAAGAGACTGGCTTGTTTAGGGTCTCACAGGTAGCAAATTACAGAACCAGGATTTGAACTCTGTTCTCTAACTCTAAAGGCTCTGACATTTCCACTGAATCAACATAGCTTTAGAACTTTAATTAAACGAATGAACGACAATCATCTATAAGTGCCTAAAATGTTCCACCCTTCCTGGTCACTGCCTTGGCATAGTAAGGGGCTTGTGTAGCTCAATGAACCTATGATCCACCCTAGGCAAGGTTAACCAAGATGGACAGGTCATAGTGGAGAATTTTGACAAAAGATGATCTAGAGAAGGAAATGGCAAACCATTCCAGTATCCTTGCCAGGAAAATCCCATGGAAAGATACAACATCAGAAGATGAGCTCCTCAGATTGGAAGGTGTCCAACACATTACTGAGGAAGAGCAGAGGACAGCTATAACAAGGTAAAGAAAGAATAAAATTGTTGGGTCAAATCTGAAAGGAATTGCAGCTGCAGATGTGTCTGATGACAAAAGGAAAGTTTGGTGCTCTAAAGGTCAATATTGCTTAGGAACCTGGAATATAAGATCTATGAATCAAAGTAAGGTGGATGTGGTTAAAAAGTCCATTTCCAAATATTGTTAGAGAAAAAGGAAGAGGATCTTTATGTTCTCAAACATTTATAGCAGCTCTCTTTGTGGTGGCAAAGAACTGGAAATTGTGGGGATGCCCCTTAATTGAGGAATGGCTGAACAAATTGTGGTATATGATTGTGATGAAATACCATTGTACCATAAGAAATGATGAGCTCGATGATCTTGTGAAAAACATAGATAAATTTGAGCAAAATGAGCAGAAAAAGGGAACATTATATAGAGCAATAACAAAAATGACAGAGAAGGGTACACTCAACATGCTAGTAAATTTGGAAAACTCAATGATGGCCACTAGGTTGGAAAAGATCAATTTACATTCCAATCCTAAAGAAGGACAATGCCAAAGAACGTTCAAATTATCTCACAATTATGTTCATTTGTACAAGTTTATGCTTAAGATTCTGAAAATTAGCTTTCAGCAATATGTAAACCAAGAATTATCAGAAATGCAGGCTGGTTTTTGAAAAGGCAGAGGAGCTAGAGACCAAATTACCAGCATTTGCTGGATTATGGAGAAAGTAAAGGAATTTCAGGAGAAACAACTATCTCCTTCTGCTTCATTGATTACACTAAAGCCTTTGACTACATGTCCAACAATAAAATGTGACAAGTCCTCAAAGATATGGGAATACCACATCATTTTACTCATCTCCTAAGCAACCTGTATATGGGCCAAGAAACAACAGTTAGGACCAAACATGAAACAGTTGATTTGTTTAAGATTAGAAAAGGAGTATAAGGCTATGTATAGTCACCTTATTTATTTAACTTATGTGCAAAGTACATCATGTGAAATGCCAGGCCAGATGAATCAAAAGCCAGTATTAAAATTTCCAGGAGAAATATCAACACTCTCAGATTTGCAGATGACCCCACTCTAATGGCAGAAAGTGAAGAGGAACTAATAATTCCCTTGATGAGGATGAAAGAGGAAAGTGTAAAAGGTGGCTTGAAGTTTAATATTAAAAAATCCTAAGATCTTGGCAACTGGTCATATCACTTCCTGAAAAATAAAGGGAAAAGAAATGGAAAGAGTATTCAATTTTATATTCTTGTGCTCCGAGATCACTGCAGATGGTGGGTGCACCCATGAAATTAAGACTCTTGCTTCCTGAAGGAAATATATGACAAATCTGGTCAGTATACTGAAAAGCTAACCATCACCTTAACAACAAAAGTTTGTACAGTCAATGTTATGGTTTTTCCAGCAGCAATATAGGGCTGTGAGAATTGGACTATAAGGAAAGCTGAGAGCTGAAGAATAGATGCTTTTGAATTGTGTCTCTAGAGAAGATTTTTGAGAGTCCCTTGGACAGAAAGGAGATCAAATCAATCAATACTTAAAGAAATTATTTCAGATTTTTCTCTGGAAAGTCAAATACTAAATCTGAAGTTTAAATATTTTGCCCACATAATGAGAAGGCAGGACTCATTGGAAAAGCCCCTGATGTTGGGAAAGATCAAAGGTAAAGTGGATGAGATAGCTAGATAATATCATGGAAGCAAGGAATGTGAGCTTGGACAGACTTCAGGAGACAGTGGAGGATAGAAGGACCTGCCATGCTGTGGGTCCATGGGGTCATCAAGGGTCTTATATGACTGAACAACTGAACCACAGCAGCATCAATGCAGCGACAACAGCAAAAAATGTTCCAGGCACTGGGTCAAGTGTTGGGGATGTAAAGACAAAAATTAGACAGTTCTTGATTCAATGGTATACTGAATGTCTATGAGGAATGAGTATCGAATAGTGTGAGAATTTATACCAAGGAAATCTGTGAACACTACAAGTCAGGGCTTGGTTTATTCTTTTGTTGTTTAGATTTAAGAAAGTGATGGAAATGTACATAATGTGAATTAGACTTAAAAGTATATCATATGTATATTTTTCCCCCCTGGAGAGTTGGTTGTTAAATGTTTACCAATGTACCTCAGGCTTATGTTCTATTGGAGAGGGGAGTAGGAAACAGCACATATACACATATAAAATAGATGTGAATTGAGTGCAAGCTAAGAATCGGGGGAGCCTTTAGCTGCCTAAGGGATCAATAAGGTCCTTGTGTAGGAAGTGGCATCTGAACTTAATTTTGATGAGAACTAGTGATTTTAAGAGATACAGGTAAGGAGGGAGAACATGTCAGGCCTAGGAGACAAACTCATAACAATCCTATGAAGCTGATACACAAGTACTATTTCCTCCATTTAAGAGAATTCTTCAAGGTCAAACAGTCAAAAAGTATCAACACTGGGATTGGAATTCAGATCTTCTTACTTGAAATCTAGTCTTCTTTGCACTGCTTCAGGCTAAATCCTAAAGGAGTAGGACACCTGTTTCCTAAATCTCCTGGAAATTTACAGTTTACAGGGGAGAGAGAACACACTTATAAGGAATCACTTAAGAACATCTATAAAACAATCCATAAACCAGAGCATATAAAAAAAGAATGGGGGGGCCTCCCTACCATGTGAGTGTGAAGATGTGAAGAAATTATGGTGCTAGGTATTAATGATTAGTCACTGTGGTCCATACATAGAAGTTGATTGTTACTCTAAATTTGATTAAAGACTTATTTTACTTCACTTGATGTGTACTCTTTCTACCAATACAGGTTGCAATCCATTGATTCCATCTCATACTATGTAATTCTTGGTTGTGTCTTTCCACATAGTCTGCATAGAATTTATGTAACAGGGTCATAAATCTAAAGCTGGGAAGGGTCTTAAAAGTGATCTAGTCTAACCATTTTAGAGAATGGTTAGACTCATTTTAAAGAATGAGGAAACTGAGGTCCATGAAGGATAAGTGACTCATAGGATCATAGACTTAGAGCTGGGAGGAGACTTAGATATCATTTTCTCCCATCCTTTCATTTTACAATTTGGGACCCAGGAAAGTAAAATGATTTACTCAACACCACATATGAACTAAGTGGGAACTGGATTTGAATCCAGATCCTGTAACTCTAAATCTATAAATCTTTCCAGAGTACACTCTGCTGCTTAAAATAGAAGAGGAGGGGAAAATCTTCCTCTTAAAGATAATTTAAAACAAAAAAAGGAAAAGAAAACATAAAAAGCCCTATTTGAATCATAGAAAAAGCAGTTGTGGGTCAAAAACACTTTTCTTCTTGTTATAGCTGAGATGAAGAGCTGACTTTTGTAGCAGCTACTGAAGGCACTGGAAAGGGCCTTCATACCCAAAACAATGCTCTTCCACCTCATGCCTGAAATTCCAGATGAAAATGTAAATATCTTCTGACAAGGAGGCAGCTGCCTGAAATTCACACTGTGGTGTAAATGACTGACTATATTCTTTCTTTAGAGAAAGATTTGATGAAAGAAGGGCTAACTGGATCCTTGAGAGGAATGAGGGTTAGAGGGCCCTAGGAGGAAAGTAGAGAAATACGAATTGATTTATGATTTTTTTTATTTAGTTGAGTTAGCCTTCTTCAATTTTTTAAAAAAAGGTTCATTTTTATTCTCAACTTAAACAATTAATAAAGTGAACAATTCTATATGCCTAGTTGGAGTATTGTGCATGAAAATGTGGCTCTATTATGGATAGCTTGCTTTTCTTTTTTATAGAATTTGTCACATTCATGTTATATGTATATGTATATATTTGTATGTATGTATGAATATATGTAGAATGTCTTAAAAGTCTTAATGTAGCTATTAAAGCTTAAAACTGCATTAAGACTTTTGGGACACCTTGCTTTTAAAATGTATTGAAACTTTTGGGACACATTGTATAATACATTTGTTTTTCAAAACTATCTTGCTTATCTGTGATTCATCCTGGCCTTTCTTCTTATGTATATTTAGGAAAAAAAATACTTCAATGCTTCTATTTTATTTACATTTATTTTTGTGACCTTATTTCTAACCCTACCCTCCAATTCCATAGTGGGGGAGGGAAATCAAAGAAAAACAAAATTTTTCTAATAAATATTTATAGTCAGGTAAAATAAATTTCCATTTTTTGTGATGTTTGAAAATGTGTTTCTTATTTTGAATCTTGAGTCCATCATCTCTCTCTTAAGAAGAGGATAGTATGTCTTATCCTTACTCCTTTCGGATTATGGTGGTTCATAGCATCAATCAACTTTCTCAAGTGTTTCCAAGTTGTTTCTCTTTGTAATTCTCTTTTGGATAAATTTTTCTTATTCTGTTAATTTCACTTTGCATCAGTTCATGTAAGTTTTACTAGGTTTCTCTGAAACTGTCCCTTTCATATATAATAATATTCCATTAAATTCATACTACATTTATTACCTATTACACTATATGTTTCCAAATTACTTGATATGCCCTTAGTTTTTTCCCACCATGAAAAAAGATGTCATAAATATTTTTGTACATATGGATCTTTTTTCTCTTTCTTTGATTATCTTGGGATCTATGTCTATGGAGTATACACAGTTTAGTAACTTTTTGGACATAGTTCCAAATTGCTTTTCAGAATGGATGAACTGATTCACAGTACCACCAAAGATATATCAATGTGTCCATTTTCCCACAATCTCTCTGATATTTTTATTTTCTCTCTTTTGCCATCTTTACCAGCCTGATGGTCATAAAGCCAAACCGCAGAGTTGCTTTAATTTATATTTGTCTAATTATTAGTGATTTGAATCATCTTTTAATATGATTTTTATAGCTTGGATTTTTTCTTTTGAAAATGGGCTTTACTGGCTATTTCTCTCTTAGAGAATCACTCTTGTTCTTATAAATGTATATTGGTTCCTTATCTAGCTTGATATGATATCTCTATCAGAGAAACTTGCTATATTTTTTTGCCCTAGTCACCCACTTTCCTTCATATTTTAAATGATTTTTTGTTTGTGTGAAAGCTTTTTAGTTTTATGTAATCAAGATCATTTATTTTATTCTTTGTGATTCTCTCCATCCCTTGTTTGGTCATGAACTCTTCACCTGTCCATAGACTGAAAGGTTATTTCTTCTTTATGGGGGTATGGGGTGTTCAGAGAGGACTAGACCCTCTCTGTGAGGACTTGCTGAGCCCTTTCAAGGCTATTGATCTACCTTTGGTGTTCACATTTACCCAATTCACCTGTGACTCCAAGAAATTGTCATTTGTCTAAACCAACTTGGCTAAACCAAGTTGAGGGTAACCAATAGACCTCAAACCTGTTGGTGAGTTGGGGGAGAGGTGTTTACTCCAAACATACGAAGACTTCTCTTGGTGGAACAATGTGTATGAATTGACACAGAGTGAAGTAAGACTCAAGAGGACAGTTTCTTCCAGTGGCCACAAAAGTGGCTGGAACAGGTGCTGTGGAGTACTTAAAGCTTGGTCAGACATTGGAGACATGAAGGGTATCCACCGCATCCCGGGTCATGACCAGACATCTTGACTTTTGTCCTGCCACTGGCCTTCAGTGACTGTGGAAGAGAATGAGCCTGAGTACTTTGTGCAAATCTGCCTCACTTAAATCTCATTTATAAGCGAGTCAAGACATCACTCCATGATGTCATTGATCCTCTTTGAAACAAGGGACAAAGCAAAACAAAATCTCTTCCTCATTCCTTTAATTTGTTTATAATATTACCTTTTATGTCTAATTCATGTATCTGTTTGGAGCTTATCTTGGCATGATAAATTTATTAGTCTATACTTAATTTCTGCTAGATTACTTTCCAGTTTTCCTACCAGTTTTTGCTGAATCCTTACCCCAGGGACTGAGGTCTTTGGATTAATCCGACACTAGGTTATCATATTCATTGATCACTAGGATACCTCATGTCTTGGAAAAGAGAAAGATATACCTGATTGACTCAGTACCTTAAGACCCCAGTGTGAGGGGAAACTCTGGGTGAATTTGCTGAATCATAGAAACTCAGAATTAGAAGGGATTTCAGAGCCCATTTAGTCTAACCTGTACCTGATTAATAGTCCCTTTTATACCATTGCTCAAAATTGATCTTACACTTCAGTGATAGGGAATCAATTCATTACTTTCCCTGAAAGCCCTCTCCACTTTGACGTAGCTGCAATTGTTGGTTTTTTCCTTACATAAAACTCTAATTTTGTCTCTTTGCAATTGCACCCGTGGCTTCTAGTTCTACCCCATGAGGTCAAGGAGAATTTAATTCTTCTTCTGTGTGGCAATCCTTTAAATAACTGAAGATTGTTATCATTTTATCTTCAAATTTTTTCTTTTCCTGGATGAACATCCCCAATTCTTTGAATTGAATCTCATATAATATAATCTCTCAGTTGTTCTTTCCAGGATATTGTATATTGCATCAATGTTCTGTAATCTATATATAGTCCAATCAGGGCAAAGTACAGGAAACTCACACCTTCATACTCCCAAATGCTATTCCTCTTGGTGCAGCCAAAAATTAAATCAGTTTTCTTGGTCAGCATTTCACATTGTCAACTCATATGGGGCTTTTAGACCATCAAATTTCCAAGGTCTTTTTCTGATGAAGAGGGGTTTAGCTAAGACTTTCCTACCTTATATTTGTGAGGTTGATTTTTTGAACCCAATGTAAAACTTTACATTGAGTAACATAAAATATATACTTGACTCATTTAAAAGTTTTTTTGAAACTTTAAAAAAAAATCAGGATGACTTCCCAATAACTAACTCCCTCTTCTCATCCTTTCTTGCAACAAATAAATAAGTCAAGCAAAACTAGTCAACACTTGACCATGACTAAAAATGTATGCCTCATTAATGACTAGAATTTATGTAGTGTTTAAGGTCTGCAAAGTACTTTACATATGTTAATTCATTTGATCATGTATTAACATTACTTATCCATGGTCTGCCACATCTCTTTAGGTCTGTTTCACTATCAGTTTTCTCAAACTATGATTGGTCATTGTATTGATCAGATGTTTAAGTCTTTCAATGTGGTTTTCGCTTATATTATAGTAGTCACTGTGTAAATTATTCTGATTTTTACTTCAGTCTGTGTGAACGTATACAAATTTTCCCACATTTCCCTAAATTCTTCATATTCATTATTTCTTTGGACACTGTGATATTCCATTCCATTCATTGTCCAGCCATTTTCCAATCAATATATGCCTACTTTTCTTCCAGTTCTTTGTGATGCCCTCAAAAAATTCTGCCAATGATATGTTTGTATTTATTATAAACCTTTCCTTCTATTTTCCACTACGTTGGGGTATGTGCCTAGGAAGCAGCACCACTGGGTCCAAGAATGTATACAGTTCATTGATTTTTTTTTATAGTATAATTTGAAATTGTTTCCAGTACAGTGGACCAACTCATAATGGAACTCTGCATTCTCAGAGAAATTAAATGACTCATCCAAACTCATAAGATTATGAATTTAGAGCCAAAAGGGCTACCTCCAAAATCATCTTTTCTAACCCTGTTATTTTATGGATGGCTCATAGAAATTGAGTGGCTTGTCTAAGAATATACAAGTAGTAACTCGGTGGGATTTGAACTCCAACCCATTGACCCTAAATCCAGTGATTCAATTATGGGGCTACCATGTGGCAAACTTGGAGCTCCAACCCAAACCTCCCAACTTTCAATGTAGCAAACTTTGCAATATCCCACCAGCTTTTCTCACAAGCATGGGCACTTCGGGATGCTCCTGATGGAATCTACTCTAATTTTTTTGTGGTTTCGAAACACACTGTCTCTCAGTTTTGCCATTGCCCCATCTCATGTTTAAATTTTTTTTTTAAGGAGATATTGCTTGGTTTGTGCTTCAGACAGCCATGAACAGAATTAATTTCCTGAAGAACAGAAAATTGGGGTGGGGTGAGTTTGGGGAATGAACTCTCATCTCCAGAACCCCCTTGGCTATTTTTGATGAAAATTGCTGCTGTGGTATGGACCAGATAAAAGCATAAACATTTTTTTTTTTACCCTTTAATGATCAAGTTTGAGTCTGAAATTAAGCCCAGCGGGTAAGAAGATCCTGTATAGATTTCAAAAGATACAGCTTGTTTGTCCATGTCCTTTGGAATACTGCTTTGTTAAGCCTTACCACTGTTCTGGAAAGCTGAAATGGAATTAACCCTCCAAGGCTTTCCCTTCCCTTCTATCTATCCTGGTTAACCCAGCTCCCTGCTCTTAATACTTCCATTAAATGATCATTGTAATTCTGAGGATGCTAGATTTAGAGACAGAAGGAACCTCAGATGCCCCCTCTAGTCCAGCCTCCTCATTTTACAGGTGAGAAAACTCTGTCCCAAAGAAGTGAGGTGAAGGGACTTAGATGAGTGATATAAATGAGATCTGAAACCCTGACTCTGTCAGTGTTCCAGTGTTCTTTTTCTTTCTTTCTTTCTTTCTTCCTTCCTTCCTTTCTTTTTTCTTTCTTTCTTTCTTTCTTTCTTTCTTTCTTTTCCTCCCTCCTTCTCCCTCCTTCCTTCTTCCCTCCCTCCTTTCTTTCTTTCTTTCTTTCTTTCTTTCTTTCTTTCTTTCTTTCTCTCTTTCTTTCTTTCTTTCTTCCTTCCTTCCTTCCTTCCTTTTTTCTTTAGTGACTTGCCCAGGGTCACACAGCTAGGAAGCAGTATTCTTTCCACTACACTTGTAGGGGAGTTCTTTTGATGTTGTCCGTGAAATCAGATTAACCTCTTCTCATCATATCAGACCTCACTGCAACAACAGGACAAACCACCCACTCTCAAGATCCCTATCTCTGCTTACCCTCATCTTACCCACTTGGCTACTGGTGTCTTATTCTAACTGTGAACTTGACTCCCTCCATCTTTCATGCCATTAATTGCAGAGCACCTGGTCTCTGCCTGGGGTGTCTGAATCATCACAGAGAACACCTTTCTGACTTTCATTTTTCTGAAATGACCTGGGGCCATTGATGGTGCCTCATAGGAGTTTTGTTACTTATTTATGGGTGTGCCAACAGGTTTTCAAAACTGGCTTAGATTTACTGGTTGGAGAGGGGAAGCCAGAGGAAGGGGAGATGCACTTCTTGAAACAGTCTGTTGGTGGAATTCAGAGGATTTTTCAGCCCTTTGAGTGTGTGGAAGGTCAAAGGCAGCTCAGGTCAATGCCAGGGGCTGTCTTCCCCCAACAGATTTATTTCTACTTTCCATATTTGAGAGAGACATATAGCATACACTATTTAGCTGCATACCATTAAAAAAAAGGATTTCTACCTATATATTATGAACACACATCTATTTGGGGCTGCCAAGATTGACCTGCAGGGCATTTTGCTACAGGTCACCTGCTTGTAGAGGCTTGTCAGCCTTGGCTGGAGAGAGATTTATTGTGTCCAACTTATTAAACCTGTTCAAAGGCTTGAATCCAAGTCAAAGCTGCCTGTTTACAAAGGGGTTTGGACAGTGTTGTTTATAAGACATTAACAATTTCACCCTCAAACCTTAACGTTTTTACAACTCCCACAAAGAAACAAAAACCCAACCCTTACTAGTCCAATAAACTGTCTTCAGCCAGATTTCATCCAGTCTGAAGCAGGAATTTCCTGGATCAAAGCACGGAGACCAACAAAGACTTGCATTACATTGGTATTGACATCTCCAGTTTCCATGACTTTTCATGGGCCATTCCCCCATGCTGAGAATTTCTCTTCACCTCTGCCTCCTGGTTTCCCTGGCTTCCTTCAAGACTCTTCAGACCTTTCCTAGTCCCCCTGGGTGCTTTCTCTTTTAAAAGGTACCTTCCCTTTTAAGATGCCTTCCCTTTTAAAAGGTACTTTCCACCGACTCTGTATGAATCTCATACATACCAATTTATAAACAACATCTCCCACAACAGAATGTGAGATCTTTGAGGGAGGGGTTGTTTTGGGCTTTCCTGTATTCCCAGCACTTGATATATCACAATCACTTAATAAAAGTTTATAGCTCAATTGTCACATCCCCAGCATCTTACAGAATGTGTAGCACATAGTAGGAGCTTAAAAACTGAGATCAGAAAAGATCTTTTTGTAGTAGGTAATATCCAAACTAGGTCTTGAAGGGAATGAATGATTCTAAGAGGTAGAACTGAAGGAGAGAGCTTGGGGGAGAGTTCCAGGGATGGGAAATCTCCAGCCTGGAGGGCACATATGGCCTTCAGAGTCCTTGGGTATGGCCTTTTGACTGAGTCCAAGCTTTACAGAACAAGTCCTTTTCTTGAGGGTATTTGTTCTGTAAAGTTTGGATTCAGTCAGAGGACTGCTCTTGAGGATCTAGAGGGCCACAAGTGGCCTTGAGGCTGCAGGGTTCCCCACCCCTGTCTTAGGCACTGCAATTCTGAGACTGGGCAGACCTCCACATGCCAGGTAATCTGATGAAGTCGTTCAATATAATTCAGAACATCAAACTACACTTGGCAAAACAGAAGTTGGGAGACGCTTTTCCTCTGCCAGTCATAACATCAGCGGTGCCAGAGTCCAGGTTGTGCCAGGGCATTCTGTCAACGGCACACCCACAGAGTATGAGCAGCTCCCATCCGAACATGTGTATGATGTGAGAACACAAAAGTATTTCCTGATGTGGTGGCCCTGGGAGGTAGAGGCAGGGCTCTTCAGTGGTGAGACCTACAATGGATTATCCTGAGTAGATCAGGGATCAGGCAACCTGGCTTCTAGTCCTATCCTGCTACTAAAATGCTCTGGGGTCCTGGGAAAGGGTCCTCTCCCCTCCCTGGGCTTCAGTGTCCTCTTGTGTAAAATATAGGCTTAGACTAGATGCACTATGGGGTCCCTGCTTCCAGCCCCCAGCTCCGTGAGATCCATGATGTTAGAGTGAAAAGAGGATCTCAGCTCCACTTTGTAACCCTAGCCATGACCTTTATCCCTCCAAGACTCAATTCCCTCTTTTGTAAAGTGGGGGTTAATACTCCCTGACATACCATTCTAACCAGTGCCTTGTAAACTTTAAGGTACTATAGAAATGGGAGTTATTTTGAGGATGGAGGTGAAGAAAAAGATCTAGACAGAAAGGATGAGAAGGGACAGGAGTCAGTTCTAACACTGGTATAACTTGATTCCATTCTTATGTTTTATTTTCCATTCACAAGTCTTCACCTAGGGCTTTGCACACAAAGGACTCTCCAGAATGTTATAGCTTCTGGCTGAATGACTGTCAGGGTCAGAGGTTCCTGAGCTTTACAGTGATGGTCTATAGCCTTTGGCATTATTGCCAAATATCAAAACTCAAAAACCAGAAAATTCTATGGTTCAATTTCCTGACCAAAAAACTGAAAACCCCAGAATGATTCAGAGTTTTGATGTGTGAGATGATGGAGGGAAATGTAGGAACTAGATGGAATATCCACATGTGCTCTTTTTATAGAGATTTCCTTCTCTCTTCTTCCCTTCTTCCTCCTTCCCTCTCTTCCTTTCTTCTTCCCTCCTCTCCTTTCCTTTCTTTCCTTCCTTCCTTCTCAATGAAATCAAATGCCAAGCTTGAGCCTTTCTTCTTTCCAGTGACTTCTTCCCACTCTGACTTAAAAGTTTTCCTTTCCACCAGCCCATTCCTACCGTTGCCACACTCACAGCCAATGACTCCCCTTACTGGAACCAGCTCTTCATAACTTTCCAATGCACAATATTGTTCCCTATCATATTCAGGTCTACAATTATACACTCATTTACCTGAGATATGGAAAATTCATGTAGCACCTCCTGTGGGCTCATTCTCTCAATATCCACTGGAATAGGCAGGTTGATCCCAGAGAGTAATTGACTACTTTTCCTTTTAGGGATCTATCATCAAGTAATTGTGAATGTCTAGAGTTTTTTATTCTTTTTTAAGATTTCACTTTATTTTCGTTTTTAATTAACAAGCATTTATTTTCTCTTATTCCCTCAGCAATTGAAAAAATATAGCAAATATGATGGTTAAGCAAAACAGATTCCCACATTGTTCATATCCAAAAATGTATATCTCATTTTGCCCCCAAGTCCCTAACCACTGTGTTATGAGATGGGTCACATACTTCATCATCTGAAGTCCTCTGATGTGATAGATTATTACATTAATCAGAGTTCTGAAGTCGATCACTGTTGTTTGTCATTATAATGTCATTGTTAGTATATTGTTGTCCTGCTCCTACTCATTCCATTCTCCATCAATTCATACAAATCATCCTAGGTTTCTCTGAAACCATTTTTCCACAGCATTTCTTATGGCACAAGAGTATTCCATTGCTTTGACATCCATTATCTGTTCAGTCATTCCCCAACTGATAGCAAGCCCTTAGTTTTAGGTCTTTACTACTACAAAAAGAGTTATTATAAATATTTTTTTGTATATGGATCCTTTTCCAATTTCTTTGATTTCTTTGCATATGGACCCAATAGAAGTATCAGAGGGTCAAAGGATATGCATAGGTTAGTGACTTTGGAACCAAAATTGCAATTTGCTTCATAGAAGGTTTATAATAATTCATAAGAGCAAGGGTTTCTAATACCTTTATTGTTAATGAGTCTCTGTCTTGTATATTCTCCCCAGTACTGATCAACCAGTTGACCTCAATTAGCTTTTCCAAACAATATTTACTCAGAAGATATGGCAAGGACAGAAGTCATGAAAACATCTCCCAAACCAGAGGAATAATTTCCCCTGGGGAGAGTGGACTCAAACTTAAATTGACATGATACAAAATATTCTCTCTCAACTCTCCCTTCTGTTCACATGAAAGATATATGTGTAGACTGAGTTGAACTAAGGAAAAAGTGGAGCTGAGAAGTATCTCCTGACTCTTTGCTTTGAGAATTCTTTTCTCCTTTTAAGGAATGTGCACCAAATCTACTCTGGGGACTAGTGTCAAAAATGAACACATTTCTCCCTTGCTCATCTAGGCTGACTCCTTGTGGGATGTGGTGTTCTGGCTGATGGGTCAATCCATTTCTGGTCTGAGTCAAGCAGTTTGTTCCTTCAGGATGTTTGCTTACTAGACACAGTTACTGATGCTATTGGGCAAGTGGTAGTCTCTGATACTAATTTTGGTTTTTGAGGTATCTTGAAAATCACTTCTGATCTTTTAAAGATAAGATTGTAAGTAACCAAATCCATCCCATGTCCAGGTATTCATTCCTTTTTGATTATGCAAAAGAAACAACGCCATGTGTTCAGGGCCATGTGGTATCTAGGTGAAGAGAGGAGGAGATTGCAGGTTCTTCCTTCCCTCTTTCCAGAGGCTCATAGCATTTCCTCCTTAAAAAAATGTCATCAGAGAAGAAAGCAAGACCTTTCAGAACCTTTTGTAGTTCCCTCAGTTCTAGTTCCTCAGACAATGAGAAGATCCTTTGTCACCACAGAGGACTGGCTCTTAAGCAGACTCACAGGATTCATGTAGTAAACTGAAACAAGGCAGGGAATAGTGTATATTCTGTATAACCCAACAAGAAGGGCAAATCTACACATATTCTAAGGACTGGGCCTCTCTTGGACCAGTCCCCTATTAAACACAAGAGACAAAGCCAGTCATAGGCTTGCCTAGGCAGGACCTGGGCTCATAGTCACTTTAAAGCTGGATGGGAGATGGGGGCAATTTCCCCTTCCTGCACCCTATTTTAAGGATGCCACTTGAAACAACTGAAAAGAATGAGAAAGGTAGAGGGTGGGGTTGATGCCTTTTGTATATCCACTGAGTCATCCACTTCTCTGGCTCAGCAGCCAATCAAGGGATTTAGTTATGAGTCATACACCCCAGAACCACCCTTCTTCCCCTCAAGCTTTACCTAGAGCCAGAAGAGATGACTGAGCATGCTCCATGGGGGAAGGAGGGATACCTGCTACATTTCCTTCATTCCTTGATGGCCCTGCACACATGGTGCCTGTTTCTTTTATGTTTATTCTTTCTTAATGGAAAATGAATGCATACCTAGACATGGAATGGATTTGGTTACAATCTTGTTATCTTCAAAAGGTCAGAAGAGGTTTGCAAGGTCCCCTCAGAAACCAGAATTAGTATCAGAGACTACCAGATACCCAACAGCATCAGTAGCTAAGTCTAGAGAGGATACTTCACTGGAAGGAGAAAACTGCTTGACTCAGACCAGGAATAGATTGACCCACCAACCAGAACACCACATCCCACAAGGAGTCAGCTTAGCTGAGCAAGGGAGAAATGTGTTCATTTTTGACACTAGTCTCCAGAGTAGATTTGGTGGGGACTCCTTAAAGGGAGAAAAGGACTCCCAAAGAAAAGAGTCAGGAAATATCCCTCAGCTCCTCCTCATCACCACCCCTCTCCTTTTTCAAACATTTATTAGCATCTATTCTCCAGCTAGGTGGCACAGTGGAGAGAGTTCAGTGCTGAGAGTCAAGAAATATTCCTCTTCGTGAGTACAAATCTGACCTCAGATGCTTACTAGCTGTAGCAAGTCACTTCCCCCTGTTTGCCTCAGTTTTCTAATCTGTAAAATGAGCTGGAGATGGAAATGGCAAACCACTCCAGTATCTTTACCAAGAAAACTCCAAATAGTGTCACAAAGAGATATGACTGAAATGACTGACAAATAGATGTAGAGAAGGAAGGGATGTAAATGATTATTAATTCCACCTCCCCATTTTACAGATGAGGAAACTGAGGCACAGATAACTAAAATGACTTCTTGCAGAGGTAATAAGTAGCATACCTGGAATTCAAACTGTGGACCTCAGCCTTTAAATCCTAGATAAAGGTGGGAAACCTACAGTCTCAAGACCACATGTGATCTTTTGGGTACAACCTTTTGATTCAGTCCAAGTTTTACAGAACAAATCCTTTGATTGAGGGAATTTGTTTTGTGAAGTTTGAATTCAGTCAAAGGGCCTCACTTAAGGACCTAGAAGGTCACATGTGACGTGGAGGCTGCAGGTTCCCCAGCCCTGTGATCTGGACTTTTTCTATTGTTCTTTAATTCACCAATATAGGGAATTAAGTGGCGGGCATATTCCAAAGACCAGGGCTTTATCTTTTCCTTGACAAAACACAATATTACATGGTAAGTACACTAGAGAAGAGCAGTCATGTGAGCTCTTGATGGGGATGACTTTTTCTGTGAAATCACTTTAAACTAAGAATGAAATTTCATCGGTGAATTCAATGGTTTAGTGGAAAGAGCACTGGGTCTATAGTCAGGAAGATCTGACTATACTTACTATACTGACACTTACTAGCTGATGACCCTGGGCAGCTTGTCTTAACCTCTCTTTGCCTGAGTTTCTTCACCTGTAAAAATGGGTATCTTAATAGCACTTCCCTCATAGGGTAGTTGTGAGGATCAGATGAAATGATATTTGTAAAGCACCTGGCACAAAGTAAGCTTTATATAAAGGCTAGGTATTAGTCCAATCATCATAAAATCACTCTCAAGTATATCTCTTCCACCGAGTGCAGCCAGCCAGATCATTGCATTAACTAAAAACCAGCTTTCCAAAATGGGTTTGACAGAAGTTGCTTATAGTTTTTCTTGGAAAGGAAACCATGTTGATACAGTGTTAATTACAGTTGCTTTCCTAGAAATTAAACCAGGTTCTATTCTTAGCCAGAAGAGCATTTGAGATATAATGGCTAAAATTTTGGCTGTGGAGTCAGGAAGGCTTGGGTTCCAATTCTGCCCCTACAACTTAATTTAATTTAATTTTTATTTATTTATTTTAAAATATAAATTTATTTATTTAACTTTTTACATTCATCTTCACAAAATTTTGGGTTCCAAATTTTCTCCCCATTTGTCCCCTTCCCCCATCCCAATACACCCAGGATTCTAATTTCCCCAATCACCAATCTGCCCTCTCTTCTATCATCCCTTGCCTCCATCTTCTCTTTTGTCCTGTAGGGCCAGATAACTTTCTATTCCCCATTACCTGCATTTCTTCTTTCCTAGTAGCAAGAACAATACTCGACAGTTGTTCCTAAGACTTTGAGTTCCAACTTCTCCCGATCCCTCACTCCCCACCCATTCCTTTTTGGAAGGCAGGCAATTCAATATAGGCCATATCTGCGTAGTTTTGCAAATGACTTCCATAATAGTCATGTTGTGTAAGACTAACTATAATTCTCTCCATCCTATCCTGCTCCCCATTTTTTCTATTCTCTCTTTTGATCCTGTCCCTCTCCAAGAGTGTTGACTTCAAACTGCTCCCTCCTCCCATTGCTCTCCCTTCAATCATCCCCCTCACCCTGCTTATCTCCTTCTCCCCCACTTCCTGTATTGTAAGATAGATTTTCATACCAAAATGAGTGTGCATTTTATTCCTTCC
>CM053773.1:214415750-214559569 GCA_028658325.1 Potorous gilbertii
CTTGCATCTCTCTCATTTCTCTTCCCAGTTTTTCCTCCACCTATCTAACTTGATTTTCAAAATCCTTTTTAAGTTCTTCCATGGCCTGAGCCCATTGGATATCTATTTCACATGTTTGGGATACAGAGGTCTTCACTCCTATGTCTTTCCCTGATGGTAAGCATTGTTCTTCCTCATCAGAAAGGAAGGGAGGTAACATCTGTTCACCAATAAAGTAACTTTCTGTGGTCTTATTCCCCCCCCCCCCTTCTGGGCATTTTCCCAGCCAGTTACTTGACTTCTGAGATTCCTCTCCACCCCAGCCCAGATCAGCCCAGCTAATGCTTGGGGTCTGAGATTCAAATGCTGCTCCCCAGCCTCAGGGCTTTCATCATGGGGGCGGGGCTGCTATTCAATGTGAGCTTAAATTCTGGTGCACAGGTGGGGGCAGGGCCGCTTCCCAGGCTCAGTTCCCTCAGGGGGTTTATGCAGAGATCTTCAGTAATGGAGCTCCTGCTGAGCTCCTGCCTGCTCTAGGAGCCTCTGGCCGCTCACTGCCTCCCGAGTTATGGAGACACCCCGCTCCCCTCTCAGCCAGCCCAGAAGTCTCTTTCACTGACCTGTAGCACCTGTGGGTGGAGGGACCTTCACAACCACCAGAGATTCTGTCTCTGAAGCTTGGTCAGATCTGCTCCTCTCTGTGCCGCAGGGCCAGGGAAGGGCTGGGCTCTGCTCCCATCCGGTGCGTGGCAGACCTTTGGGATCAGTTTTTCGGGGCTCTCTGGAACGGAAATCTCCTTCACTCTGTTGCTACGTGGTTTCCACTGCTCCAAATTTGTTGGGAGTTCTTTTTACAGGAAATCCATTGGCTGTGGGTTTGGAGCTAGCATATGTGAATCTTTCTACTCCGCCATCTTGGCTTCTCCCCTCCAACTTAATTTTTTTGATCTTGAACAAGTCACTTAACCTCTGTTTGCCTCAGTTTCCTCAAATGTAAAACGCGGATGACAATAACATCTACTTCATGGGATTGTTCTAAAGCTCCAGTGAGGTAACTGTCAAGTACTTTGTAATTTGTAAATCACTATGTTAATAGTTAGCTATTGTTTGTGATTAAAGAGCTCTGGACTTAAAGTCGTAAGAAAGGAGTTCAAATTTAAGTTTTGTCACTAAGGTTGTAGATTTACAGGTGGCAGGGACCTCAGAGACCATCAAATCCAACTTCCTTCCTGTATCAGGGAAATGAGGTACAGTGGGATTATGTATGGATGACCCTTCATCAAGGTCATGTAACTAGCATCAGAAAGTGGACTTGAATCCAGGTCTTCCTGAATGCCTCTGCAGTGCCCTACTCACCAAATCATATTATCTTTCCTCATGTGACTATTGGTCAAGCTATCTTCAGTCTCAATTTCACATCTGTAAAATGGGGTTCATAATACTTAGCTTCCTACCTTTTGAGGCTATCATGATGAGTTTGGGATTCTACTGCCAAGTCTTAATCGTTTTTCAGTCATGTCCAACTCTTTGTGACCCCCTTGTGGTTTTCTTGGCAAAGATCCTGGAGTGGTTTGCCATTTCCTTCTCCAACTCATTTTACAGAGGAGAAAACTCCAGGGTCACACAGCTAATAAATGTCTGCGGATGGATTTGAACTCAGGAAGACAAGTCTTTCTGACTCCAGGCTTAGCACTCCATCCACTGTGCCATCTAGCTGCCCTTCCATTGGCAAGTGCATGGGCATTATTATTGGCACAAGCTGAGTCTCCAGCCTCCGTGCCCTTTATAATAGAAACACATAGGACCATATGAAGTCCAAAGGAGAAAGGTCACGGACTTTTATGCACCTAACGTAAACCAAGTTGTGTTACTGTTATTTGTTTATTGATTTGTAACTCGTGTTTCTTTTAGTCTTTGTATCTCTTCCTGGTTTCTTGCATTAAGCTCCTTGAGGGCAGATTCCACTTCATTTTTGTCTTTCACCCCTCCTCCCTCTTATCCTCTCCCCTCCCCCCTTGTTTGCTTCATCTGCAAGGTGAAGGAGGAGCTGGACCACATGCCCTCCAAAGTCCCTTCTGGCTCTAATGGACTATTTTTCTGGTAAATGTTTGTAAAGGAATTTATTTGAAACATAGTATTTACTCCTTTAGATCATTAAGAGGAAGTTACTCACAAATATTGGATACAGTAATATTTGAAAGAACTATGGTTTTTATAGCCTTGGAGAGTTCCAGGCGTGGGAAATCGCTCCACCACTGCAGATTCAACCTACCTATGACAGTAGACAAGTCCTAGGGAATTGTTTGAGGGTATTGGGTTTTCCCCAGAATCTTAAAGCTACAAATAGCAGAAGAGGGATTGGAACGCTGACCTTTCTAACTCAAAGTCCAGCACCCTATCCAATACTAGCCTATTTGCTTTCTCACATGCAACACTCAATTTTCCACCTCCACTGCTTTACAGTTAGATGGCACAGTAAAAAGAAGCTTGAAGTTAGGAAGATCTGAGTACAAATTTGACCTCAGTAGCTTTGTGACCCTAGGCAAGTCATTTAACTCTGTTTTCCTCAGTTTATTCATCTATAAAATAAGCTGGAGGACATGGCAAACCAGTTCAGTATCTTTCTCAAGAAAATCCCAGATGGGGGTCATGAAGAGTGTTGTATGACTGGGAACAACTGAACAACAGAACATGTTTACTTGGGCTATTCCTCATACTAGACATCTCCTCCTGGAATTCATCGTTACTTTCAAGACTCAGCTCTAGGGACTGCTTTTGTAAAGGATTGTTCCTGAGCCCTCCCATATTCCAGTGCCTTCCCCTCCAAGTTTACCTGGTATCTACTTTAATGGTGTTTTTAATATATCTACATGGGTTTAAATACACACACGTGTGTATATGTATATATGTATGTGTGTGTATGTGCACACATACTCCTTCACTGGAATGTAATGGTCTTGAGGGCAGGGACAATTTCCATTGTTGAATGCATCACTCCAGAATGTAGCAGAGTACTTGGCATATAGCAGATGTTTAATATGTCTGACTGCTTGCTTGCTTATGTAACAACCTTTGGTAAGGGGTTGGATAGCCACACATACTCAGGATTTACAGTTCTCTGTTTGGGAAGAGAGGAAACTAACTCTAGATGAGGTCTCACATGTTTTTTTTCTTGTAAAGTCTGGCACATAGTAGGTACTTAAGTAAATGCTTATTGATTCATTGATTGGTGGGAGTTTTGGAGATGCTTCAGAGAAAATGAAGGAAAAAGAAAAAGTTATCCCCTCACGGAAGTGAATTCACAGCAACTGGTATCTGCTACATCTTCAGGTTCCCAGTGTCATGACCATGAGAGATAACTCTAAATGGCCAAGTGGAGGGGCATGTGGCTCTTTTGATCATGTGCACTTTCCTCAGCTCTAGTTTGCCTCTTTCAGTGCTCCTGAAAATGTGCCCCCACCTTTATCTTACTTTTGGGCTGTCCACATTATTCTAATGCAAACTATGTTTGCCTAAAGAACTGTTTTATGGAGAACTCACACAAGGCAGGCTCTCATACAGTCATCAGAAAAAGAGATACAAAGATATTCTCAGTCTTTCTGAAGAATTTTGGATCTAATTGTGTGATATAGGAGAGACTGGCATTGGATCACCCAGCATGGCATGCCCTCATCAAAGAAAGTGTCATGCTCTATAAGCAAAGCAGAATTGAAACAACTCAAAGGAAATGCAGGATGCGCCAATTTAGAGCCATTTCCACCCCGAAGGTTCATATTTGTGCCCAACCTGTGGTTGAGCGTTCTGAGCTCTTATTGGTCTAATCAGCCATAGTTGGAAACACTGTACCCAGATTCCAACATAGTGAAGTCATTTTTGTCCCTTCGAGAATGAAGGACAACAACCAACCAATTTTTGTTTGTGTGTATCTTTTTAAATTCTGTTAAAGAATATATTTACCAGATTTAACATTATTCCTCATAAACACTTTTGTCTGACTCTTTCTTCGTAATGCCTGGTGTCCCACAGTTTAGGGCATGAAGGCCAGTGGGAGCCACATAGGCTTTAGGGTAAGGCTGGGAGCTCAATCCCTAGTCTTCTCTTAGAATTGAGCTTCTCTTACTGGTGGGCAAAAACAGGTCATTTCCAAACTACATTTCCATGTACAGAATTACAATGAACTCAGGGCACATTTATATATCTACCCCAATTAGCATGAGCCCTAAAAGTAACCAGATGTTGGAATTATTGGTTAATTTCCTTAAAAAGCTTATGAATTTTTCCTGATGGTGTTTTTTGCCATAGTGGAGTAATTAGCTCTGTTAATTCAGTGTGTATTTTTTGGTACAGTGGAAAGGGAGGATTTGGAACTACAATTGGAGGCCCTGAGTTCTAATGCTTACTCTGCTTCATTAGCTGCAGAGCCTTAAGCTTTCCCTCTTTGGGTTTTAGTTTTCTCATCTATAAAACAAAGGTGTTGATATATTACTTCTAAGATTCCTTCCAAATTTAAATGTTTGATTCTATGAGGTTTCAACTTTCTTTGGCTTCTATCCATTTTGAGTAAGCTGCCTTGGGTTTAAAGCCCAAATTCCTTCATTTTCTAAAGATCACCTGGGCATAAAAACACCCTTCTGAAGGGGCCTTGGAATAGGGACTGTGCCCTCTCCTGACTCTTCTGGAGACTTTCCAAGGCATCAGGTCAGAAATTCTGCCCAATGACTTTCTAACAAGCCTATTTTGCCCTTTGGCAGATGGATGAGTCAGGAGACTCTCCTAACTATTGGACCCTCTGTCAGCTTTCTCTCCTGACCTGGATTTTACTTAGAATAGGTCAGAGGTTAGGGTTCCCCACCCCTTCCTTTGTTGTTATTGATTTGTTTTGTTTTCTGAAAGGAGGAGAAAACTTGGCCACAGTTTTCCTTCCTTCTCATCTCTTGCCAAGGGAATTAGCCAAAAATATTTATGCCTGACAGTGCTAGCTGAGAGCCTAGATTTGAGCTGAAGTTGATCTGCCTTACTTGCTCTTGTCTATGGGGAGGGGTTGACATCCCTTGCCTAGGCCCATTCATTCTTCACATCCAGTCCAGGGGGATCAGGTCATCCAGTGGCTATGGCCTGAGCTCTGAGATCAGCCAGGGACTCCAGGTCAGCCGCCACTTATCTGAATAAGGCACCAGAGTGGCTGGGAAAGTACAAATCCTTTCTGAGGACAAGGAAGGATTGGACCTAATCAGGAGCTCAAGGGGGAAATAGAGAGGCCTATGGGGAGTAGATTGAGGATAAGCAGAAAACAGGCCTGATCATTTGCTCTAGAGTCCCCGGAGGTGGCTTTCACTTCCATGCAGGCTGCTTCCCCACCTCCTGCTAAGGGTCACACATGTTGGTACCAAGACAGTGTTCCCAATACTATTTTTGTTGGCAGGGGGATGTGGGGAGAGAAGGGCAGATGGGAAATAAAGAGCATTATGGCTCTGGTCTTAGGCCAAGTTTCAAGCCTGAATAGTCTATGAAAACAAACATGAGTGAGAATGTTCCTATCCCTGGAATGGTGGGAAAATAGTTAGGAAGAAGTCCAAGGAGACAGCTGCCCTGGTGGTATTCAATGGGGTGGGGGGAGGAGAGGGGGAAGAGAAGGCATCTAGAGAGTCCACCTCTAGGAATGGAACAGGGAAAGAACCCAAGGTCACATATCTATGACAGAATTGTGATGTTCTGTTTTATTTTTCCACTTGGGTGGAATGGGTGAATGGGTCATTCCTTTTACTCTTCACTTTTGAATGGTGGATCTGGACATATTGCAAGCTTTGCCCTCCTGAAAATGGTGGTCCTCTATTTATATCCTCTTGATCACCTAGACAGCTAGGTGGGACAATGGATAGAATACTAGGCTTGGAGTCCCGAAGGCCTGAGTGTAATTGCAGCTTGTTTTGAAGACATCCCAGAGTGATATCTTGATTTGCTTGTGAACTGGATTTAAGTGAAGCAGAGCTGCACAGAGTTGCCAGTCTCAGTCTGTCTTTCTGAGTCATCAAAGTCTAGTGGCAAGACAAAAGATGATTGGTGATAGTCTGGGAAGCAGTGGATGACCTTGTATCTTCAATGTCTGACCAAGCTGTAAGTGCTTCATAGGGAGTGCTTCAGCTGCCTTCATGGCTGTTGGAATAAATGGTTCTCATCTGTCCATTCTCCTTAGAGAAGTCTTTATATACTTGGGGTAGACACCTCCCTGACTTATCAATGAGTTTGAGGTCTGTTGTTACCTTCAACCTAGTTTAGATTATCTGCCAAGACAGTGTGACCACCGTGCATGCTTCAGCTCTTGGAGCCATAGGTGAGAGCTGTGTGAAAAGTGGAAACCAAAAGTGGATTGTGCAGCCCTGAAAAGACCTTGGCAGCCTTTACTCTAGAGGGGCTAGTCCTGCCTAAACACTGCATGCATGCCAATTCCTGTTTAGCCCCTTATTAACTGTATAACTCTGAGCAAGTCATTTTGCCACTCACAGCCTGTTTCTTTATATAAAAGAATGAGAGAGTTGTACTTGAGGGTCCCCAAGTTCTAAATCAATGATTCTGTGAGTCCTAGGTATGTCCTGAATTTGTAGTAGGTACTTCTTGTACTAAAAGAAGCACAGATCCAGTCCCCATCCCTAATCCACCACTAAGAGAGAAGCATATATAATATATAAGCTGGATAGAGTAGCTGCAGATTCAGCTCTAGACTCTGACACATAATGACTGTGTGACCTTGGTCAAGTCACATAACTGCCTAGTATTAGTGACAAACCTCTAAGGTGCAGAGGAATTGCTAATCTGTATCTATGTTTTGTTGATACTTACATGAGTACATTTCTCTCTCAATGTAAGCTACTTGAGAGTAGGGATTTGTTTCATTTTCTATATTTGTATTTCAGACACTTAGCATGGTGGCAAGTATACAGCAGATGCTTAATAAATGCTTGTTGCTTGATCAGTAGAAGGTGCTTCCTTCTACAAAATGAATTCTACTACAGCACTAATCCCATTAGCAATAGCTGATATTTATGGTGTGCTCTAAGATTTGCAAAATGCTTCATGTATATTATTACACCTCTAAAACTTATTAGCTGTATAAACTTGAACAAGGTGTTCAGTTATTTTTCAGTTATGTACAACTTTCTACAACCCCATTTACAATCTTCTTGTCAAAGACACTGGAGTGGTTTGTCATTTCCTTATCCAGCTCATTTTATGGATGAGAAAACTGAGGCATACTGGGTAAAGTGTGTGAGGCCATACTTGAACTCAGGAAGATAAGTCTTCCTGACTCCAGACTTGGCACTCTATGCATTGCTAACCTAGCTTCCCTGATCCTCATTTTTCTCATCTTGATGGCTTCTGAAAGTCTTTCCAGCTCAAAATCCATGGCCCTATCATTTCACTTAATCCTTGTCACTGCTGTGGAAGGAGACGCTATCATTATTTCTATTTTATTTTTTAAGGTAATTTTTACGTATTTCATTAGATATTTCCCAATTACATGTGTGTGTGCATATATATGTATATATATTATCATTCATTTTAAAAATACTTGAGTTGCAAATTCTCTCTCTCCCTCCTTGAGAAGGCAGACAATTTGATATTGATCATATATGTGAATTCATGCAAAACAAATTTCCATATTAGGCATGTTGCAAAAGAAAATACAAATAGAATAAAGCAATAAAAAGAGTTTAAAAAAAGGATACTTCAATCTGCATTCAGAGTGTATTAGTTTTCTCTCTGGAGCTGTTTAGCATTTTTCATCATGAGTTCTTTGGAATTATCTTGGGTCAGAGTAGCTAAGTCTTTCATAGTCGACCACTCCTACAATACTGTTGTTATTGTATACAATGTTTACTTGGTCCTGTTCACTTTGATTTGAATGAGTTCATATAAGTCTTCCCAACTTTTTAACTTTATATAATCAAAATGTGAAAGAAGGTGGCTTAGCAGTGCCAGATCTCAGACTGTATTACAAAGTGATATTCATCAAAACAATCTGGTACTGGCTAAGAAATAGAGTGGTGAACCAATGGAATAGATCAGTTATATAATACATAGTAGAAATGACCATAGTTATATAGTGTTTGAAAATCCCAAAGATCCAAGATTTTGGGACAAGAGATCACTATTTGACCAAATTCTGAGAAAAATGGAAAGCAGGTTAGTAGAAACTAGGTAAAGAGCAACATTTCACACTGTGTATCAAGATAAAGTCAAAATGGGGACATGATTTAAACATGAAGTATGACATCATAAATTAGGGGACTATGGAATATTTTACCCACCTTATTTATGGATAAGGGAAGAATTTTTGACCAAAGAAGAGAAAGAGAGCATTATGGGATATAAGAAAGATAACTTTAATTACATCAAATTTAAAAGGGTTTGCACAAACAAAACCAATGCAGCCAAGATTAGAAGAAAAGCAGGAAAATTTTTACAGCAAGTTTTTCTGATAAAGCTCTCATTTCTCAAATATAGAGAGAACTGAGTCAAAATACTAAGAATATGAATCATTCTCTAACTGATAAATGCTCAAATGATATGAACAGTCAGTTTTCAGAAGAAATCAAAATTATCTATACTGTTGATTTAAACATTAAAACAAAATTATCTATAGAAATGAAAAAAATCACTGTTGATTTAAACATTAAAACAACTCTGAGGTACTGCCTCATACCTATCAGATTGTCAATGTGGCAGAAAAGAAAAAATGACAAATGATGGAGGGGCCATGGAAAAATAGGTACACTAATGCTCTATTGTTGGAGTTGTGTACTGATTCAAGTATTCTGGAGAGCAATTTGGAATTATGTCCAAAGGCGTGAATACTTTTTTAACCCACCAATACCACTACTAGATCTCTACCCCAAAGAGGTCAAAGAAAAAGTTAAATGAACTATATATATGCATAAATATTTATAGTAGTTTCTTTCATGATGGCAAAGAACTGGAAATGTAGGAGATTTTTGCCCACCAATTGGGGAATGGCTGAATAAATTGTGGTATATGACTGTGATTGAATGCTATTGTGGTATTAAAAAAAATGACAAGCAGGATGCTTTCAGAAAAACCTGGAAAGACCTACATGACCTGATACAAAGTAAAATAACAGAATCAGGACAACATTGTACACACTTATGTCAATATTGTATGATGATCAACTATGAATGACTTCGTTGTTCTCAGCAATACAATAAGCCAAAATAATTCTGAATGACATGATGAAAAATGCTATAAATCTCTAGAGAAAGAATTGATGGAGTCTGAATGCAGATTGAAACAGACTTAAAAACTTTATTATTTTTGGGTTTATTTTTGGTTTGCATTTTCTTTTACAACATGGCGAATATGGAAATACTTTGCATGACTGCACATGTATAATCTGTATCTGCCTTCTCAAGAAAAGGGAAGAAGTGGGAGGGAAGCACAGAATCTGAAACTAAAAACTTAAAAAAAGTTAACAATTTTTGTCTACATGTGATTGTGAAAATTTACATTTAAAATTAAATTTTAAAAAGTATGCTGCAATTGTAATCTCTGAGATGATCTTGGTAGGTAGACTCCCAAGTATTTTATATCATTTGAAAGTTATTTAAAATGTAAATTCTCTTTCTATCTCTTTCAATTGAGAAGTATGTAGACATGCTAATGATTTATGTGGATGTATTTTAAATCCTGCAACTTTGCTTAAGGTATTGATTGTTTCAATTAATTTTTCACTGATTCTGTTGGGTTCTCAAAGTATACCATCATATTATGTGAAAAGAATGATTGTTTTATTTTCTCATTGCCTATTTTTATTCCTTCAATTTCTTTTTCTTGTCTTATTGCTGTAGCTAGCATTTCTAGTACAATATTGAATAATATTAGTGATAATAGACGTTCTTGCTCCACTTCTGAACTTATTGTGAAGGCTTCAAGTCTATCCCCATTACAGATAATGTTTGCTCTTGGTATTAGAGAGATACTACTTATCATTTTAAGGAAGGTTCTGTTTACTCATATTTTCTACTGTTTTTTATTTTTTAATAGGAATGGGTATCGTATTTTGTCAATTGCTTTTGCTGTATCTATTAAGATAGTCACATGATTTTTGTTTCTGTTTTGATCTGGTCAACTATACTGGCCAACTGTCCTAATATTGAACCAGTCTTGCATTCCTGTTATAAATCCCATCTGGTCATAATTTATGATCTTATGATATATTGCTGTAATCTTCCTAGTATTTTATAAAAAAATTTTGCATCTTTACTTTCTCAGTTTTCCTCTTCTTGAATTAGGTATCAGCACCATATTTGTGTCACAGAAGGAATTTGGTAGGACCCCTTTACCTATTTTTTAAAATATAGATTATGTAACATTGAGATTAATTGTTCTTTAAATATTTGGAAGAAATCACTTGTGAATCCATCTAGTACTGGAGATTTTTTTTTTTTTTAGGGAGATCACCGATGGAGTTTTCTATTTTCTCTTCTACTAATCTGGGAAAATTATATCTTTATAAATATTCATCCCTTTCACTTAGATTGTCACCTTTTTATGGTATAAAATTGGACAAAAGAGTCCTTAATAATTACTTTAATTTCATTTTAATTGGTGATATATTCACCTTTTTATTTTTGATTCTGGTAATTGGGTTTTTTTCTTTCTTTTTTGAAATCAAATTAACAAATGGTTTGTCTATTTTATTGGATTTCCCTCCCCCCATAAATCCAGCTATGCATTTTATATACATATGTATGTGTGCGTGTGTGTGTGTGTGTGTGTGTGTGTATGTGAATTAGTTCACTGGTTTTCTTACTATCAAATTTATTCATCTCTCCTTTGATTTTCAAGATTTCCAATTTGGCATTTAATTGGGGATTTCACATTTGTTCTTTTCCTAGTTTTTTTAGTTACATGCCCAATTCATCAATCAATTCTCCATTTTATTGATGCATGTATTTAGAGACATAAATTTTCTTCTGAGAGAATCTGTAGTTGTATCCCACAAATTTTTAATGTTATCTTATTGTTGTCATTCTCTTTGATGAAATTATTGATAGATTTTATGATTTATTCTTTAACTCATTCATTCTGAGGATTAGTTTCCAACTAGTTTTTAATCTATGCTTCCACGGCCCTGTATTAAATGTAATTTTTATTGCATTATGGTCGGAAAAGGGTGCATTTGATATTTCTGCTTTTCTACATTTGCTTGTGAGATTTTTGTGTCTTAACATATGGTTAATTTTTGTGAGGATGCCATGTACGGCTAAGGTATAATCCTTTCTATTCTCACTCAGTTTTTTCCAGAAATCTATCATATATAACTTTTCTAAGATTCTATTCATCTCTTTGACTTTCTTATTTATTTTATGTCAGATTTATCTAGTTTTGATAGGGCAAGGTTGAGATCCCCCAGTAGTATAATTTTAGTGTTTATTTCCTCCTGTAATTCATTTAACTTTTCCTTATTTGAATACTATGCTATTTAGTGCATATATATTTAGCATTGATGCTATTTTCAGAAAGGTATAATTTCCCTTGCTTATTCCTTTTAATTAGATCTGTTTTTACTTTTGCTTTGTCTGAAATCATAATTTCAACCCCTGCCTTGTTTTACTTAAGCTGATGCACAATAGATTCTGCTCCAGGTCCTTATTTTAACTCTGTGTGTGTCTCTCTGTTTCAAATGTGTTTTTTGTAAACAACATATTATTGGATTTTGATTTTTAACCCATTCTGCTATCCACTTCTGTTTTATGGGTGAATTTATCTCATTCACATTCAAAGTTATGACTACCAACTGTGTATTTTCTCCTTCCTATTTTTTTCTCTTTATCCTTCTCTCTCTTTTTTATCTTGTCCCTAAACTTAAGTCTGTTTTATTTTTAACCAGTCTTCTTTTATCTGCCCTCCCTTTTTATCACCCCCTTTCCCTTTCTCTTGTTCTCTTTCCCTTCCCCTCCCACTACCCTGATGGGTAAGACAGATTTCTAATACCAATTGAGTATGTGTATTCGTGTGTGTGTGTGTGTGTGTGTGTGTGTGTGTGTGTGTTTTCTCTCCTCTTTGAACCAATGTAAATGTTAGTGAGGTTCAAATTCCCTCTTCCTTTTTCTGTCCCTCCCCTGTAAAAGCTCTTTTATGTGAAATAATTTTTCATCTTCTTCCTCTCTCTTCCCCTTTCTCATAGGGCATCTCACTTTCTCACTTCTCTATTTATTTTTACATCATCCTAACAAAATCAACTCATTCTCATATCCCCTTTCAATGCAGAATCCTTCTAACTGCTCTGATAATGGTAAAGTTCTTAGAAGTTACATGTCTCATCTTCCCATATAGAAAGGTGAACAATTTAACCACACTGAGTCTCATAACTTTTCTTTCAGGTTTACCTGTATAAACTTCTCTTGGGTTTTATATTTGAAAATCAGATTTTCTTTTAAGCTCTGGTCTTTTCATCAGGAATGCTTGAAAGTCTTCCATCTCTTTAAATATCCATTTTTCCTCTTAAAGTATTGCACTCAATTTTGCTGGATAGGCTATTCTAGGTTGGTATCCTAGCTCTTTTGTCTTCTGGAATGTCATAGTCCAAGTCCTACACTCCTTTAAAGTGGTAGCTGCTAAACCTTGTGCCCTCTTGACTGTGGTTCCTTGGTATTTGAATGATTTCTTTCTGGTTACTTGAAATATTTTTCTTTTTGAACACAGAACTCTAGAATTTGGTTATAATATTACTGGGAATTTTCATTTTGGGATCTCTTTCAGATAGTGATCAATGGATTATTTCAATTTCTGTTTCACCCTCTGTTTCAAGAATATCAGGGTAATTTACCTTAACAGTTTCTTGAAATATGATAACTAGACTCTCTGAGTGTGACTTTCAGTAATTCAATAATTCTTAAATTACTCCTCCTTGATCTATTTTCCAAGTTAGTTGTTTTACCAATGAGACATCTCACTTTTTCTTCTAATTTTTTAATCTTTTGACTTTGTTTTATTGTTTCTTGTTTTCTTATGGAGTCATTAGCTTCCACTTGCCCAATTCCAATTTTTAAGGAATTATTTTCTTCAGTAGACTTTTATACCTCTATTTTCATTTGACTAATTCTATTTTTAATGTATTACTTTCTTTAGTATTTTTTGTGCCTCTTTTACCAAGTTGTTAATTATCTTTTCATAATTTGTTTCCTTTGCTGTCATTTCTTCACCTAACTTTCCCTCTACCATTTTTATTTGGTTTTGAAAATTACTTTTAACTTTTCTAGGAATTCTTTTGAGGCTTGTGTCTAAATCACAATTTTTTTGAGACTTTGTAGCTATTTTGACTTCCTTGTCTTTTGAGTTTTTGTCTTGATCTTCCCTGTCACCAATAATAGCTTGTTATATTTAGGTTCATCTTTTTTTTGTTTGTTTGTTTGTTCATTTCCTCACCCTATTTCTTGGTTTAGAACTTTATGTTAATGTTGGGCTCTATTTTTGACATGGGGTGGGGGAGGGGAGCTATCTCAAGCTTCAGACTGTTTTCAGAGCAAATTTTGGGGGTTTAGAAGTTTTTGGTCCTTCTAAAGTGCTATAATCTGGGTAGTGGTATGATCACTGCTCTTCTAGACTTCATTCTGGTCCTTACGCAGGAAGGGTCTTTGATCTCTCAGAATTGAAATAGATACTGTTCTGTATGGCCCCTGTTCCCTTGAGGTTAGAAGTTATATTGTTACCCAGGGTTTCCAGTCCTTTATAACCAAAAATACTCCTCCAAGCCCTTGAGCTATGACCCAGAAGTGGGTATGGGCAATGGAGCTGCCAAATAGCATCTGGTTCTGTGTCCACTGCTAGCACAGGGGTCCTCTTTCTCTTTCTGACCAGTTGTCAAGTCTCTTTACTATCTCTGACTTGGCAGCTCTTGAAACTTCTGCTACTCCTGTTGCTGCCATCTAGTCCCATCACTGATGTTTAATCCACATGGACTCTTGGTCAGCCTCTGTGCCATGCTTTGCCACTCCAGAGTTTGATTTGAGGCATTATTTTAAGGTTGTTTGGAGGGGAATGTTGTGAGAGATAGCCCTAGTGTTTTCTCTACTCTACCACATTGACTCCATCCTAGAAGTCCTTCTATAATCCCTATTTTACAAAAGAGGAAATTGAGATTTGAGGGGTTAAGTTACATGCCTAGCATCATATAGCTAATAAGTATCTGAAACAATATTCATCCCTAGGTCTTTGTGACTACAGTATAATGCTCTGTCCAGTGCCTTAAGCTGCCTTTCTAGTCCAGTTCTTAACACGGTCAGCTTTCTCTTTATTTTCCATGTTAGTGGAGAAAACAATTGCACAAACAATTTATTTGTGGCTTTGTGACACTGTGGATATATGTTTTTGACAACAAACTGCTTTTCTAATGATTTCTTTTTTTCCTGAACTAATAAAATTACCTCCCCTCCCTCCCCCCAGATACACATCAAAATGATGACCACAGTAAGATCATGTATACACAGATAAATCTACAATTCACTTTGTTTTAGTCTGTGGACTAGATTGCCCATGGAATTCTTTTTAGCCCTAATTCTAAAGTCCTGTGATCACATGGAGGAAGAAAGAACCTATATTAGTATTCCCATTTTACAGATGAGGACATTGAAAGTAGAGGTTGAGCAATGACTTGGGCAAGACCTCAAATGAGGAATCTTTGAGGCTAGCTAGTCTGAGCTGTTCAGTGGACAAATGGGGAAACTGAGACCCAGAGAACTTACAGTGACTTTCCCAGGTCACACTGGAAGCAAGGAGGCAGAAGCAAGATTTGCACACAGTTCTTCTGACTTCAAATCCAACTCCCTTTCCATTGGTACCTAGTGGGGAGGACTGAAAGAGAAAATGCTCAACAAGAGCTTTTGTACTACAGCTATGCAAATGTGAACTATTGTGTTGTTTTACTAGAGACCCTGGCCACACCCATGCTGGGTGAATCAATGAACTGCCCCACAAGACAGTCAGCCAACTGATTGCTCCCACCCCCCTCCATCAGTGAGCTGAATGGCCTTCGGGCTCCCCACACCACCTGGCCCCAAATGCCCACCATTAGCGTCATGAGTAAACTAGACCACAAAGGGCCAGCGGACATTGTTTCCAGTAGGTCATTACTCTCTGTCATTCCCACATTAGGCAGCTGAGAAAGGCTAGGAGAAAGAGGCCCCTAAGCCTCTGTGGCCATCCAAACTATCCAGACTGTGGGCTGAAATATTTACATTCTTTACTAGTTGGAGCTGGGAGGTGGGTGGGAACTGAGGGCTACAGAGAAGGAAGGAGCCAGGGTTGGGAGGCGTAGAACACAATTTGACAGAAGAATGTGAAGTTTAAAGACTTTAGGAAATTAAAACGTTTGATAGTAAATGTTTATGGAATGAATGGGCAAAATTTGCTCTGGTTCTGAGAAACCCTGTTTAATGTGATCCATGTTACTAGGTCACTGTGTGATCATGAGAAAAATGATTTGACTTTTGTCGTCTTTGGTGTTCTTATTTAGAAAAAAGGAATATTGACACCTGTTGTGATGGTGAAATGAAGCTGTGTGAGAAAGGACCTTATCTACTATAGGATGCTAGTGGTCGAATTTTTAATGAGATCCTAATGGCAGAATGACAGAAACAGTGCTAGGCTTGGAGTCAGTAGAGGACTAGGTTTGACCCCTGATGGATACTTGAGATTATAGCTTTAGAGAAAGGCTTTTTAGCCTCTTTTATGTGGTGGACCCCTTTGGCAGTTTGGAGAAACCTGCAGACCCCTCCTCAGAACTGTGGCTTTAAAGGCATCAAATAAAGGCATAGAGTTACAGAAGTTAGTGAAACTAAAGATGTCATTTTTTTTCTTCATCCAAGAGTAAGGGATTTTAGATTACACATACATAGATAAATCTATATACCCCTGAAATCGATTTATAGACCCTTGGGGGTCCTAGGCATATATACAAACATGTATAAATATACATATATAGATACACACATGCATGTACATTTATGTGTGTATATGTTTACACATACACACATACATATATGTATACATATATGTATGTGTGTATGTGTATTTATATGTGTGTGTTAAGAACCCTGTTCCAGAGGGAGAAGAGACCTCAGGGACCATCTAGTCCAAATACCCTCATTTTACTGATGTGGAGACTGAGGTCTAGAGAGATTAAATCATTGGCTCAAGGTCATAGAGACAGAGATATCAACAGCAGGCGGTGACTCCTATTAGTCATGTCACTAGTAAAACAGATACATCACATGTCTGTTTATTCACCTGACAAATGGAGAAAATAATATTATTAACATCTACCTTATAGAGCTATTGTGACAAGAATATGATTAAGGAGATCGTGTAAAATGCTTTGCAGACCTTAAAGTGATATGTAATATATAGCATACAATATATGTTATATTTCTATTTTATTATACATTTTAGAATATGTTACATATTTCATAGAGTAGCTAAGGGGCACATGGATAAAGGTCGGTGCCTAGAATCCAGAAGATTCATCTTTTTGAGTTCAAATCTGACCTCAGACATTTACTAGCTGTGTGACCCTGGGCAAGTCATTTACCCCTTTTTGCCTCATTTTCCTCAGCTGTAAAATGTGCTAGAGAAATAAATGGCAAACCATGCAAGTATCTTTGCCCAGAAAACCCCAAATGGAGTCATGAAGAGTCAGACACAACTAATCAGTACAACAACAAATGTATTTTGTATAATAGAAAAATATGTTATACCTATAAATGTATTTTAAATATTTCAATATATCATATCTATAAATATAGTTTACAGCTTTATTTATGTACTATACCTATAAATATAGTTGATAGATTTAGGTATTACATCTATAAACTTTATATATTTATTTATATAATATATCCATAAATCTATTTTATAGATGTATTTATATATCATATGTATAAATATACTTTATAGGTTTATTTATATATATCCATAAATATATTTTATGAATTTATTTCTGTGTTATATCTATAAGATTTATAGACTCATTTATGTATCATATCTGTAAATATATTTTATAGATTTATTTCTGTATTATACATTATCTTTTTGTAGATTTATATGTAATTATTTATCTATCTACATGAAAATACATCATTACATCTCTCCATAAATATGGTCTATATATGGTCTGTATATATAATCTATATTAACTGGGATTTAGAATTGGAAGAAACCTTAAAAGCTGTCAAGTCCAAGTCTCTTATTTTATAGATGAGGAAATTGAGGCCCAGAGAGGTTAAATATCTAGTCATATAATCGTAGATCCAGATGCAGAAGGGACCCTAGGGGTATCTCAATCATCCTCCTCCTTTAACTTTTGAGAAACTGAGATGAAGGGATTTGCTTAAGGTTATCCAGGTCCTAACCTGTCAAGTTGGGATTTAAATATGGGTCCTGCATCTGTGTGGTGTCATAGAGGTGGTACTTGATTTGATTGGCATCAGGGAATTTGGGTTTGAATTCTAGCTCTGATCTGTGTGGCATGGACAAGTCATTTCACCTCTGGGCTTTATTTTTCTTTATCCATAAAATGAAGCATTTAGACTAGGTATCTCACAGATCACTTCTAACTTTAAATCAGAAATCCCTTGACTCCATACTCAGATACTTGAGAGCCTGTGAGCAACCAACGCTAGACATCTAGTGTCATATAGGGTAAAGGTCATCAGGTCAGGATGCTCCTGGTGGCAGCTAGTCCTGAGAAGGGATGAGGTATGGAAGACAAGTACAACCACCCTGCCTCTTCTTCTAAGAGCTGGGCCTCTTCTAGAAAGAACCAAGCTTTTGTAGAAGCCTGAGTAACCCAGGACCCAATGACTCAGGGACCTTCATACTCATTGTTGGCAATGAGAACTCCCAGTGGAAGGCTTAATTACTTCCAGGAACTCTATTTAGAAAATCCCTCTTCATTTAGAAAAAAGAAATTACACAACCCAATGTAGCATGTTTGAGTTGTAGCTCTTTCTCCCAGAGCTAGGTTGGCTATGTGTCTCTTTTAGGATTCTTAGAGGAGACCCTCAACCTGCAATCAGGAAGACATGAGTTCAAATCCAGCTTCAGATACTTATTAGCTATTTGACACTGGGCAAGTCATTTAAACTCTCACTTTCCTTTTTTATAAAATTGGGATAGAATTTCTTGTGAAGATAAAATAAAATACTATTTGTAAAGTATTTTCTGTCTTAAAGCTCTATATAATTATTCCTCTGAGGATTGGGAATGTCTTTTCTCTATTGCCATTGGCTCAGCCTGTCACCAGCTGTCTGCCTTTGCCCCTACCCATTATTAGTGCGCCAATGACTAGATTGCCAGGTCTATTTAACCACTTAATATTGGATAGCTTTTACAAATGAATATTTACTTCAAAGATACAGGAAGAGCAAATGTCCAAACATTCACCCCCATATATCCTGAATAGTTCCCCGACACCACCTCTGTCAAAGAGGTGGACTTAAAATTTCCTTAATTTCCTACTTGTCCTTGGCCCTGCCTCAGGGCATCCACCCTGGACTGGCTGCAAAAGCTGGTCTAGACTTCACCAACCAGATTCTTGTGACTTGTTCTCCTCACCCTTTAAAACTCTCAAATCAGAGACACCAATGTCTTTCAGCTAAAATGGAAAGCCATCGCTAAACCAATGAGAGAGGCCCATTTCTTAGAGCTACATGATCTCAGAGGGGAGAAGCCCCTAGAGTCTCTGTCTCCTTACAGTATGGTCTTCCAAGGGATGTTTTGAGTGGATCAGTTATAAAATGTCAGTGCTTGTCCTTCATTCTTGAAGAGGACCAAGGACATCAGGAGGGTGGTATCTTAATTCGATTTAGTGAGGCAGGGCTGTGCAAAGTCACCAGCCTCACTTTCTCCTCCAATCATCTGAGTCCAGTGGCAAGACGTAGATCAGGGCAATTGGAGACAGCCCTGAAGCAGTGGGGAGATCTTGGCCTTTTTAAGGTAAGGTATTTCCCAAGGCCCAACGTCATGATCATCCAAATGAATGAGTTACAGAAAGTCCCCAGGTTCTCTGAGGTATTTCCTTTACAAATTGTGGTGATCCTCCAGAAAGCAGGTCCCCCAGATTCTCCTCCCAATCCAAACCCCCATGACACCAAAATTACTCTTCTCCATCTCATGAAAAGAGACATGGGGGAGTTACCAGAGCCCTGTTTCATCTATTTGGGTGTGAGAATTTGGGTACCAGAGGCCTGAAAATTATAAGAAATCACAGGTTCCCAGGTGAGAAACATCCCCACCTCCAAAATCAGTCAGAGGAAATCTAGTTTTACTTGTGACACTTTACATTTTTTCAGAATTAAAGATGGCGGCTCATCATTTTGATGAGAATATTTATGAAAAACTACATAATAATTGCATGTGATGTAATTTTTTTAGGTAATTCTTTAAGATTACCTTTGATATACTTTACTCATAATTTATATGTTATGACAATAGCTTATGTCTTATAATTTATCAACTACTTTTTTTCACAGCAGTCCTGTGAGTTGACATAGGGCTAATACTAATATCCTTGTTTTATAGGAGAAAACTAAGGTTTAGAAAAGTAAAGCCCAGAGTCATCTAGCAAGGACTAGTAGAGCTGGAATATGAGTTCAAGTTCCTTGGATTTTAAATTCAGAGCTCTTCCTTTTGTACCATGATATATTAATAGTAATGTGTATAGCGCATTAAAGCTTGTAAAGCACTTCCCCAATATTATTGCATTTGATTCTCACATTACTGTGAGGCACATGCTCTTATTATTTCCATTTTATGGATGAAGAAACTAAGTCACTCAAGCCAGAAACCTACATGCCACCAGCAACTCTTCACTCTTTCTCACTCCCCCATATCCAATCAGTAGGGCATCTAGGTGACACAGTTGGCTTGGAGTGAGAAAGACTTGATTTCAAATCCAACCTCAAAAACTTACTAGTTGTGTGACTCTGGACCAGTCACTTAACCTCTCTGTATCTCACCTTCTTCATCTGTAAAAAAAAGGCACATAATGATATCTACTTTATATCTTTCAAGCACCCAGGTCCATATAGTCAAGGTCCTCTCCCTTAGTTCTCATGGCAAGTCACTTTTAAGTCTTGTTGATTTCACATCCACAACATCTGCCTCTGTTTCTTCCTCTACTCTCATGGAGCAGTTGCTGGAGATCAGGCCTCATCATGTCCCATTTAGGCTCTAGTAATAACCTCCTAATCAATCTTCCTGCCTCTTTCCCCTCAACCCATCTTCTGTACAGTTGCCAGACTGTTATTCCATCTGGCAAATCACACCCCTGTTCAAGAAACTTCAGATCTTTTATAGTTTTGGAAATCAGAATTAAATACTTCTGTCTGTAGTTTATTCATCTGTAAAATAGGAAATAATACTAGCACTTCTTACCAGGATTGCTGTGAGAATCAAATGAAATAATTGTAAAGTTCTTTTCAAACTTGGAAGAACTAAATAAATACTAGTTAGTGTTATTTATCCTTATTATCAGATTTTGCCTCCCCCATTAGCATGTAAGCTTCTTAAAGACAGGTATGGTTTTTGCTGTTTCTTTTAACTCTTATGCTAAGTGCAGTAAGCCTTAGTAAGTAGGGATTTGATAATGGGAAGCTACATGGTGCAGTGGATAGATGTCAAGCCTGGAGTTAGAAGGATTCCTCTTCCTGAGTTCAAATCTGTCTTCAGACATTTGCTAGCTGTGTTAAACACAGCAAGACTCTTAACCCTGTTTGACTCAGTTTCCTTAGCTACAAAATGAGTTGGAGAAAGAAGGCAAACCACTCCAGTATCTCTGCCAAGAAAACCCCAAATAGGGTCATGAAGATTCAGACAGGGCTGAACAACAACTTATTGATTGAGAGATTTGTGTAAGTACTCATATAATTACAGATTTAAAGATGGAAGGAACCTTAGAGCATTATTCAGGCCAGCCTCCTCTTTGTATAGATGACACTGAGACCCAGAGAGTCACCCAACTAATGTCTGCTGCACAATTTGAACCCAAATCTTCCCCCTATCTAGCCACTATACCACTCTGTCTTCAATAGGATGCAAGTTGCTTGAGGTCAGGTGCTATTTGCTTTTGTTTCTCTAGCACTACACCTGGCACATGTCAGACTCTAAATGAACAATGTATGTTGAATTGAACTTAATTGGTAGGTTCAAGGGGAGAGGCAAAACTCAGATAAGACATTTTTCCTGGCCTCTAGTAGAAGGTCATGATGTACACACAGAGGTCATTCTGATAATTTGCATTTTATTTAATAAGCATTTTTGTCATCACAATCCCCAAAAGTACTAGAAAGGTTAAAAAAGGGAACAAAACTGAAGCTGAAGGGAAAAAGACCTGCACTGAGAAGGCAGTGTGGGGCAAGGGGGTGATGGAAGAAGGCTTCTTGGAAGAGGGAATTTGAACGGAGTTTCTTAAAGACAATTAGGAATTCAGCAGACAAAGGAGGGAAAAGATGATATTCTAGGCATGGGGAGTCATGTGAGTGAAACCTCAGAGGAAATGGAATATATGCATCTAACAATTTTAGGTTTCACATCTGGCACTATTTTTCACCATTAGGGCTGAATTTTGTTTTAGGGACATCTGGCCTCTTGGCCATGTTTGTCCATGATGGGTGGTTGAGCCTAAGAACTTGGGTTTTATTTTCTAAGGAAAATTCTGGCTAGAGACTACTCCAGCTTTTCTTACTGGCAAGAATCTTGATATCTCAGCCATTGGCTCAATGGCTTTTCCAGTTCTTGCTGTGGAGAGGATGCTGAATTTGGAGTCTTAGGACCTGAATTTAAATCCCTCTTAATACTTTGGGCAATTCCCTTCACTCATCCAAGCTTCCTTCTCTGTAAAATGAGAGGGATTGGCCTAGATGACCTCTCAGGTCCCTGCTAGTTCTAAATCTATGATCCTGCCATCCTTGGATGCCCAATGTAAAGGCATTTTGGTGGAAAGGGTATTTTGTCTTCTCTTATAGCAGAGTGTGATTTGGGGAAAACAAGTCCAAGAGTAAGTGTTTAGGAAAGCCGATCTTCCTTGGTCTCTTTCCCCATAATCAGGTGATGATGGGGAATCTTATGGAGACCAAACTCCCTAAACTCCATCCTCACCATGATTAAGATTTCATTAAAAATGCCTTCCAGTTTGCCAAGGGCAGGGGTATGAGAGAGTCCGGCATAACAACGCCCTGTCCCAGGCATAGCTCCTTGTCTCCGGAGCAGCTGCTTGGGGCCTGTCCCCTCCACTCTGGTACCTCTGGGACTGTCACTGTGCCCAGCTTTATGCAGTTCACTTCAGTGTTCATTTATTCTTCCAAGCCTTGAAAAGTCAGTCAATGTGCCAGGCAGAACTAAGACTTACAAACACTGGGGGTGGAAGGAGAGATTTTGGTGGGGTACAAATGAGACTTGAGGAGTGGGAGGGGGGAAAGATAGAGCAAGTACCCACATGCACGGGGGTGCACATGCATACACACACATGCAAACACACATACGCACACATGAATGAAAGCTCTTAAGTGATTTGCTCAGCGAGAAGATGGAAAGAAGCTGAGAACCTGTTCTGTTCCTAGGGTATAAACAAGGATTTGAGGGCAGCTTTAAATAGCTTTTATTACAAGCTAGTCAGTGAGAGCTTTGGGGATCTCAGTTCATATTTGGCTCGCTGCCCATGTTCTCTGATGAGTCACATGTCAACAGAGGAGTTTCTAGTCCCTCCCAGGTCTGCTGCTGTCTGTGAAAAGCAGCCTAGCAGTGGACAGAGGGCACTGGCTTGATCTTCATAGCACCTGAAGTGAGTCCTGACATGGTAACTAACCAGGACTATCACTTGTGTGAGGGGGAGCGGAGCTGGACGCAAAAAGGGCGAAAGAGAAGAGATATAGATTTATCAAACAGTTAATCCATTTTCCATGTGTCAGGCACTGTGCTAAGTACTAGGGATACAAAGAAAGGCAAAAAATAGTTCAGTCCCTGCCCTCGCTTTAACCTGGGAGACAACATACATATAAATAGGGACATAAAAGAGGTATCAGAGTATATGAAAGGTAGCCTTAAAAAGGTAGCTGCAGGTAAAGGATTGGGCAGGGGGTGGGGAAAGGTAGCAATAGAGTCTTGAAGGAAGCCAGGTATCCTTAGAGATGAAGGTAAGGAGGGAAGGAAGTTCTAGAAGTGGGCTACCTCAGAAAGTAGTGAGTTCTCCATCACTGGAGATTTTTGAGCTAAAGCTGGATAACCACTTGTCAGTTATATTCCAGAAAGAATACTTGTTCAAGCCTCTCCTGAACAAGTCTTTCTCAGGAAGGCAGACAGTTGGCACAATGGCCAGAACTCTGGGTCTAGAGTCAGGAGTTCAAATTCAGCCTCAGATACTTGCTAGGTGCCTGACCCTGAGCAAGCCACTTAACCTCTATTTGCCTCAGTTTCTTCAATTATAAAATGGAGAAAATAACAATACCTATCTCACAGAGTTATATTTGTAAAATACTTAGCATAGTGCCTTGGCATATAACAGGTGCTATTTAAATTCTTATTCTCTCCCCTCCCTTCCATTGGTGAGATTCTGTGGTTCTGGAATTTGGGGCAAGAAGTAGGAGGTTACATTGGAAAGAGACTATATTGAGAATCAGATGACCTCTGTCATCAACTTTACCCTCATCACTTACTACCTGTATGAACTTGGGCAAGTCATTGCTTCTTTAGATCTTAGTTTCTTCAAATGTAAAATGAGGGGATTCAACTATATGACCTCTAGACAGATAGATAGAGATAGATAATAGATAGATAGATGATAGATGGATAAATAGATAGATAGATAGATAGATAGATACAGAGGGTATGGGGTGAGTTGAATGCAAAAGGAGGACACGTAAAAAACAAAATTAACTCTAACTAAGGTCCCGCCTTCCACCTCCAACTGATCTTAGCATAGAGAGACCAGGAAGTGATCCCTTCCAACTTTAAGTCTGTATGACATTACTTCCCTTTCTGTAGAGTGGGTATAATGATCCATATTTGGAGAAGTTGTGTGCAGGAGTACCCAGGGAGCTGACCTCAGAATCAGGTCCAGTCCTGCTTATGATATAGACTAGCTTTGTGACCCTGGGCAAGGCTCCTAGATTCCCCTCTTGTGAGGGAAGTATAATTATCAAATGTAATCGTGATAGAATATCATACTTAGAAATAAAATAGAAGATTAGTAGACATCAGGGAAACATAATAGATAGAGTGCTGGGCTTAAAAACTGCCTGACTCACTCGCTCGCTGTAAATTAACCTCTCGAAGCCTCAGTTTCCCCATCTGTAAAATGAGGCTAGTAACAGCTCCCACTTCACAAGGTTGCTGTGAAGATCAGGTGAGATAATATATATCAAATACTTTGCAAACTATATAAATGCATAAATGCTGGCTGTTATTATGACAATAGAATAATATAATTAAACAAGAGAATGATTAAAATATTAACAATGATAATCCACGGAAATACCTCCGTGGATAGAGTGGCAGACCTGGTCTCTGGAAGACTCATCTTCCTGAGTTCAAATCCAGCTTCAGACACTTCCTAGCTGGGTGACCCTGGGCAAGTCATTCAACTCTGTTTGTCTCGGTTTCCTCATCTGTAAAATGAGCTGGAGAAGGACATGACAAACCGCTCCAGTATCTTTGCTGAGACATCTCCAGATGGGGTCCCAAAGTGTCAGACATCCCTGAAAATGACTTAATAACAACAGCAAATTATAATAATATGATTTAATGTAACAATAGTAACTAAATCTAACACTTTTGATTTGAACAAGATCATCCTGTGTTTGTTGCAGGTATGAAACTGAAGAGGTGGGAGGAGAGAAGGGGCTCCAAGTCAGCCTCCTGAGCACTGGGCCAAAGGGGCCAAGATCTCTCTGTGGCTCACAGAGGGTGGTGGCTTTGTAGACTCTGGGAAAGGCCAATGAATGGAGATGTGTTCTCTCTCCCAGTTTGTGGGCAGAGTTGAAAGAAAGAAACTCCAAACAGAGAGCGGGTCCCCTGGAGAGCAGGGAGTGTGAACTTCGCTACAGTTTTGGCCTCTGGGGGCTGGGCAGGGGCTCAGGGTTACTGGGCTACAAGGATGCTGAGGGAAGGGGAGAGAATAAGAATGAAGGGGAGAGAAAGTCTAGCTGAGAACTCCTGGACACCCCCCGACGATTGAAGGGTTCTTTCCCTGAGGTCCATGAACTTAAAAAAAATTGATAGCTCTTTTAATATCATTGGTTTCCTTTATAATTCTGTGTATTTTACTTCATGCATTTAAAAACGTGATTCTGAGAAGGGCCCCATAGACTTCACCCGACCAACTGCCAAAGGAGTATGTGACACAAAAAAAGCCTAACTTCTGCTTATTGAATGAGGAAGAGAAAGAGAATTTGGAGACGGCCTCCCGTTGCCCTCCAAGGGTCTGGGGTGTATGCCTGTGTGCATGGGGCAAGGCAGAGGGGATGCACTGGGCAGAGAAAATTCCATGTTAACATTCAGCTTGGTTGTATAGCTAGAAGTTAAGGATGCTCTGTTCTGCAAACCCTCAAGGAGGAGGCATGCTAGTTGCTAGTTGGGTGCTAGTTGACTGTATGGCATATAGATTTAGAGTGGGTGGGAATCCTAGAGAAGAACATCAAGTCATTTTACAGAATAGGAAACTGAGGATGAGAGAGATGAAAAAAAATTGTCCAGAGGCTTGTTGTTCAGTTATGTCCAACTCTCCGTCATCCTGTGGACCACAGCATGCCAATATTTCTTGGCAGAGATACCACATTGATCTGCCATTTCCTTTTCTGGTGGATTTAAGGCAAACAGTTTAAATGACTCGCCCAGGATCAGGCAGCTAATAAGTGCCCGAGGCAGGATTTGAACTTGTATTGTTCTTAATCCAGGCCCAGTGCTCTATTCACTGCTACACATTATAATAAATCAGGGACTACATAAAGGGCCTGGAATACAGTATGTCATAAAAGAAATTTGTGCTCGAAAGGGAAAGGCAAGGGATAGTCAAGGACAGATTGTGTGCTCAACTGGTATCCATATGTTGTCAAGAAAAATTAAGAAAAGCTCTCATAATATTGGATGGACCCCTACGTCAGATTTATGGGAGGTTGTGTGAAAGAATTGCCTAAGATGGATGTACACAATGAGTGGTGATATGCATCACTGTAGGGAACGTCCATACCGAGGAGATAACAGATCCTTTGGAATTATTGAGTACCTGAATATTAATTGAACTTCAGCAAGTTCTGTCTTGGCTCAACCCTGTTTACTATAAATTCCTTTGTATTCTAGTCCCTAGATGGTGAGCATCATATTATAAAGTTAAGAAATATTTAGTGAGTAGCTGCTATGTGCTTTGGAACAGGGTGGAGAGTTGGCAAGTCAAGGGTTTTGTGGGGGATACATAGACCAATAAGAAAGATGGAGAAACTTACAGTTTCTTTCATAATTCTCTTATGTTTGGCATCAAAGGACTGGGATTTAATTTTTTTTAATTACATTTAATTTCTTTAATGAACAGACATGTCTTTCTTCTCTGTTACACTCCCCACTCTAATAAAGGGGAAAAATATCAAAATTCTTGTAACAAATTGAATTGATCAACAAGACAGATTTCCTTATTGGCTGCGTTAAAATAATATGTCTCTGAATACTGCTAGCATCATCTCTTTATCAGGAGGTGGTTAGTATGTTCCCATAATTGGTACTCTATAATCACGAATTGTCATGGCATTGATGAGAGTTTTTACATCTTTCAAAGATGTTTAATGTCATCATTATTGTATAAATACTTCTGGCTCTGCTCATTTCATTCTGTATCATTTTATGAAGGTCCCCAAAAGTGTTCATTTTTATAATATTGAGTGGTAGTATAAAATGTTCTTTTAATTTGCTCTCTTCTCTTTGCATCAGTTCATAAGTCTTTTCACTTTTCTTTGAAAATATCTTTCCCCAAACACCTTAGAGTGCAATTGCGTTCCATTGCATTTCCATCCCATGATACATTCAGTTTGAATCCTGTTTGGATCACTTCCTAGTTGTGTGTTCTTTAACCTTTGTGGGTTTCAGTTTCCTCCTCAGTAAAAAGGAAGAGGCTGGAATAGGTGGTCTCTGAGATCTCTTAAAGTTCTAAGTCTATGAACCTATGCCCCTACATTCTCTTTGGGGATGAGTCACCCCAAAGTTACCCATATGTGAAATTAGGAGAATAAGATCAATGCTCTATCTAAATTTGAGGTATGTATTCTTGAACTGTGATTACTGTAGAAATTTGGTGGAGTATATAAGAGGGTCAGAGAGTCTGGAACAGTGAATCTAATTTGTTCCCAACTGGGTCCAAAGCACCAGTGATACAATGGAGAGAAAGAACAGTGAGCCTGGTACCTGAGTTCACCTAGCATATCTGCTGCCATTTCAGCTCATGGGCTTCGAGTTCCTTATGGTGAAATGTAGAGGTTGGACTAGAGGCCTCTGAGGTCCCTTTCAGCTCTTGGCCTAGGGTCCTATGACACAGAAGCTCCATCGAGGCGGGAATTGCAGAGTTTGAAAGGGGCCATTGAGTCTAACTCTTGCCTGAATAGAAATAGATCCTATGTTACACACAAGTGGTCATCCAGGCTCAGCTTGGAGACATCCAATGCCAGGACACCCACTCCCTCCAGAAGCAGATCTGGTGGTTAGGAATGGACATAATAAGACTCCTGATGCCTCTAGAGAGTTGAGGAGATCTACATCAGTCTCAGCTCCAGGGCAGACATCTTTCAAGGAGGTGGGCTTCCTCCAGGGGAAACCTCATCTGTTTGGCAGCCTTCCCCATATACCCTCCCTCCTCCCACACATTTCCTAACTCTATGTTTCCAACTCCTCCAGTCCTAGATCCCCCAGAACAGACAATTCAGCAAGTTCTGTCTTGTGATTTTGAGATGAAAAAAAAAAGAAAGAAAATAGTTTGTCAACATGATGGAATGCTTTTTATCCCATCAACTATTCCTTAATTGCACTCACCAAGGCGATTCCTTTCTTCCATCTCCCAGTGATTTTGTTAATAATATCTAACAGCCTAATGAGGGAAAGGACTTGGCATTTTGTTATGACTTGATAGCATAATGGTAGTGTGACCTGGTGGATAAACAACGCATCTGAGAGCCATGAAGACCTAGCTTCAAGCCTCACTTTTGACACATACTGACTGTGCGACCCTGAGCAAATTTGTTAGCCTGTCTTTGCTCCATACAACTTTTTAAGACCACACATTTCAGAGAAAGTGCTGACCCACTTTCATAGAAGGAGCTTCCTCTTCCTTTGGTTTTCTGCACCAGTGAAATCACAGATACAGTCTCTTTATCTATTCTTGGTAGCATGAACCGAAGAGTCATGTAACCCAAAATTCAAATAGGGAAAAATACCCCAACAAAATTCATGTTGTGTGCATATTTTAAAGAAAATGAACTTCTGAGGAGAGAAAGTCAGGGGAATTTCTTTTGGAGACTTTTTCAGATTTGGGCATGTTTTACCCAATGGTGACTCCATAAAGGTTTGTGACTGATTTCTTAATTAGACAAGAGGCCCAGAAATGAGCTTCTTTTGGTGAATGAGCCAAGGGGCAATATTCTTTCTCTGGTTGGATACTAATATCTAAAGTCCCCTATGGCTCTGCTAGATTGAAATTTTGTCCTATGATTTAGAAAATGCACGTTTTGGGAGGAGTAGTCATAATAGCTAACATTTCTATAATGCTTACTATGTGCCAGGCACTGTGTTCTACAATTATTTACCTTTGTAGTTAATATCTCGTTTATAACGATTGTATCTTTACAACTACAATAGGAGACAGGTGCTATTAAGATCTCCCATTTTACAGATGAGGAAACTGAGGCAGAGAGCAATTTTTTTTTTTCTTAGATAGTAACTTTTACTTAGGATAGCACAGCTAATATATGTCTGAGGAAGGATTTGAACTCAGATCTTCCTGATTTCAGGCCAAGCTGTGCTGTGGGCTATTGAAATAAAAGCAGATGCCAATGAAGTGAGAGGAAACATGGAGTTGTTGAAATGTTCCATTCCTTACCAATAGTGACTCTCACTTAGGACACTTTGTCCTCAGAGGTCCCTTCCTGCTATAGATCCATGATTGTGTCACCTGAACATAATGGAATAGTATTGTGCGGTAAGAAAGAGCAAATATGAGAAATTCAGTGACATTAGGATGAGGTCTCATGGTAAAACATACCTTCAAAGTCCCCAATTTGCAGTCCTGGGACCTGAGATCCAAGTCCTGTTTTTTATGACTTCTGTGACCTTATCATCTCTTTGTATCCCAATTTCCTCTCCTACAAAATAAGAGGCTTGAACCAGCTGACTTCTGAGGTCTTTGTATATATCTATGATCTTATGACTGGTTATTTAACTACTCAGAGACTCAGTTTCCTCCTCTGTAAAATGAGGTTCCTTCTAACATCAGAGTGATGAGTCTCTAAGACAGATATAAGCTAAAAGAACCAGAGACAAAACAACACACACACACACACACACACACACACACACACACAGAGTCACAACAGCAGTGTAAAGGTAAAGAACAAGAAATGGAAACAGAATTGTGTAATTATGATGACCAACCTTGGCACTTTTCACTGGAGAGGCAGGGGACTATGGATATAGAGGGTCGCCTATGCTGTTGAATGTGATTGAAGTGGTGCTTGATTTTACTGAACTTTTTTTTTTTTAAAGCTTTGACATAAGGGAAGCTGTGTGTGGGGAGGGGAGCAGTGAGGGTGATATCCTGAGAAATGAATGTGTCATAAAAAGAACAAAAAGTTTCAATAAAACCTTTTTTAAACAGAAAAAAAGAGTTTGAAACAGAATGTTTGTATACAATAGGTACTTAATAAATGTTGGTGGATTTGAGTTTTATGAAGTAATGCAAAGAGAAGAAGAAAGAGGAAGAAGAGGAGGAGGAAAAAGGAGAAGGAGAAGAGGAAGAAGAAAGAGGAGAAGAAGAAAGAGGAGAAGGAGAAGGAGGAGAAGGAAGACTGGGCGTAAAGACTGTAGTTTGTGACAATCAGATAAAGAAAGTGAATGAGAAGGAATGGACAGAGGACCTTGATGAAGACTGAGAAGGAAGACCTTGAAAGGTGCTATGACACTTTATACATTGAAATTAATTTAAATATAAACATTTACTTATCAAGTTTACCTTTTTATTTTTTGGACCCAATCTGTGATTTCATCAGTATAGGGAAATTGTTTTTAGAGTTCAGGTCTACAACTATTGCAGCTTGCAGTCCTCTACAACTGTCTAGGACTCTAATAAAGTAAGTAACTTGCCCAGGGTCACACAAGATTCCAGAGACATGATTGAACTTGGGGCTCTGAGCTGGTCCTATCCCACCAAAGCACAATACCACTCAATAGCTATTTGTATTGATATTTAATGTTGTTTATTGTTTTATGGAAAGGAAAATGGCTGTCATATACTTGGCCATACCTCTTCTTTCTTTTCTCTCACCCTAATTCCTGTCCCTGGTTTCTGCTCCTTGTTTCCATGTCTCCCTGCAGTCCAAGATCTAGCCCATCCTAGAGAGAATAATTCTTTAAAGGAAAACAACACTGGTGCTGGGTCTAGATCCCACCAGGGACATAACTAGCTGTGTGACTTTGGACAATTTTTTTCACTTTCCTGGTCTCAGTTTCCCTGTGTATGAAATGGGAATGGGCCTCTGTGGTCCTTTTCAGCTCTAGGTTTCTGTTTGTTCCCCTGCTTAGAACTTAAGGGACTGCGGGTGACAGGCCTCCTACAAGGAGAGCCTCGGACGCTGACCAAGGTCACAGAGGGATGGACAGAAGTGACCAGAGGAAAACATCCAACTTAGGATGAGCAAGAATTTTTCTCATGTTACCTGACAGGCAACTCAGAGGAAAAATCCTGGTCTGCCTGCTTGTTGAGAGCACGATAAATCCACTTCTGCCCTTCTGGGGGCTGGGCCTGGTCTGTGGCTTTCTGGGTAGAGGGGACCTAGAGAGCAGGGGCTGGGGTCGGGGCTGAGGGGCGCCCCAGACGCCATGTCCTTATCTTTCCGGGCCCACCACAGAACCCTGTCTCCCTGGCCTTTCCCCCCAAGCCACATGGACTTTCCCACACAGACTGTCTTGGGGGAATCTCATTTGCTGTTAAGGAATAATCCTTGACAAATGCTTCTCATTAAGGAGTCCGCATGAAACAATATCGGGTCTAACGAGGGGGTTAGGCCTTTGAAATATAAACACTAACTACTTGAGGTACCCGGGCACTGGCTTTAATTGAAAATGCCTTGAAAGCAACATTTCCTGGAGAAAAAAAAAAGAAAAGAAAATGAAACCTCACCCCTTCTATTGCTCCCCCTCACAAAAAAAGGGTGGGCAGGGGAGGGAAAGGAGGCCTTCCTCTGTACCAACACTATGGGTTTGGGATTTTGCTTCACTACCAGGAATGGCGGCCATGGGATTGCTACAATTGCCTAGCTCCTCTCCATCCAGTTGTGAGGCAGAGGGAACAGGAAACTCCATTTTGTCATTCCCAGGCTCATCTCTGCCTCAGCTGGTCTCCTGACAGGGGTGGGTTTGCACTGGATGTGGAACTGAAGGTCAAAACTTGTAACCTCTCCTTTCCATACTGTTCAAAATAACCTCCTAGAATCTTGAGACCCATTTTATCTACTAGCATGGCTCCATCTGAACCTTTCTCTAGGCCCCCTTAGGATCATAGGTAGAGACATGAAAGAGACTTTATAAGTCATCTAGTTCAACTGTCTCATTTTTAAAGTTCAGAAAACTGAGTCACAGAGGATAACATCCCAAATCAGTAAGTATTCGAACCCAGGACCTCTGACTTCAAATTCTACACTCTTTCCACAATGTTATACTATGCCTTCCAGGCCTGCAGAGACCTTCAAGGGTGGCTGGAGATGTTTATAGAGAAATTGGGTTTCCTGATTTTTCCCAAGAAGAGAGGAGGGAAGGAATCTTCACTAGTGCCTTAGACTACCAGAGATGATGGGCCTGTCCCAGGGTACAAGGCACTTTCATAGGCTCAGGAAATCACAGATTTAGAACCAGAGCGTACCTTAGAGGCCACTTCCTATGAACCCCTCATTGTTTTAGAGCTAGAAACAGGTCCAGAGAGGGCAAGTGATTAGCCCAAGTCATACACAGCAAAGATTGGAATCCAAGTCCTCCTCATTTAATAAGCCTTTATAAGGTTGTACTTCATGTAAGAGACTTTTCTAGTCAAACTGAGGTATGAATATGGTGGGGTTGAAGTAACCAACCACTTGGATGTTTGCTTTGGGGCATAGAAGGAGGAAAGAGATACTGCTCAATAAGTAAATCTTGCTTCCCTTAATTCTCTCTCTCTTTCTCTGTCTCTTTCCCTCCTCTCTCTCTCTCTCTCTCTCTCCCTCCCTCCTTTCTCTCCCTCCTCTCTTTTTCTCTCTTTATCTCTTTCCCTCCCTCCTCTCTCTCTCTCTCTCTCTCTCTCTCTCTCTCTCTCTCTCTTTCTCTCTCTCTCTCTCTCTTTCTCTCTGATGTTTCTGGACAGTCTCTTTGTTCAACCTGCGTTCTTCCTTTCTGCTCCTGCAGTAAGAGGTTAGAGAAGGAAGAAGGGAGAGAAGGAAGAAAGGAAAGACAAGGAGAAGAGAAAGAAGAGCTGTGGAGAAAGAGGAACAGGAGGAAGGGAAGGAAGGGGTGGGAGGAGAAGGAGGAGGGAGAAAGCAGCCCTGGTGAGAATCTTTTATTCTTTGAAGCACCCAGGCTTCTCATCAGTTGCTCTCCCCTGCTGCTCACAAGAAAGAGCCCAGCAGGCTGAGCCGGGGCTGGTGAGGACAGAGCCCAGCCCACATTCTGGCTGGTGGGAGCCCAATACACACTGTCTTGGTTGGGATGACTTGGACTCGCCAGGGGGCCCTGGGCTAGTGCCTGTTATTTTGAATAGCTGAGGGTGATAGAAAAACAATCCCAGAAATCTTTTCTTATTTTTTTGGTGGGGAGAGAGGATCTGAAAATCTGACCTTAGTGAAGCCAGACAGTGAGGCCATCTGAGATTGTGGAGGAAAAATAGAAGGACTCTGGGGGCATTCCAGAAACCAGCTCAGCCTGACTGTGGAATCTGAGTGTGAACTGAAGGAGGGCTACATCTCAGCAAGTCAGGGCCACTTGGTATTAGGAAATAGGTTTGGTTTGAATGCAAAGATGAGCTCATGGGACCATTTATAGGCCAAGAGCTTTTTCTTCCAGAGGGGACAGGTGACCCGGTCCCAGCAACACCCATCTCTGACGTGGTTAATCATAGCTTAGAGGTCAGCCCATGATTCTCTGGCTTTAAGGTTTCTAAAACACTTTCCTCACAGGGGCTCTGAGAGGTGGGTAACCACTGAACTTGATTTGGCCCCATTTTACAGATGAAGAAATTGGGCTTCAAAGAGAGATTATAAGAAGATAGACTTAGAGCTAGATTGGACCTCAGAGGTGGTTGAGTCTGATGCCCTCATGATGCCAGGGCATGGAGGCCCTGGAAATGAAGTGATTTGTTCAAGATCACACAGGTGGTAAGAGGTAGAGTCTGATTTTGAATACAGGGCCTCTGACTCTATATGAAGCTTGATGAAGTAATTTGTCCGTAATAAGAGATGAACGTGTATGATGGGTGAGTTAGACAGACATGACAGACAGGTACACAGGTAGAGAAATAAATAGTTAAGGAGATAGAAGATAGATAGATAGCTAGACAGGTAGATAGAGAAGTAGATAAATAAAAAGTAGCTAGATGACAAACATATAGACAGGTAGATAAATAAGTAGTCAGATGATAGGTAGATAGATAAATAGATAAAAACATAAGTAAATAGATGGTAGATAGGTGAATAGGATAGATACATACATACATAGGTCAATAAGTAGATAGATAATAGGTAGATAGATAAGTAGACAAATAAAACATAGATAATAGACAGGTGGGTAGCTAGATAAGTAGATAAATAGAAAGGTAGATGATAGGCACATAGATAGGTAAATAAGGAGATAGATGACTAGACAGATAGGTAGATAAATGAAAGGTAGATCAGTAATAGATAGGCACATAGATAGGTAGTTAGATAAGAAGATGAGCAAGTAGGTAGACAGTGGATAGGTAGATAGGGAAAGTATTTATCAAACACTGACTATGTGCTAGGTACTGAGCTACTAAATGTTGAACAGGAGGATTGAGATTCAGACATTCTGCCTCCTGACTGCAGCCCTGGAGCTCTCCACTCCACCCTCACTGACATTGCCTCACTCCTCCACCACAGGCTGAAGGGACACTTTGTGTCCAGGTAGTAGAAGGAGGAGAATTGACCTGTGAGGAAATTGAACCAGAAAGTTGGTCTTGTTTATAGTTAGTGTAGGGCAGTAAAGACCTAAACCTGGCAGCCGGAGAATCTTGAGTTTTATGCCCACCTCTGATGCTTTTGAGTTAGACATCTAAGTTCTGTGGATCTCAGTTTCTCTCTCTCTAGAATGAGAGGGCTGGACTGGATGTCCTCTTAATCTTGGTTTCCTCAGCTTGTAAAACGAAGACAGTCCTCAAAACTGCCCCATGAAGTATATAGAGAAGGACTATTCTTCTCATTTAACAAAGGGGGAAACCCAAGCCCGGAAAAGTAAAGCAAAATTGTTCAGCATGAGTGTGGTAGCTGACATTAGAACTCAGAAATTCTGATGTCTTGGTCCAGTACCTTTAGTGCCCGTGGGGTAGAAGCTGTCTGAAATGATGGATGGAGAATATTTGGAAATCCTTAAAGTGCTATTTAAGTGTTAATTATTATTAGAAGTAACATGTAGGTAACTATAGCTAATGCAGGCATTAGAAGGCTTTCATTTTCTGAGCTCCACCGTGTAGGTATTTGGAAGAGTGCTAAGATAATAAGCCTTGTTAACAAGCCTCCTTTTTTTTTCTTTTTGGACCAGATCAAAAAGACTAGACCTTATTGGTAGAGGGAACTCCTGGTGTGGGAATACTTTCTCCACCAAAGCAAGTCAATATCTGTTGCCATTAGCCCTGATAGGTTAAGTGACTTAGCTAGGGTCTGCAGTTAGCATGTCTCTGAGGCAGGATTTAAATCCAGATCTTCCTACCTTTCAATAGACATCATAATCAATTCCAATTTTTAGGGCCTCTCAGTTGACAAACTTATTTTTTTTCTCTTTAGCTTCTCACAATATCCCATTATGAAACAGGTTGGATCACAGTGTGTCCCAAGGAGGATAACTAGGTAGGGAAAGGACTCTAACTCATGCCACATGAAGATTGGTTGAAGGAAGAAGAGAGAAGGGGAAGAATGCCATGATGTAGTGGAAAGGAGATTGATTCAGATAGACAACACCTGGGTTCCAGTCTTTCCATTGACACCTACTATCTTTGTGACCTTGGATACCTTTTTCTTGGCATCGTTTTTCTCTTTTGTAAAATGAAATGGTTGAAAGATGGATCTGGTCCAGCCACATCTATGCTCCTCTTTCTGAAGGGGATGTTGATGGCTACCTTCAAATATCTGAGGGGTGGCCATGAGGGGGTAAGAATTAGTTAAGAGAAGTTAGACTTGTGTGATTAGAGTGATCTAAAAATAGAATGGGCTGCCTTTAAGAGTAGTAGGTGACCTCTCCATGGAAGTCTTCGAGCAAAGACTGGATGGTAGAATTCTTGTTCAAGTTTAGGTCAGATGGATGGCTGTTTAAGTCTCTTCAAGCTTTGTGATTTTCGTTTTTTATTTATTATTTTAATTTAATAAAATTATTATTTTATTTATTATTTATTTATTATTCCCGTGTGATAGAAGATATTATCCATTATTACAAATTACTCATGGTGAATGCTCGGCCCAAGAATAGACTTCTAACTCCCAGGTCCCATATTTCTTTCCAAAGCTCATTACTTTTCCTAAGTGTTCGACTATGAACATTTCCTCCCTCCCTCCCTCCCTCCCTGCCTTCCTCTCTCCCTTCCTTCCTTCCTTCCTTCCTGCCTTCTTCGCTTTCTCCTTTCTTCCCTTCCTTCCTTCCTTCCTTTCCCTCCCTCTTTGTCTTTCTTAAAATAATAATAAATCTCATAATAAGCAAACTAATGTACAACTAGGGGATAGCATTATACATAAAATGCTTAGTAGTGGTTTATAGCTTCAGAATATCTTAAATCAAGAGTGTTCCTAGAAACCACCAGAAATTTGCCCATGATCTACCAACACTTGTCAGCTTGCCATGACAGGCATGTGTGTGTGTGTGTGTGTGTGTGTGTGTGTGCTTGTGTCTCTGCAGACAGGTTTGCCAGGAAAGCATTTCACTGGAACTCATTTCCATCAGCACCTTGGAGTGCTCATGTAATAGGCCTCCCTAGATTACACCTTCCCTTAAATAATGGGTGGGCGTGTCTCAAATGTCTCAGAGATTTTTGCCTGCTTTAGAAAAGTGATCTCAGGAGGCTAAGAATCCAGCCTTTTGGGGAGAGGATAAGGTGGGGGATGAGGAGGGAATACTGACAGGGGTGGGAAGTAGAGATCCCAGGGAAGATCCTACCTTCTGATGTGTATGATGGTAGGCTATGACTACTCAGTTCATATAAGTGGGCAGTTGCATGGAGATTCCATCTCTCTCTTAAAATCTTATTCATAACATCCTAGATTTAGAATTGAAAGGGACCCGCAAGGCCATCTAGTCTGACTTTTTCGTTGTATAGATGAGGAAACCAGAACCCAGGGAAATGGAATTCTTTTTAACATCACCTTCAATTTCAAATTTATCCCTCCTCACTCTCCTCTCCACTGAGTCAAAAAATAGAACAACTTCTAACAAAAAATAGAAAAAGAAGGGGGAAAAGGCAGGTTAGCAAAAACTAACTAGCCCATCAGTCTGGTACTCTCATACATCTGACAGTTGATACAATGTTCCACACCCCCACTCCTCCTGCTTGAGAGAAGGGGGCATTCTTTTGTCTCTTCCTTGGGACTAGGCTTGGTCCTTATAATTACACGGTTCATTTTCTGTTATTTTAGTTTTTTCTATTTATCCCATGGGAGTCAAATATATTATCTTCTTTGTTTGGTTTATTTCATTTTGAGTCAGTTTATGTAAATATTTGTATGGGACTGGACTTGTGATTTTACTGGTCAGGAAAGGCATTCCACCTACCAATCCTGGTTGGTACTTTCTCTGCAATTTAGAATTTTAAAGTGTACTGGGGTTAGGGGAATATTGCAAATGTTTATCAACCGGCTGTCTGAAAATAACAACTGCAGCAACATCAACAAACAAACATGTACACACAACAGAATTTTAAATTTAATTTGTGTAATTAATGTTTTCTCCATTACTTTCTTAATAAAATGAGGAGTTTGGAACATGCCCATATTACCTCATATGGAGGCTTCTCTGAGTTTTCCTACCATGTAGTCAGAACAGATTTTTTAAAAACTACCAGACTGACTCTCTCTTTCTTATATTCTCTTTCTTGTTGAGTTCACCAGGTAAAGATAAGAGTTCAGTCACAACTTAGGCACCATGAGCTGAACTGAATGAGAATTGAACCAGAGTGGGAGGGAGTAAAGGGGTAAGGAAGTCTTCTTTCTTTTCCCAGGTCTTCTTTCCATCCTGTTCTTGGGTGTTTATCTTATTCAATTTTGTTGACCTTCTAAGTTTTAGGTGCTGATAGTAATCCCCACTGGACTTGGGAGTTCAAACCATGATGATCTTATAACCTAGATTCCAGGTAGGATGTTGCCACTAGCTAGTTCAGTAGGGAAGACATGAGAATCTAGGGGGCTTGAACTTGGGCCTATGGGGACTAGGTTTGGACTTGGAACTTGGGCCATGTGTCATAATTACTAGATTTAGAGCCGAGAGGGATTGCTTCTTTTGGCTAAAATCAAGTGGAGGTTGAGGGAGACCTTAGAGATCATGTAGTTGAAAAACACTCCTCCTACATTTTACAGATTAGGAAACAGAGTCCTAGAGAAGTGACATGATATTGAATCTAAGACCTTCTCTCCATTTTTTATTTTAAGAGAAGTGACATGATATTGAATCTAAGACCTTCTCTCCATTTTTTATTTTAATCTGCCTCTCTTTTCATGCTCCTCTGAATTTTTCATATTCTTTGTGTCTCTGGGAGGACTCATGTCTGAGGGTATTGCTGGCTGCCAGCTCCGCCAGGAGAAATAAAATATGTTTAAGAACTTAATTTCTGTAATGAAATTGAGATACCATTTATGTTAGGTGGGATACAAAAAATGAAAGCAACAGTCTTTTTTCAACAGAATTCATTGTTAATTCTGGGGAGGAGGGAAGATAAGACATATAGACAGATGTCTGAAAAATGATGTAATTTGATAAAAGCCAAGTGTTGCAAGAAATATGGGTGAGTAGAAATTATTTTCATCTGGGAAAGGATCAATGCAGCCAGACTTCCAGGAAAAGCTAGGCTTTGAAAAAAGTCAGTCAATGACTAATCGAGCACCTACTATGTGCAAAGGTTTGGACAGATTTGTTAGGAAGATAATTTTGGTGAATGTATGGAAGATGTATTGGAGAGGGAGAGAAATCAGAGGCTGGAAGACTATTATTATATATAACCCTAAAGGGGAGATGTGATGACTTAGAAGAGGAAATAACTCACACCTGCATAGAAATGGCTCAAGTTTGATTGGGCCTAATTTGGGTTGGAAAGTACAGATAGTGATTATTTCCACAAAGAGGCAATGTGGAGTAGTGGGCAGAGAAGTAGACTAGGAGTCGGGGAGGTATGGACCCTTGGTTTGGAGTTCTGGTTCTGATACTTGTATTTCAGGTCAGACAATCAAGCTTTCTGAGACAGTTTCATCTGCAAAATGGGGTCAATTATATTTATACACTCTGCTTTCCCTTCTCCATCCCCAACTCCCATGGCTAGGCATCCTATGTGCTAAACACTTTGCAAATGGTAAAGAAATGCAGAACATGTAGGATTCAATTATCCTGTTCTAAAATATTTAAGAATAGAAAGGCCACATAGCATTTTACCCAGCAGCCCCCACTCCCACCGACCAGCTGAGTGCTAAGTGGGCTTTAATGGGTAGAATGCATCGTGAGGATGAAATTCGAGACTTAAATTGTAAATGAAATTCGAGACTTAAATTGTAACTTCAGTTTGTTGGCTGATAAGTCCATTTGAAAATTTCCAATACCAAAGAACTTTTTTTTAATTGTCTGAGTGCTTTCATTGGCTGGAATGCAAGCTGCCCTTCCTTGGAATTTCCAGGGAAATGCGTAAAATGGGTAGCTGGATTCTAAAATGAATGTGCCACAATGTATCATTTTCATAGTATTCAGGGCTCCAGGCCAGAATGTTGCTCTGTCTTTCTGCCCAATTTGGTTAGTGTAGCCAAATGGTTATGGCAACGGACTAGAAATCCAGGGAGGGTAGCACTGTGCTGGTTTGAATTCTGAAATCCCTGAAAGTTGCAATTGAATCTTATTTTGAGAGGCAACATGGGAGAGAGCAGAGGTATCAAACTTAAATCGAAATTAAGACCATTAAGCCTTACATAAGGACCTCTGTAGACCCACATTGACTTAGAAAACCACACACATTTATATAAATACATATGCACACATATACATGCACACATGTGTATATATAGATGTGTGTATATAATATACATATATGTATGTGTGTATATACACACACATGCATACACATATGCACATAGACATACATACATGTGTGCATAATATACATATATACATATATAACATATATAAATACACCAACCCATTAAAATGAGATATGGGCTACATTTTAATATGGTCTGGCCCAAACTTAGGTATGTTATGGGCTGTTGCAATTTCTATCCCTGGGCAGTGTATTATAGGACACCAAAAAGGGCACTGGGTTTTGAGTCAGAGGTCCTGAACTAAAATCCCAACTCTTCTATTTACCAACTGTATGACTCTGGTCAAGTCCTTTTCCTTCTCTGGGTACCAGACTCCTCATCTCTTTGTTTGTGACCTCAGATTTTCATTCTTGATAGTTTCTAGTTCCTCCTGGGTTGACTCACCCCTCAGAATTTTAACATATGGGATTTCCCTTATTATCTCTTCTTTGCTACTGAAATCTACTGTTCAATTCCTTGTATTACTCACCTTCTATAACATGAATTTTAAGACAGAGATATTATTCCTCCCAATGTTCACATCATTTTACTTCATTCATCAATACGTCCTTATTGGAATACACTCCCTCCTTATCTTGTCTCATAGGATCCCTTTCCTTCAAGACAGCCCAAGCACCATCTTCTGAATGAAGCCTTCCCTGAAGCTTCTAACCACTACTACCCTCCCTCCTGAGCTACATTATATTTATATATATATATAACATTTATTACATATTATTTATATTGTATATTATTTTATCAATTTTATTTTAAAATTTAATTTTTGCTAAAATGTCAGTTTCTTTAATTTTATCATTTTATCAATTTTTAATTACATATTTATATATATTTGTATTTCTTCACTTTGCATATTTTTGTTGCATTTCTATAAGGACTTCTCTTCCTCATTGGAATATAAGTTCTTTGTGAGTCAAACCTTTTACTCTTTATATCGGAATCCCTGGGTTTCTAGCACAGTCACTGGCATATAGAAGGTCCTTGATAAATGCTAATTGATTATAATTGGTCAGAATCAGATCCAAGATAATAGGTCCTCTCCTTGTTTTCTCCTTTTGAAAGATGAAATGATTATTAAGAGAAGTGTGGCAGCGAGAGAAGTTTGATGGGTATTCAGAGGACTGAAGTCCTTCCATCATATCTGTACGATAGCTCCAAGCTTAGACTTGTGATGTTTCTTATATTTCTCCCTTTTTTTTCTTTTTCTGTCCAGGTGAACTTCAGTATGTTTCCAGAAAAGTTTCATAACTTTTCTTTTTTCTTCTGTTGATCTTTACTCAAATGCTGTCTGCCATGACATTTTTCCTCCTCTAGATTTTCTTAAATGAATATATCTTAAAATATGCTACTCTTCCCGCTTCCTTCCTTTGTCAGTTCTGAAATTTAAAAGTCATAGCTAATAGAATCATACACCTAGAGTTGGAAGGGCCTTTTCATCATTTCAGTCAAGTCCAATTCTGCATGATCTCATCTGGGGTTTTCATGTCAAAGATACTGGAGTGGTTTGCCACTTCCATCTCCAGCTCATTTTACAGATGGGGAAACTGAGGCAAACAGGGTTAATCGACTTTTCCAGAGTCCCACAACTAGTAAGTGTCTGAGGCCAGATCTGAACTCAGGTCTTCCTGACTTTAAGTCTGATGCTCTATTCACTGCTCTGTCTAGCTGGAGGGGACTCCTGATGCCCTCCAAACCAACCCTATCATTTTTACAGATGAAGACACGATGTTATGGTCTATGGTTATACAGGTAGTATCAGAGATGGGATTTGAATCCAGGTCCTCTGACCCCAGAGCCAATGCTCTTTCTATTCCTTTCAAATAAGGTATGCCCTTGCAAAGTCATACTAGTTATTTTTCTTAGACCTATCTCTTTACACTAGGATCTCTAGTCAGTCATGTAGTGGGCCTGGGGTCAAGAAGCCTGATTTAAAATCTGGCCTCAGAAATTCGCTAGCTGTGTGACCCTAGGCAAGTCACTTAACTTCTGTCTACCTCAGTAGGTAATAATAGTACCTACTCCCAGGGTTGTTGAAAGGATCAGATGAGTGATAGAAATGGTAACTATGATGACGATGGTGATAACATCCGAGACCAGGTATTTTATTGCTGACTTCTTTCCTGGATTTTATCACTGGTCAATTTCTGAATATTTCTATTTTTTTCCTTCTCCCTCCCCCATCCCCTGCCAACATCACACCATAGCTATCTAGTTTGATAAAAATAAGAGTTGATGCTTCTCCCTCCATCTACTCTTTTAGTTCAGAACCCTATTGATGAGATTTGTGAATCTCAAAGCATATTTCTACATATATCTATATCATCTATATGGGAAGGGAAAAAAAGCATTTACATGGAGTCTATTAAGCCAGGCACAGTGCTAAGTGCATTACAAATATTATCTCATTTTATTCTCAGAACAATGCTGGGAGATAAGTGCTTTTATCTCTTTTTTACAGTTGAGGAAACTGAGACAAGAGGTTACACAGCTAGAACTTAGGTGTTCCTGACTCCAGGCCAAGAACTCTATCTACTGTGTTACTTAGCTCTCTCTAAGAATATATCTGTGTCTATGTCTACATCCATATCCATGTCATATTCCCATGACTATTTCTTTCTCTGTCTCTACACGTTTATTAGGTGAAATCTATTCTTTGTCAAGAGCTGGTAAATCCATGGTTCAGAAATTTGAGCAAAGGTGGAGAACCTTTAGTCTAATCCTTGAATGATATGATCAACTGTTTTATTTCATCTGTCCTTGAAACAACTACCTTTACTATTTATAAGTGAAAAAAGCTGAGTTATGGGGTCCCCCCCAAGTTTGTGCCATCCATCTGTGATTGAGACTTTAAAAGTAAAAGAATAAAAATTAAAGAGTTGTGAACATGAATTAATTGGATAATTTTAAAAAGAGAGTTCTAACAGTTGATGATATTCAGCCCCATAGTCCAAGTGAATAGTATGAAAGGAGTAGTATGTTTGTATTAACTCTTACCTCTGAACCTACTGACCTCTGCCTCTACCTTTGTCCACCTTTCCTTATTCTCTCCTTTTTTCTTTCTTCACATTTTTGTCTTCACTCTTCTCTCCCTACTTCTCCTGTCTTTTTCCATCCTCTCTTGGAACTTTTCTCCTTCTCCTTTAGTCTTCACTCTTAATTCTCTCTTTCCCTTAACTACCCAACATATGAAATGAAGTTATATTTTAAACCATTGCTTCTCTTAACTACAGTTTTCCATTCCCTGTTATTTGTTAAAAAATTGAATTTATTTAAATGCAAATTAAAACAATCACCTCATACCTAATGTGCTGGAAAATGACAAATGCTGGAAAGGATGTATAAAAGCAGGGACAGAAATGAACTGATCTAACCATTCTGGAGAATAACTTAGAACGGTGCCCAAAGGACCATAAAATTGTTTATACCCTTTGACCCAGTAATACCACAACCAATATATTTCAAAGATCAGAAAAAGGAAAAGGACCTATTTATGTACCAAAAATATTTATAGCAATTCCTTTTGTGGTAAGAAATTGGAATCTGAGGAAATCCCCCAGAATTGAGGAATGAATGTACAGATTGTGGTATATAATTGTGATGGAATACTGATATGCTATAAGAAATGACGAGAAAAACCTTGGAAGACCTATGTGAACTGATGCAGAGTGAAATGAGGGGAATGAGATCACTGCACACAGTAACAGAAATATTGTATTGATGATCAGCTGGATCAATAGCTGTACACTTAATCATAAGCACATGTTGAATCAGCTCTCTGTCTGCCTGCCTCTCTCTGTATCTCTTTAATAAGAAAAACTCCGGAAGTTTCACAGATTTAGAGTAGCAAGGAATAGGAGTGGGACAAAGTGTTATGAGATTTTAAAAGGGGAAAAATCCTTCTTGAATGGGAAAGAGCCTTATCAAAGTTATAGAAGAAGGAGCACAACTTGGGTCTTGTAGGATGGCCAAAATTTCAAGATGCAAATAAAATTTGTGCGTGGGATAATATTCCAGAGAGAAGGTATAGTGTAAGCAAAGGCATGGAGTGGGGAAAACACAGCCTAGGAATATCAAATTGACCAGTTTTGTTGGAATGGATGACTTATGTTGTTAGAGACGGAAATTTGCAAAGAGGCAGATTTTGACTTGTTATAAGGTTGTCATTTGAGGGAAGGATTAGAATTGACACAAGGAAAAATTTTATCCTAATTAGGATTGATCCTATAAGCTTCAATGCCAAGCTAAGGTGTGGATACAAGAGAGTGAACATTAGAGCTTTGCTTTTGGAAGAGTCACTTGGGAGAAAATACAGAATAGGTTGAAGGGAATGAAGATCAGAGGTGGCAAGGCCTGTTAGGGGGCCCCTCTTTTGAAAGGCAGACAGCTGTTCAAGGAAGTGAAAGGGGCCAGTAACTGCCTGTAATTGGTAGTTATTCCACCCCCACCCCTGGCCAAAAATATATTTTTGATGCTGGTGATTATAGTTTGTCCCAGCATCAAGTGTCAGCCCCTGAGTAGGTTCATAACTGACCAGAGAGAAGTTTCTGAAAAAAGAAAGAAATAGAGGGGTGTGTTTGGTATGAAGTGTTTGAGTGACAAGTTATGCAATTATCTGCAATTAGAGAGATTGTTTTTGATGAGTCAATGAGGAAGAGTGACTGAGGAGGGGTGTAGGTAGCATAGAAAACAGTGGTTTGGGAGGCCCTACTGTAACCCTTCAAATGTTGGCATTATGGGGCTAAAAAAAGAGTAGGTCCCAGGGTTCATAGGATAATAGCTCTAGAGATGTCTGGTACCTCAGAGACTGTCTAGTCAAACTACTTTACAGTTGAGAAAACTGTGGCTCAGAAAGGTTAGGAGGGATTTTTTATAAATGTAGTATTGACAAGATGAGACTTGAGGACCTTTTGGATGTCTCAGCAAGAGGTGAGAGAGTTGGGAGACGAAGCAGATGTTATAGGATTATAGATTTAGAGTCAGAAAGCAATTTGGTGATATCCTTGTCCCACTCTTTCATTTTACAGGTGAGGAAACTGAGGCCCCCAAAGTTACACAAAATAAAAATACTGATAATTGGAAGTACTGTGGAAATTCATAGGAATTTCCATTTCTGTGGGACTTTTCTTGGACTTTTCTTGACTCTTCTTGGAACAATTACCTTTGGGCCCGTCAACCTTTCAGAATCTATTTCTTCATCTTTAAAATGGGAATGATCCAGAGTTGTAAGGAAAGCACTTTGCAAACTTTGAGCATTATAGATTGTGAGCTATTGTCATCATCATCAAGGTTATTTCAATTTTCTCATCCCTTTTGATGTGTTTCAAACAGAAACAATCAAAGGAATATTCTACAAATATTCTTTTATACTTAACAATTTGTGGATGAAAAGACTGTTTTTTGTATCAGAGCAATGGGATGTAGTACTCTGTGTAGACCATTACCCTGCCATGTATTCCTACTTATGGAATAGTTCCTCAGATGGCAGTGTCTGTTCTTAGGGTTTGAGGATGCTTCTGTGGGGTCACGCTTCTAACACTTATAACTCACAAGCCCCTACTGGTGTACACTTCCCCTTAGCAATCAGCCAGTAGACTTAATTAGCTCAAAGCAACATCATTTACTGAAATGACAGTGAAAATAGTAGCTACAAACATCCCTTCCTTCCACAAACCTAGTGATATAGTTTCCCACAAACACACCCAGCATCGATAGGAAGTGTAGGCACAAACTTAGATTATAATGGTAGAGTGATACACATGTAAGGAACATATATGTGCCAAGGCAAGTCACAACAATGGAATCATTTCTCTCCTCGCGTAATCTTCTTGAAACTCTGCTCTGAATTGTTTAGCTGTGCTCCCAGGATCTGCCCCTCTTTTGATAACCAGCTCTCTTCTCTGCTGCTGGAGGTTACATTCCTTGAAATGAGTGACTATCTCTCTGTTTCTGTGTTTTTCTGTATTTGTGTCTGTTTGAAATCTGTGGCTCTGCTTCCTGCTGCAGGCAGTATCTTTCTACTGGTCAAGCATCTCTCATTCAAAAGCCACATACCTTATGGAAAAAGGGTCTAAGTAGCTTGGAGACTGTGAATATTTGGTATAAAACATCTATTAAAAACTTCATTTTTAGGTTTTTATGGGTCAATGTTAATGACTGAATGATTGTGGATGACATTGGGGATATAGTAATGCTCTGATATAGAATAATTTATTGATTGAGTTCTCAAAGATATATGGAGGTCTATATTTGTGTCATGGGAACTTGACATCTCTCAATTTATTAAAGATATCAAGTTTCTGCCAATTTCTAGAGCCTGCAGTGTTTTAGGGCATAGCATCAATTACCTTGAATAGTTGGTATTGATCAATAGTTCAAGATCCTCTAAGATGACCCTTCTGTAATTTGGGGTGGTCAAAACCTGCTCCAGAATTGCCCCCATTTCTACAAACCTGTACAACTTGGTCATTTGTTCAACATTCCTTTGTTGAAACATTGATTGAGTTGATGTGGATGTCACCCATGGATGGCTTTTTAATTACATTTTTGGATCATAGTCATTTCCTAGGAGGTAATGCCATAAGGAGGTAACCTACTTTGAGTTACATGTGGCAATTCTTTTGGTGTTTAGCTGTTACTGTCCTTGATTATTGCTCAATAAAATTATGTCAGCTTGTTAAAAAATGTTTCTGTAGGTTTTTGCCCATTCATTATATGCTCTGAGAATGTCTATTATTCTTCTTTCCTGTTTTTAATGAGGAAATGTTAAATCCTTCTGTTTGAAAGTTAGGGTGATAAGTCCTATGTTTTGTTGGTAATGCGTGGGTTTTGTATGTACAAGAGTATTTATAGCAGCTCTTTTGTGGTGGCAAGGAATTGGAAACTGAAGAAATGGTTGGTAATTTGGGACTGGTTGAACAAATTATATATAAATATGATGGAATACTACTGTGCTGTAAGAAATGATGAAGGGGATGGTGTCAGAGAAAACTGGAAACTTGTGTGAACTGTTGATGCAGAGTGAAGTGAGCAGAACCAGGAGAGAAAAAAAAGGTCAGAATAATGATATTTCAGGGATGAACAATTTTGAAAGATCTGGGAATTCTGACACAAAGGTCAGGCCCAAGCTCAGTTACAGAGAAATCTTTGTGAGACAGGCTGCTGACCTCCTGATGGAGAAGGGATTAGAGAGGACATGATCAATGCAGGAATTGGTTTTGCTTGGCTGCTTGTGTTTGTTCCTATGGGTTTGTGACTTGGTATCAGGAGTTTTGTTCTCCTTGCTTTCTAAGTGTGAATGTGTGTATAGGGATGCGAATAGGAAGATGGGAGGAAGAGAAGGTAGATTTTTCTTTGAAAGTACAATTTAATTTTAAAATATTGGATGGATCTCTGTTAGGATACTTTCCCAATTTGTAACGGTTCCCTTTCCATTCCCAAATGTGCACATTAAGACTGGCATCACATTAAAGGTTAATTACTTTAAATGTCTTCTTCCTATTCAGCTTTGATTTCAGGATACCAACAAGTCTCAGACAGCTAGGTGAGTGCTGCTAGGATAGAGTGCTGAACCTGGGGTCAGGAAGACTTAAGTTCAAATCCATCCCTGGACACTTACTGCCGTGTGACCCCAGGCAAGTCACTTAACCTCCGTTGGTCTCAGTTTACTCATCTCTAAAATGGAGATAACAGCTCTTACTTCCCAGGGTTGTTGTGAGGGTCAAATAGATAGTATTTGTAAAGTGTTTAATACTGTGCCAAGTCTGGCACATGGTAGGCACTTAATAAATAAATGCTGATTTCTATCTTCTTTCCTCCCTCCCTCCCTTCCTCCTTTCCTTCCTTTCTCTCTTTCTCTCTCTCTCTTTCTTTCTTCTTTTCTTTCTTTCTTTCTTCTTTTCTTCCTTTCTTCCTTCCTTCCTTCCTTCCTTCCTTCCTTCCTTCCTTCCTTCCTTCCATATTCAGCCACAGCTTAGGAGGTAGGGATAAGATCTGAAGTTTTACTGGTGTTGGGAACTGTTGGATGAGGAAAATTCTCCTCCTTTTCTACAATGTAGAACCTTAGAGAGTTACCTCAGGTGACTTGCTCAGGGTCACATAGTCAGTATGTGAGACAGTGCAAGCTGTCCTAACTCTGAGGTCAGGTTTTTATTCTCTCAGGTCCCTCAACCTCTCTAATTGAAGATTTTCATTGACCAAAGGTTCTTCAGCTTGCCCTTCTCACGTTTTAGTCCTTTAATTCCTTGTTTCCTCTAAATCTAGAGATTTGGAGAGGAAGTTATTTTTCAAAAGTGCCCTGCTGTGGTCAGCAATATGTTGTGTGATTTGGAGGTAAAGATGACTTTGACAAAAAAATGGTGTTGCCTGGAAATGATGAGATTTGTACCTAAAAATGAGAACAGAAACCACGGGAAACATTTAAATATAAAAAAAAATCCAACAAGAGTACAGGGATGGCATGGTATCCAAATGGAAAAAGAGGTCATGTGAGACAGGGAGAGGAAAATCTGATATGATACGGTGTTGGTACATGCTGAAAGCATTCGAAGTGTCGGTCCAACTGGTGCATCCTTGCTCACGTCAGTGGTTGGTGGCATCTGCTCTGCTTTGTAGCAGCTGGAGGGATTGGCATTTCTGATTTGTTCTGCTATATCTTTCTTTCTTTTGATCACCATAACAGAAGGAAAACCATTCCTTTATCCTGTGCATAAAGCTGATCATCACAAAAATTTTGGATACAATCACCCTGCTACTCTGTGCTACCTCACCTATTTCTTTAGTGGCATTTTCTCACCAACTAAGGCAATAATGCAATCAGTTGGTATATCATCAGAGCCCAATTTCACAGCATTTCAGGTTTCCTTCTACACTTTCACAGTTACCATAACACTCTCAGAGCCCACGAAGTCTCCATTGTAGACTATCCTTGCTGGCATTTCCCCATCTTGCTGTTTCCCTTCTCCTTGGTCCCCAGCATGAACAGTGGTTTGGATTTTGAGGGGGTAAGTATAATATTTTAAAATAGTTGCAATTATATTCAATACTCAGAATCTCCCAGGTGTTGAAATAAAGATCTAAACAAACAAACTCCATACACTAGCAGAAGAAATTAAAATCGTGTGGGATCAACATGAGTCACATTTTCTCCCTGTCACTCTCCCTGCTCTTGGAGTTGTACCAAGGACACATTATTAATATCATCATCATCTTCACCATCCTTGTTTCTTGACCTCAGTGGACTGAATGAATAGCCATGATTAGAGGTTACAGGGATGTAGATTTTGGCTTGATATAAAGAAAAATTTCCTAACATTTTCAAAGTTTAGTTGTTTTAGATTTTTGTGACCCCACTTTAGGTTTTCTTGGCCAAGATACTGGAGTAGTTTGCCATTCCTTTTCCAGCTCATTTTACTGATGAGAAACTGAGACAAGCAGGGTTAAATGACTTGGCCAAGGTCACACAGCTAGGAAGTGTCTGAGGCCATATTTGAACTCATGAAGATGAGTCTTCCTGACTCCAAGCCTCCCTGACTCTGTGTACTAGCTGCCCCTTCCTAACATTTATCCTTATTCTAAAGCAAAATGGGCTCTAAAAATGATAAATTTACCATAATTGGAAGTGTTGAAGTGGCAGATAGATTTCTCTTTGTGAAGGATATTGTCAAGGCACATCCTCATCAGATATGGGGTGTATATTCCTCACTCCTAGATTTCTTCTATCTCTGACAGTCTAAGGTTTAATTGCAGAGAGATTAGCCTAGAGCTGGTCAGGACATAGAGACTAGGCCACTTGAGAATCAGACTTTGGCTCTTTTCAGGAGGTTAGTGCCATCCAACTCAGCAGGACTTCCAACATTGGCCTTGGTGCCATGTCCTCTGCAGGCATCTACTATGCTCTGGTCTCTGGACTCTTCCCATGGTTACAGGATCATTGTTTTAGAACTGGAAAGAATCTCAAATACCATCGGGTCTAACCCTTTCATTTTGAAGATGAGGAAACTGAAGTCTACACAATGACTTACTCAAGTCTACAAGTGACTTACTCAAAGTCACACAGGTTTTAAGTATTAGAGTCAGGGCTTGAACTAAGCTCCTGTCACTCCACTTCCAGCTCTCCAGAGTATCTCTTTCCCTGCCTTTGTGTCAAATGCAGCTCAAAGTTAATTTGGTAAAGTTGGTCACGCACATGCTGGGCATCCATGATGCTAAGTAAGCATAGGCATGACTGAGGTGGGAAGCAGGCAAAATGGTTTTGTGTTGTCTCAAGACAAATCCTACTAATTTTTGACTGAGTGATGGTGAAGAACTTCCTGATTCCTTATTTTTTTTATTAAAATATTTCTGACAGCTGATGATAGATGGACTCAGACAGCAGCTGAAAAGAAAAAAACTTTTGCTGAATAAACAATTGTTGAGGACTGCTTTTACCCAAGGTGGATTGTTTCCTCTCAGTTTGTCTTGAAAACTCACAAATCCTCCCCATTGTCTAATCTTATGAGAGCAAAACCTGTCACAAACTTTCCCGACAGCTTGCAGATGCTGTAAAATACCCCAGGCTCCCCAGCAGAGTGATTCAAACACCCCATGAGAACAAAAGAATTTGTGTACAAATAATACAGTAAAAACAAGAAAGTGGAAAGACGTGAGAAACACCAAGCATGTCACTGGATAGCACCTCCAGACAACAATCAAAGTAAATTCCTTAACAACAAAATTCTGGGTTGGCACCCAGAATGGTGAAACCATCCCACCTTTTGATCTGTATATAGGACTGCTTAGCATCTTCTGGAGCCTGCTTCCAAGCTCAGAGAAACTGTTTCCAAGCCTGAACTAATCAATCATCCCAAACCATTCCCCTAATCATCAGGCTCTCTACTCCCCATCTGACCACCATGGAAGTGGTCTTGGAACCTGAGAGGTTAAGTGATTTTCTCCAGGATGGTAGATGCTATGAAGGTCACAGATAGAATTTCAACTAATGAGTTTCTCTGGATCTTTTCCACTACTAGATAAATCTAATTCCTTCCCACTTAAGTTATGTGACTATGGCAGGTTATTCTACAAGAATGAGCATTAGGCACTCTCTGGGTGCTGATGGTCACTGTCTAAAGTTTCTAGTCTTTCTGGGGAAAAAAATTCCCACCCCTCTTTTGTTTGCTATTTAAACCCCGTCATAGCAAGCACCTGTCTTTCCAGAATGATTTCACCTGAATTCTCCTCATGTAGTCTACATTCCAGCCAATCTGACTTACTTGCAGTTCCTTGCACATGATCATTCATCTACCACCTATGAAGTTTTGTATAAGCTACCTAGCATGTCCAGAATCCTTTTCCATCTTAATTTCTGCTTCTTGAAATTTCTCATTTTCTCCAAGGATCAGTTCAGTTGCTACCTCCTAAAACAGGTTCTTCTTATCCCACTTAGTTGTGAGAACGCTCACTCACCATCCCACTCTGAAATTACATTTTGCCAACTTATCTGTTGTATGTATTTATGTTGTATTTCTCCCATCTGCCTCAGGGTAGGAACTGTTTAGTTTTTGTCATTATATCCTCAAAACCAAAAATAACAGCATATACATAGTAGGATGAATAAATATTTGTTGAATTATATTTGAATTGCATGTGAGGTAGTATGCGTGCTGGACCTAGGATCAATTGGATTCAAATCTAGCCTCATATACTTACTAGCTGTGTGACCCTGGACAATTCGTGTAACCTCTTTTGTTGGGAGTTCTTTTTAGAGGAAATCAATGGGCTGTGGGTTCGGACCTAGCATAGGTGAGTCTTTCTACTTCGCCATCTTGGCTCCGCCCCCATGTAACCTCTTTTGGACTTCAGTTTTCCATATCTATAAAATGAAAGGTGTTGGACTCTGAAGTCTTTTCCAGCCCTAGATTCATGATCCTATGGATTCAAAACGAATTAATCTTATGGGATAGATTGGAAAAATAATGAACTACTGGACAAGCTAGTGCTCCCTATGCCTGTCCCATCCCCCTCAGGAACTCTGCTCTCAAATTAGGTCTATCCTGAACTCTGCCTCACTTAAATCCAATTCATCGACAAGTCAAGACATCACCTTCATGATGACATTGGGGCTGTTTGAGAACAACCAACCCTGAACTAGTCCTTAACTTTTAACCCAGAGTCATTATTTTAGACCTAAAAAAGTCCTCACCATCAATCTAGTCTAATGCCTTCAATTTTGATAAAAGGAAAAATTTAAATGCTCTTTGATTTATTGTTCTTCTTTCCCTCAATTTTCCCCCCTCAAAATGTTTCTGGCAGTAAATAACAGATGTCCTAAAGTAGCAGCCAGAACACTTGCTGTTTACATTGGCCCCGAAAATAACCCACACATGTTTTAGAACAACCTTTCCTGGGCAGTTTTTTGTCATCACCAGATACAGTGATGTCTGTATTCTTTCATGGAGGGAAAAGTCAGTCAGTGCCCAGGTCTGATTTAGATACTCATTGGTGAGGCTTCCTTGAGTGGGACAGAATGAAACTCATTCATGCCTCTCCATCCTGTGTGATTCTTGACTGATTCTTACCATAAATGTTATAGAGGAGAGAGGTGACATGTTGTAGTGAATAGGCAGAAGAATCTGAGTTCAAGACCTGCTTCTGACACCCTGTGTGACCCTTGTGAAGTTGCTGGACCTCTCTAAGACTATAAGTTGTAGAGAAGATGCCAACCCACATTGGCAGAGAGATTTGCTTCACTGGTTATATTATTGGAATTACAGATCTGCTCCACATAAGCACGGTACCTGGCACATGGTAGATACTTAATAAATATTTATTGAATGGATAGGAATTGAAATCTCCCTACCCACTTATTGTAGAGGATCTCTCCAGGATGTCAGAGGACTTTCTCTGGACCTTAAAATGTCTTCTCTCCTCCCTTCCACATCATAGAATTTCAGACTTTATTCAGAGCACAGCTTAGGTGCTTATCCTGAAACCCCAGTTGGTGCTCTCTCTATTTTGAAATTATTTATATTACTTTCTATATTTTACCTCAGACACATATTAATCATATCTCCCTGAGAAAGTCTCTGAATGCCCCAGGACATTCTCTAAGACTGGAGATTCTAGAGGGATTCAATGAGTAGAGTTTTCCTTGCCAAGAGCTTATATGTATGTGTGTGTACTATGTGTGTATATGTATATATATGTGTACATGTACATATGCATATATGTATATATATGCATGTATATGTGTATGTACATATATATATATATATATATATATATTTTTTTTTTTTTTTAGTAGATTCTATTCTTTGGGATGGAGAATTCCCGATGAGGGTCCCCCTCCTTTGATGTCTTCTAGAGAAGACCAGACAATTACTTGTTTGGTATGTTACAGGAGAGACTCCTTGCATATATGGGTTGGATGTTGACCTCCTAGGTCCCTTCCGCCTCTCACATTTTGTAAACATCTCTCTATTAATACAGAGCAGCAACTTCTCTGCCATGTATAGTATTCAAATTGCCTGGGGTCCAAGAAGATAAGTGACTTGTGCAGAGCCCCAGAGCTGGTATATGGGTCTGAGGAAGGATTTGAATCCAAAGTCTTCCTGACAACTCCCGAGCTTGGAATCAGGAAAATCTGAGTTCAAATCTCTCTTCAGACACATAAAAGTTGTATGATCCTGAGCAAGTCACTTAATTGCTATTTTCTTTGGTTTTCTTATCTCTAAAATGGGAAGAATAACAGTGCCTACCTCTGTTTGGTAGGCATTATTGTGAGATCAAATGAGATAACAGGTAATGTGCTTAGCACAGTGCAGGGTTTATAGTAGGTGCTTAATAAATGCTTGTTCCCTTTTCTCCCTTTTACAAATAGCATTTCATATTTGACTCCAGGCCCAAGTGCTCTATCTACTAGGTTACCTAGTACATGTTTACATGTTGTATTCTTCAGGAGAATGGAAGCTCCTCGGGGGCAGGAATGGTTTCTTTCTGTTTTTTTGGTCTTTGCAGCACCAATACTTTATATAGTAACTTGCCTGTAGGATGTCACTAAGGACTGGATCTTTAACTCAGGGAAATCCAAAATAAATATATTTCCTCTACCTAAGCACCTTCTCTGCAGCCTAGAGTCATAAGGAGTTGCCTTGAGTACTGAGAAATTAAATGACTTGCCCAGGGCTGCTCAGCCAAGATGATTCAGCTGGACTTGCATATACTAGATGTTTAATAAATGAAGGATGAACTAAATTCTTGGTAGTCTGGTCATCCACCCATTATTCTTGACTCTCACTTACCAAACCACCTGCTTCCACTCTACTATGTCCTTGATAGAACTTTTCATCTCACTGCTTTTGGGAACAAGGTGTCATGAAGAACCTCTTCCAGACTTTTCAGGACTACTACATGCCTTTCCATTGTCATTTAAGTTTCTTGTTCTAATTCTAGCAGGGCACAATAATTCAGATAGAAAATTATTCAGGGCATCCCCATCATTGTGCCTTCACAGGACCTGCCACCTCTCTCTTACTTCTTGCTCCTATACATGGTCTTTTCCTGGAGTTTAGGAAGGCTAGTTGAGGTTAATACTAATTAGACAAAGCTCCAATTTCTTTGTTTTTTTAAAAAAAATTTATTATTTTATTTTTAAAGTAAATTTTTGTTGCCATCCTTTTTTATCTCTACATTTCCCAATATGTTCTTCCCTTCCCACTGTCCTTTATAAAAAGAAAAAAAGAAGAAAAAATAATTCAGAGAAAATAACCAAGAAATTCAAAAAGCCTGGCATTATGTACAGTGTTCTACACTCATAGTCTTCCACCTCTTCAAAAAAGAGGCAGGAAGGTGTCTACTCATATCCCTTTTTTGGGACCAAGTCTAGTTGACCATAACCCTACTTTCTCAATATTCAGTTTAAATTTTTTTATTTTGTTCTTATTGCTCTTTCTACTGATATTGTTAAAGTCATTGTCTAGATTGTCTTCCTGGCTCTGCCTACTTCATTTTGCCTCGGTCATGATGTCTTCTCAGTATTCTCTGTATTCATCATAACCATCATTTCTTACAGCACAGTGGTGGTCAATAATATTCATTTACTCCAGCTCTTTTAGCCATTCATTCCCCAATGAATGGGCCTCTCTTCTATTTCTGATCCTTTGCTGCTACAAAAAGAGTAGACCCACAAGAGTGGGGAAACTGCAGCCCCGAGGCCACATGTGTGATCCTCTAGGTCCTCAAGTGTAGCCCTTTGACTGAATCCAAACTTCAGTTCTGGATTGGATTGGACTCAGTCAAAGGGACACACTTGAGGACCTAGAAGGCCATGAAAGTTCCCCACCCCTGCTTTAAGCTCTCAGGCCAGTGTTATTTCTACTACTCCAGAAAAAAAAAATTAATCAATAAACATTTATTAAGCTCCTATTGTTTTCCAGGCAGGGTTCTAAGTACTGGGGATTCAAAGATAAAAGCCAGTCACAATTTAAAGGGGGAAAGAGCTCCTTGCATACAACGGCCTTCCCTCTCCACTGCCAGACGTGTAACAGGTGTTTAATAAATGCTAGTTGGTTTGGACTAGATTGAATCTCTTAAATTTCTTTTCATCTCTATCCTTCTGCAAAGGCTCTTTCTGGGCATCTATTTATTTTACCCTTTACCAGTGACAAAACTGATCCTGTTGAACAGATTTTCTCCAAGACTAGAATTTAAAATCTTACTGCTAGTGGGTAGGCTTTGTTATAATTAGGGAAAGCTTAGGCTGTGAGAGGTCACAGCTGATCAGTTGTCCTATCTCTCTTGCTCTGGGTAAGATCAGATTTACTATTCTTTCCTCCCTCCCTCCCTCCATCCCTCCCTCCTTTCCTTTCTTCCTTCCTCCCTCCCTTCCCTCCTTCCTTCTTTCCTTCCAGAGTGTTCCAGATAGTAACTCCTGACAGCCACACTCAGCTATATTGAAATTTGAAATAGACTTTTAGTTCACCTAATCCAACCTACTCACTTTATTTTAATTCTATTTTTAATTCTGAATTTAACAAATAGCCCAAAGGGGAACATTTCCATATACCAACTAGAGCAGAAAACAGGATTATACATTAAAAACTCAAGTCTCTATAATATTCAGCTTGTTTTTAATTTTTTTTAACACTTTAAAGTTTTGAGGTCCAAAATCTATCCCTCTCTTCCTCCCCTCCCCATTCCCTGAGATGTAAGCATTCAGACAGAGGTTATACATATGCAATTATGTAAAACATTTTCATATTAATCATTTCATACAAGAAGACTCAAATAAAAGAAAAAAGAAAAAAGTCAAAAATAGTATGCTTCAGTCTATATTCAAACAATATCAGTTCTTCCTCTGGAAGCAGATAATATGCTTCATCATTAGTCCTTTGGATTGGTTTTGGATCATTGTATTGCTGAGAATAGCTAAGTCATTCATAGTTCTTCATCAAACAATACTGCTGTTGCTGTGTACAGTGTTCTCCTGGTTCTTTTCACTTCACTATGTATCAAAGTAAGTCTTTCCAGGCTGTTCTTAAATCATCCCGTCAATTTTTTTATAGCACACTAGTATTCCATTACAAACATATAAAATGGTTTGCTTATCCATTCCTCAAATGATGGTTATCCCTTAGATTTCCAATTCTTATCCAATACATAAAGAACTGCTATAAATATTTTTGTACAAATAGATCCTTTTCCCCATTTTTGAATGTCTTTGGGATATAGACTTAGAAACAGCATTGCTGATAAACACAATTTTAGTCATTTGGGCATAGTTCCAAATTGCTCTCCAGAATGGTTGAATCAGTTCACAACCCACAATAGTGTTTTAATGTCCCAGTTTTCCCACAAGCCCTCCAACATCCAATATTTTCCTTTTTTTTGTAGTAATAGGAAGTTTGATAGGTGTGAGGTGGTACCTAAGAGTTGTTTTAATTTGCATTTCTTTGGTCAAGAGTGATTTAGAGCATTTTTTCATATGTCTATAGTTGGCTTTGATTTCTTTGTCTGAAAACTGCCTGTTTATATCAGATATTGATCATTTATCAAAAGGGAGAATGACTTGTGTTTTTATAAATTTGACTCAGTTCTCTATATATTTGAGAAATGAGAACTTTATCAGAAATAGTTGTTACAATTTCCAACCCATCCCCCAGTTTTCTGCTTTCCTTAAAATTTTGGTTGCAAGAACTTTTTACTTTTACATGATCAAAATTGTCTATTTTACTTTTTGTAATGCTCTCTATATCTTCTTTGGCCGTAATTCTTCCCTTATTCATAAATATGATAGATAAACTATTCCATACTCTCTTAATTTGCTTACCTTATCTTTGTATATATGGTGTGAGATGTTGGTCTATACCTAGTTTCTGCCACTCTGTTTTCCAGTTTTTTCAGCAGCTTTTGTCAAATAATGAGCTTTTGTTCCAAATACTTGGATCTTCTGGTTTATCATATATAAGATTACTAGAAGGTAATTTAGTATAAGGTAATTTGTTCCCAATCTTTTCCACTGATCCACCACTCTATTTCTTGGCCAATACTGGATTGTTTTGATAATTACCATTTTACAATACAGTTTGAGATCTGGTATGGAAAGATCACCTTCTTCTGCATTTCATTGATTCCCTTGATATCTTTGAACTTTTGTTCTTCTACATGAATTTTGTAATTTTTTTCTATCTCTGTAAAATAATTTTTTGATAGTTTGATTCTGATTTTTAATTCATTCTGCTATCTTCTTCCATTTAATGAGTGAGTTCATCCTATTTGCATTTATGGTTATTTTTAACTGTGTTTTTCCTTCCATGCTATTTTTCCTTATTTATCCCTGTATCCCCCATCCTTTCCTTTCTCACAAGAGTTTTACTTCTAATCAACACCTTCCCTAATCTACCCTGCCTTTTATCAATTCCCCTCCCTCTTCTATTATCTCTGTTCCTTTTTACTTCCTTATAGGGTAAGATAAATTTCTATATCAAACTGAGTGTGTATGCTATTCCCTCTTTGAGTCAATTTTGATGAGAGTAAGGTTTAAGCTTTGCCTGCCACTCCTCTATCTTCCTCTTCCTTCAGTGTGGGATAATTTACCACAATTGATCTCTCCCCTCCTTACTCTTCCAGTGCAATTTTATTTCTTATCCCTTTATTTTTTTGGGGGGGGCAGTAATCATCCCATCAAAGTCACTTTATTTTCACACCCTCTGTATAAATATATTCCTTCTAATTGCTCTTAAGAGTTACAAATAGTATTTTGCCACATAGAAGTATAAACAGTTTAACCTCATTGAATTTATTATGTTTTCTCTTTTTTGTTTCTTTTTTACTTTTTTATGTTTCCCTTGAACCTTATATTTGGAGGTCAAATTTTTTATTTTTATTTATATTTATTTTTATTCTGGTCTTTTAACTAGAAATGCTTTAAAGTCCTTTATTTCATTAAATATTCATTCTCCCCCCTTCTTACCCCCCCAAAAAGATTATATTCTCTTTTGCTGGGTAGGTGATTCTTGGTTGTAATTCTAACTCCTTTGCCTTTCAGTATATCATATTCCAAGACTTATGGTTCTTTAATGTGGAAGCTGACAAATTCTTTGTAAGCCTGAATGTAGTGTCACAATATTTGAATTGTTTCTTTTTGGCTGCTTGCAGTACTTTCTCCTTGATCTGTAAACACTGAAATTTGGTTATGATGTTCCTGGGAGTTTGCATTTTGGGATCTCTTTCAGGCAGTGATTGCTGGATTCTTTCAATTTCTATTTTGCCCTCTGGTTCTAATATATTGAAACTAGCTTTTTTTGATAACTTTTTGAAAGATGCTGTCCAGGTTTTTATTATCATGGCTTCCACGTACTCCAATAATTCTTACGTTATCTCTCCAGGATCTATTTTCTAGGTCAGTTGTTTTTCCAATGAGAAATTTCACATTTTCTTCTATTTTTTACTTTTTTGATTTTATTTTATCAAGTCATTCATTTCCACTTTTTCAATTCTAATTTTTAAGGAATTATTTTCTTCAGGCAGTTTTTGTACTTCTTTTTCCATTTGACCAATTCTAGTTTTTAGGGAGCTATTTTTCTTGGTAAGCTTTTGTGTATCTTTTCCCATGCTATTGACTCTTTTTTCATGATTCTCTTGCATTACTCTCATTTCTTTTCCCAATTTTCTTCTTCTTCTCCCATTCCACCCAAGTCTTTTAAAAATCCTTTGAAAAAATTCTTCCAGGAATTCTGATTTGAGCAGAACCAGGAGAACATTGTATACAATAACAACAACATTGTGTGATGATGAACCATGATTGACTTTGCTCTTTTCAGCAATACAGTGATCCAAGGCAATTCTAAAAGACTTATGATGGAAAATGCTATTCACATACAGAGAAAGATGTATGGAGTCTGAATGCAGATCAGAGCACACTATTCCTCCTCCACCTTTTTTTTGCATGGCTTTTCCCTTTTGCTCTGTTTCTTTTTTCACCACATGACTAATGGGGAAATATGTACATGTATATATATACATATGAATATATACACATACATATGTATGCATATATATACATATGTGTGTATGTATATATATATACACACACAAATATATTGCACATGTATAACCTATATTAGATTGCTTGTTGTTTGGGGAGGAGGGGAGGGAAGGGAGGAAGGGAGAAAAACTTGGAACTCAAAATCTTATAAAAATGAATGTTGGAAACTATCTTTACATGTCATTGGACAAAAACCAAAAAAAATTAGGTCTTATTTCAGATATAACAAGTATTCTCTTCATTGCACAAAACCAGGATGTTCTTTACCCAATATCTCCATCTATTATGACTACAACCAGGTCTTCCTATATGCCTCTGCCAAGTTCACGGTTATAGAATTTATAAGTAGACGGGACCCTATAGAGCAGTGATGTCAAACTTAAATAAAAAGAGATCCATGAATTCAAAAATAAGGATCTTTGTTGACCACATATTGCCAGTAGCTTTAAAATGTAATGTTTATGTTTTATTGTATTTTTATTTATTGTATTATTTCACAATCACATTTTAATCTGGTTCTGGTAGCATTTGGGAGTAACATGGGGCATATGTGGGTCTGAGCAATCTGATACAGAATAAGCCCCCATTGGAACTCCCTGTCTTTTAGAGGGGGAGGCCCAGAGCAGTAAATGGATTTGATCAAGAACATACAGGTAGTAGAGTCAGGACTCAAACCCAGGTCTTCTGACTCCCAATTCAGTGCTCTTTCTATCACAGCTTCCTGCCTTTCAGGCCACTGAGTATGTGATTGGGAGAAACTGAGCTCCGGATATGTCCTGTTCAGATATGAACATTTAATACAACCAACTAAGCATTTATTAAGCTCTAGGGCCATGTACCGTGCTAGACTGAGGATGCAAAGAAAAAAGAGGCAGTGGTGCCTGCTAGAAGGGTGATATAAAAGTTCAACAACCAGGATAACATACTTTTATATTTCATCTCTATTAATAACATTTTCTCCATCACCTTTCTTAAATCTAGACAATCAACCAAACAATAAATCAAGTCTTTATTTGTAAACTTGCAGATTCTGCAAGTATAAATGCTCACACAGAATATATAACAGTTAGCTTTCAAAGTAAGAGCTCTCTTTAATAGCACCTTTGCCCTCAGGGAGTTTGAATTCAATTGGTAATCTTTACTGGGTAATCTGAGGAGGAGAAAGGGAGGCTGGTGACCTTGCACAGTCCTCCCTCACTCAAAACAAAGTCAAATGCAAGTCATGTCATCATTTCTCTGAGGTCGTGGTCTTCAAAAAGGAAGGATGAACACAACAGCAAGCAGGTAATTCATGGAGTTTAAAGGGGTGGTTAGGATGGTAGACTGAAAGGATGTAAGCCTAAATTCTTTGATGGAAGAGACCTTTGTTTTTTGTACTCCAAAGGATAAGAGTAGTTGGAGAAGGTGATCCTGGAGGGGAGGGTTTGAGGCCAGCAGTTATTAAATTTTTTGGTCTCAGAATTCCTTTGTACTCTTGAAAATTAGAACCTCCTTCCCAAGAGCTTTTGTTTATGTGGATTATGGCTATTGATTATTTCCTGTATTAGAAATGAAAATGTACTATGAAAATAGTTTTGCTCTCCGGGACCCCATAAAGGGTCTAGAAAGCAGTCTCTGGACCACACTATGACAACCCTATTTTGGGCTAATGGAGTTTTAGAAATGACTGAACACTTTACATTTTCTTTTCTGTATATCTGTCGCATGGCTCCAGTAAGTTCTTTGAGGGAAGGGACTCTCTCTCTAGCCAGGGCTTGGTACTCAGCAGATGATTAATATGTGTCTGTTCAAATAAATAGAGTTGATGACTCCCCTTTAAAGGGAAAAAAATCATAAAAAACCCCAGATGGGAAAGGAATTCTCACACCTGAGTGCACTGGTACTAGACAAGCAAAAGGGAAATCTGGGGGAGTTTCAGGAGGCCCAAGGAATGAAGCTGGAATGACTGAAAGCCACAAGATGAGCAAGTTTTGCCTTAAAACGAAGAGGAAAATGAATGGTCTTTCTCCCTTCCCCCTGGGGAAGACCTATAGTGATTCTTCTCCACAAAGGGAAAACATTTAGACAGCCGTTCTCCCAAGAGGAGGTAGCCATTGATGACCTGTAAGAGATCCCCACATATATTTATGTAGCATCCCCAGGCATTTCCTGAGGACAGCCCAGCTCATGGTCTGTAGCCAGTGGTCATTGCCTTCAGTTGGTGGAAAAGATAATGAGTTTCTCAGCAATAGAGGGGCAGGCTCCCCCCACCAGCTCCACTCCCTTCAATCACTAGCACTTCTCAGACCAAGCAATCACCTCCTGGCTGCCCTTTGATTAAAGCTGCCTTGGATTTTGCAGCATCTCTTGAACTGTAGCATCTGGAATTTGTCAACATGAAAAAAAGGCAAAGACTATAGAACTTCTCCAGTCAAATTCGTTCTAGTGAAAAGCTGTCTTTCTTAGGTTGTTACCAAAGGAATTATCCTTAAGGGTGTCTCTGAGAACAAGATGCCCATTAGCACTCACTCTGGAATATCTACTGCTGCAGTAATGATAGTTATAACAATAGATGCACTTATGCAATGCTTTAAGATTTGCAAAGTGCTTTGCACATATCTCATTTGAGTCTCCCAATTGCCTTGGGAGGAAGGTCCCATTACTATTTCCCTCTTAGAGAAGGAGGAAACTGAGGCTGGTAGTGGTTAAGTTACTTACCCAAGGACACACTAATAATAACTGTCTGAGACAGGATTTGAACTCAGGTCTTCCTAACTCTAAGACTGGCACTTTATCCATTTATATAATGACATATACCTCTATCCAAGCTACCTAGCTGGTTGGTGAGTTTTTCACATGGTCTATTATGGGATGTAGGGACGTAGGGGATGGTCAGAAGAACCAGCACCTCTGGTGGGAGGGCTTACAGAGACGTTTTCAGGGCTGCTTATCCATCTTTGGTGTACACCTTCATCCAACTCTCACTTGTGGCTCCAAGAAGTTGTAGCATGTACCGTGGTCACATCCTGGTAAAACCATCTTGGGTAGATGGATTAAATCAGGCCTCCAACTCCAAGGTCATCCACTATCTCAGGTCATCAGAAGTCATCCTGACTTTGTCTTGCCACTGGACTTCCATGACTCTGGAAGAAAGAGTGAGGCTGGCGGCTTCGTGTAGCTCTGCCTCACTTCAATCCAAATCATGACTGAGTTAAGACATCCCAGTGTCATTAATTTTCTTTGAAATGAAGGACAAATAATTACAATCACATCTCTGAACTGGCCCCAGGTCATGTTCCTTTGAGTCCTTTGCTATAGTGACAGATACTCTGTTAGATCAAGTAAAAAAAAAAAAAGGAGGCCCTACCCTCAAGGAGCTTATATTTTAATGGGGGAGGACACAAGAGAGAGATGAAAGGAGAGAGGAAGAATATAACTGAGGACTTAAATTCTTGCTGGTGAAACCTGGAGAGTTAGGAGTAGAGGGGATAGGAATGAGGCTGGCCTGCACCCTTCTTTGAAATGGAGATTCTGGGAGGAACTCATCAAAAGAGAAGGGGGCCAAGGAGGTAGAAAGTAGGGGAAAGGTCATTAGAAACTTCAGGTGCGGAGAGTCAGTTGCTAACACCTGCCTGAGATTATCTTTCATCTACTCTGTATATATCTATATATGTATAAATATATCTATCTATCATCTCTTTCTCTCTCTCTCTCTCTATCCATCCATCCATCCATCTACCTACCCATCTAGCCATCCATCTATCCATCATCTATGCATCCATCTATCCATTCATCCATCCATCTATCTAATCTATTTATCTATCTGTCTGTCTGTCTGTTTATCTATCTCTTCTACTCACTTAGTGATTTTCATGTTGTCTCTTCCATTAGATTGTAAGTTTCCTGAAGCCAGGAAATGTTTTCATTTTTCTTTGAATTCATAGTGCTTTATGACAACAAGCTTAGCCCAGTGCCTGAAAAGTGCCTGACAAATCCTTGTTAGACTGATTAGCTGACATATAAATATCAGTTGAAGTCACCAGGGATATTTCAAGCAGAGAAAAGAAAATTTAAGGCAACATGATAGCTGTCTTCATGTACTTAAAGGGTTTATTGATTTCTAGACTTAAGAAAGTGATGGAAAAAATGTTAATAATGCATATTAAGCCTAAAAGGGCTATATATTATATTACACTAATATATATATATATATATATATATATATATATATATGTATATATGCCCATACGAAAAGCTGGGTGGCACAGTGGATAGAAGACTGGGCCTGGATTCAGGAAGACTCGAGTTCAAATCCAGCCTCAGACACTGACTACCTGTGTGACGTTGGACAAGTGGTTTAGCCCTATTTGTCTCAGTTTCCTCATCTGTAAATAAACTGGAGAAGAAATGGCAAACCACTCTGATGTCTTTGCCAAAAAAACCCCAAATGGGATCATGAAGAGTTAGATATGACTGAACAACCACACACATATGTGTATGTGTGTGTGTGTGTGTGTGTGTGTGTGTGTGTGTGTGTGTATTGTGTGAACGTACACAAGAGAGCCAGTTGTTAAACATTAACTAGTATACTACAAGCTGTATTTAAAATTCTGCTTCTGATACATACTGGCTGGGTGACCTTGGGTAAGTTACTCAACCTCTGAGTGGCCAGGGCACCCCTGATACTGTAAGGCCTAGGGACAATGATTACTACGCATGGATAGAGTTTTTTATACACTGATGAAATCAGATATGTAGTTCTTTATCTTTTGTCCACTGAAAGTTATTTACAAAAAAATTAATTAATTAATTAATAATAAAATTTATTAATGAAACTCTTGACAATTTGTTTTTTAATACATGCATATTATTTTTAAAAGATAAAAAATAACAATTTTCATGCTTCCCATATCATTTTTCTTTTGTTTTTAATCTTTTGTTTTATTTTTTAGCTAATTTTTTTTTTACCCTTGTAGATCTGCAACCAGAGTTGCACTGGTAAATATTTAACAACTGGCTCTCCAGAACCCCGCTCCCCCAACAGTATCTACTCACATTATTAACATTTTCACCATAATTTTCTTAAGTCTAGACCTCAATAAAACAGTAACTCAAGTCATGATTCATTGCATTTGCCAATTTCTCAGGTTTAAATACTCATACTGAAAACTGAGTATTGGTTCTCCCGAGTTGGTTAGAGCTCATTATCTGCAACTACTTGTCTTAGACAGTCACTTGGGTATCTTGAGTGGTTAAATGACTTGTCCAGGGTCACATAGAATATTTCTTGAACCCAGCTGTCTCTGAGTCTGAGGTCATTTCTGTCTCTAATACATCATATGGTCTATTTAACTTTCCTTCTATGTATGTACATATATACACGTGCAAACACACATATGTATATGTACACAATGCACCCAACAAATACATATATGCACACACATATACATGCATGTGTACATACATATATATACACACATATATTTCAGCCAAAATTGCTTTTTAATAATTAGCCACAGTGAACATGAATATCATTTTTCAGATCGAAAGCCTTGCTTAAAGCCCATAGCTCACACATAGCCTTTTCTTTTAAAGTGTGATATAGAGCAAGGATGCTTCCTTTTATTTGGCAGCATTAAAAAAAAAATAAACTAGAAAGAAATAAATTGAACAAGACCCTTATAACCATGGCCTCTGTCCACCCTGTAAACTGATCCGAGGAGTTGAAATTCCATTGAAACTCATCATTTCAATCTAACGTGACTTGAATTCCCCACATGCTTAGCCTAGAGGTGGCGGGTCTCCCCTTGACCTAGGCTGAGTTCTTTGGAGAGATTCTTCCCCTGGTGCTGTTGGCCACTGCTGTGACTGGGGGAAAGTTACCTCTTTATAGCATCTGAAGTCCAAATATTTAAACTAAGATTCACATGGTGTTTCCATCATTAGCACCATAGGGTCTGCACCAGAATGCGATAGGGTTTCACTGTCTCCTCAACTCAGTTAAAATTCCAGCTTGAGATCAGTGTGTGTGTGTGTGTGTGTGTGTGTGTGTGTTCAAAGAGTAGCTAGAACTATGTGAACCTAAATTGACTCAGAAACTGGTAATTATCTCAATGATCTTTCCTTCTCCATCTTATGGTGTTTAATCACTATGTAACCATCTTTAAAAGTTCCATCTTTCTTCTTTTTTTTTCAAATTCTTCATTTTTCTTAGCATTATCATCTGTTATTTAAAAAAATACATCTTCCTACATAATGCACTTAACATGGGTTAAGATGTAGTGTGTTATAGTAGAGATACAGTGTGATACAGTGGAGAGTTGACCTAGGAGTCAGGGCTCCATTTAAGAACTCCCTCTGACATATGTCATTTTTGTGACCATAGGAAAGCCTCTTACTGTTCTCTGGCAATCTTTTAAGATTCTATTAGACAAAGACCCATCTCTATGGGTGTAAGGAGCTGACATACCAGGAGTTCCCTATGTAGGTAAATACATAGATCTGGACCAGGGGTGGGGAACCTATGACTTCAAGGCCACATGTGACCTTTTAGGTCCTCAGGTGAGATCTGTTTCATAGAACAGATTGAAAAGGATTTGTTCTATGAAGTTTGGATGCAGTCAAAGGGTACACTTAAGGACCTAGAGGGCCACATATGGCCATGAGGTTTCAGGTTCCCTACCCCTGATCTAAACCAATCAGTCAACCAATCTATTTATAAGCATTTATTAAGCTATCACATCTCAGACTCCATGCTAGGTGCTCAGGATACAAAACCAAACTGAAATAGTCCCTGCCCTCAAAAAGCTTATAATCTAGTTGAGGTGATAGAAGTATATATACATATATATATATATATGTATATGTACATATATACATATATATATGTATATGTATATATATATACATATACATATAAGTCTATACAAAAAATATATATTTTTAAAAAAGACGTGGAGGAGGAATTATGATGTAGTAGATAGTGCTTAAAAGCTCATCTTCCCAAGTTCAAACTTCAGACACTTCTTAGCTGTGTGACCCCAGGCAGGCCACTTAGCCCTGTTTACCTCAGTTTCCTCATCTGTAAAATAAGCTGAAGAAGGAAATGGCAAATTGCTCCAGTATCTTTGTCAAGAAAACCCCAAGTGGAGTCGACAAAGAGTTGTACTAAACTGAAAAATGACCAAACAAAGGGCACCATGCCCAGGATATAAAAAACTCTATCCATGCATAGTAATCATTGTCCATATGCCTTACAATGTCAGGGGTGCCCCGGCCACTCAGAGAGGCAGAAGGGAGCAAACAAAGTCTTTCAAATCTGTACAAAGGCAAGGGTACCAAAGATGGAATATAAGAACAGTAAAAAGGTCAGTTTAGATGGTCATAGAATGAGTAAGATGGAATAATATATAGTAATAAAACTGGACAGGTAGATTGGGGCCAGGTTATGAAAGACTTTTTTAAAAAAAGTTTCTATGGATTTAAAAAAAATCATCTTGCTTTTCCTGGTATCTCTCCCATTTCTTCCTCCCAGAAAGCTATCCTGTATAACAAATAATATTTTTGAGACAAAAAAGAAAGAGGAAAAAAATCAGTTAAACTGATCAAATATATTCAAAAAGTTCCAAAACATATATGATAATAGCTAGCATTGACACAGCGCTTACTATGTGCCAGGTACTATGCCAAGTATTTCATAAATATTATCTCATTTGATTCTCACAGTAACCCTGGAAGGAAGGTGCTATTTTGATCTCCATTTTATGGTAGAGGAAACTGGGCAAACAGAAGTTAAAGTGACTTGCCCAGGGTCACACAGCTAGTAAGCATCTGAGGCCACCTTTGAACTCAGGTCTTCCTGACTTTAGGTCCAGGGCTTTGTGCACTACAGTGCCATCTAGCTACCTACTGAGCAACACTTGTGGGTGGAAACATCTCATTTTTTCTGAGTCGTCCTTGTTTTTCATATTTTGCAACCTTCACTTTTGATTTTTTTTTATGTTTGCTCTATTTACCGTGTTATAGTCAATGTGTGTATTGTTTTATTGGCTCTAACTACTTCACTCTACATCAGTTCATGTGAATCTTTCCATGCTTTTCTGTATTCTTGACATTAATTATTCATTATAGTACAATACAATAATAATTCGTTACATTCATGAGCTATGACTTGTCTAGCCATCCCTCAATTGTTAGGCATCTGTTTTGTTCCTTTGCTATCCCAAAAAAGTAATGCTACAAATATTTTGGTGTATACGGCCACTTTCTTCTTATTAATGGCCTCTTTGGGGTGTAAGCCTAGTAATGGAATCTGAGTCAAAGGATATGGACTTTTTAGTCACTTCAACCACATTGTTTACCAAAATAGCTATATTATTTACAGCTCTATGAACAATGCACCAGCACCCCTATCTTACAACGATCCCTCCAACATTGACTATTCTCATATGTTGTCAAATTTGCCAGTTTTCAGGGTTGTTTTGATTTGCATGTCTATTCTTATTGGTAATTTGGAACATTCAATCATGTTAATAGTTCGCAACTTTTTTTAGAAGTGTTCATATCCTTTGACCACTTATCTGTTGGGGAGTGTACTTTGGTATCACACACATACACTATACACACACACACACAAACGTATATATCAGTTTATATATTTTGAATATCAAATCATCATCAGAGAAATCTGATACAGACATTTTTTTCCCATTTAAATACTTCCTTTCTTATCCCACGTGCATTGATTTTGTCCGTGCAGAAGATTTTCAGTTTCATGTAATTAAAGTTAACTATTTTTTTTCTTTTGCAATTACCTCTATCTCTTGTTTGGTTAAGAATGCTTCTCTTACTCATAGTTGTGAAAGGTCTATGATATAGCATCTGCTTTTCTTCTAATTTTTAAAAATGACATGATCTTTAATACTGTCACATATACATTTAGAAAGAATTAGGGAATATGAAATAAATTGCTGGTCTAAGACAAAGTTCTACCAGATTGCTTTCCAGCTTTTCCAGCAGTGAAGTGCTTTCGGTAAGAAACAGAATTTTTGTTTTCTATCCTCAAAGCAATAGAGAGTAAGAGAAGTATAGTTTATGGTGAATGAAGGCTCCACTTGTACCTAGGTAGTATTTTCCTCTCCTTTCCCTCCAGGAAATAGAATTTTATTTAACTAAGGAGTACATTAGATAATACAGTCTTTCTTTGTGGAATTAAATTTTGTTGATGTTTCTTAATTATTTTCTGCTTTACTGCCTTGCCCCCATTGTGCAATCCCTTGTAACAAGGCAAAACTGTTCAGCAAAACTAACCAAAGGACAGAATCTGACAATGTATAAACTATTCCCCACCTATAGTTTTCCATCTCTCTGTCGAGAAGAGGGAAATGAATTTTAACATGTATTCTCTGAGACAATAGCTGGTCTTTGCAAACTAGAATTTAGATGCTTTTTAACACTGTTTTGTTAATATCATTGTCATCATCTGTAAAATGAGCTGGATAAGGAATGACAAACCACTCCAGTATCTTTGCCAAGAACACCCCAAATGCGGCCAATGAAGAGTTGAAGTGTATGTGTATACACATGTATATGTATGTGTGTATATATGTATATATGTGTATGTATATATGCATATATTGTTTGTTTAGCTTTTCTGGATCTGAATAATGAGACCATAGGTCTAGAAGTGGAAGGAACCTTATAGGCCATCCAGTTAGCCCCTTTCATTTTTCATATGTGGAAACTGAGGTCCAGGAAAGTTAAAAAATTCAGAAAGTTTGAAGTTTTGCAAGTAGAAAGTATCAGATCCAGGATTTGAATTCAGATCCTAGCACTTTCCTCACTGTACCGGATCCCATCAAATTTCCCAACTTTTTCTGAATTGTCTTTCTTCATCCTCTCTTAAAATACTGTAATATGATAATTTTTTAAGCCCTCAGAAAAAGATATTCTCATATAAAGAAAACTATTAAAATTAACTGAAAAGGATGTAAGACCTTGCCACAGTTATAGATGAGCATTTTAATCCCTTAAAGGAGTAGGAAAGAATTTTGTTTTAATAAAACCCGTTCAAATATGTGTCTAAGAAACACAACTTGTAGTGGGACTTAAGCAGTTTTGGACAGAAAATGAATTGTGGCAGAAACATAAAAGAATTCTAATCATTTGAACAGTATAGGATGATGCTTCCTGTGAATGTGAACAATTTGGTGGTTTAAATCACTGGAAAGGAATTTAAAGAGATAGTTGGTTACAACAGACTATTCCTTTCCATGAACATCTCACAGTTTCTTCAATCATTCCCCAACTGATGGACACCCATTTTGTTTCTAGGTTTTTGATTGCTGAACAAGATTTGCAGGGAGATCTTGCATTTGAAGTCAGAGGACTTGAGTTCAAATTCTAACTATTTTTGTGACTTTGGGAAAATCACTTCCCTTGTCTGGGGAAGGAAAGAGCAACTAGGTCAGAAACCTCAGGTTGAAATCCCAGCCTTTTTATGTGTGACCTTGTATAAGTCACTTAAACTCTGGGCTCCATTTTTTTTCTTTACCAAATGAGGGAACTGGGCTAGGTGGTTCTGTAAGGTGTGTTACAGTTCTAAATCTATTACTTTGATTTGGATGAGGAAGGGGGTGCCAGAGATGCGAAGGCACATAGATTCCAAGAAAAGGGAAGAACATGAACTAAGTAAATGCAGGGCATTGATGGGTTCAGGGAAGTGTGAATGAACCAGTTTAGTTACTGACTGAAAGAGAGGAGAAAGGTAGATGGTATCAAGCCTCCTCAATGCAGCCCTCAGTGTTTTGTTAACAAACCCAAGCTCTGGCCAGCAAACAGAGTGACTCAGTTTCCTGTCGATAATTTCATCCACTTCTCTGTTTACCCACGATCTTGTTCCCCTCGATCCCGAGAGAGGACCTCCCTCCTCCCTCCCTGCGGAAGTTAGCTGTTATAATTGGGCAGCCTTCTGTCCAAATGTCACCAATGACACTGAGTTTTCAAAATAAAAGACAAGGGGGGAGAAAAGGATCATGAGGGACTCCTATTTCAAAGCCAAACCTTCAAGGACCAGGCTGGGGAAGCATGTTTTCCATATTACAAGCTCTCATTTAAATTACAAAAGTACATTGACATTTATTTCCCACTCCAGATGAATTTATCAGTACTTTGGTAATGAGGACCTACGACAATTTAAATTACTGGGTTTTTTAGACAGTTTCTTTTGATAGTTACTATTTCCCTCGCTTAGATTCCCTTACAGATTGCTGTGATTACGTGCACAGAGCTCAAGATCTCCCTGGACTGGAACTTTTCTCTGTTTCATTTTATCTCAAGAGTGATTTAGAAAAAAAAATTCTGGGGATCAAACACCATTTGGGACTTGGATCCACCATCAGAAGGAAGACAAAAATATGTATTCTGATTCCTGACATCTATTTTGACTTTCTAATGGATAATAAACATTCTATGATTTTTCTCTGTCTCTCTTTCTCTTTGTCTCAATCTCTTTTTCCTTTTGGTTTTAAACCTGTGATTTTATCAACAGAGGGAACTCCAGGTGTGTAGATTCCCCTCCACTGAGGCACATTAGCATCTAACTTTTTGTGCTTTAATTTTATTGGTGTAGCGAACTTCCAGTGAATGGGTGACACCATCCCATCGATGAGGAAACTAAATCTGTAACTTCAAGTTTTAGAGAGCTGCCTTGGGTAAATGGGTTAAATGATTTGCCATAGCTAGTGCGTAAGAGGAAGAAGGTCTTGTAGCCAGGTTCTTTCTTGACTTAGAGGCTGGCCAATCCTCTAACCACTATGCTATGCTGCATCATCATCATCATCATCATCATCATTTGTATGCTTGTTTAAAGTTTGCAAAGTATTTAACTAAAAACAAGGTAGGGAGATACCACATTCATGACTTCACTGGCACAGAGAATTCCCAGGTGCTCTCTCTCATAGGAACTCTTATGGGGTCAAAGGATTGGAGCTTATGGTTTCTCCCCAGTCTAAGGAGATTCTAAGTAACATTGCGACACCCAGTAGATACTAAATAAATACTTGTTCATTGATGGATGAATATTTCCTCCCTATTAGAATGTAGACACCATTTTATTTATCTCCAACTCCAGGAGTAGCTGCTTACTGTAGTAACAGTAGCAGTAACAATGTTACTTGTAGAAGTGATGGTACTAGTAGTGATGATGGTGGTGATAGTAGCAGTCTAGTACTGTTCCTCCTACTATCACTATTACTATAACTAGTATAAGTACTAGTTAGTACTAACACTAGTAATAGTAGTAATAGTGGTACTAGTTAGTAGTAACAGTAGCTGTAATAATGTTACTTGTAGAAGTGATGGTACTAGTAGTGATGATGGTGGTGATAGTAGCAGTCTAGTACTGTTCCTCCTACTATCACTACTACTATAACTAGTATAAGTACTAGTTAGTACTAACACTAGTAATAGTGGTACTAGTTAGTAGTAATAGTAGCTGTAAGTCAAGTGACTTGCCTAGGTCACAAAGCCAGGAAAGGCTAGATTTGAACTCAGGTCTTCTTGACTCCAGGTCATTTGCTATGGTGCTACCCAGTTGCTCCAGAGGAACCTAGGTCTTCTGCCTCCAAATCCAGTCCCTTCTATTATATATGTGCAAAACAGACATTATCCCTGACTTCTGCAGAAAGTGGAGGGAGGCACAGTTTCTTGGCTTCTCTCAGAGGCTAAGATTGGTCATTATAATCACATAGTAACCAAATACTCTTTCTGTTCTGAGTACGTTGTAGTCAGAAGCAATACAAGGACACTGTCAAGGTCTCTCTCAAGAACTTTGGATTCGATTGTGCAACATGGGACATACTAGTACAGGACAGCTCAGCATGACATACCCACATCAGAAAGGGTGGTGTGCTCTTTGAGCATAGTACAATTGAAACAGCACAAAGTAAACGTAGGATGCCCAAATTTGGAGTAACCACCCCAAATGTTCACACAGACTATCCGTGCCCAACCTGTGGTAGAGCATTCTGAGCTCATATTGGTCTGATCAGCCACGGTCAGACATACTGAAACTTCACTTCATTATGGTGATGTCATTTTGGTCCTCTTCAAAGATGAAGGACAACAAGGAAGAAACATTGTAGCCATTGCACTTATGGTTTTCCCCCTGATTTTACTTTGTTCACTGTGTATCAGTTTACACAAATCTTTTCAGGCTTCTCTAAATTTTTCACTTTTTTGTTACCACATAATAACACCCTACTACCCCAACAAGTATTTATTAAGCATCTACAAATGTGCCCTCTGCTGAGATAAATGGAACCCTGTGGGTTCGACGTCTATGAGTCCCTGTTCCCTTCCATTCTGCAGATTCTGTGCCTGTCACTTACACAGGCTGGAGACTGGTGACAGTATATCTGGAGGTGGTGGTGTGATGGAGGGGATGTGGGCTCAAGCCACCCAGCTGTCAGTAAACATCAGAAGTACAAGTCACTCTGTGTTGTTACTGCTACAACTGTTGTTTGCCTAATGTGATGACAGGCAGGAGACACTCAAGCCAGGTTGTGTCTCTGTCCTGTTTCACTCGATGCCAGCCCATTCAGATGCAGTATTCACTTAGCTGCCTTTAGAGAAATGGGTCAAACCCAAATGGGGGTTGAAACCTCCACATGCCTCCCTCCTCCCCATCCCAACTCGTTATCTCTGTCTCTGCAGCCGGCACTCACCCTGAGTGGGGCCGGGCTGCTGGTCCCAACAGATGTTGGAAAGTTTGCTTGTTCAGAAAGACACAGGCAGGCCTCTCCCCAGACCTCTTTGATCTCACCTAGGAGGAAACTTATAATCTGTCCCTGCGAATCTCTGCAGTTGGGACTTGAAAGCCAGAGAGGAAAATGTGAAAAGAACAGGAAACAACACATAAAATAAAAACAAATGGTCTTTGAAAGAAGCCAGGGCCATTCTGTGTTGAGTTCAGTACCTGGCAAGCTTACTTTTAGATATTTTTTTAAGACAGGGATGTGCTAAAGCAAGGACTTTGGGAATGTGTGTGTGTGTGTGTGTGTGTGTGTGTGTGTGTGTGTGTGTATGTGTGTGTGTGTGTGTGTGTGTGTGTGTATGTGTGTGTAGGGGAGGAAACAAAGAAGGGGCAGGAAATAAGAAGTGGTTTCTTAGCCTTTGGCAATATGGAAGTCTTTGGGGGCTGGGGAGGAGGTGTTATGTTGTAGTTCCTATATGTGTCTGTATCCTTTGCTAAACTATAAGGGCTCTGAAGGTAGGAACCCTTTCTTATGCCTTTTCTGATGCCTGTTACATGACCTTGGGCAAGTCACTTAATGTTCCAGATTCCTCAGTTACCTCCCTTGTAAAATGAGGAGATTCCATTAGATGGCCTCTGAGATCCCTTTCAGCTATGGATTGATGACTTCATATTTATAACCCTATAAAATTCCAATTATCTAAACCTGATACATCTCCCAAAGTACCATACCTAGAGGAGTCTTACTAAATGTGTATTAATAAATATATATTGAATTTAAAAAACCCTCCACTTTCCTTCTGGGCTGATGGCCCCCTTCTAGTCTCCTTCCAATAGACTTTTGTGCAACAAGAGATATGCCTGGGTTGTTACCCAGAAGTTTTCCTGTTCAGTTGTTTCTGTCATGTTTGTGACCTAATTTGGGGTTTTCTTGGCAAAGATACTGGAGTGGGGTGCCATTTTCTTCTTTGACTCATTTTACATATGAAGACAGTGAGGCAAACAAAGTTAAGTGACCTGCCTAGGGTAACAAAGCTAGGAAGTGGCTGAGATCAGATTTGCACTCAGGAATACTTGTTCTCCTGACTTCAAGTCAGGCCCTTTGGGCACTGGGATGCCACCTAGCTGCCCTGCCCAGCTTTGAAGCTAATCAATCAATCAACAAGCATTTATTAAAGGCCTAGAATGTGTGGTGGCACTGGGGGTCAGTGCTGGGAATGTCACAATAAAAATGGGGCACTCTCTTCTCTCCAGGAGTGTATCTTCTAGAGATATACCATATTTCCCTAGATGAGTAAATATTGAATATATTCAAAAGAAATACACTGTGATTTGGGAGACTGGACATCAATAATTGAAGGGATTAAGAGAGGCCTCTAAAAAGAAGCAGCACTTGAACTGAGCCTTGAAGGGAGGTAGAGGTTCCAAGAAGTGAAGGTGATGAGAGAGGGCATTCCAGGCAGGAGGCACAGCCTATGCAAAATCCCAGGGGTAGGAGCTGGAATTTTCTGAGAAAAAAGGCAAGTAGGCTAGTTTGGCTAGAAGACTGTGTCATCAGGCTAGAAGGAAAGCCAGGAGGCAGATTGTAAATGCCCAGCAGAGCAGACCTAAGAACCAGGAAACCTTTGCCTTGATCCTGGATCTGACACTAACTACCCACATGACCTTGAATGGATCACTTAACCTTAGTACATGTCAGTTACTTCATCCTTAAAATGGCGATAACTCATAATTACGTTGCTCTTGAAGCTTAGAAAGTCCTTGAAATACTCAATTTTATCTGATCCTCAGTACAACCTCTTGAGGTAGGGGAGTCCTAGGGAGGCTCATTGACTTACCTCTAATTAGTGCCTGAACTGAGTCTTCCTGACTCCAAGTATATTAAGACCTATCTTACCTAACTCACTTGGTTATAATGAGGGTCAATTGTATAAGAAAGAACTTTGAAAAGTATGCAAACTAGGGTGATTGCCTTCTTCTGATTCACCCTTCACCAGGATCAGGGGAACCTTTCGATTCCTTCTAAGAAGTTTAGTGTCAGCCGAGGCTGAAATGTCTCCTGGGGAAATTCCTATTTCAGCTTGAAAAATGGCATCTGGGGCCAGCTTTTTAGAAGATTGAAATGACTTCACAAACATTGCATTTTAATTATGATTTTTATAACCCCTGGCTATTCCTTTAAACACACATACACACATACACACACACACTCACACATACACACCCAACAAAAAAAAAACTAATCTTAATTCTGAATGACATTATTGGCAGACTTTCATGCCTGCCACTTATATAACTCATAAGTACCCTTAATTATCATTTCAGAAGCTCTTTCTTAATCCAATTTACACAAACCCACAAATCCCCCTCGAGCCCTACTTTCACCCCCTTCCCAGACTTTTGGATAAGTTTTGCTTCTTCTACTGCTCAGGCGCTCCCCAACTGACCAGGTACTCTTCATTGACCAGGTGGTCCCTATTGAGCAGGCACAATCCACTGCTGGCTCCTTGCAGTGACCAGATGTCCTCTGCAGCTGGTAATCCTCCTTTTAAAATGTTCCCCTACTGACTAGTTGCTCCCTACTGACTCCTCACTGTTGTTACCAGCCAAGACACTCAATCGATCCAGTCTTCCTACTTTTTGGGGAGAGTGGAAAATGAAATGAACAGGGGAGACCAACATGGGAACTTGAAAGGAGAAGAGAAGACAATAAGCATTTATTAAGTACCTACTGAATTTTGAGAACTCTGCTGAGCACTTTACAAATATTGTCTCATTTGATCTTTACAACAACCCTGGTGGTAGGGGCTATTACTTCTCCCATCTTACAGAGAGGAAACTGAATCTGAGAGTGACTAGGTAACTCATGGTCCCATAGTTAGTAAATGTCAAAAGTGGGGTTTGAACTTAGAACTTCCTGAAACCAGATCCAGGGATTTCTCCAGTTACCAGGATCTTTGGATGATCTAAGTGTATTGAATTATTATAGTTTTGTTATTATAAATAATAGTGATTAATATATTCCAATGGCTCTGTGTTCTAATCTATTTTCCTTTCAATGATGCAGAGTACAACCCATCTGTGTTTGCCCACTCTGTGTAATTCTTGTCGAAATCATCCCATGAATTAATCACAGGGTCATGAATTCATGACAACATAGAAGTCTTGCTGAGATTCTCTTGAAACTGTCAGTGGAAGACAAAGTCTGCCTATAGGTTTCCCTTGTTTTTGCTATACAACTGGTCTATCTTTTTTTTTAATCAAATGTTTCATTGATGACTTCTCTTATGCTACTTTTTCTATATGATTTCTTGTCATGTCTACTTGTGCCCAATTCAGTTCATATTATGAATAAATTATTTTCTTACATTATTAATGATAGTTTTAACAAAAACTTGCATTTCGATGGCATTCTAAGATTTACCAAGTGCTTTGCTCCCCACAACCTCTGAGCTATCATTATCCTCATTACACAGATAAGGAAACTGTTGCTTTGGAAGAGGAAGTACCTATGAGCACAGGTTCTATGATTGACAAGGGTTCTAGCAGGATTAACACCTTGTTTTGTGAGTTCAAGGTATAAATCTTATAGATTTTTTCAAAAATAATGGATTAAGATGAGATTGGGTCCCCAGAGGGATTAGCCAAAAAAAGATAGTCACGGGTTTTAGCGTAATGACCCACTGTTAATCTGGATTTGTGAGAACTCCCAGTCAGGTATGAGAGGAGACAGAAGATCTATTCAGCTCCACTTAGCAGCATCAAAGATAGGAGACCAGTGACCTAGAACTTTTAAAAAGCCACTAGTGACTGCAGATGGGAATTCAATACATCCATCAATGACCATTTTTAAGTATCTACTTTGTGCCGGGGCACTATGACAAGTATTGGGGATACCAGGACAAAAATTAAAACTTTCTTTGCTTATATTCTATGCCCATATTTTATGTAGTATTTTATATTTTATATAATATACAAAAATCTGTATAAAATTTATACAAGGTGTAACCCTATGTCAGAATCACTATGGAGATACATACTTTCCGATATCCACCAGCCACTGATGTCATGGCACTGGTGGATTTGGGGAAGTCACATCCAACTCCATAGTTATGGTAATTCTGGGTTACAGAAGTAACCAGAGGGGGTAAGGTAACAGTAGTTGGGGGTGAAGGGGAAATCAGTAAATATTTTATGTGGAAGGTGATGCTTGAGCTGAAGATTGACTGTAGAGACTCTATGAAACAAGAGAGAGAAGAGAGGACATATACTGACATGGGGAACAGCCAGTAAAAAGGGATTGTGTGTGAGGAGTCATATAAAGGTCAGTTTGATTGGACTGCAGAGGAGAGAAAAGGCTAAAAGGTGTAATGAGGCCAGGGAGGTATAGTGGGTCCAGGACATGAATGAAGAACTTTAAATGCCAAATAGGAGAACTTAAAAATTCGTCCTACAGGTAAAGTAAGGCAAGACAAGGCAAGGCAAGAAGAATTTATCAAGAGCCACTGTGCTAAACTCTGGAGATAGAGTCTTACAATCTAATGGAGCAAGATGATGCACAAAAAGAAACTAGAAAGCAGGGGTGGGGGAAGGGAGCAGGGTAGAGGAGGATGGTATAGAAGGCTGGAAAGTATAGTCAGGAAGGGGATGAAAGTTGGTAAGGAGGACAATGTCAAGGTCAGATATACTTTAGGAATATAAATTTGGCAGCTGTGTGGATGAGGGACTGGTTAGATAGGTGTGTGTGTGTGTGTGTGTGTGTGTGTGTGTGTGTGTGTGTGTTCATCCTTTGTTGTCAAAGAAGACCATACCATCAGAGAAATGATGACATGACTTGCACTTGACTTTGTTTTGAGGGAGGGCTGTGCACGTCACCAGAGCCATCTGAATCCAGTAACCAGATATTCATCAGGATGACTGGAGATGATGCAGGATGAGGCAACTGGGACTGTGACTTGCCCAAGGTCACTCAGCTAGTGAGTGGCAAATGTCTGAGATCTGAACTCAGGTCTTCCTGACTATTGCATTGGTGCTCTATCCACTGCATGACCTAGCTGCCCGCTGGAGAGAGGGGAAGGTAAAGGCAGAAAGACTATTTAGGAGGTTATTATAATATTCATCTAGAAGAATGAACTAGCCAGGATTCCTCATTCCCAGAATATGGGGGAGGGGAGAGAAGGAAGCAGCTTGGAAAAGCTCTTCACAATAATTCATGTAGGGGTTATTGATACTCCCTGGGTCACAGGACCAAGGAGTGTGTGCATGACAGCATCAGTCTTGTGCCAGTCACTGCCCACTACTCTACCACAAATAGAGTAGTGTTTCCCTGCATCCCGAAGGACTCTTCTTCCCACTAGAAACATCCTCTACTCCCTGTTTCTGCTGATTCTTCAAAACTAGCTCAAATGCCTCCTCCTCCATGAAGCCTCACTCTATCTCCCTAGACTAGTTGACTGATTGAGCTGAGTGTTCAAGGAAGCCACTGACCTTAAGAGTCAAAGATGGGGGCAGGGCAGAGCTTTTCAGTCCTGGGGAACAACCAATTCAAAAGAATCGGGATGGGAAATGGAGCAAATAGTCCAGCAGGGTTTAGCATAATACCTTACACATGATAAGTACTTCATAAAGACTTGCTGATAGATTGATCTTCAAAGAGATCCCAGGATTTAGAATTCAGACTTGAGTTCCAGTCTCTAATTTGCCATTTTCCAACTTTGTGACAGCAAGCAAGTTACTGTACCCTCTCTGACTCTGTCTCCTCATCTGTAAAATGGTTAACATTTTCACTGGCTAACTCAGAGGTAGCTTGATAGCTTTTATTCATTTTTGCATTCAGTCAGCAATGATTGTGTACAGAACTCTTCACAAGGTATTGGGAAAGAGGAGATATAAATTTCAGATACCATCTGCCCTCATAGAACTTATAACCTACCAGGGGAATGGGAGATAAGCACGCATAATTAGCATACCTAAATTTCAAAACAGTTGCTGACCTGTCTTGTTTCCACACCAGGAGTTGCTCATACTCATTTGGTTTGGATCAAAACAATGTAAGAGCAAGAATGAATGAGTGAATGAATGAATGAATGAAGCATTTCTATATGCACAGCGCAATGCTAAGTGCTAGGGATACAAATAGAAAAGTCTTATGTCCCTACTCTCAAGGAGCTCATGTTCTAAGGAAGGAGATAACACATTTGGAAGATGTCAGAAGTCAGAAGAAAGATCCCATGGTCCTTAGGGTGGGGTAGTAAAGTGGATATTAAATGACTCTTATAATAACAACCCTCCTATACAAAGAGCAAACAAAAAACATCGTCCTTTATTATTCACTGCAATGGACCCTCCAGTATTGTACCTCTGGTGTGGGATGTTTCCTGGGCATAACCTAGACTTTACTCAAAGAACCACCATGAACCACTAATGGAGTCAGAGGGGGCATGTGGGAGGGGAGAGAAATAATGGAAAGACATAATTATTACCTGGAACCACATGCCTTTTAATGACTTTTGATGGGTTCCCCACTCCCTTCTCCAATCTTGCCCACCAGTAGAGTTGAATAAGATGAGTCCTAGTCAGGAGTGGGTACTAGAAGATGAAGACAGTGGATGTGATAAGCATCAAACTATAATTGACATCAAGGAGGGATGAGACTTACTCATGGTGTTCTAAGGAGGCACTATTAAGAGCCATGGGATGAAAGGAAAGGGAATTTTAGGTTGAATTGCAGGATAATTTCCCCACCAGCGAAATCAATTAGACTGTCTAATAGTCTCTGAAGATTTGCATCTTAGCATCAGTTACTTCAAACCGACTTGGCAAAGCTCTAGAGCCCCTGCAGGATGTGCGGGCATGTTGGAGCCCCCAGGAGGAGAGTGAGATGGAATCCTCTACTGCCTTATTTTTCTTTTCCTCATTTTCATGTTGTCATTACTCACTGACTGCAACAAAATGTGCCTCCCTTTGAATCTCTTACAATAAAAATTACCTCTCTGTATATGATCCAGACTGACTCACAAGCTAATGGATATTCGCCAGCAATGTGTGCTCCTTACCTGGAAATAAATGCTTGGGAGGGGAGGGGTGAAATGGGATGGGGTGGGGTTGGGTTGGGTTCTGATGGATAACTCCAAATGATAGACTTGCCCCAATCTTGCGGTTTTTTAAAAAGTGTGTCCCTTAATTGCTGATTTCCTTTTCTGTTTTTCTTTTGTTTAAACTGATACAAAATACACTATTTAAAACCCTTCAATTCTATAAGGTAGCTTTATTACAAGAAATTTCCCTCACATGTAGACTCCTGGAAAGCAATTCCATATTCAAGGATTATTTTAGGCCATAATTCACTCAAAATTATAGCTCACAATCCCCCATTGATGTTTTTCTTTTAGCTGGACAGGTGACACCTTAGTTTAATGTAAATTATGTTTAATTAAATAGCATAACAAAACAAATGACAAGAAATAGTTAAAGCATGTTATCAAAGCTATCAGTCTGCTGATACTATCGCCAGAGTGGCTCTCTGAGCTGTTGAGCTACTGCTGCCATGTGTATATATATTTTTTTTTAAATTTCTATAAGGGAAGGTACTTTCATCTCTTTTAGCTCATGGTCTCAGAGACTCACACTCATCATGCACCTATCCATTATTCTTTCATTTTTTAGTTCTTTGGAGAAAGTTGTATTTTACATTTTATTGTATTGAAATGGAATTATTTCTATTGTGTCTTTCCCATTTTTAATGTTCAATTACGTGCTTAATTCTGATTATCTTTCCTTCTTTTGCACTTGTTGCATGTATACCACTCAAGGAGTGTTCTGGGTGTTCAAGGAGGACTAGCCCTTCTGGTATGAGGACTTGCTGAACCCTTTTCATGCACTCAACTCTCACTTGTGGCACCATGAAACTGTAGTGCACAGTAATCACACCCAGTAAACAACCTCCTAACCCAGGTTGAGGGTAACTGTGAGGGGGGTGTCTCAAAACTATTGATGAGTTAGGGGGTATCTACCCAAGTGATTGAAGACTTCCCCCAGTAGAATGGGTAGATGAGGATAATTTGTTCCAATAATCATGAAGGCTCAAAGCTTAACCAGACATCAAAGACACCAAGGTCATCTGCTGCATCCTGAGTCATCATCAGTTGTCTTGTTTTTGTGTCTTTGATGACTCTGGAAGAGGGAGGAAGGCTGATAACTTTGTGCAACTCTGCCTCACTTAAATCTAATTCAGGTACAAGTCAAGACATCGCCCCACGATGTCATCGTTCCTCTTCAAAAATAAAGGATAAACAGCAGTATCACTCCTGCCTGAACTTGATCAATATAGGGGCTGATAGCCTAGGAGGTAGCTTCATTAGGTGACTAGGAAGGGCCTCAGGGGTCTTTTAGTCCATCTCTCTCCTTGAACAGATGAGGACAGTTTGGTCCTAGGAGATTATGGCTTACCAAAAGTCATATAATAAGCATTAGAAGCAAGATTAGAACCCAGCACCTCTGAATCTAGAGCCAGACCTCTTTGTATCATTAAAGTCTAGAGTTTAACATTATTAAAGACCTCATTCAATTCTTATGTGAAAAGTAGCAGTGCGAATTTCAGTAAGGGTAGGTAATTCAGGTCCAACTCTGGAGAAGACCTGTTGCTGTTGCTCCATTCTCCAGATTATAAGACTTCTAGAAGCCCTAGGGAGACCCCACCAGGCAATCACTGGTCAATTTCCATGGGAAGGTCTTCAATATAGTCCTCTTTCTCAGAACTTGCTCCAGGAACTCCTACTTCCCTCGAGCTTCTTCTAGGAAACATTGGTCATCTTTGGAAAAGTATTTGAAGGGCTGTCTTTCCTCATTAGATTATAAACTCCTTGAAGATAATCTTTGTTTTTATTTGCATTTTTTGTATATTCAGGCTTAGCACAGTGCCTGACACATGGTAGGTGTTTCATAAATGTTTTGTAGGTACTTAATAAATGTTTATTGACTGACAGACTTGTTAGGTTTGCTTCCAGGAGGCAGAACTTGGAATGATGTATCTCCAGTGCCCAGCACATAGTAAGCACTTAATAAAATGCTTATGGAATGACCGATCCTAGTTAAAATCTTGGCTCTGACTCTTACTACCATTGGGACTTTGGGCAAACAAACTTTGCAGGGTCAGGTTCTCTTAATCTAGGGGTTTAGATTAGATGGCCTATGTAGAGTTCTTTATAGTTCTAAGCCTATGATCCTTAAAAGCAAGGTCCCTGGCTGTGGGAGCAATCCAAAAGGATTGGCTCAGAAGCTTATGTGTTCCCTTTTCTTGGAAGTTTTCCAGTAAAAGCTGATGGCCAGATGTTGGGAGGGTTCTAAAAGAGTTTCTGGTTTGGACAGAGGTTGGGTGGGCTGGCTATTGGGGTCCCTTCTAAGTCCAAAATTCTATGATTCTGGAACTGTTTTTACCACCACAGTTACTACCTCCAGAGTGGCTCAGAGTATAGAGGACTGGATTTGGAGTCAGGAATCCTACTCAGACCCTTATTAGCTATTTGACCAGAGGAAATTCACTTAACTTTTCTGAACCTCAGTTTCTTCTTTTGTAAAACAAAAATAATAATAGCACCTCTGGCAGGTAAGTAGTGCACAAACTCCAGGCTTGGAGTTAGGAAGACTCACCTTCAGGAGTTCAAATCCAGATTTAGACACTTCTTAGCTGTGTCACCCTGAGCAAGTCACTTCACCCTGGTTGCCTCTGTTTCCTCATCTGTAAAATGACAAACCACTCCAGGATCTCTACCAAGAAAACTCCCAATGGGGTCATGAAGAGTCAGACATTACTGAGACTACTGAATAATAGCTCTTCCCTGACAAGGTTGTTCTGAGGAGGAAATGAAATAACATACGTAAGGTATTTTGTGAACTTTTAAGTGTTATAAAAACATTAGCTCTTATTATTGTAACACTCAAGTTTATTGTTAAAGGGCCCATCTATACATTGTTCCAACAGTGCTCTATGAGGGAGGATTCCAGCAATCCCAGAAAGTTCCTTCCATCCTGAGCCAATCCCTGGGTGTAATAATTTCCCATTGTGGGAGAGCATACAAGGAGTACATTGTTTTTCTACAACTGCCTTCTGAACAAAGACAGACGGCGGACTTGATTGACATCTCTTAAGCACTTCGATTGTAATGATGCCCATGCTTTGAGGGGAGATGACTCCAAAGGATGGACAGTACGTATGTTGGCAGCAACCAACCAGCTTTCTAAAATCCCACAGACATTTATTATGTGCCTACTGTGAACCAAAGGACTGGCTCAGTGCTAGACCTTCAAAGATAAAAACTCACCTCCATGAGTTTATACTCTACTAAAAGCAGGTATGACCTGCACACCAATAAATACCACCCAAGATACAGGATGATCATAGTAGAGGGGAGATCCAAGCAGCAGATTCTAAGGAAAATTGGAGGAGGACAAAGAGCAGATTGTAGAGTCTTTAGTGTTTGGGGGAATGGGGTGGAGTTTTCCATGTTGGATGTTTTCTAGGCATTGCAATTAACCTTGAGATTTCATTCCATCCTGCTCATTCTGACATACACCAGTGGCTTAGGTGAGATATTGAAATAAGCCATGTTAACACTGAGGTGAGACTTACTAGCTTAAAAGATGAGAGGGTGGCTCCTTGTTTTTAATTCAATTCCTGGCACATGGAAGAAGATTCTATCACTTCATCTTTTTGAAGTTTTTCTCTGTTCTTGCTTCCAACTCCATCAGTAAGCTGGCATCTGCTGTTGGATTCAGTTCAACCCAACAAGCATTTATTAAACACCTACTTTATGTCAAATACTGGGGATCTGAGGACCAAAAAACCAGTGCCTGCCTTTCAAGGAGCTCACATATTTCTAGGGGGCAACAAATGAGTAAATACAGATGGTCTATTATGTAATTTTAGGAAGGGGTAGAGAGCATGAACAATTGGAGAAAGCCAATGAATAAATAGTCAAAGAATATGAACAGGTAGTTTTCATATGAAGAAATCAAAGCTCTCAATAGTCATATGAGAAAAATATTCTAAATCACTATTGATTAGGGAAATGCAAATTAAAACAGCTCTCAAGTGCTACCTCACATATATTGGATTGGTTAATAAAACAGAAAAAGAAAATGACAAATGTTGGAGGGGATGTGGGAAACTGGGACACTAATGCATTACTGTTGGAGTTTTGAACTGGTCCACCCATTTTGAAGAACACCAAAGGGTGAAAAACTGTTCATACTCTTTGATCCAGGGGCAGCTAGGTGGTGCAGTGGATAGAGCACCAGTGCAGGAGTCAGGAGGACCTGAATTCAAATCTCACCTCAGATCCTTGACACTCATTACCTGTGTCACCTTGGGCAAGTCACTTAACCCCAATTGCCTCATCCTAGGTCATCTCCTGTCATCCTGATGAATATCTGGTCACTGGATTCAGATGGCTCTGGAGGAGAAGTGAGGCTGGTGACCTGCACAGCCCTCCCTCACTCAAAACAAAGTCAAGTGCAAGTCATATGAACATTTCTCTGATGGCATGGTCTTCTTCGGCAACAAAGGACGAACACACACACCAATACTAGGTCTGTATCCTAGAGATCAAAGAAAAAGGAAAAGGACTGATATGTACAAAAATAAATTTATAGCAGCTCTTTTTTGTGGTGGCAAAAGTAGGAAATCGAGGGGATGTTCATCATTTGGGAAATGGCTGAACAAGTGGTGATATATGATTATAATGAATACTATTGTGCTACAAGAAATTAACAGAATGACTTCAGAAAAACCTGGGAAGACTTATATGAACTGATATGCAATGAGATGAGCAGAACAAGAACACTGTACACATTAACCACAGTATTGTAAAGATGATCAACTGTGAAAGTCTTAGTTATACTGGTCAAGACAATAATCCAATTCTGAAAGACCTGTGATGAAAAATGCCACTCCCTTCCAGAGAAAGAACTGATAAACTCTGAATGCAGATTAAAGCATCCTTTTCTTTTTGCTTTCTTTGTTTCTCTTGGGGTTTTTTTGGATCCATTTTCTTTTGCAATATCACTAATATGGAAATATGTTTTGCATGACTTCATATGTATAATCAATATCAAATTGCTTATCTTCTCAAGGAGGGGAGATATGTGGGAGGGAGAGGGAGAGAATTCGGAACGCAAAATTTTAAGAAGTCAATGTTAAAAGTTTTTTACATGTAATTGGGAAATATTTAATGAAATGAGCAAAAATATATTAAAAAAAAACAATTGGAGTAATCAAGAAGGGCCTCCTGTAGGGGGTAGCATTTGAGAGGAACTACGCACAGAGGAGGAATTCCAAGAGAAGAAGGTGAGGAGGGAACACATTCATCCTGTAGAGCCCTGAATGACTACCCAAAAACCACAAGAAAACTCCCAGGGAAGCTAATGCAAGCTTTTCAAAAGAGGAGTATCATTCTGTCTTTCCACCACCAGAGCCCACCACAGTGCTTGAAGCATAGTAGGTGCTTAAAAATGTCCAGTGATGGGTTGAATGAGCAGCTTTCCTCATACTACTATAAGGTTTTCAAAGTACTTTACATGGTCTCTTGGTCTGGATCCTCACAACAACCCTTGAAGGTCAGTGCTAATTACTATCACTTCCATTTTTATAGATACAAAATATGAGGTAGACAGAGGTTTGGTGACTTGGAGGCAGCTGGATGGTGCTATGGAGATGGTGCTGGACCTGGGGTCAGGAAGACCAGAGTTCAAATCTGTCCTCAGACACTTACTAGCTGTGTGACTGTAGGCAAGTCATTTAACCTTTTTCTGCCTCAATTTATTCAACTATAAAATGGGAATACTAGTACCCTCCCTCCCTCCCTCCCTCCCTCCCTCTCTCCCTTCCTTCCTTCCTTCCTTCCTTCCTTCCTTCCTTCCTTCCTTCCTTCCTTCCTTCCTTCCTTTCTTCCCTCCTTCCTTCTTCCCTCCCTTCCTTCCTTGGCCAGGGTCACACAGCTAGTAAGTGTCTGAGACCAGATTTGAACTCTAGTCTTCCTGACCCCAAGCCAGAATTTCCATACCAGTTATCCTCTTCCTCTTTGGATTCATGGCAGAAATCCCAGCCTCATTAAAAGTGGGATGGGTTCAAGAGAAAGCTGACTTCCTTAGGTCACATTTTTCTTTTAATTCTCTAAATATGGATTCAGATGCAGTTGACGAGGGCTTCAACCCTCTCCTTTTTCTCCCTCCCACTTTCCTCCGGGCCCAACAACAAAACAGACCACAAAATGAGTTTGATAATGAACCTATTAATGGCCCAAATGCACCCTTGAGTTTGGGATTTATTCCCGTACATCACATGCTGAAACTTGACTGGTGCTTGTGTGCAGATGTGTGAGAACCCCTGGGCTACTGAGGTTGCCAAGACAAAATGCAGTTACTAACATCAGAATTGATCATTTCTCTGTTGTCACTAGAAATCTTAGCCTTGGAAGGAGGGGCACAAGGAAGGAGTGAGGAAGGCTGGAGTGGGAGGGGAAAGAAAGATAGCTGGTGCGAGTATTGATTTCCTTAGACTTTCAGACTTAGGCTGTTTTATTCCCCGCTCCAAATCCTCTGTTGAACAACCTTGAACATGGAGGAAATGATCCCACATTGAGAATACATCCAGTGTTGGCCCAGTTGTTCACCATTCAGATGGGAGACTCTTGTGTTAAGACCAACACATAGAATCCCAGAGCTAAAATGACCTCAGAGACGAACATTTTACAGATGCTGAAACTGAGGCCCAGGTACCTGCGGTTTGGAGTCAAAAGACCTACTAGCTATGTCTACTTTGGATAAGTCATTTACCTTCTATCTATAAAATGAGAAAGTTTGTCTACACAGAATGCGAGCTCCTTGAGGTCAGGGACTAAAACGTTTTGATTCTTATATCTCCAGGGCCCACAGTAGGTGCTTGTTGATTGAGTAATCTCCAAGTTCTTTTTATAAGCATTTAAGTGTGTGCTATGTTCCAAACCCTAGTCCAGGGAAGGCGATGCAACACATATACAGATAATATTAATAATACTTAATATTAGCAAGCATTTTTAGAGCACTGTAGGTCTAAGAAGTGCTTTGCCTGTGTTATCTCAATTTAATGGTTGAATTATTGAATAATAACTTGAGGGGGAAGAGAAAATTCACAATTAGGAAAGGGGAAAGCTACCTGTAGGAGTGGGCACCTGAGCTGAGCCTTGAAGGAAGCTAAAAATTCTAAAAGGCAGAGTTAAAAAAGGAGTGCATTCCAGGCAGGGGCACAGCCTGGCCAAAGGCAAGGAGATAGCTGATGAAATGTCCAGTCCAGGGAATGTGTTTGGTGAGTGAGTAGTCCAGTTTGGCTGGAATGTAGAGTGTAAAGCGATGCTAAGTGGTACAGTGGATGCAGCGGCCCAGCAGGAAGATTCAGCTCTGTGAGTTCAAATCTGATCTCAGCCACTTACTAGCTATGTGACCCTAGGTAAATCATTTAACCTTATCTATCTCACTTTTTGTAAAATGATCTGGAAGAAGGAAATGGCAATCCACTCCAGTATCTTTGCCAAGAAAAACCCAAATGGGGTCACGAAGGATTGGAAAATGTCTGAAAGGAATATGTAAAAGGGGAGTAGGCAACTTTTGTGAGTGGAGAAATGGGAAGGGATGTGAGACTTACTATGGAAGGAAAATTGATAAGACTTTTAAACATTACAGAAGAATGATGGGTTATCTCATAAAGAGGAGCTGTCTATTCCTCCCCCAAACATTCCTCAGTGCCATTGATTTGATTTAGGATGCTGGTTTGGCTGGACCATTGACTTGGCCCAGGGTACTTTTCTTACCTTCCTTAGAGTAGAGGAGGAGACTCTTTCTGAGGATTTCATGGGTGTTTTCCTCAGTACCATAATCATCTGTTACATAGGGGTGGAAGAGAGCTTGGAGGTCACCTACTCCACTCCCCTCATTTTACACTGAAGGAACCTGAGGCCCAAAGAGATGAGGTCAATTCCCCACCATCACAGCAGACCCTCTGATTCCCGAGCCAAGGCTCTTTCCATTGGAATTTACTGAATGTTTTAACTTCCTTGTTATCTCGCCACTTTATCTTATTAACTACATCATGATAAAAAATGAAATGAGGCTCCCTCCTTCCCTCATCCCCCATAAAAACAGCTAATAAAATGTAATACAAAAAATAAGATCCCCAACTGGGCTTTGGGGGAATTTCATGGAAATGAGTAAGTTGGTTGGATCCAATGAGAACGCAAGTACAGAAACCCTGACACTAATTACTTCCCTGTTCACAAGCTCGTCTGTCTCAGAAATGAAGTAAGTCTATAACTCTTGTGGGGTCTGTAGAGGGTTCTTGGGCCATTGAAGGGAAGCTTCAGAGACAGCTGGGAGGGAAGGGATGGAGAGGAGGTGAGATGTTTATACCCTGGAACCCTGGGAAGTTGGACAGCTTGGTGGGTGGGGGTTAGCCATGGCAACCAGAGCCAAGGAAATCCCTTAGTTTAGAAAATCTCCTTTCCTTGAGGTATGTGAGGTCACCAGCTGGAACCTGCTGGTGCCGGGAATGTTCAGAAAAGACACTTTTGAAAAGAAATGCTCTCCTCTCCACCCTTATGGCTTTAGTCTTAGGTGCTTTATCTTTTAATTCTAGAGGTAGTGTCCTGCTTCTGCAGGATGCTTTTGATATAATAAATAATAAAAGTAATAAAAACCATGAAATGGCTATATTTCTCAATCAATAAGCATTTGTTAAGCACCTACTATGTGTCAGGTGCTTCCTTTCTAAAAGGGAAGGCAAGTATTGCAAATTATACACACACAGACACATATAGACATAGATATACCTCCACACATGCATATGAAATGTAAGATGTGCAGATTTAAAGACATCGCCACCCTAAATGTTCATGTGGACTGTTTGTGCCCAACCTGAGCTTTCCAATCTCATATTGGTCTGATCAGCCACAGTTGGACACACTGTGCCCTGATCCCCATGTAGTGAGGTCATCGTAGTTCTCTTTGAGAACTAAGGATAACAACCACTTAATATTTAAATATATGTATAATACACACACATACATATATCTATACAGAATAAATATAAATTTAAGAAATATTTATTGTTCAATTGTTCCATAGGATCATAGGTACAGGACTAGGAAAAGCCTTAGACACCACCTAGCTGGACCCTCTCATTTTATTTTTACTAATTGTTTTCAATTAGCATGTGTTTATTTTCTCCTCCTTCCCTCTCTCCAATAGAAAAAAATAAAATAAAAAATAAAATCCTTATAAAAATATGCATATTTAAATAAAACAGATTCCCACTTTGGTCACATCCAAAGACATGTGCCTTGTTCTGCACATTGAATTCATCATCTCCCTGACACAAGATAGGACTTCCTTATTTTACAGAAAAGAAACCAAGACCCCAAATATGATGTCCAAGTTATAGAGTTGCTTAGTAGCCAAATCAGAATTTAAATCCATGTTCCTTGACTCTACTGTGCCCTGGGATTACTTAATAATAATAGCTATTCCAAAGTAGTGTGCTCTCTATATCTAGAAGTCTTCAAGCAGAGGCTGTATAAATACCTATCTAGAATGTTTTAAGAACGATCCTTTCCTCAGAGATGCCTCTGCCCTGCACTGCTTTTGTATGGGAGATGGGGTGGTCCCCGCTCCAGGGGCTTAACTTGGCAGAAAAACATCCTTCTGCCCAGAGCTTTCAGATCTCCTGCCCCCACTGCTGTCCTTCTCAATGACTCGGTGATTTTGTTAACCCACCATCCCAATCCCTTCACCCTTCTGGGCCCTTGATTGGGGCTGAGCCCCAATAAAGCAAGGGGTACATGGGAGGTAAATCTCCTCAAGCCTGCCTCTTGCTGCTCCAACAATGAGACCTGTCAAAAACAGCTGTAGTTGGGGACTCAGCTTCTCATGGATGGAGCCCACAGGCCAATCTGAAATGCCAATCCTTGGCAACCCCAAAGAGTCTCCTGGAAAGGCAAGTAACCAAGGGAAGGAGTGACATTTTTAATGACTCTGGCTTTTAGGAGGCCAGAGGCGTGGAGCTGGCAAGGTATGGCTTGGAGGGTTGCTAGGAGGGGCTGGCCTCATGGCTCTGAGAATCCTCATCCCTGAGGGAATTGAGGTGGGGAGGGCAGGCTGGTTACAGGGCAGGAGGGGGCAAGCAGAAAGACCCAGGAGAGCTTTTGCATTTTGTCTTGTCTGAATTTTGCAGCCTCAATAAATCTGTCCAGTGGGATATTGACCCTGGCTAGTTTTTCTCAGTTACTTTGCAATTTTTGGTGTAAATTGAAGCCTGGGAAGGAAGGAATATTTACAGAGACTATATGTGAATCTGTCAGTCAATCAGTGAGCATTTCTGTCTTCTTCTTTCTGCCAATATATTGTGTGCTGGGAATGTAAAAACAAAAGACAGAACAGTCCCAATACTCAAGGAACTTAGATGCTTTCTTACAGTATCCCAGAGGAGTGGCCATTTTGCTTCTATTTAAAGTCACACCGTAAGAGGGAAGCCCACTATCTTTAGAGGCAGCTTGGAATGTAAATACCTTGATGGGGTGGTGGTGAGGACTATTCTATTTTTGTATCCCAGGTGTTTAACACATAGAAGTCCCTTAACAAATGCTTGTTGACCAATGTGTACACATGTAGTTTCTTTCAGGGGTGCTAGGTGGTACAGTCAATAGAGTGACGGGTCTGGAATCAGGAAGACCCATCTTCCTGAGTTCAATCTGGCCTCAGATTTTTACTAGCTGGGTGACCCTGGGCAAGTCACTCAACTCTGCTTCCCTCAGTTTCCTCATCCGTAAAATGAACTGGAGAAGGAAACGGCAAATCACTTCAGTATCTTTGCCAAGAAGACTCCAAATGGGGGCAGGACTAACAAAAAGACTGAACACAACCAACGTCCATAAACTGAAGAGTTTCAGGTTATAAAGTCTGGAGTCTAGGTCCTATGAGGATCAGGTGAAGAAACTAGGGATATTTATCTTGGAGAAGAGACACAGGGAAGAAATGATAACTGGCTTCAAATGTTTGAAGGGTTTTTGTGGGGAAGAGGGATGAGTCATTCTGTCTAACTTGAGGGCAGTACATAGAACCATTCATGGAATTGGGGAAAAAAGGTACAATTGAGGCACAAGTCAAAAAAAATGTCCTCACAATGAGAGATGTCCAAAATTGGACTGGGCTGTCTCCCCTTTTGCCTTTCAGGCAAACAGGAGATGATCACTTGCTGGGTTTTTAGATTCCACATTTCTTCTTTCCCTTGATAATTTTCAAAGCCACCATAAGTAGACTAGGTTCCCATTAAGACCTTGCATCTCTGAGGGGGGCCATTCCATAATCTTCTCATTTCTGTTTTTGTTTAAGGGGGATGCAAAGAACAGAGCTTTGATGTCCAAGAAGAAGGGTGGAGAGGGTGGGACGAGAAGAGGTGGAGAGAAAGATAGAATTTGAGAATCATAAACCTAGGACTCAAGATTCCTTCTCTCCTCAGGATTAGACTTGTTGGGTTTAGCCCCAGAGGGCAGAACCAGGACCAGAGACTGGAAGTTGCAAAGAAACCAACTCAATTTAGTCTTGATGTCAGAAAAGACTTCTTAACACCAAGAGTCATAACCAAAATGGAATGGGAAGCTTGGGAAAGCAGCAGGTTTCCCATCCCTAGAGTTTTTGTGAAAGGAGCCACTGAATGACCCACTTGTCATAGGTACTGTAGTAGGAAGGATGTGGATTCCTATTTAGGGTCTGGCTAGGATGGATGACCTCTGAAGTTCCTTTCACCTTTGATGTTCTGGGAGTTGGTCTTTGTATCCTTCCCTCCTTCTGGCCATCTCCAGTTGTCCTGATCTATTTCTGGCCACTGGACTCAGATGGCTCTGGAGGAGAAAGTGAGGCTGGTGACTTTGCACAGCCCTGCCTCAATTAAATCCAATTCACTTGAATGTCATGGCATCATCTATCTGATGTCATGGTCCTCTTCAAGAACGAAAGGCAAACAACAGTAACCTTCTGCCTAGCTCGATCAAGTCCTGTGCCTGCCCCTAGAAGTGTAAGAAGGTGTCAGAGAGGCCAGCTTTGCATGTTGATGAATATGATCACAGGGAAGGGTTCAAGGAGCTGGGAATGTTTATCTTGGAGAAGACTCAGTCAGCTGGTCGATAAACATTTATTAAGCACCTATGATGTGCCATTTGGAGAAGGAAATGGCAATCTACTCCAGTATCTTTGCTAAGAAAACCCCAAATGGGGTCATGAAGAGTCACACACAACTGAATGATGAGTAACAAATGTGCTAGGCACTGTGCTAAGGGCTGGGGGAGGAAGATGATGACTGTGTTTAAGCCATGAAGGATTGTCATATGGAAGAAATATTTAGTCTGATCTGCTTATTTCCAGAGGGGAGAAAAATCAGCTATTAGATTTTGTCTAATTTTGTCATATTTAGTGGGGAAAAACCCCTAACAATGGGAACTACTCCAAGGTGGAATGAGCTATCTTGTAAGATAATGACTTCCTTTAGCTGGAGGTCTTCCAACAAAGGTTGGATGACCATGTGTTAGGGATGGTGGCAAGTAGGCTCATTTTGGGGGTTGGGACTGGACCATATGGCTGATAAGATGCCTTCCCTATCCAAAATTCTGTGATTCTCTCCCTGAAAAATTGTCTGCGTAGAATTGAAAATAGGATAACAGACCCTTGTCAGGTTCCCCTCATTCCCACCTCCCCAGCTGCAGGCCTGCAAATGTACTGTGAAGCTATGCCAGTACTGAAAGGTGTGTCTGGTGTTTCTCCTTAAACACAAGAACAACGGGATGTGGCCCCTCCTCTTTGCCCTCTTCTGCCCCACCTGCTCTGTGTCTGGGCCAACCAAAACCCTGTACTGTGCAAAGCTGGGATGGAGGCCAAGGGGGCCCAGCATACAGTTTAATTCAATCCAATAAGCATTTATTAAGCACCTATTGATTACCATGCAAGGTATGAGGCACAAAAATAGGTTTTGCCTTCTAGGATTCTACTGAAGAAAGAGGGGTGGGATATAGCATTCACTTACTAGCTTATGTGATCCCAGGTAAGTCACTGATATCACTCTGTGCCTCAGTTTCCTCATCTGTAAAATGGAAACAATAGTCACACCCATCATCCATGGTTGTTGTGAGAATCAAGAGATAATATATGTATAGTATTTTATAATATAAACCTTAAAGTGCTATATAAATTCTAGCTATTTTATATAACTGTATGTACATAAACATAATACATATATACACATGTATATATATATATATATAGGTATGTATATATATATATATATATATGTATTATACATACACACACACCTACCTACCTACTCCCTGAAAGAGAGAGAGAAAGAGAGAGAGAGAGAGAGAGAAAGAGAGAGGTAAGGGACTAGTGCAGCTCTGGATTCAAATCTTGCCTCTAATATTTACCATTTACATGAACTGAGACAAGTCATAATCTCCCTGGATCTGTTTTCTCATCTATAAAGTAAGGGGGTTAAACTAGATCATCTCTAGTTTTCATCTTGTGATCCATGATCTTAAATAATGAGTAGCTAGTATGTATACAGTGCTTTAAGCTTTTGCAAAGTATTTTATAAATATTATCTCATTTTGCCCTTACAACAACTTTGGGAGGTAGCTGTTATTATTCCTTTTTTACAGGTGAAGAAACTGAGACCACATTTGAATTTATGTCTTTCCTTTTTCCCTCCTGCTCCTTAGGCAGCTAGGTCTGTACACCTAAGTAGATGTATGGGGTTGTTATGTTTCACCCATGTAGGTCACATACGCACATACATATATGCACATACACACACACATTCACACACACACATACACAGGTCTGTCTATATGTAACTTTCAGGGAGACAAGAATAGATATCTTTAGAGTCTCCTCACCCCACTTTTCTCCAAAGGACATTTTGATTACTGCCAAGAAGGGAAGCAGGAGCTTGGGGTAAGAGGCTGGCTCTTTTACATATATAAAAAAAGTATTTTATATATATATATATATACACACTATATATATGTATATATTGCTTGCATGTGTATATGTATGTGTGTGCATATGTACATATATGTATAAATACACATATGTGCACATATACATATATGTGTGCACACACATGTATGCATATATAATCTCCAAAGCTGAACTCCCTTCTTGTCAGATACCAGCTCTAAAATGAACATATATAGCAAATAGAAAATAAATATATTAATTGAAGTCATTAGTAAAACAGAAATAGGAGAAAATACTTCCTCCAATAATAGAAAATATATGTAGGAGTATACCAGATACCACAGAATGAATGGGTTCCCCTCTGAGAATGAAATAACTCAATTCAACCAAGAAGAAGTGTTTCAGGTCTCCCCCAATGTGAAATCCCTCAATATTGTTAGAGCCATGATAGAGATTGCCGTTCCTCACCATGCTGGTTTTGTCTCAGAATGTCTCTCTCCTTTCAGTGACCTGATGAGAGGTTAGAATTGAGCATTTTCTATGGAAGCAAGACTTATTTCCCAAGACTTGAAGCAAGAAGCCAGAAGAGACAAGACCTTTCTCTCTAGCTAGGATTTGTTCTGTGAAGTTTGAATTTCATCAGAGGGCTGCAACTAGAGATATTAGAAGGCCACATGTGACCTTGAAGTAGCAACTTCCCCACTCCTGCTCTAGTCCTTACCAAATCCATCAGCCCTTCATGAAGGAAAAGGACACTGAATAATCAATTTCTGTCAATGAGGGGGCAGTCTCATATAACTGATCCTTTGAACCAAAGCTTACATATACTATATAAATTGTAAGTAATTTGGCTATAGAGAAAGCACCAAAGAACAGCATTCAGGGAAAATCTCTCATAGGAGGTAGCATCCAAACAGCCTTGAAGGCAGCTAGAATTTCCAGGAGGTGGAAGGGAAGGAGCATTCTAGGACTGGGGGAACCATCTGGGCAACAGATCTGGGGGTGGGAGACAAATTTCTTGTACACGTGGATCATTGCTCTCCCACTATTTCTGTCTCCTCTACCAGTTCAGATGCCCAGAACCCCTTGATGTATGGCATGAGGGAGAGCTGGATTTGAAATCAGAGGACATAGGTTTAGATCCTGGCTTTGCCATGTATCTGCATGACCTTAGGCAAGTCACGTAACATTTCTTGGCCTTGGTTTTCTCTTCCATAAGGTGAGGGTGTTAAGTTAGATTAAATGACCTCTAAGTTCTCCAACAGTAAAGCTATGATCCATGATCTGGAAGAAATTCTATAGTGGGCAGCAGCCCTCCTGGAAGATTTATGAGAATTAACAAGTGACCTGTCTTCTCTCATGCAAGTGGCAGACAGGGAGAGCTCCAACTACACCTTGAAATTTATATACTTTCTCTTTGGTAACTGTGAGGAATGGGCAGGGCCTCTGAGTTCCTGGGGGGCCATGGCTGGTCTGCAGAGGTTGTAGGCTAGGACACAGACAGCAGAGTGCAGCCAAGACAGCTGTAGCCTGGGCACAATACGGGAGTGGGGAGGACAGATAGGGCTGCGGGGGTGGCATGAGCCTGACAAATGTTTTAACTGCTGCTCCGGCTGAAGCCAGGGAGCCCACTGTTTGCTGCTTCCTGGAGACTTTGGCGTCACTTCTGAGAACCTCCTCAGGCCCAGATAACAGCCAGGGAGGCAAGCTGGGCCAGTTACAACCTTTCCCTGCACATGTTTGTTACCAAACATAGGCTCAGATCTGCATGGGCTGCTGGCTCTGCTTCTGCTTGAAAAGTCTTGGTTCTTCCTGTTATGGAAACAGGTCGGGATCGCCAATGAAATAACACCCTGTTGCCAGCCATCAGAATGGCTCTTTTTGGGGTGGAGGGAGGCAACGTTCTCTGGTTCCTACTGTTAATCAGTCAGACAAAAAGACATGTGGGCAGACCTGGTCCTTGGCATATCAGTCTCTTCTCAACCTAAGGAGTGGGACTGGACATTTCTTAGAAACAGATATCATTTCACGCAGGGGAATATGTCACAGTTAAGGGGGTTCAGAAATAGAAAGCCTTTGTGGGTGGGTGGGGACCCCTGAACAGTCCTAAAGTCAATAATCCTATGGAGCTGAGGGATTGAAAAGAATTTCCAAAAGAGAGAAGAAAAAAACCCTAAAATGGACATCTAATTGAAGGCTGCAGGACAATTTGCCAAAGGTGATGTAGAGGGTGGTTCAGGTTTGAGATAAGGTACATAGATTGCCACCCAAGTTGGAGGATAGAGTCACCTACATGGCACAGGAGATAGATCCCTTGACCCAGAGTCAGGAAGACCTGAGTTCAAATCCAGCCTCAGATATTTATTTACTAACTGTGTGACCCCTAGCAAGTTAGGTGAGCGTTATCTACATCAGTTTTCTTATCTGTAGAATGTAGATAATAATGTCTTGCACCTTCCAGGGTTGTTATGGGAATCAAATGAGATTATATTTATAAAATATAATGCAAAACTTAAAGTGCTACATAAACGTGAGATGTTATTATTTCAGAGGGTCCATCATCTTGGATGAGAACAAAGTCATGTCTTTATTTTTACTCACCTCCTACAATTATTTAAACACACTCTTCTGAGAAGGGGTCTGCAGACTTCAGTAGACTGCCAAAGGGGCCCATGTCACCAGAAAGATTCAGAAGTGCTGGTCTAGAATACAGTCTGCGGAACATGATTTATCTAAACTCAAGCTGAGATCAGTGTAATAAGGAAATTGGGGGATCGTGATTAGAAAATGCACATCTTAGCTCAAAAAGAGATGGGTGATTGAGAAGTTAGATAAAAGACTTAGAGATTAACCCCCTTATTCTGGGAAAGAAACAGGATTAGAGAGATGTGGTGACTGGCCTATTGATTGTACTTGGACTGTGAGTAGCAGTCAGAATTTGACCCCAGACCTTCTGACTCCCAATCCAGTACTCTCAGATTTTAGGTCTCAGGAGCCCTTTACACTCTTAAAAATTATTGCGGACCCCTCCTAGAAAGAGTTTTTGTTTATGTGGGTTGTAACTATTGAGGGCAGTTAGGTGACTCAGTGGACAGGGCACTGAACTTGGAGTCAGGAGGACCTGAGTTCAAATGTGACCTCATACACTTACAAGCTATGTCACCACGGGCAAGTCACTTCACCCTGTTTGCCTCAGTTTCCTCATCTGTCAAATGAGCTGGGGAAAGAAATGGTGAATCACTCTAGTATCTTTACTAAGAAAGCCCCAAATGGGGTCATAAAACATGAGACAACTGAGCAAAATATATTGATATTAACCATGTTAGAAATTAAAATATCTTAGTATTACTATTAAAATAGTTTTGACCTTAGCCCATGGGGTCTTGCAGGATTTCCAGACTCTAGAGAGTTATGGTTGAATATCTGTGTCGGGACGACTTGCTCAGCTTGATGGACTAGTGGTGAGGAGAAGCTTCTTCTGAGTCCTGGTCATCATCAAATGGTCATAGAGGTTAGAGCTTGGCTGAACAAGTGTCTCCTTCTCCCTGGTCCTAGCCATACAAATCTCCATTTCTTTGAGCTCTGACATTGTGTTTAACAGTCTTGGCTGGCTAAATAATAAAGAGAGCTTATATTTATATGGCAAAAAACACCACTTTATAAGACACTTCCCCCCCCCCAGTTATGCATTATAATACAGGGGGTGGCAACAATGCAGCAAAATTTAGCAATGTCAAAAAATTCTTATATTTCATTCAATGTTTCACACCCTTAATGCTCTACTTTTGCAAAAAAGAATGGGCCAGATACTGTCTTATCTCTTTCTTTTGAGTCCGAGCCTTTTAAAAACCTAAACAACACACACACACAGTGTAATGGCTGAATGGATGCCCAAGGCATTTAACTATACTCCCTTAAATGTACCTAGATGGGAGGGGAAAGGGCAAGACATCTATTGCTTTCTCTTTTACAATGAACGTTGAGAACAAGAACTAAGCTAGATGGAGAGGGACATAGGGAGAAAAAAGGAGGAAGAGGAGGAGGAGACAGAGGATGAAGAGAAGTTCCTCTCCATCATATTTGTCTTCTTGGAACCGTCTCCCTTTGAAATCGCGTTGTACTTCAGTTTTGTCCGATTTCATGACCCCATTTGGGGTTTTCTTGGCAAACATACTGGAGTGGTTTGTCATTTCCTTCTCTAGCTCATTTGACAGATGAGGAAACTGAGACAAACAGCATTAAGTAAATAGTCCATAATCATACAGCTAATCAACGTCTGAGGCTATATTTCTACTCAAGAAGAGGAGTCTTCTTGACTTCCTTACTCTGGCATTCCAACTACTTTCCTTGCCTTAAATGATATTTTATGTGACATATAAAACTCACAGAGGGGAATTTCAAAATTTGTTAAGTGGACAAGTAAGTGTTGCCCTGTGACATGGATGTATAAGTTAGTTGTCCTGCCCTCCAGGATTGGGAACAAGCCCAGTCCGAGGTTTAGAGAAAGTCAGGGCTTGGCATTTATTTAGAGTTCCTCGTAAATGTAATTCACCCCAGAAGGGAAAACAGAAAGCTGCTTTGTCTGCCTTTTTTTTTTAAAAAGAGAAGCTTCAGACCCTGCTGGTTTATGGAGCAGTATTTCTCAAATTGTGTTGCTTGGGACCCTGGAGTTCCATCAAGAAAAGGAATTGTAAAGGTTGATAAGGACAACCAATGCATTTATTTTGTACTTTTTCAGAGTTGGAACTATATTCTTATGAGGTAAATGGGGCTTTGCTCACACTGAAGGATGTGGGGGCTTCTTTGTTAAGATACATCCTCTACATCCTGGGCCTCTGCTGTCCCATGGGAGTCTGTGCTAGAGCTGGTACCCTCTGCATCCTTTTCCCATTCTCCTGTCCCACTTTCCCCTCCAAGGCTTCCAGGGGTGGCAGCAGGCCTGCTTCTTTCACTTCTGTGATTGGCCACATTAGCCTGGGAGGGAGGGGGAGCTTGAGGACAGAAACTGTCTTGTTTTTCTTTGTGTTTCCAGTGCCTGTCACATAGTATGTATTTAATAAATGTGTATTGACTCACTGATCATCCCCACAGTCAGATTGTTCTCTAGATCTCTGTTTTCTTCTCCTATTTCCCAAATATTTATGCTTGCAGGGCCATGGCCAGTTGTCTTGACTTTGTCTTGCCTCTGGACTTTGACAATCCTGGAGGAGACAGTGAGGTGGATGATTTTGTTCAGCTTTTCCCCGCTTATGTCAGTCATGATAGCTCCCTTGTGATGTCACTGATTCCTTTCAAGAACAAAGAACATATGCAATTTTTGCTTGAGGTGGAAAAATCCCTACTTAGAGCTAGTAATTTCTCAGTTACACTGAGTCTGTGTGTGTGTGTATGGGTGTGTTTGTGTGTGCGTGTGTGTGTGGGTGTGCATGTTTTATGGGTATATGCATGTGTGTGTTCAGGGATGCCAAGAAATTGGACAAAATTGATCACCTGGCAAGCTGATCTCTTGCTCATATTGAATCCATCGAGGGATGTGCCCAATAGTGTATAATAATAGTAATAGCCCACATTTCTATACTGCTTTCATGTTTGCCAAACATCTTACAAATATTATCTCCTTTTATCTTTACAACACCCCTGGGAAGTAGCTGCTAATTGTGATGACCATTTATTTTATAGATGAGAAAACTGAGGCAAGCAGGTTAAATGACTTGCCCCGGGTCACACAGCTAGGACAAGCTGAGGCTGGCTTTGAACTCAGATCTTAACATAGCACACTGACTCAGGTTGTATAATTCATGGTTGGTCTGTTGTCAGAGTCCACATAAAGTCATCCATCTTCATTCATACCACTCATACCACTTAGTACCTGTGAGATCTTGGATCAGATGACTTGCTTCTCTGGGTCTCAATTTCCTGAACTATAAAATAAAGCATTTATTAAGTCCCTCCTCTTATGTTCTAAGTAGGAGCTGGGGATGCCAAAACAGACAAATCAACCAACCAACGCCTGCTCTCAAGGACCTTACATTCACCTGGGCAATACAACATGTTATAAATTCAAGATACTTGGAGAAAAGAGAGTGGACTAGGGGTGTGTAATGTTAATGAGAGTTAAGGATCTTCCCTGCCCATTGATAGACCTTGGGTTGATCCTGTGAAGGGAAGCTTGATTTGGGGAGACTTCTTTTATAGAATTTTTATAGAACCAATATTTAACCTTTTGTTAATTTCTCATGAAGCACTGGGTCAGAGGTTTGTGTTCTCCCTCTGAAAAGTGTATCCATACTCTGAGGTGAGATTTTGCTTTGAGGGCTCATTCTTAGGAAGAAGGTTCATGTGCCAGATGAGACAAACCCAGATTTAGGTGCTTCTCTTTCTGGTAACTATGGATGTATGTAATGATTAGATAGTTGGATCTGTCTGTTGATTTGTGATGTACGTAATGCTTATGGTCAGACAGTGAGAAGCCCTGTCTGTTGGTCTTTATTTCCTCTGTTGCCATATATGGTTAAAGAAGATTGTTGACCCCTCAAAAGTTGCTTTCCTTGAAGACAAATAAATAAATAAATTTGGAGGAGAAAAAAATGAAAAGCAAAAGAAGTTGCTTTCCTTTTAGAAAAGTAGATCTAAGAACCTGTGCTATCCTGGATGTGTCAGGGTGCTTGCTGCTACAAGGAGGGATCATAGAAAGCTTTGTAGGGAAGATGGAAGCCTGACTCCAGCCTTGAAGCAGGAGATAAAAATTCTGAAGGGCAGTGAGAGGAGAGAGTGCATTCCAAGTACAGGACTCATTTCTATGAAAGTGTAGGAAGAATATTGAGTCCAAGAATAACTAATGGTCATTTTATCTGGAACATAGATTACGTAAAAGAAACAGCCCATGCCCTGGACTGCCTACCCCAACTCCCATTATCACCGGCAAATTGGATCCCTAGGGCATAATTATTGTGTCTCCTCTAAGGGTTAAAGCACTGTAGGGGAGGTATTTGTCTAATACAGTATTTCATGAGCCCCTCCCTCTGTGGTTATCAATTGATATCAATTGGTCAGCCAAACTTAAGTAGTTTTTAGGAAAGGATATTGACTAATGTAGTATAGTAAGAATATCTATCCCCACAATCTCTCCTCCACAGAGAAGTCAATGACTCACTGTCCCACAAGTACATAAAGAGAGAATTAGGAGGGAAGTGGATCACGTTTAGAGAGCACATGTAGCGAAGAGGCAACTTGGAGTTTCTGGGGGGTGGAAATCCTTTTCCCATTTTTGTGGGTACCCTTTTTCCTTAGGAATGCTATAGCTGGGTCTTGAATTTGCCTTTTCTCATCATACATGATCTGTTCTTTGATTCTAATGCAGACACTTCCTCTAACTATTGTTATCTCAGGGATCATGCTAGGATGCTGATAGAAGGGAGATCCAACATCTCCCTGACCTTTTAAAGGGTGAGGCAATGCCCTTGGCCTAAAGGGCCCAAGGCCTCCCAGTGCATCCTGGGTCATCTCCAATCATCCTGATGAATATCTGGTCACTGGATTCAGATGACTCTGGAGGAGAAGTGAGGCTAGTGATCTGCTCTGCACAGCCCTCCCTCACTCAAAACAAAGTCAAGTGCAAGTCATATCATCACTTCTTTGATGGCATGGTCTTCTTTGACAACGAAGGATGAACACAAATTTAAAAGTTGACACTCCTATTCTAATGAAAAGAGAGGGGAAGGATGCTGTGGTCAAAGCTGAGGTATTCTCCTTCCTTTCCACTCCTACCTGGTTTCTTCTCAGGGGCATACCTGGAAGACTTCTGCCCCAAATTACCAGACATTCAAATCTCTTGGTATTAAACTGGCTCCACATTTTATAAATGACCCATGGAACGTGATCAAATACTTCAAACAATTGAAATAGACACTGGTACGATATCACGTCATTTCGTCCAGTGGCTTTCAGGGACTTTTTGTATTGTAGATTAATTCATTGAATTGTATTCCCACCTGGTTAAGGTATCAGAACACTTTATTTTATTGCTTACTTTAAGAGAGGCAGGAAAACTGATCTCACCTCAATGACTGCCTCCCCTTATAAAATTAATATTAAATAAGATGGGAAATGTAGATAGGAGCCATATTTTTCATGGTTATTTTTGTTTGTATGTCATCTACTTTTCCAATGTTTCTCTTTCCCCTCCCAGAGAGCCATACCTTATAGCAACAACATAAAAGAGTGAAAAGGCAGTTTATCCAAACCAACCACTTAGTCAAATCCAACATTGTATGCAGTGTGCCACACTGGTAGCCCCTCACCTCTACAAAGAAAGCAGACAGAGAGCATTCGCATATCTCTTCTTTGGAACTGAGCTTGGTTACATGATTTCATATTATTCAGTTTTAGTTTTTGCTATCCTTATCTTTTCTGTTGGCATCATTGGCATCCCCATGTTTTTTGTTTTTGTGCTTCTCTTTCATTTCCTTTAAGTCTATTGAAACATATAACAAATCACGAAAGGATGAAAAACCAGACAAGAGGACTGGGAGAAGAGGCACGTAATGCAGTAAAAGAAACCAAGCAGGAGTGGTCAGAGAATCAGAAGGAGAATGAAGATAGACCTGGGCCACTGAAGGAGAAGCTTTCTTTGGTGCACAGTGGGGAATCCAGGACTCTTCTATTAGTTTTCTCTTTTCCTTGGATAAACTCCTTCTTCTCTCTGCAACTCACTGCATCACAAAATCTTGGACTTCAGAGGTAATCCATCCTAATGAATACTGGCTCAGGAAGCCCTTTCTACCATCTCCCATAAGCAGTTATTCACCTTTTGCCTGAACACCTTCAATATCAAATAACTTCTAGTAGGCAGCTAGGTGGTACAGTGAGTAGAGCATCTGGATTTGGAATCAGGAAAACTGGACTTCAAATGCTGCCTCAGGAACATTAGCTATGTGCCCCCCCCCATCCTCTGTATAAAGGAGATATAAATGGTATGGAGTCATTGTGAGGATAAAATGACATAATATTTATAAAGTGCTTTGCAAACCTTAAAATACTGTGCAAACACTAGCTGTCACTATGAAACAGCTCTAATTGTTTGTGTAACGGAGGTGCTCAGGGGAACCCCTAATGCATTATGGGGCATTGGGGGCAATTCCCATGGAGCTGGACAGGCAAACCAGGGGTTGTTCTCACCACCCTCACTACATTAGGAATTTTTCTTTTCTTTCCTAGCCATAAATTTAAATTTATTTGGGTAGCTAGGTGGTACAGGAGATAGGAAGCCAAACCTGGAATCAGAAAGACTTATTTTTCTGAGTTCAAATGTAGCTTCAGATATTGACTATTTGACCCTGGGCAAACCACTTAACTTTGTTTGCCTCAGTTTTCTCATCTGTAAAATGAGCTAGAGAAGGAAATGGCAAACTACTCCAGTATTTCTGCCAAGAAAATCTCAAAAGGGGTCATGAAGCGTCGGACACAACTGAAAAACTACTGTACAACAGCAAAATGCTTAGATTTACCTTTATCTCACTTCCACCCAATGTGGTATCTATCTACTTTTGTCTGCTTCTTGTTTCTATCCAGTTGTTTACATGTTTTGCTCCCCTTGAATGCCCTCCCTGAGGGCAGGGATTTTCTTTGCCTTTCCCAGCATCCCCAGAGATTAGCACACTGCCCAGCACATAGTAAACTTTAATAGGAAAGATTATTAACTGACTGACTCCTAGTTTGACCCTTTGGTTGAAAAACAAGCAAAAAACCAAGTGAAATCCCTCTTTTTCAGTAACAGCCTTTCAAAGATCTGAAGATAGCTATCATGTCCCTCTGTGAATCCTTTCCAAGCCTTCCTCCATCCCAGTCATCCTCCACTGGAAACTCTCCATCTTTTCCACAATATGGCATCCAGGATTGAATACCATATTCCAGATGTGTTCCAGCTGAGGCAAACGCAGCAGAGCTATTACCTTCTTATTCCTTGATACTGTATCTCTCTTTCTGGAGTCCGAGATCTCAGTTTCCTGTTCTGTGAGATCATGGATCGAGGAGATGATTTTCAAGGTCTCTTCCAGTTGAAGCCTCCAAACTTGATGTTAAGATTGACTCTATAGCTTGTGAGAAAATCTATAAGGATTTAGGAATGAGTTTGGGAACGAGGTGGAACAGTTTTAAGTTGAGTGCTATGAAAATTGCGCTCAGTGGCATAGAAAGTTCTCCTTGGTGCTTTTGGAAGGTCTTGACTCTAGCCAAGGCTGATTTTGAGGCTAGTGGGCTCAAGAAGGAAGGGGGTTAGCCCAGGGCAGCAGGCAAATGGATGACGTGATGGATAGAGGGCTAGCCTTGGAGTCAGAAAGATTTGAGTTCAAATTTAGCCTTGGATACTCAACAGTCACATTAGTGACATTTAGTGAGTCAGTAAATCTCTTAGCCCCAAGTGTCCTATCTCTAAAATAGGGGTAATGATGCACCTGCCTCAAAGCATTGTTGTAAAAGTAAAATGTTTTGCAAACATTAATACGTGTGAGCTGTTGTTGTCCTTACAGGCAGTATGACATAGTGGAGAGCCAACCTTGAAGTTAAGACCTGAATTCAAGTACTGCCTCTGAACCACTCTGGCTGTATGACCCTGGACAAGTCACTTAATCTCTGTTTGCCTCAGTTTCCTAAGCTCTGAAATGGGTATAATTATAGTATTTTCCTTTTGGCATGACTGTGAAGCCCAAATGACATAATATGTGTAGTATTTTACAAACAGAGCATTAATATATATGAACTATTATTTTTGTTGCTGTCTTGAGAGATAGCATGTATGGTTGAGAGAGATCCAACCTTTGAAGCTAAAATCTGGGTTCAAGTACTGCTTCTGAAGCATTCTGGCTGTGGGATTCTGGGCAAGTCCTAACCTCAGCACTGTAGGTAATTCTCTAAGACAGGAATTCTTCACCTGGGGTCCACAGATACCCCCCCCCCCCGACGGATCCATGGATTAAATTCAGGAGGCTCATTAATTTGGATGGGAAAAATACATCTGTATTTCACTATAATTGGTTTCCTTTGTAATCCTATGTATTTTATGCATTTAAAATTTTATTCCAAGGCTTGGCCAGAGTGTCCAACGGGGCCCTAAGACAAAAATAAGGTTAAGAAACTCTGATCTAAGACGATAGACTGCAGAGAAGGTTCTGACCTATATTAGCAGATGGAGTTTTCTTGTGCAGAAGCTCCCTAGACCAATGAAATCACAGGTCAAGTTTCTACCCAATTATGATTAGTCCCCTTCTGCTCTCACCATGCTAGGTGACATTGTCCTCTCTGGGCCACAATTTTTCCACCTCCAAATTGAGGGCCTGGCATTGGATGATTTTCAAAAATTCCTTGTGACTTACTGTCTATGTGTTTGTTCCCTATGAGGTTCATGCTGCTGGACAAGCTGCTGCTTCTCTCTGAGTGAGGGAGGTCAGAGTCCTAGGGATAGCGGAGGGATTGCATGCTGCCCCTCCTACTTCTGATCCAAAACAGGAAGTTTCTGTCTCTGGAGTTGTGTGTGTGTGTGTGAATGTGTATGTGTGTGAATGTGTGAGTATGTGTGTGTGTATCAATATATGAATATGTGTATAAGTATGTGTGTGTTTGTATGATTGTGTGTGAATGTGTGTGTGAGTGTATGTGAATATGTATGTGTGTCAATATGTGAGCATGTATGTGTATCAATATATGAATATGTGTGTGAGTGTGTGTGTATGTATGTGTGATTGCATGTGTGTGAATGTGTGCGTGTGAGTGTACGTGAATGTGTATGTGTGTCAATGTGTGAGTATATGTGTATGTGTATGAGTGTGTGTGAATGTGTGAGTGTATGTGAATGTATGAATGTGTGAGTGTGTGTGTATGAGTGTGTGTGTGTATGTGAGTGTGATTGAGTGTGTGTGAATGTGTGTGGGTGAGTGTACGTGAATGTGTATGTGTGTCAACGTGTGAGTATATGTGTGAGTGTGTGTATGAGTGTGTGTGAATGTGTGAGTGTATGTGAATGTATGAATGTATCAGTACGAGTATGTGTGTGAGTCTGTGTGTCTCCACCTGAAATCTGACTCCCTGCTCTAAGAGGGTTAGAAAGGAGATGATTACTTAGAGATTAATGATCCCAGACCAGGGCCTCTTTCACTTTCCATTCAAGAGTTTTTGTATTTTTTTTCCCTTTTAAGTGAGAGGTTGGAGATAAAAGTTACAAGACCACACATTCCCAAAGAAGGGGGTGCTGGAGTCAGCTTCCTGCCCCCCAGGCTCTCCCTGTAACAGCTTTAGTGGGGGAGGTGGAGCCCATCATGCTCCTTAGGCTAGAACTCACAGCTTTTCCTGCCTCCCCTCCCTGCCATTCCCTGCCCAAAAGTCAGGTCTCTTTCTGGGCCCCTCATCTTCACTCCCTCACCCCACTGTGTAAGAGGTGACTGGTCAAGGAATAACCTTCTGGGGAGGTCTCCTGCTACCATCCCAGCATTCCAGTCACCCCCAAAAAGACCTCAGAGACATTGAGTCTCATCCCCTCATTTTCACTTGACAAAACTGAAGCTCAGGCAGGGGAATTGAGTTAAAATCTGTAAATTTAGAGCTGGAAGAGCCTTTAGGGATTATCTGTTCCACTCCTTCATTTTACAGGTAGGGAAACTGAAGCCCAGGAAAGCCTTACATTTGTAAGGTCAGAGTGTCAGAGGTGGGAGTTGAACCCAGATCCTTTCACTTTAGAGGTAGTACCATTCACCTGGAAGGGACCTGAGCAGCCAAGTTATCCCTTCTGTAGCTGAACATGAATTCACCCTATAGCACACCAAGACTTAGCTCAGGTACCAATTAGCCCCATCTGATCAGTTCTCAGCAGTTCTATCTTTCTACCCTAAAAGTATTTTTATTTACTTATTTGTAGACAAATGATCCTAGATCAAGAGCTGGACAACCTTTTAGAAGTCATGGAGTCCAATGACCTCTTTACAGAGGAAACTTGAATCGAAAGTTAATTGATTTGCCCAGAGTCACAATGCTTTAGTCAGAAATAGAATTTGAACTCAGGTCTAGGTCTTCTTCTTCTTCTCCCCCTCCCCGACCCTCCCTCTTCTCCTCTCCCTGCTCCTCCTCTCCCACTCCTGTTCCTCCACCTCTTTTTCCTTCCCCCCACTTGCCCAGACTCACACAGCTAGTAAATGTCCAAGGCAAGATTTGAACTTAGATCCTCCTGACTTTAGGACCAGTTACTCTAGCCTAGTTGTCTTGAACGCACGTCTTCTCCATTCCAAATCCAGTCCTCAGTCCACTGCGACAGGTCTGATACTCTACCCACTGAGCTTTTATCGTACATCTATTTCTATTTCTTCCTTGCCCCCAGGAGAATGTAAGCTCTTTGAGGGCAGGGCTGATTTCATTTTTATCTTGTAGATGCTTAATAAATGCTTGTGGAGCTGCGGTGTATGATTGCGATGGAAAGTTATTGTGCTATGAGAAATGATGCGCAGGGTGATTTCAGAAAAACCTGAAGACACAGGAGGAGGAGGAGAGAATGTCGTACTCGGCAGCAGTAACGCTACCATGAAGAACTGTGAACGACTTAGCTCTTTTCAGCAATATGACGATCCAAGACAATCCCAAAGGACTCTTGATGAAGCAAACTAGTCACCTCCAGAGAAAGAACCGATATTGACTGAACACAGATGGAAGCCTGCTATTTTCACTTTATTTCATTTGTACATATTAGTCAACATGGAAATGTACATCATTGCTCATGGATAACCTAAATCTGTTGGCTTACCATCTTAGGAAAGGGGAAGGGATAGAATTTGGAACTCAAAACTTTAAATCAAAATGTTAAAAAATTAAAAAAATAAATGCTTGCGGAGTTTTTGCACTAAATACCAACTAATGGTCATCCAACCTCTGTTTGAAGCCCTCCAGCAAGGAGGGACCCATTTTTGGAAACCTATAATAGTTAGGAAATTTATTTTATTTTATTTTATTTTTTCCTTCCTGACATCAAGCTGAAATCCATCACATTGAACCTCCCTGTTTAGTACCCTGGGCAGACAGAAGAAGGGAATAAGGGAGAATGCATAGCCCCTGGGAGGCCTGAGCCCTGCTCCTGCCCTGCTGCCCCTTCTTTCTGCAGGAGTGAGATCAAATGGACCACCAGGGTCACAACATTTCAAAGGATGGGGCATTCATGGCCATGTGTGTGGTTTGGGAACTCGGTGGAAGGAAGCCCCGTCTATTGAGAACAATCTGATGCTCTGCTAACAGCTCTCAGGAAAGCTGAAAAGTAAAGCCAGCTCCATGTGCATAAAGATCAAGTGCAGGCCTGAGTCTCAAATTCAGCCAGGGAGGTAGGACTGTTGACAGATGCCTTCCACCCTCCCTGGAAGCCTCTGTGGGATGAGCAGGAATTCCTTGCCCTGACCTCCCTCTCCTCTGAACTTTTCCTGCTCTGATTCAGAGTCTCTCCACCCCTCCTGGGGTTCTTAGCAGAGGTTGTCTTGTGCTGTTAATGAATTTTTGTGATGTATTAGTTGTTTCTTCCCCACTACATGGCAAATGTCTAGATTACAGGGCTCAGGGGATCATGGGGATCATGGGATCCCATGTCCTAAGATCGAGAAGGAGTTCAGAGATCAGATAGTCTCACCCTGACCAGAAATATGAATCCCCTGTATTTCCCCAATATGAGGAGTCACCAAGGCTGTTTGAATACCTCTCATAATGAATGGGGAGCTCACTGTTTCCCAGGCAGCCCTTCCCACATCTGGATAGCTGTCATCATTAGGAAGTTCTTCCCTGATGTTAGGCTGAAATCTGCTTCCCCATGACATAGGTCATAGGACATGACTGAGCTGAAATCTGCCTACCCAGAAATTTTTCCCAGGAGGTCTTTGTTATGCTCTAGAGGTCAAGAAGAAAAGTGTAGTTTCATATTCAACTTTAGTGTGTTCATAGGCTTAAATTATCATAGAATCTTGGATATTGAGCTGGAAGAGCCTCTTGTCCAATCCCCCTCATTTTAGAATTAGAAAACTGAAGCTTAGAGAGGGGGAGTCAAGTGCCTAAGGTCACAGCTCTAGAGCTGACTCAGAAGCCAACAAGTCCAGCCTTCCCTTTAATGGATGACGAAGACCAGGGGCGCTGAAGTTACTTCTCCGTAGTCATAAAAATAGTTTAGTGGCAGTGCCAGAATTTGAACTCAGATCTTATGACTACAAATACAGAGCACTCTTCCTGCTGGCCCATTCATTTTCATCTCTGTATCCATGTAAGATCTTAAAGAGAGTAGTATTTACGAGAACCAGCATAGAGTAGTGGACAGTATGCTGGGAATGAATTGGAGAAGATATGAGTTCAAATCCTTTCTTAGACACTTCAAGTTGCATGATCTCATATATCATTTAACCTCCTTGATTCTATTTCTTGCCTCCCAGGGTTATCATGAGGGAAAAAATGAGATAATGTATGTAAAGTATTTTGTAAATGGTAAAATGCTACATACTATTAATTAACTAATATTTTATTGATTGATGTTATTTATATGGTGGATCCATGTGGTACATGTATGGAACCCATTGACTTGCTCTGTTAATACAACCTCTCTATGAATGAGGAGAACCTTATGCAAATGCTCCCTGCCTGAACCTCAGCTTACATTCCTCCCCTGGGTCAAAAGATTTTGCGGTCCCTTTGTACTATTAGTGGATAATCTCTTTTTTCAGCTTCTAGTAAGTTATGTCCATCAGTTCTTTCCTATTATCTTATATTTCCCAGCAGGATCAGCTCTCTATAATATCCTACTTCCTTCCATCTTCCAGTATTCTTTTAGCTAAAAATTTTCTCCTTTGCTCTTTCCTAGTCCAATCTGTGCTCAAAGTCACAGAATTCCATGGTGGAAAAGGACCTCAAAGTCATCTGGACAGCCTATCCCTGACCTCAGATCCCCTCTCCAACATACTTAACAAATGATCATCCAGTCTCTGCTTAAATACCTCCTATGAGAGGGACCCCATCATCTTCTGAAACAGACCTTTGGATAAATCTAATAATCTAGATCAACCTCCACTATTTTTACCGAAGTTGTTCCTAATTCTTCCTTCTGGGGCCAAGCAGAACAAGTCAGATTCTTCTTCAATGTGACAGTCCTTATCCATCTTTCAAATACTTGAAGATGACTTTCATGTCTTCCCTAAATTTTTCTCTTCTCAAGGCTAAAGTTTCTACATAACCTGTGAATATTCAGGGACCAAGACCCTGGCTGGGTACATTATCCTTTCTGTAAGAATAATATCAACTCAAATCCCTGGCTTAGGTTATCTTGATTTGCAGTGTGTTTTGTGAGCCAGCCTTCTCAGTGGTGGTGTGGCTGTGTGTGTGTGTTATAAGTTAAAAAGCATGGCCTCTAAAGGCGGAACTTTGGGGATGTTTCTAGATGAATGTGCTAGTCCAGATACACACACACACACACACACACACACACACACACAGAGGGAGATACAGAGAGAAAGAAAAAAGAAGAAAGGAAGGAAAGAAAGAAAGAAATGAAGAAAGGAAGGATGAAAGGAAAGGAAAAGGAAAAAAGAAAGTAAGAAAGAGAGAAAGGAATGAAGGAAGGAAGGCAAAATTATCTGGCATCAAGGAGACACACATTTAGACAGGAAACACAGAGTGGAGATGTTAGCTGCCCACCCACTCTGACAGAGGTAAATTTCAGGCAGTAAATTTCACAGATAGGTGTGAACTTTGGCTGGAGAATCACTTAGAACAGAGTGAAAATTTCAGCCACGGTTCCATTGGTGACAGAACATGAATATAAGCTCTTTAGGACAGGGATGGTTTCATTTTTGTCCTTGTTTTCACAGAACCAACACAATAGTTGGCTCATCCTAGAGAGCAAGGGTGAGGGGGAGAGGAATGGAAGAGATAACTTTTGAACTTCCTATGCAGATGATTAAAAGTTGGTTTTAGGCTCTGAGACAGCTGAAGTTATCTAGTTCAATATTCATTCCCATTTCAGCAATCTCATTCAGCACATAGACATTCAGATCACACAGACTTGAAGTTTGGAGGCCATCTTAGTCCAAATCCCTCATTTTGCAAATCACAGATCTAATCAATAAACATCTATTAAGCACCTACTGTGTGCCTGGCACTGTACTAAGCATTGGGGATGCAGAGTTAAAGAAACCGAGGCTCCTCAGCCTCAAATGAATTATTCAGGCAGTGAATGACTAGAGGACTGGAGATTTGAACTCAGGTTCTCTGCCTCCATGTTCAGTTCTTCTCCTGCTAAGTGTCCATTCACAAGGCTCTGTGCTGGTCTTTGAGAAGATTAATAAAAGAAGCCTTTTCTGCCTGCAAGGAGTTGAAGTATGGATGGTATTTCTCCAAAACAGCCTAGAGCATCCTGGTAGGAGGGTTGGATGGGATGAGTATTTTCTGTCAGCGACTGATGAAAATTCTTCCCCAGGCTTTTCAATATATCTAATTCTTATTTGCTTTCCAAGAATAATTGTAAAAAAAAAAAGGCAAGGTGGAGGGATGGAGAGGGGGCTGAGAGACAGCTGGGGACTCTACAGCTCTAATGTCAGATGTCATGGGGCTTGGAGGGAGAAATCCAACTTTGTGGGATGCTTGGTCCTCTGGACTCTGCTTGCAGTAGGCTTTTTTTCCCCTCTTAATTTTCCTGTGTGTCAGGAGAAAATGAAACTATAGTTGTCTGGAATGGTTTGTTCTCTGCCAGAATGGGGACCTCTTTCTCTCTTTTCTCCTTTGTTTTATTCATAGGGTGTGCAGAGCCCAGGGGAAGATTACTCAATCTTACCCCCTTTACCACCTGCTTTACCAGAACCTTTGATGTCTCTTCTCCTTATCCAGTTCCAATTTTTTTCCCTCCTACTTTGAGATTTTCTTGTATTTTTTTCTAAATAGCTTCTATTTACCTAATGCAAATGAGAAACACCTACAGTATATTTTGTAATTCCTGAATTAGCCATGGTAGTTTTTTTCCTTCTTCAAAAAAACCACACCAGGATTATCTAGCATCAAGGAAACACACATTTATACAAGGAAACACAGGGTAGGGATGTCAGCTGCCTACCCACTCTGCCAGGGGAAAGTTCATGCAGTTAACTTCATAGGGAGGTGTCAATTTCTGACTGGAGAATACCTCAGAATGGAGTGAAAATTTTAGCTACTTTTCCATCGGTGACAATAAAAGAATGCAAGCTTTTTCAGAGCATTTTTTTTGTCTTTGTGTTTACACAGTAATTAACTCTTGCTAGATGTTTAATAAATACTTGTTAAACTGAACTGAATCAACATAGAAGTGCTTCTTTATCCAATGGATGCCTTGGTCAACTAGTCAAGAGCTCAGGTTCTTTCTTTCAACAGCTGTTGTCAATATCATCAATTATAGTCATTCACAGACTTATAGCATCTCACAATTGGAAGAGATCCTGGAAGCCAATATTCATCTCTAACAAATGATTACCCAGTCTTTTTCTGGAAGACCTTCAATGTTGGAGAACTCACTATCTGTCCAGGTAGCTCATTCCACTTTAGGACACATCTAATTGTTAGAAAGTTGTCTGCTTCCAGGTTGATCACTTTCAGTTTCTGCAACCAGCTTTCATCTGGCATGACCTCAAAGTCTTTCCTCAAACTGGTCACCTTCTTCTGGACCCTCTCCAACTTGTCAGTGTTCTTGATGAGGGGTGCCAGAAACTGACCACAACACTCTAGATGTGGTCTGATCAGGCCAAAGTACAGTTGCACACAATACATAAGTCATCAGTACTTGACACTAAGCCTCTCTCAACTGGACTCATTGTTTCCTTGATTGCCATGACTTATATGTAGCTTATAGTTCTCTTAAAAAAACATATATTTTTTCAATTGAACTACTCTTTGGTTATGCTTCCTCTCACACTTGTGAAGTTGATGTTTTGAACCCAAGTTCAACATTTCCATTTATCCCTCTTCTGTTTCTTTTCTTCTTTTTTAAAAATTTCATCATTTTAATTTCATTTCCCTGCCAAGATCTTTTTAATTCCTGACTTTGATCTAGCTTGTTAACCAAGTTTCCCAGCTTTGGGCTATTTACAACCTGATAAGCAGACCTGGTCTTTGATGCTGTCTTCTTGTATGCAAATTACTGTTAGTAATAGCTATGACTTTCTCACTCTCACTCTCCATTTTTCTTTGAGTCACCCATGATTTTGATTCTTTTGATATCATGGTAGCCCTTGATTGAGATATGGTGTGTGTTCGTCCTTCGTTGCTGAAGAAGACCATGCCATCAGAGAAATAATGACATGTCTTGCACTTGACTTTGTTTTGAGTGAGGGAGGGCTGGGCAGGTCACCAGTCTCACTTCTCCTCCAGAGCCATCTGAATCCAGTGACCAGATATTCATCAGGAGGACTGGAGATGACCCAGGATGAGGCAATTGGGGTTAAGTGACTTGCCCAAGGTCACACAGCTAGTGAGTGTCAAGTGTCTGAGGTGAGATTTGAACACAGGTTTTCCTGACTCCTGCACTGGTGCTCTATCCACTATACCACCTAGCTGCCCTTGATGGTGACCCTTGATTGAGATATGATACCACCAGAAGAATGGCAACTATGATGCAGTTAAATGTCTTTAAGATATTTTGTGTCAAAGTGAATCTGACCCTTTAAAAGTCAACTTGCTGGGACTTCCATTGAATAACTTCATGGAAACCAGCTTAACCTAGCACCATAGGCCACTTCAGATAAAAAGTCCACTCAAGATGACCAGTCAGCAAAGGAGAACCAAAGTAGGTGCAAGGCAAAGGTGAGATGGAGAAGCAACTCCAAGCTGGATGACAATATGACCCTGGCTCTTGACTGGAGTAGAAAATAAAGACTAATGACCTTTTAACTCGAGATTTAACCAGACTTTGTTTAAAATTAAATTTTAGATAAAATAATAAGATACTAGAGTTGTAAGATACCTTAGTTGACATATGGTCCAACCTCCAAATCTCTACAGTTTTTCTAATAATAAATCAGCAATAGTCATAATAGCTAGCACTTATAGAGACCTTCAAAGTTTGAAAAGTGCTTTGCAAATATCGTCTCATTTAATCTTTATGAGATGGGTGCTTTCCCCCATTTTACAAGATTGTTCCAATGAGACCCATTTAACCTAGGAGAGGTTAAGTGACTTGTCCAGGGTTACATAATTAGGAAGTGTCAGAAGTGGGATTTGAACTCCAGTCTTTCTGACTACAAGTGTCCTATGGCCTCTGTTTGAATGTTTCCAGTTCTAAATCCAAAGACATCACTTTTATTTATTAGAGAATTCTTGCTTGAATCGAATTGGATGGGCTGAGTGTAAGAGAGTAGGTGTCAAAGGACACTAGTTATAAATTAATGAGCAAATATCCTGGGTGGGTTTTTGTTTGTGAGTTTAAAAAAAGTTTTACTTTAAAAATTTCTTTTTCAAAAATTTTTATTTTTCAGCAAATTTACTTTCAGATAATGAAGCACTGATTTGATAAGTCTCTTACCTACCGTCTTGAGGACGGACTATATTTTGTCTTGCTTCTAGCAAATCCCCACTAACGACTTATGGCAGTGAATTGGAAAGATATCTAACAAGTCCAGGGATACATGGCCCAGCTCTCTGAAAGGTTCTTTGCACACAGGATGCATTCAGTAAAGAAATGTTTGTTGAATGAATTTGTTGAGTAGAGCTCATACCTGTTAAATTTGTAATGGAAGAATGGCCAGTAAGAAAGAAACTGTAGACCCAGGTATGTAACAGGGGAGGGAAAGGAAATTCAGAAGAGAGGACAGTAATAGGAAAAGTGACAGAGGAGTTAGAGGAAGATAGAGGATCGAAGAACTGGTTTGGACATCAGGAGCCTGCAAGTCTTGAGAGTGCTGGGAAGTCCCTTGGCTCAGAAACTCAAGAGCACTGGGGTGAGGGGTAAGGCCTATGTTCCTGATCCTGGAATAGAGGTTGGAGGGCAGGGCTGGTGCTAGCTGTTTCTCCAGGGAATGGGTTGGTAGTAATAAGAAAAAAACACTCTTAACTGGAGTATAGTCAGAGAGGAGTAAAGAAGTTTAGATGGACTTCTTGAGAGCCAGACCAAGGAAGAACAGACTTTTGAAAGGTATGTAAGGGATCCAGTTACACAGATTTGAACAGGCGGACCCATCTGTTTAGCAGTCCCTGAATAAGTCTTACAGGAGACAAGGTGGAATAGTGGAAAAACTGTAAGACTTCAGAGTTAAGAGGAGATCAAAATATAATTCTCACCTCTAGCTATGTAAGCAAGTCTCTCCTTGGCCAAGCTTCAGTTTTCTCATCTATAAAACAGAAATAACAGTGCATTTGTTACTATATCACAAGGTTCAATCAAATGAAATAATTTAAAGTACTTTGTATTAAGTGCTACTAAAACACCAATGATGATGATGAAGATGATGATGTTTCTTTTCCGATTTAGACAAGGCCAGATTCTCCATGTAATGCATACATGCAATTTACACAGTTTATTCCCCAGTATTTCCCATGGGAAGGCAGTTCCTTGAATGAATTAAGAACATTTATTAATTACTTTGTATGTTCTAAGCATTGGGCTAAATTTAGAAGATACAAACAGAAAAGTGAGACTATCTCTACCATAGACTTGGAGCTAGAAAAACTTATCTTGTCCAACTTCCTTATTTTACAGATGGGGAAACTGAGGCACAGAGCCGGTGGGTGATCTGCAAACTTTAAAATGTTAGAGAAATGTTCATTGTTATTACTTTATGCCAGGCATTACGCTGGATACCAGGGATACAAAGACAAAAATTAAAGTGGGGATGGAGTGGGAGGAAGGAGAGGGAACTCTACAGGTAGAAGAATGACCAGGGAACTCTCCTTAGGAGCTCTCCATTGTCCCCACACTACAACCTGGCCTGGACTTGCTTCAGTGCTGACCAAGTCATCTGATTTCTGGGGGGAGAGTTGGGCTTGGTAACCTGAGCCACCCCGAGTCCCAGAACCAGCTTCAAACCAGAAGGAGTGCCTTTGCCCTCAGCTGTTGGGGGGTGTTCATGTTAGGGGGAGGGAAAAGGAGAAAACACACACACACACACACACACACACACACACACACACACACACACGAAGGTCATTGAGCCAATACCTGCGTGCCTAGAGAGGTAGCTTTGTTCCAATTAACTGGTACCTGTCACAGGCCAACGTTCCCTTACAGGAGCATGAAGGAAAGCAGGCCAGGGAATTATTTTATATATTTCCTTTATTTAAAAAAAGGGTAAGGCTTTCTACTAAGTCAGGATGTCTCTTGGAGATTTCCTTCGTTTGAATTAGAGGCTGCTCCTGAGCCCTCCCGACAGCGGGAGGTAAGCACTTATCCCGGCTTCCCTGCTCTCTCGCCCTCCGTCTGTTCGGCTCACAAAGCGGCCTCTGATTTTAATCAAGGTAACCTGGGAGTGACTTAGAAATGGACAATATATGATAAGGGGGGGAATCAAAAGGAGAGCGGGCCTTGGCTCCTGCCGGCGAGGTCAGCTGTCACACTGCAGCAGCCTGGCGCTGGATGGCAGCGAGGGGAAGGTGACGGACCATGTGCTTTCCTTCGGTTTCAGGGGTGATCGGGGCCCAGCCTCGCCTCTCCGGCGTGCATTCCCTCAGAGACTTTCTCTTATGTATTTGAATTCATTTGATCTCCAGCAAAGTTTTCCCTGCTCATCAAATCTGAAATGAGACCTGGGCAACTGAAGCAGCTTTCGCTTTCCTAACCCATCCCTAATTAATTATTTCTCTGTCTTCAGGACCAGACTGGCAACGCTTAGGACAACAGTCTGGCTTGTAGCTGAGTGGGGAAGATGCTTCGTTTGGTATTGCGGGGACTTGGGCCTGGATAGAGTTCACCTCCATCCCCGGACTTGGAGGGGATGGGACTTTGCTGTAGGGCAAACACCAGTCCAGTGATACCAGACCTCTGTAAAATGGAGGAATTGGAATTTAAGCCCCTGCCACCTTGAGATCTATAATCTTATGATAAATTTATCTCTCTGGGCCTCAGTTTCCTTATCTGTCTAATTAAGGGGTTGCAATAGGTAGACTCTAAAGTCCCTTCCAGGTCAAGATAGGTAATCTTACAAATACTAATGAGTACTCATTGTACCTGAGTACTCTGCCTCTTTAGATCTTGAAGAAGGATGCTTTTTTTGACAGATGAGGAAACTGAGGCCCACAGAGGTTAACTTTGTAGTAAGATTATCTGTCTTGACCTGGAAGGGACCTTAGAGTCTACCTATTCCAACCCCTTAATCTGACAGATGAGGAAACAGAGGCCCAGAGAGGTTAACTTGTCCTAAGACCTCAAGGTGAAAGAAGATTAAAGGCCAATCCCTCCATTTTATAGAGGCAGAAGCAGCGTTCAAATAAGCTGAAATATCTTGTTCAAGGTTTAACTAGGATTTGAATCCAAGTCTTCTGACATAATCAGGAGTACTTTTCACTCTTCTGCTTCCTAATTTAGGAATTAAAATGTCAGTTTACCAAGGAAAAGAGTAAAATGTAGGAGATCCTAGGTCTCCTATGTCCCACAATTTCAGGACAGATATTAACCCTCAGTGATTTCCTCTTATGTAGTGTATCTATCTATATATTTATATATAGGTATATCTCTATCTATCTATCTATCTATCTATTTATCTATCGGCATTGTGGAGTAGTGCGTAGAGTCCCAGACTTGGAGTCAGAAGGACTGTCTCATGAAATAGTTGTGTGACCTTGGGCCAAGCATTTAACCTCTGTGCCTCAGTTTATTGTAAAATAAAGAGATGGGACCTATGGCCTCTGAGATCTCTCCCAGCTCTCTCTAGGACCTTAGGATAAGTTGCTTGAACTCTCTGGGACCCAGTTTTCTTATTAGTAAAATGAAAGTATTGGACCATGTAACTTTGAAGGTCCTTTCCGTATCTAAATCTGTGACACTATTTTACTATCTTCTTACACCAAGGTAGTGGAGCAGGGATGCCCATTATCTAGAATGGGTGGTCACTGCTGGGGATCCCCCCTGGTGGGATGAGGTGAAAGGAATAAGGGAAGAAAGGCCCCATCTTTGGCTCTCTTAAAACAGAAAATGAGACCACTTGAATTTTCTTACAGGAAGAAAACAAGCTATAAAGTTAGCTTGCTGAAGAATTCATCAGAACTGATGATTTCCCCAAGGATGATTATCCCACAGGGCAGAGGAGGCATAATCTGCAAAGTACTCAGATCACAAACAACACAGCCATCCTCCCAGTCCATAGGAAGGATAATGAGGCAACCCTGAAAGATATAGGAAGCAAAGTTCAAGTGGGGAGAAAAGGCTGGAATCTCAGAGGTGGAAGGGACTTCTCTGGCCAACCTTCCCATGACTAGGATTCTGCTCTATATCTCCTCCCCAAAGGGTCATCCATTCTCTTCATGAAGACCTCTGCTTATTGTGGACTTTGTCACATCCTAAGGGCATCTCATTTACTTTAGAACAGCTCTCCTTGGTAGGAAACTTTTTCTGACATCAAATTTACATCTTTGATGTTTTCACTCATTCTTTCTCATCCTCCCCCTGGGGCCAAGAAGCACAAAATTAATCTCTCTCCTTTCCCTCTTTTTTTTAAACCCTCTGACTTAATTGTCAAGAAAACTCCATCTACCAATGCCCACCATGGTCCCTTCTCTTTAACTTCTAGTCATAAAGAATTGCCTCTTTTTCACTGAGAAGTTAAGCGATTTGCTCAAATTTTCATAAAAGTAGTAAGTCTCAAGAGGCAGGTTTGTTGAAGTCAGATCTTTCTTCATTAAGTCACACTGCCTTCTCTGTTACAGTCCTTCAGTGCTGGAAGATAGATATCATGGTTCCCCACAGACTTTCTAAACATTCTCATTTTTTTGGTGTTGTTCAGTCATGCAGCTCTTTATGACTCCATCTGGGATTTTCTTGGCAAAGATACTGGAGTGGTTTGGCATTGCCTTCTCTGGTTCATTTTACAGATGAGGAAACTGAGGCAAACAGGGTTAAGTGACTTGCTCAGGGTCACATGGGCTAATAAATATCTGAGAGACCAGATTTGAACTCATAAAGATGAGTCTTCCTGATACCAAGCCCAGTGCTCTCTCCCCTGAGCCATCTAGCTGCATTTCTTTCAAGTGATATTTTTTTTGGCATAATTTAGAGACTGTTCACTCTCTCAGTTGCCTTCTTCCAGTTGACTTTGGCAAGGTCCTTTCTAAATTGTAGCACCCACAGCTGACCGGCTTTAGTCAGAGCATATCCCAGATATGATCTAATGAGGGTAGAATACAGCAGAACTCTAACCTTCCTTGCCCTCACTCACACATTCTTAATACTATACCTCTCCTAGATCCTAGATTTAGAGCTGGAAAAGACCATAGAGGCCAACTGATCCAGCCCTCTCATTTTACAGATGAGGAAACTGAGGTACAGGGAAAGGAAGTGAGTTACCGAAGGTTACCCAGCTATTGAGCTGAGATTCAAAGCCAAGTTGTCTGACTCCCAATCCAGCATTCTTTCCACTACTAGGGTCAACAGTGAATAGATCTCTGGGCCTGGAGTCAGGAAGACCTGAATTCAAATCCAGCCTCAGACACTTATTAGTTGTGTGATCCTCGGTAAGTCACTTACCCCCTGTTTGCCTCAGTTTCCTCATTTGTAAAATAAGATAATGATAGCTTCCACCTCTCAGGGTTGTTTCAAGGATCAAATAAGATACCATTTGTAAAATAATTTTGTAATTTGTAAAACAAATTTGTAAAATAAAACTTGGTAGTGTGGTGTCTGGTACGTAGTAGGTGATAAAGAAATGTTATTTATTATTTTTACTATTATACCATGTGTCTGTCATTGGAAAATTCAAAAAGGATAAAATACTTGAAGGCCCATTTATGGAAGACCATGGGGCCAGTATGTCCTAGAAGGAGTTCCTCTTTAGGTTTGGATGGTTCCAGAGTTCCTTTCCAACTCTCATATTCTGTAAGTCTGTAAAGACAAAAAGGAGGCTGAGCAGTTAGTTAGGATGACTGGGGAGGAGACCCATGAGGAGATCATTGTTAGCCCTTTGTCATCATTCTGGTTTTGTTGGGGTTTAAAAGATAGAAGCCAGAGAAAGAGAATGACAAAGGAGAGAGTTGGTTAAGGCAGCAGATTTCAATGCTGGCTTCCAGACTGACGAGCCTGTAGACACATGACTTCCACTCCACAGGAGTGGGCATCAGAAGCCTGAGATGGAGGCATTTCCACATTTCTCATTACTATGTAATGTGCTCAGCCAGCCTCTTATTCCCCAGTGGATCTCCCCTCACAGAAGCCTTCATTCTCAGAAATAAGATACACCCAAGTTAAAAGTCACTTTGAAAATAAAATCAGGCTTTGATAACATCTATTTACTCCCTATTCCAGCTTCGGTGTTTGCAGGATGTCACTCAAGAAAATTACAGGTGCTGCAATATACTAGGAGGAATGCATTATAGAACATGTCCAAGAGTTACTCTAAGAGTCCGGTGATTCAGAGTTGCTAGGGCCCTCCTAACTCCCCGAAACTGAACTTTTGAGATATCATTTGGGACAGCTAGAGAGAATCCCATTGGAAAGTTTCAGCTGGTTAATTTTGATTTGAAATGTCCTGTCTCTACATGAAAATGTTTCTTATCTTTAGTCATATTAGAAAGCTAATTCTTAACTTAAGCCAAGGTATAAAGCTGACTCTTAACTTTAGTCATGTTATAACACTGATTCTTAGCTTTATTTTTTCCTTACTTAATAGGATTTTATTTTTTCAATTACATGTAAAGATAGTTTTCAACATTCACTTTTATAAGATTTGGAGTTCCAAAGTTTTCTCCCTCCCTCTCTTCCCTCTTCCCCAAGACAGCAAGCAATCTAATGTTATACAGGTGCAACTATATTAATCATATTTCCACATTAGTCATTTGTGGAAGACGTGATTCTTTACTTTAACAATATTATATTGTTGATTCTTTAATTTAACCATGCTGGTTCTTTAACCAAGTTATAAAGCTGATTCTTAACTATCTTACAAAGGTAATTCCTTAACTTTAACCATACTTGTCTGCTTCTATCCCTTGAAAGGTAGGAGTTATTCTTCTGGCAGGATTACTTATTTTTTCCTTAAAGTAGGAATTCTGTGTTCTCTGGAAGAATCTGCATAGGTCATCTGGCCCATGGGTGTTGGAGACAGGAATTATGATAGCTTCCATTCCATGACAGTGCCTTATGGTTTACAAAGCAATTTCCTTGGACTGTTGGAATCTTTGTGAGAAGAGACCTCATGGTCATCTAGTTTAACCTGTCTCTGATTAAAAATCCTATCCATAATATATCCTCCAAGTTGTCAGTTGTCCTTTTTTTTTGAAGGCCTATCATAAGGAAGAAACCACATCTCCCTATTTCTATTGAGGGCGACCCAACCCTTTCAGCTTTGTAATGTCAAGAATAATTCTTAACGTTTCCCTTTCCCTCAAAATCCAATTTGTTGCCACATATTTCATGCCAAAATTTCTAGATAGCCCAATAATAGAGTTCTAGACTTGGAATCAGAAAGACCTGAGTTCAAGTACAGTCTTTGTTACTAACTATGTGACTTTGGAAAAGTTGCTTCAAATCCGCCTGCCTTGATTTTCTTCCATTGTAAAAAGGGCATTAACACTTACCTCCCAAGGTTGTTACAAAGATCAAATGAAATTATATTCATAAAGCACTAAGCACAGTGCTTAAAAATGCTTCTTCCCTTCCCTATAGTATGTTATCAAACTTTAAAGTACTATAGGAATGTTGGCGATTAGGATTATTAAATCTCATTGGAACTACTTGCACAATATTTCTCCACTCAAATGGCCACCATGTTAATTCAGGCCTTCATCACCCTTCACCAGCTCTATTTTAACACCTTCCTTATTGGTCTTTATATTTCCCCTCTCCAGTCCAATCTCTGTACTGTCACCTGTATTGTTGTTCAGTCATTTCAGTCTTGTCTGACCCTCCATGACTCCATTTTGGAGTTTTCTTGGCAAAGATATCGTAGTAGTTTGCCATTTCCTTCTCCATTTTCAGATTTGAACCCATGCCTCCTGACATCAACTGAATACTGTTTCTACTAAACATCATCATCTAGAACGTGCCAACTCAAAGGGTACAAATGATATTCTATCATTTGTATAATTAGGTCCGTTTCATGATCACAAGCACAAAATGGAATAGATTGTAAGAAATTCACCCTTCTAAGTTTCCATTTCTTCATCTATAAAATGATGATGGTGATTATTCTAAGGAAAAGTTTCCTCAACATTATATTAAAGTGGAATGAGCTGCTTCTAGATAGAAGGTTAGGGGAGTTTCAAAGGCTTTTAAACAGAAGAGGGATCTGGTCAGATGGTAAGAAAATGGTGTTGGCTGCTAGATGGCTCCATAGTGGATAGAGCACAGGACTTGGAATCAGGAAGAATCATTTTCCAGAGTTCAAATCTGACCTTAGACAATTACTAGCTGTGTGACTCTGGGAAAGTCACTTAATCTTGTTTGCAAAAGGAGCTAGAGAAGAACAGGGCAAACAGCTCCCAGTGTCTTTGTCAAGAAGATCCCAAAATGTGGTCATGGAGAGTTGTGCAAGATTAATCTCAACAAAAATGTCTGATAATAGTATTCCTCATTAATTTCCTTTTCTAAAATAGATCCTGATACCCAAATGGGTGGGAGACCTTGCCAAGAGCTATAGCTAAGCTTTTGAGATTTTCTCAGTTACTCTGGATTGCAAACCAAAAAACAAGCAAACAAAAAACTGATAGAGCATGAGAAAGTCTGACATATCTCTTATGGGTCAGATAAGATCAATCCAGGCTCACCTTTACTTAGAATAGATTTGAGGTACCCTAGAGGTAATAGGGAGCTAAGAAAGGTTCTTCAGCAGGACAATGGACAGACCCAGGTCTTCTTGACTCCAAGTTCCTTGCTCCATCCTCTGCCCCCGGATGTCTCCACTGAAACCTGGGGACTTGGTGTCCCCCTCCCCAAGCAGTCTCCAGATGCAGTGCTGCCAGATCAATCTGCCCCTCAAAGAGAAAAAGGGTGCCTTGGTTGGGGGAGAACCATAGCCGTTCCCTTAACCTAACTCTTACATTGGAGACAAATGCCTCCTGGGATTTAAGTTCAAAAACAAGTTGGGGGAAGATCTGTAGGAGATTGTGTTTTGTTTAGGGATTTAAAAGGATTACCCTCAGAACAGTTGTTTCCCCCCCTGCCAAGGTGACTGGGGCCTCAGGTGTGAAAAGGCCTTTAATAAAGGGAACTGTCAGAGACCCAAACAAATTGACTACAAACCAACAGGGCTGAAGGAGAGGGGCGGGATGGGGCCTATTGACCAACTTCCACAAGTTTTAGGAAAACAAATGCTTTACATTCAAAAGGCGAGGTGAACGATCCGGGAGTCTGGAAGTTTCTGTCCTGTACTTAGCTTCTCTTTTCCACAATTCATGAGATTTGCTTGGGAAAAGTGTGGCCTCCTGCTCTTCCTACAACCTTACTACCTCCTATTCCCCCTTACTCAGCCCTGATCCTGTCTATCTAGCTAACAGAGTGCTAGGCGTAGGGTTCAGAAGACCCAGGTTCGAGTCCCTCCTCAAACACTTACTGAAGCCCTTTACTTTTTTTGGATTTCACACTCCTTTCATGTAAAATGAGGAGAAAGAATCCATAAGCATTTGTTAGATCTAGCAATGTACCAGACCCTGAATTATTTGGATATACATAATGACAAAATCAAAACAGTCCTTGGACTCACGGGGTTCTCATGAGATGGAAGGGGAGGACTTATATATGTGGAAAAATATAGAGCAAATGTATGGGAACATTGAATGGTACTACTACTTACTTCTCTCCTTCCGACACCAGTCTCAGGGGACAGGGATTCGCAGATAGCACACAGGGATGATTGGATTAAATTCAATAGCATTTATTGATCACCTACTGTGGGGTGATCTGGGTCATAGGAGAAGGGCCACATTTTCTCTGCCTCAGTGGAGGGAAACAGAACTCACCAATGTTTCCTAGAAGTCAAAGATCCCTGCTGGGTACCCTGGATGCAGACACAAAAGGAAACAGTCCCAGGTAGGTGACTTACTTTGAAAAATAAAAGGTCATTTGCAGAAATAAAAGCAATAAGCAAAGAAAAATACAAGGTAGCTCAAGGAGGGAGGTCATTAGCTGGAGGGATAAGGAAAAGTCTTGTTTGTGTGTAGGAGATGATCCTTGAGCAGATGCTTAAAGGATGCAAAAGAATCTATGAGGTGGAAGTAAGAGCAGCGTGTTTTCTAGGCATGCAGGATGGCAGTTACAAAGACTTGGAAAGCCTGTGTAAGGAATAGTGGAAAAGACCAGTTTTGCTGCACCATGAAAGGCAGGAGGGGAGTAATGTGTAATACTTTGGCAAGGTAAGTTGAAGCCATGTCTTGAAGGATTTTTAAAGTCAGAGGACGCATCCTTGCTCTGTGGCCTGAGGCAAGTCACAACCCCTAAGTGAAATTCTTTGATATTATAAATTATTGTTGTTGACTTGTTTTCAGTTGTATCTGACTTGTTGTGACTCCCTTTGGGGTCTTCTTGGCAGAGATACTTGAGTGATTTACCATTTCCTTCTCTAGCTCATTTTAGAGAAGAGAAAATTGAGGCAAACAGGGTGAAGTGACTTGACCAGGATCACACAACTAGAAATTGTTTGGGTCGGATTTGAACTCAGGAAGATGAGTCTTTATGACTCCAGGCTGGTATTTACCACCTTGCTGACAAGGTAGGTACATTTATTAAGTACCTACTATTTGTTAATTACTACGTTAAACACTTTGCAAATATGATCTCATTTAATTTTCAGAACACTAGGATTATCTCCTTTTTATAGTTGAGGAAAGTGAAGGAAACAGGGTCAAGTGACTTGCCCAAGGTCACATAGCCTGTAAATGTCTGAGGTCACATTTGAATTCAGGTCTTCCTGACTCCAGGTCCCTTTAGTTCTTTCTCCCCCTCCTCCCCTGCACTCTGTCCTTCCCCATTGTCTTCCTCTCCAAAACCTTCCTCCTTCCTCCCTGAGTCTTTCTTCTCAGCTGACTACTGACTTTACCAAGGAGACATGGACCACTGGCCTCCAAATCAAAGTGCGTGTTTATCTTAGTATCTCATTGTAACTCTATCTTCCCAGGTTTTCTAGTCCTTCTGCTTCTCCATCTATAGCTGCCTCCACAGCTTAGATGCCTCTTCCTCTTGGAAATCTTTGGTTTCCCCCAACTAGAAGTTACCCTCTGGAGTGTTGCAGGCAGCATGTTTGATTTCTCTGGGATACAGGATAGCTAGGGCGCAATGGATAGAGGGCCAGACATGGAGTAAAGAAGACCTGAGTTCAAATCTGTACTCAGACACTAGCTGTGTGACCCTGGCCAAGTCACTTAACCATATAAGCCGGTTTGCCTTGCTTTCCTCATCTGTAAAATGAGTTGGAGAAGGAAGTAACCGAACCACTCCAGTATCTTTGCCAAGAAACCCCATATGGGGTCATGGAGAATCAGAGAGGGCTGAAAAATAACTGATCAGCAAAGATAAAAAAGAAACCATTCTTGCCTTTAAGGAACTTACATTGAATGGGGGAAATAATTTAAGATTATGGATTTGGAACTGAATCTAATCCAACTCCCTCTTTTTACCAGTGGAAGATCTCGGATTTGAAACCAGGTTATAGGGTCAAAGATATTGAGCTGGAAAGTACTTCAGAGTTCATCTGGTCTGACTTTGTCTTTTTACAGATAAAGAAACCAGATTCAAACCAAACATCAATGACTTGTCCAAGGTCACTCATGTCAGAGGCAGGATTTGAACTGAAGTCCTCTGATTCCAAATTCAATACTCTTTCTACTATACCATACTCTTTCTACATGGGCACTGTGAGGCCCTGGGGATATAGGAGATGTGGATATATGGGGGTATCTAACACATGGGGGCCATCAGGCATCTCCACTATGTAAAGTGAAGGGGGGACATAGGGAGTTTAATGATAACAACAACATAGCTTTAGAACTTTTAGGGTCTTTAGAGATCATTTCAGTCAGATGTGACTGAAAAAGACTGAACAGAAAAAGACCATTTAACCTAACTCCCTTCATTTTACATTTGAGGAAACTGAGGTATAGATAAGTTGAGTGATTTGTCTATGGCCATCCAGGTGGTAGGTAAGTAGCACCATCAGGGTGTGAACTCAGTTATCTTTCTGAAGGAATGAGCCCTCTTTTCAGAGTTTGGCTACACTTTCCTTAGTTCTAAGCCTCAGTTTCCTTGTTTGTAAAGTGAGGAGGGATTCATCTAGATTGCCTTCTAAGGCCCCTCATGTTTCTAAATCTATGATCCTGTGAATCTTGACCTGAGTGGCACTTTCTTAAAGTGGGGAGGGGGAGGAGGAGGGGAAAGAGAAAGGAAAGAGAGCAGACAATGTGGGGCCCAGATGGGGATGATCAGAATTTTTTCCACAAGCCCAAAGCAATCCGAATTTCTAAGAAGTGCTCATATCACCACCTTGTGGTCATCTATGGAAATTTCAATCAAGTTGATGGTGAGAAACTTTCCTTGACTGAGAAGCCAGTGTTGGATTTCAATAGAACTAACTAGTCTACTTGGACTTGAACCATCTTTCCCTTGAGAGATTGGGGTAGAGGGTTGGGGAGAAGGGGTAGTGTTTTACTATCTAGGAGAAATTTCTAAGCCTAGAAATTCTCTAGACTCTAGAAGTGATAGTGCCTAGGTGGCTAATGCAGACCAGTCCAATAAGAATTTTTTAAAGCACCTACTATGTGCTAGAAACCTTGGAAATCCAGGTAAAAAGAACAACACAGCTCCAGGAGTCTCCATTTTGTTGGGAACTACAACAGGAATACAAATGAGTCAATTCAAGATAATCTGAGGAGGGAGAGAGCTTTAACAACTGATGGGGACTCAGAGGGCTTTCCTGTAGGAAATGTCCCATGAACTGAGCCTTGAACAGAGCTAAAAATTAAGTCCTTCCCCATGGTTAGCTGGAAAATTTCCCAATTTATCGTCTAAATGGATATGGGGATGCAAATAGATTCATAGGATCATAGATCTAGATCTGAGAAGACCTCTCTACTTTACCCCATTTTGCAGATGGAGAAATTAAGGAAGGGAAGGTGATTTGCCTATGGATACAAGTTTTAAGGAGGGACACCTTGGTGTAACTCCCAGAAAGATAGGCTGGTCTGTTCGCCTTATAAGAGTATTATGTGACATGTAATAATAACAGCTCTAATTCATATTTCTTTTAAGTATTTTCCCCTACCACAAGTCTTTTAGGTAGGTGAATCAAGCATTGTAAATAGAGGGAAGGCATTAGTTATGGAGGCAGGGGTGGAGGAGAGGCTGGGGACTGGGCAAAGGTCTCCTGAAGGAGACCTGGGACTTGAAGGAAGCCAGGGAAGCCAGGAGGCAGAGGGGAGGGGGCAGAACATTCCAGGCAAGGTGTGTCCTGATTTGAGGTTTGGAAAATATAGTCTCTATTTCCCTCCCCCATCCCTCCCCCTCCCAGAAGTCCATATTTACCTTCTTTTCTTAAACTCCAATAGGAGACCCCAAGTCATCATTTTCTGTGTCTTTACCCCCTGGAACTAGGAAAGTCTTCCTAATGGCTAATCTTTGTACCCCTTGCTGCAATTTATCCCTCTTTCCTCCTGATTTTTTGAGAAGACATGGGGGGAAAAGGTACCTATCATTGATAGAAGAGCCGCTGTGATTGCTCTATCATCTCTGAATTTTCTCTCTTCTGGGCAAAGTAATCTTTATTCCTTTAGCTTATTCTTGCAAAGTACACTTCCTAATTCTTCCGCCATTTTGGTAGTTTTCCTTGTCACCCACTCTAAGTTTTGAATACCCTGCTTTAGCTGGGGGACGGAAGATGCTACATGGGATCCATATCATTCCCACTCCCTTTTTTTCTGCAAGGCTTAAGCTTCCTGAGGCATTTCTAGTACCAAGCAGACATGATGTCACTGGCCCTTACAACATTCCTGTGGGCAGGCAAGCAGGTGGGCGGCCATGTTATTAGCCTCCCTGAATCTCAGTCTTCCAATCTGTTAATCAGACCTAATAATACCTTGCTCCTAGAGTTGTTATTATGTTAGATCCCATAGTGCCCAATTCCCAGATGGGGAATCAGAGATAGAGGTGGCTTAGCCTGCCTAGGGCCACAGGGGATCTTATTAAGCCATTAATGTTTTTTTAAGTTCCCTGAGATCCTTAGATGAAAGAAACACATAAGTCCACAGTGTTATTACCTAGGTTATTATTTTTCTGAAGAAAACTTTGAGAATTTCTTGAAACAGAGAGAATTAGGGTGCACCATTCAGTGGCCTGCCTTGTCTGTGGGGGTCTCAAAAGATCACAGATTAAAGAGATGAAAAGGACCTTATGTATTGAGCTTGGCGATAAATGTAGCACTCCATGTATGGAATAATAACCTATTTTAAGAAAACTTTAATGGAAATGTGTTGTAGGAGGTAGTATATAAATTAGATGGCTAAAACTTTTTTTCTCGCTAAATATAGTCAATTCTAACATAAACTAGGCAGCTAGGTGGCATAATGAATAGACTGTGGGGCCAGGAGTCAGGAGGTTGCCAGCTTAAATCTGGCCTCAGGCACTTAATAACTCCGTGACCCTGGGCAAGTCATTTAACCTTGTTTGCCTCAGTTTCCTCTTCTATAAAAGGAACTGGAGAAGGAAATGGCAAACACCCCAGTATCTTTGTCAAGAAAACCCCAAATGGGATCATAAACAATCAGACATTACGCAAATGACTCAATAACATAAATTAATTACCAACAGGGGAAAAAATATTAGCTTTTACATACACTTCCAAGTGCAGCTTTTGTTTTTTTAGGTGTGTGTTTGCTGGATGTTAATCACAGACTTCAGTTCAACCACAGACTGAACTCTTTACAAAGCACCAGAGGGAATCCCCCTATAGGGGGCTCACGACAAGAATTAGCCAGTTAAATTTCCTTCTGGTCCAACTTCCCTCATTCTGGAAACAGAGGTCCATACAGGGTGAAGTTACGTGCCCAAGGTCATATAGGCAGTAAGTGACAGAGCTGAGACTTGAACTCAACTCCTCTGACTCCAAATCTGTTGTACAGTTCATTTTTGTTTTTAAATTAATTTATTTTTATTTTGAACTTAAATTTGATAAATTTTAATAAAATAAATCTATGTACAAAATACAATAAAGAAAGAGGATTATGCATGAAATTGCAGATTTCTATTACATAATTTGTTTTTTTTAAAGTTTGTAACAAATTTACCATGTAACTTTCAAAGCTGTCCCACTCTTCTGTGGTCCCTTCTTTCCTTCATTCTGTTCTCTTCTGTACATAAAAAAAACCTCTGATGCCTCTCCTTCATTTTCTATTCTCTGTTATTTTCTGTACCCCATCTCTGGTCCCATTGTCCCCTCTAATTCCCTACCTTCACTAAAGAGAAAAAGACCCTGCAACAAATAAGCATATTCAAGCAGAACAAATCCTCATTGGTCATGTACGAGAATGTACCTCTCCTCCTGCACCTTGAGTCTATCATCTCTGTGTCAGGAGGTGGATGACCTCCTTCATCACTGGTACCTTGGGATGATGAGAATTGTCCAAGGGACTCTCTGTGTTTGTGGAAAATGGTGGAAACCATTTTCCAATGGTAGAAATATCACCAGTGTCTACCCACCAGCTAGACTGGGCTAAGTGTTGTATACTGGACTGCTAAAATTTAATAGGAAGTGATTTGACTGAGACCACTCAGCAGAACATCAACAAAGAGGGATCCAGAGTCCTAATTCCTAAAACCTTGATGTCTTATAGCTTTCAGACTCAATCTTGAGTGTCCTGACTTTTTGTTACTGGATCCTGTTCTTCAGGTACCATGTTAAGTGACCTCTGGGGTGTATTCCCTCAGACCCAAACCTTTAAAGTCTGGATTTAGTGCTTAGCAGAGTGCCAGGTATATAGTTGGTGGTTAATAAATGCTTCTTGACTGACTAGGGACTAAATAATCCATGCTATGTCTTTGATAATCTCATTACCTTTGAATTTTTATTTGTCACTGGCAGGTACTAGGTTAATGGTTCCACTGTCTTTTTCAGGATAAGCACCCTCTTAATCTCACATCACAGGGGCAGTGGACAGAATGATGGATTTTGAATCAGAGGACCTGGCTTTAAACTCTAGCTCCGATATTTTATCCTGTGTGATCTTGGGTTCATGATAGGCTTGTGGATTTAGAGCTGGAAGAGACCTTAGAGGTCATTGAGTTCAGCCCCCTGGTTTTACAAGGGAAGAAACCAAGGGTCATAGAGGTTAAATGATAGTTGCTAGGTAGACAGTAGCAATAAACAAGAAGAGCAATCATTTATCACAAGCTCCTACTATGTGCCAAGTATTGTGCTAAACACTGGGGATACAAAGAAAGGCAAAAGAAAATCCCTGTCCTCAAGAAGCTCCCAGTCTGAAGAGGGAGACAATGGGACCCATAGAAGATGAATTCTTGTCTTCCTTCGTTTTCTGAAGAAGACCAATGACTTGACCATGAGGCACAGCTGCACAGTCATTGGCCTCACTCTCTCTTCCAGAGTCATAGAAGTCCAGTGACAAGACAAGAATCAGGACACGTGGCCCACAATGAAGTGGGCACAGCTAGGGCAAAGAGAATAAATGTCATGTTCAAGCAACAGCGAGAAAGCCAATGTTCATGGCTCATAGATATGGGGAAGGGAGCAAAGTGCTTAATAAGGATACTGAGTAATAACTGAGGCAGATTTTGGAACTCATGTCTTTCCTGCTTCCAAAGTCCTATCTTCTATCTCCCATACCACCCTGATTCTCAGAGTGGCTTACCTCCTCTTGGCCTCAGCTAAGAAATGAAGGCATGGGGCTGCTTGATTCTTAACTATTGCAACACTAAGTCAAATGTACCTATGATCTCAGAGATGCAATCTGGCTCAAGACCTTTGAGTGTTATTTCTTTTTTTTTTTTTATGAGTGTTATTTCTTAAAAAGATCTGTCCACCCATGATGTTTTCACCATTGTGGACTAGTTGTTTTTATTTTTTCATTTTGCTTATACAAACTGTGACTCCCCTTTATGGACAAAATCATATAATTTTACTGTGTGGATCTTCGGTTTCTTTAGCTGTAAAATGGAGGAGTTGGACATGATAATCTCTAAAATCATTTCCAGCTTTAAATACTGTGGTCTGAGGAAACTTAAGTCTGTTTATTTTTTAAAATGACTTGCTTTTGTGGTGGTTTTAAAAAGCTTCAAAAGGGGCATCATGTGGCAGCGGCTAGGGTCTAGAACCTGAGATAGGAAGAGCCTGTAATTAATGTTCAATACCTGTGTGTCTGTGGACAAGTTCTTTCCCTTCTGAGTCTCCTCTCAAAGACTTACCTCTCAAGCGACAGATGATACTGGTGAACTCAAGGATCCTTGGTGTGAAGTGAAACCTCTGGTGTGTGTTTCGATAAGTGTGTCTGGGTGCGTGGTGTGTGGGTGTTTGTGTATTTCCTTCTTTGAATAGAATGGCAGACCTCTGGATTTCTTCCAGGAAAATCTCCAAGTTGCTACCTTGGATTGGCTGACACTACCCTGACTGCCTTCTTGGGATGAGCACTTACTCTGGAGTCGGAAGATCTGGGTTCAAATTCGGGATCTGATACTACCTATATAACAACAGTGGCAGAACTAACTATAATCGTAGTAACAGCGAGGTTTTTTATATAATGCCTTAAGATTTACAAATCATTTTCAGTGTCTCTTGATTTTTACAATAACAGGATTGTGTAGTGGCCATCACTGTCTAGCACAATCCCCCCTATTTGGTGTTTAATAATAATGTTAGCTAGCATTTATATAGCACTTTAAGGTTTAAGAAATGCTTTATAAAAAATCTCATTTGATCCTCAAAACAACCTTGGGAAGGAGGTCTTGTTATCATTCTCATTTTATAGATGAGGAAAACGAGGCAAACAAACCTTAAGTGAATTTCCCAGATATAGCTAAGGTGACTGAATTTGAATTCAAGTCTTCCTGACTCTATATGCATATACCATCTATCATGGGCAAGTCCCATAACTTCGCTGGGTCTCAGTCTTCACATCTATAAATGGGTAGGGGCCAATTAGAGGTCCCTGTTAGCTCTTTATTTACAATACTAAGATCAAGCAAACAAGTGTTTTTTAAGCACCTACTATGTACCAATCACTATATGAGGTGATGGGAAATACGAACCAAAATATTCTCTCCTCACGCTGATGCTCCATTCCAATGGAAGCTCACCCCCCTTAGCTGCTCACAGCTCTTTTTTAATCTGGTTGAATCCAGGTTGAAGTTGAGACAGTTGGCAAAGATGATGATGGTAGTTCAAATTTATAGTGTAGTAAAGCTTGCAAAATGCCTTAGAGCTAAGACAAAAGTCTTAGTGCAGGTTTGAGCATATTAAAACTTCTTAATTCTTATATCTGCACTCACACTCTTTTGGGACACCCTAGATATAAGTTCCTTGGAACCTTATAACCACCCTGTGAGGTGAATACTTATAAGAATTGTGATTCCCATTTTATAGATGAAAGAACTGACTTTGGGAGGGATTGCCCAGCCAATAAATGGCAGAGGCAAGGCTAGAACCTAGTCCTTCCTGAGCCCAAGTTCTCTTTCCACTAAACCTGTCAGTGCTGCCTCTGAAGATATTGTCAACCTGGAGAAAATGGTTGCTGCATTTCTTTTTTCTGGGCACAGAAAGAAAAATGAGTCATTAATTGGCCTTCTTGGCAGGCGACGGGGGCTTTCCCTTAATGTGGAGTCTCTTTCAAAGTGATCACTGGATGACCTCTGCCCCTCTCCATGACATATATCATTTACCTACCTCTCACAAGGGGAAATGGAATGAGCAGAGACAATGTCTGTGAGAGGATGTTAGCTTCTTTTGACTTCAACTTTGATCATTTTTCTTTCAGAGCCGAGTTCCTCTTGAACATTCCCAGGGCCCCATGGTGCTGTGTAGGGGTGGGCGGATTCTGCCTACTGTTTGAATAACTTAGAATTGGATGGAAAGAGGGCCTTAACTAGGACCTAACCCATCAGATTTCCATCCCTGTTGGTCTCCAGGGGAGAGGTTTCACAAGGTTTTCTCACTATTCCTTTCCAAAGACTTTCTTGGAATTAAAACCTGGCCCTACCCATTAGCTGATGGGCAAATGAGGGCTTTGCCAGGAGGAAAATTCACAGAATTCATGGTGCTTTTTTTTCTTTTTTACAAATGAGGATTGATTGTGTGGGGCTGCAGTCAAAAATGTAAGTTGTTGTTCAGTCATTTTTTCAATTATTTCCAACTCTTTGTGATTCCATTTGGAGTTTTCTTGGCAAATATACTGGAGTAGTTTGTGATTTCCTTCTCCAGTTCATTTTACAGATGAGTAAACTGAGGCAAAGAGAGTTAAGTGACTTGGCCAGGGTCAAACTGCTGGTAAGTGTCTGAATCCAGATTTGAGCTCAGACTTTCCTGATTCCATACCTAGGTACTTTATCCACTGCACCCCCTAGATGCCCTAGAAATGTGAATATCTGAGTGTTTAGTCCTAGGTATTATATCTGAGTCACTTATTTATAATTCAGTGGGGCAAGTGCACGTCTTTAAATTTGAGAGAATGTGGAATATGGAGGCAAATTTGTTAGTTTTAGATTCATGTTCATGACCCTGAATTATGAGATTATAATTTGCATCCAAACAGAAGAGAAACAGCCCAGTGTTAAGATAGACTTTTAGTTTAGATAGTGTTTAGATAGACTCGAAACCAAAGATGACATGAATTCAAATCCTTCTTTTGATATATACTAGCTGTGTAATCCCAAATAAATAATTTAGCCCTCTGTCCTCTGTGGTTAAGTTGTTTTCACTTGTGTTTGACTCTCTATGACCCCATTTGGATTTTTCTTAGTAAAGACACTGGAATGGTTTGCCATTTCCTTCTCTAGTTCATTTTACAGTTGAGGAAACTGAGGCAACCATGGTTAAGTGATTTGGCCAGGGTCACACAGCTAGTAAGTTTCTGAGTACAGATTTGAATTCAGGGCTTCCTCACTCCAGGTCTGGCACTCTATCCATTGTACCACCCAGCTGCCCTAGCTGCCCTGTATGCCAGAGATATCAAACATGCTGCCTGCAACACTCCAGAGTGTGGCCTGAAATGCATTAAAATTGGAAAATATGGAACAGAATTAATAACAGTTAGTAAGAATACAATAAAACATAGGTAATGTTAGCATGTGGTTTTCTAAGTCATCATGCAGTCTGTGAGGATCCTTATGTAAGGTTTGGTGGCCTGGGTTTCTTATTCGAGTTTGTCACCTCTGCTCTGGGCAGCTCTCATGAGTTATGGAGAAGGTGGTGACTTGCTTTGGTGGAGGTAGTTTCCTCTCATGGGAGTTCCCTTAGACCAGTAAAATTATAGGTATGGTCCTTATCACTATCCCAATAGAGAAGAGGAAATTAATAAATCATCAAATCAGAAAAGAAAGAAATAGCATTTTTGTCCTAGCCAATCGATAAACAAATGATAAGGGCCTGATATCTAGGAGCCCCTGTGCTAGATGAGAGGATCACAGATTTAGAGCTAAAAGGGTTTGTAACAGTCAACAAATTCAACCTCTTTATTTTACAGAGGAGGTAACTGAGGCTAAGAGAAATTAAGTGACTTGTCCAGAGTCACACAGCTAGCTAGCATCTGAGGTGGGATTTGAACCAAGGTCTTCCCAACTCAAATTCTATTGCCTTATCCTTTATATACAATTAGTTTGGTATGACTGGGGATAAAAAAGACAAAAATGAAGCTATCCTTGGCCTTGAGGAGATTACCTGCCATTAAGGTTAATGTCCTGGAAAAGAATCTTAGCATTGTCCTAGAGATGTCTCTGTTGTTGGTGGGACTGGGAATGACCAAGTTTCCTGTATCACTCCTTTCCAAGCATCTCTTCTCAGGTGATTTCCTTTAAAATGAATAGAGAGGAATATTAGCTAGTAGTTTCCTGACACATAGTGGGTGCTTTACAAATATTGATTCCCTCCCTTTCCCTCTTTTTCCGTTTTCAGTGTTTCCAAAACGCTGAACCCCAATCACAGTATAAGGACTACACAATTGTTCGACCTTTGTTTTCAACTGCCAGTAATGATGGGGTCTGAATACAGATTGAAGCAGACTATTTTTATTTTTTTCATGTTTTTTCTCCAATTTGTTTACCATTTTAAGAAGAGGGGAGGAGAGAGAAAGCAGGAGAAAAATTTACAACTCAAAATTTAAAAAAAATGAATGTTAAAAGTTGTCTTTTCATGTAACTGGAACAAAATAAAATATTACTTTTAAAAAGAAAGTTTATAGGAAAAAACTGAGATAAAGAAAAAAATTAAATTTTTAATTAAAAAAATGTCAATGACGTCATGAAATAAGGATGACTTGACTTGCACAGTAACAGGATTTAAGTGAGGTGGAGCTGTGCAAATAGCCAGCCTCATTCTCTCTTCCAGAGTCTTTGAAGTCCAGTGTGAAGATAGAAATCAGGAGGACTGACAACAATCCAGGACACAGCGGATTCCCTTGACATCTTCAATGTCTTACCAGGCTCTAAGCTCTCCATAGCACCTGCTTCAGCTACCTTCATGGCTGTTGGAGTAACTTGTTCTCATCTCTACATTCCTCCTGGGGAAGGCTTTACATGCTTGGGGTACACATTCCCTAATTAACTGATGGGTCTCAGACCTGGTGGTTATGCTCAACCTGACTTAGCCCATCTTGTGGAGATGCAAAAAGAGGCCAAAAAGAAATCCTGCCCTCAAGGACCTTATGATCTAAGGAGGGAAGACAAGGAAGGAGAGAAAGCAAGAGAACCGGGAGAGACTTTTAATCCAAGAGACTGATGGCATGCTGGATTTGGAAGTCAAGAAAATCTAGATTCAGTCCTGCCACATGTCCATGGACAAGCCATTCCTCTGATCCTCAGTTTTTTCTTCTAGAAAGTAGAGAGAGTAAGACCTGTAACACTTACCTCATAGGGATGTTATGTGGTAACAATAAGGTAATGTATATTAAGTTTTGTAAACATACAGTGCTACGGGAAACACCAATTATTGAGATTTGGGTGGCTGGCCGGTGTTCCCCTGTGTCATGTTTACTCTTTGGGCTATGGTGGAAGCTTTGGGCACTGCCTACAGTGAAGGGCTAGACCACAGTGACTTCTGCGTCCTGGACCACACCTTCTGAGTTCTTCCCTCCTCTCTTGGGTGTGTCCAGGCCACAAGACCAGACAGCTTAATTACTTGCCTCCTTAATTACCTGTTATCACACAAGGCAACCAAATTTATGGGCCATTGGTTTTTCCCTGGAGTATTTCCTATAATTGGAATCTAATTTTCTTCTTTCTGTGGCTGTCCTCATCTTTATAATCTCTTTGGGTAGGAGGGGACATCCTAATGGCATCTAGGCCAGCCCTTTGCTCCACAGAAAGATAATACTCATTTACCCCAGACAGGTGAACTGAGACATTTCAAGCCCTCAATAAATATCCTCTGAGGAGGTGGCATTCGTCATCTTGGGGGTCTGACCAGAAACTATGTCTTTATTTTCTGTGATTTGTAAAGACATAACACAATACATGGAAATTACTACGAATACTCCTCATAGTAGAGAACCACTGGAGTTTTTTGAATTTCAAGAGGGGTTATGACATGGACATATCTATTTTGGGAAAATATTTTTGACAGCTGAGTTGTGGACAGATTGCTGTGGGGAGAAACATGAAGCAGAGATACCAGTGAGGAGTCTATAGCAATAGTCTAGGTGAGTAGAGATCAGGACCTGTACTAAGTTTGTAGCTAAGTGAGTGGAGAGGAGGTAGAGTTGAGAGGTATTTTGGAGGTAGAAATGACAAAGATTGGGCCATTGAGTGGATATGGGGAATGAGGGAGATTTGAAATAGAGGAGGGCACTTAGTTTTCACCTGAATAACTTGGAGGAGAGTGGTACTTTTGTGAATGGCAGGCCAATGTTTGGAAGAGAAGGAGGAAGGATAATGAATTCTGTTTTGAACATGTCCAGCTTGAGATGCCTAGGATATCCAATTTGCAATGGTAATATGGAACTGGGATGTAGAAGAAAGAGTAAAACTGGATAAATAGATCTGGGAGTCATTGGATAGAGATGAAAGTTGTACTCATGGGAGGTGATAGGTCCAGTCCAGTATTCTATGCTTTATGCCCATGATCTCTCTAGATTGTTTGAGAATGGCTCCCCCTCAGTGGATAGGCTAGTATAAACATGCAGTTTGCCAGATCATTCCTCTAATCTCTGAGCTTCACTTTTGCCCCACTCCCATCAACCCCCTTTTTAATCAAAAGATGGCCACAGAAGAAACCCTCAGCCATCCACTGTCAGCTGGAGCAGAATGGGACAATCTTGGATTTTGAAAGCTCCTTGCAACCTGACTCCTTCCTGTCATTCTAGCTTTATTACACATTCCACAGTCCAGTCAAAGCATCCATCTGGTTTTTCCTTGTACCCAATATTCCTTCTCTCACCTATGTGCCTTTGGACTAGATATCCTTGGTTCCTGGATTAGCTCCATAGTTTCAATGATCATCTTTATTCAGCTGACTCTCAGATTTAACCTCTCTCCTGACCTAGAGTCTCACCTCTCTGCCTGCCTATTGGCCATCTTCAATTGGACATACAATAGTCAACTTAAACTCATCATATCCAAAACTGAACTTGTTTTCTTCCCTCATTTTCTCCCCTTTTTCTAACTTTCCTATTAATATTGAGGGTACTACCATCCTCCCAGTCACCTGAGCTGTCTATCTAGGTGTGCCTAATATTCCATCTCCTACCTGTGTGTCAATTACCAAGCCTGTCCTTTCTTGTCCTCTACACTTCTTATGTATGCCTCCTTCCTCCCTCTAACATTGTCACCTCCCTGATGCGGGTCCTCATCACCTCTTATCTCTGTTATTAAAATGTCCTTCTGGTTAGTTTCCCTGCCTCGAGTCTCTCCTGACCCTATCAGTATTTTCTAAGGGGCAGGTCTGCCCACATCATCCCCTAGACACACCATATCCTGACTATGGGCAGTTTCACTGGTAATTCCTCATGACTGGAATCTTCTCCCTCCTCATTGCCATCTCCTGGCTTCCCTCCAGCCCCAGATAAAATCTCACCTCTGTGGATCCTCCTTAATTCCAGGACCTTCTCTCCCTTGATTACTTCCAGGGTTTTCTGTCTGTAGTTTGTTTATACATAGTTGTTGGCATGTTGGATTATCTTTTTCCTTCCTTTTGTATTCCCATTGCTTCACACAATGCCTGGAACATGGAATTGTTCATCTTTCATTTTCAAAGAGCACCAATGACATCAAGATGTTGGGTTCAGGGCACAGTACATTCAACTGTGGCTCGTTCATCCAATATGAGTTCAAAAGGCCGTAGCCCAAGTAATCCTTTAGAACATTTGGAATGGAGATTTGGGATTTGTACAGTTCATGTGTTCTTTGTGCTACTGTGATTCTGATTTGCTCATAGAGCACAGTGCCTTCTTTGATGTGGACACACCAAGCTGAGCAGTTCCTGGGCCAGTGCCTCCCATATCTCAAAACTGATACTAATGTTCTTCAGAGAGACCTTGAGAGTGTCCTTGTGTTGCTCCTTGTGATCTGTTTGCTCCACATGAGTTCTCTGTAAAATATCTTTTTAGTTAAGTGTTTGGCATTCAGGCTATGTGGCCAACCCATTGGAATTGTACTCTTTGCAGTAGAGTTTGAATGCTTAGCAGTTCAGCTCAAGGAAGGTCCTCAGCATCTGGTACCTTATCCTGCCAGGTGATCTTGAGAATATTCCTAAAACAATTCAAATGGAAGTGACTCAGTTTCCTTGCATGGCTCAGGTGGACTGTCCAAGTTTCACAGGCATACAACAATCAGCACAATAGCTCTATAAACCTTCGGTTTGGTAGGCACCCCAATACCTCTTTTCTCCCACATTTCCTTTTGAGACTCCCAAACACTGAGCTAGCTCTGACAATATACAAATCAACCTTATCGTCTACATGGACATCCCTAGAAAGTATACTGCCAAGCATGCAACATTTCTCCATTTATTGTGAGCAATGGTTCCACGTGTGGATGGTGTGGTGCTGGCTGGTGGAGAACCTCTGTTTTCTTTCTAATTATTATACCAAAATTAGCAAAGTCAGCAGGGAATAGATCCCACACTGTTGCACTTCAGTCTCTGAAGCTGCGTGGAGTGCTCAATCATCTATGAACAAAAAGTCATGCCCCCACTCTCCCTCTACTTTAGTCTTAGCTTGTAGCTTTTCAAATTAAATTAGCTTTAATTTAGCTTTTCAAATTAAATAATTTACCACCAATGTGGTAGTTGACTGATGCCATTTTTGTCCTTATTGAAGGTGTCTGAGAACATTAAAGAAAGTATTATACTAAAAAGCATAGGAGCAAGCACAGAGCTCTGCTTCACTCCATTGGTGACTGGGAAAGCATGAGATCCATTATCCATTAATCCGAGAAAGCAAACGATCATGAAACTGATGTATGATACTGATGAAATTCTCTGGGCAACCATATTGTGCCATGATCTTCCACTAGCCCTTATGACTAATGATGTCAAAGACTGTGGTCAGATTGACGGTGTTGGGTATAGATCTCTGTTCTGCTTCTAGCATTTCTCCTGGGGTTATCAGGCAGAAGATACCATATTGACCATTCCTCAGCCCTTTCTGGAGCCACACTGGCTCTTGGGTAGATGACCATCTTCCAGGTGAAGGGTCAGTTGATTAAGAAGGACTCTGGCAAGGGTCTTTCTGACAATAAATAGGAGAGATACCCTTCTGTGATTGTTACAGGACAACCTATTTCCTTTTTTCTTTATAGAGATGAATCATGGAAGCATCTGTGATCTCCTGGGGGATAACTTCCTCTAGCCATGTCATCTGGAAGGTTTTTGTCAGCTTTTGTGGGAGCAGTGGATCCCCTCCCTTGTAAATCTCAGTTGGAATGAATCAGCACTAGGTTCTTTGCCACATGACAGGAGCTTAATTGTATTCAAAACCCCTTCTTCAGTCGGAAGTTTGGCTAGAGGATTGACTTCAGCCTGAGGTATGTGATCAGTAGCTTTTAGCTATGGTTGACTGTGGTCTGTTGAGAACACTATGGAAGTGTTCAGCCCATCTCTCCAGGATCATGTTCTTATTACTGATCAGTGTGGTTCCATTTGCCAGCGGGACCTTAATAAATTCTCTATAGATGGACTTGGGAGTGGTCTTGGGAGTCAGAGAGTGAACCAAGAAAGGACTCTCTTTGTGAAGATGCCTTGGGCTTCCCATAAGCCTCAGGTACTTGGCTTGAAAATCACTCATACAAGCTTCTGCTGTCATTTAATTGCTCCCTTTGATCACAGGGATAATTTTCTGTAAACCTCAAATGCTTATTACAGCTGAATCAGGAAACCTGTCGCTTCCTGTTTCCATCTTTTTGCACGGAATAAAAAGCAACTGCAGGAAAGATGGCAGAGGTGAGGGAGCAGTTGAGGGACATTTTATATTTCACCTTCTTCCTTCCTTATCTCTTCTAAGAACCAGCCTGGACACTAGTGGTAGAGCAGACCCCACGGGCTTGGGGAATATAAGTGGAATTTGAATTGCCATCTGACTGCAATAGAACAGCAGCCCAAAGTAGAAGGTCATATTCCGGGTGAAAGTAAGTTCTTATGATCATAGATTTATTGCTACTCAGTCTTTAGAAGCCATCATACTCCTTTCATTTTACAGATGAAGAAACTGAGGCCCAGAGAAATGAGATGATTTTCCCAAAGTCACATAAGTAGTAAACATTAGAAGCGGATCCTCTGATTCCAGAAAGGAAGAGAAGAGAGCAAGCATTTATTAAGCACCTACTATGTGCCAGGTACTTTTCTAACTAAACACTTTATAAATATTATCTCATGATCTCATTTACAAATTGCCATGTCATCTACATATATTATCTCATTTACAAATATTATTTCATCCTCACAACAACCTTGGAAAGTAGGTGTTATTGTGATCTTCATTTTACAGATGAGTCAACTGAGGCAGACAGTATTTAAGTGAAGTTCAGCTACATAGGCAATGAATGAGTTGGATCTGGAGTCAGGAAAATTGACTGGTACTAGTGTGACCCTGGGCAAGTCAGTTAATATCTCTTAGTCCCTGTTGTCTCATCAGTGAAATAGTAATAAAAATTGCTCCTGCTTCACAGAGTTGTTGTAAGATTTGAATGAGAAACTTGTAAAGTGCTTTGGATTGCAGGCTCCAAGATGTAAAGCAGAATGGGAATTTAGAGGCAGGCAAGGTCAATCCCCTCATTTTACAGATGAGGAAACTGAGGCACAAAGAGTTTATCACACAACTAGTGAGTATCTGAGGCAGGTCTTCCTGGTCTGGCTGATTCTAAATCCATTGACCTACCCACCATGCCATGGTTGTTAGGATGCCAGGGATTAGATTTTCTCCAAATGTGCCCAGAAGGAAGAAGAAGGCATAGTGACTAGAAGTTACAGTTTGCGTATGGGAAAGGGTATTGACTTTGGAGTTGGGACTGGATTACCTCTAATGTCCCTTTCAATTCTGAATCAAAGATGGTATTATCCTAGAGGAGGCAAATATGAACGGTCTGAAAGGAAAAGCTTCCTACAGTGAGAGCTACTCCTAAAATGGACGAGGTCACCTGGGCAGCTAGGTGGTGCAGTGGATCAAACACTGAGCCTGGAGTTAGAAAGACCCGAGTGCAAATCTGGCCACAAATACTTACTAGATGTGTGATTCTGGGCAAGTCACTTAACCTGGTTTGCCTCAGTTTCCTCATCTGTCAAATGAGCTGGAGAAGGAAATTGCAAACCGCTACAGTGTCTTTGCCAAGAAAATCCTAAATGACTTCATAAAGAATCAGACACAACTGAAATGACTGACCAGCGGTTATGACTCCCTGACTCTAAGCCAATCACTGCTGTCTCCATCACCTAGCTGGGCAAGGCTGCAGGAATTACCATAGAAGATAAACAAACTATCTTCTGGCTTATATTCTCTGCTGTTAACAGAGAGAGCGTAGAATAGTTAAGAGTACTGGACTTGGATTCAGGAAGACCCGAATTCAAATCCCCCCTTTTTGACTCTGGCTAGGTCATTTAATTTTTTTCACCCTCAGTTTCCTTCTCTATAAAGTGGGAATAGTAATGACATTTATTTCACAGGGTTATTAGGGATAAGGATTGGACTTGGGATTTCACTGGGATAGAGAATAAGGAAGATCCCTTTTGTAATACAAGTCAGCACCTTCTTGGTAGCCTGGCATTTCGGAGTTGCCTGGACCTCTGAGAACTAGCTGAAGTGACTTTTCTATCATCACAAACCCAGTAAAAGTGCTAGGGATAGGGCTTGCAAATAAGTTTTCTAGGCTCCATGATGAGCACTTTATCTACTTCACTGAATCTTCTCTCAATAGGGCTTTTGGGAGATTCAAGTAAGATAATGCATGCTGTTGTTCAGTCTTTTCAGTCATGTCTGACTCTGACAAAGAAGGTGCTCTATCCACTGCATCACCGAGCTGCCCAGGTGGCCCCTTCCATTTTAGCAGTAGCTCTAACTGTTGAGGCTTTCCCTTTCATGTCATTTATATTTGCCTCCTGTAGAGCAGTTTTGAACTATACCCAAAGGGCTATAACAATGTGTATACCCTTCGACACAACAATACCACTTTTAGAACTGTATCCCAAAGAAATCACAAAAATGAGGAAAGGACTCACATATGTGAACGTATTTTTTTTCTTTTTTTATTTAATAAATTTATTTATTTAACTTTTTACATTCATTTTCACAAAATTTTGGGTTCCAAATTTTCTCCCCATTTGTCCCCTCCCCCCTCCCCAGTACACTGAGCATTCTAATTTCCCCTATCACCAATCTGCCCTCTCTTCTATCATCCCTCCCTTCCCTTACCCCATCTTCTCTTTTGTCCTGTAGGGCCAGATAACTTTCTATTCCCCATTACCTGTATTTCTTATTTCCTAATAGCAAGAACAATACTCAATGGTTGTTCCTAAAACTTTGAATTCCAGCTTCTCCCCATCCCTCCCTCCCCACTCATTCCCTTGGGAAGGCAGGCAATTCATTATAGGCCATATTTGTGTAGTTTTGCAAATGACTTCCATAATAGTCATGTTGTGTATGCTCTCTGTCTCTGTGTGTGCATGCATGCGTGTGTGTGTGTGTGTGTGTGATCCCACCAACTACCTAGATACTGAAAAGTTTCAAGAGTTACAAATATTGTCTTTCCATGTAGGAATGTAAACAGTTCAACTTTAGTAAGTCCTTTATGACTTCTCTTTGCTGTTTACTTTTTCATGCTTCTCTTCATTCTTGTGTTTGAAAGTCAAATTTTCTTTTCAGCTCTGGTCTTTTCATCAAGAATGCTTGAAAATCCTCTATTTCATTGAAAGACCATATTTTCCCCTGAAGTATTATACTCAGTTTTGCTGGGTAGGTGATTCTTGGTTTTAGTCCTAGTTCCTTTGACTTCTGGAATATCCTATTC
>CM053773.1:214560069-214594392 GCA_028658325.1 Potorous gilbertii
TTTTTCCTCCACCTATCTAACTTGATTTTCAAATCCTTTTTGAGCTCTTCCATGGCCTGAGCCCATTGAATATTTATTTTGGATGTTTGGGATACAGAGGCCTTGACTCCTATGTCTTTCCCTGATGGTAAGCATTGTTCTTCCTCATCAGAAAGGAAAGAAGGAACCATCTGATCACCAAAAAAGTAACCTTCTATGGTCTTATTTTTTTTCCCTTTTCTGGGCATTTTCCAGCCAGTTACTTGACTTCTGAGATTCCTCTCCACATCCCACCTTGACTCCAGATCAGCCCAGCTAGTGCTTGGGGTCTGAGATTCAAATGCTGCTCCCCTGCCTCAGGGCTTTCAATGGGGGAGGGGCTGCTATTCAGTGTGAGATTAAGTTCAGCTGCTTGGGTGGGGGGCATGGCCACCTCACAGGGCTCAGTTCCCTCAGGGGGTTTATGTGGAGATCTTCAACAATGGATCTGAGCTCCTGCCTGCTTTGGGAGCCCCTGTCCTCTGCTGCTTCTGCTGCTGCCTCCTGAGGGGGCCTGGGTTATGGAGACACTCCACTCCCCTCTCGGCCCACCAAACAGTCTCTCTCATTGACCTGTGTGCCTGTGGGTGGAGGGAACTTGTGGGCGCTGGAGATTCTGTCCCTGATGCCTGCTCAGATCTGGTCCTCTTGGTGCCGCATGGCCAAGGCAGGGATGGGTTCTGCTCTGGTCCCGTGAGCGACAGACCTTTGGTGTCAGTTTTTCAGGTCTCTCTGGAACAGAAATCTCTTCTACTCCATTGTTCTGTGGCTTCTGCTGCTCCAGAATTTTTTAGGAGTTCTTCTTTACAGATATTTTATAGGCTGTGTGTTTGGAGCTAGCATATGTGTGTCTTTCTACTCTGCCATCTTGGCTCCTCTCCAAGAGGTAGTATTCTTCTGTGAAAATATTTATAGCAGCTTTTTTTTGTGGTGGCCAAGTGCTATTTTTCAGTAGTCTCAGTCATGTCTTACTCTTCATGACCCCATTTGGGGTTTTCTTGGCAGAGATACTAGAGTGGTTTGCTATTTCTTTCTCCAGCTCATTTTACAGATGAGGAAACTGAGAGTAAGCCAGGTTAAGTGACTTGCCTAGGGTTGTACAGCTAGTAAGTATCTAAGGCCAGATTTGAACATAGGAAAATGAGTCTTCCTGACTCCAGGTCAAGCACTCTATCCACTACATCTCTTTACTTCATGCTCACTTGCAAATAGGTGGAGCACAGCCTCTGCATAGATATGGAGATGGGAGATGGAATGCCTTGTGGGAGGAGCCCCAAGGGAAGCTGAGCTGGAGCAAAGAGTTTATGGAGTGTCTCAGGAAAGCCAAAATGACATCCTCATCAGCTAGAAAGATTCATTTCCATCCCTAGGCATCTTTGATACATTTTTGTATGGTTCCATATCAATAGAGTTCCTATTTTGATTATCTGCCATAGAAATACTAGCCCACCCTCTCCAAGCAGAAGGAGCAATGTTCCTTATTTCCTGATCCAGTAGAAATGCAGATGGCCCTTGCAATAGTGCCCTCTGGTGGCCACTCCTTTGGAAACATATACCCCAATTTATTCAGTTACTCTTCAACGGATAGGCAGGCATCCCTCTAGTTTCCATTTTTTTTTTTTGGCACACAAAAAAACCTGCTATAAATAGTTTCGTAAGTATAGGGAAGTTTCACCGTTCTTTGATTTCTTCTGAGTATAGGCTTATCAATGATTGTAGCTGGGTCAAAGGGCATATACTGTTTAATAACTTTTTGTGTGTATTCTGCATTGCTTTCTAGAGAAGTTGTAGCCAGTCAGAGGTTTACCATCAGTGCATTGATGTACCCATTTTCCCACAGCCCTTCCAACATTTGCCATTTTCCTATTGTCATCTTTTCCAATCTGATAGGTATGTGGTGGAATTTCAGATGTGCTTTAATTTACATTTCTTTAATTAGTAGTGATTGGGAGCATTTTTTTTTCATATAATTATAAAATTTATTCCCTTGAGAAGTACCTATTCATATCCTTGGTCCATTCCCATTGGGGAACAACTCTTATTATGACAAATATTGATTAATTCCATATATATATACATATATGAAATGAAATCTTTATCAGAGAAATTTGTAGTAAAGATCTTCTTCCCAGTTAATTTCCCCTGTCATCTTTATTAAATTTCTTTGTTCAAAAACTTTTTAATTTTCATGTAATCATTTTATCTTCTGTCAACGTCTCTACTCTCTATTATGTCATGGGCTTCTATCCATAGATTTGATAGGTATTTTTCCCATGTCTCTCTAATTTGTTTTTTATCCATTTGGAGCTAATCTTAGTATAAGATGTGAGGTGTTAGACTCGATCCAATTTCTTCCGTAGAGCTGTTCAATTTCCCCAGAAGTTTTTATCACACAATGAGTCATTATCACAGGTAACTGGTGTCCTTGTACTTGCTGAGGTGTAAGAAAGGATGACATGGATGATTTAAGAGAAACCTGGAAAGACTTATATGAACTGATGCAGAGGGAAGTGGTAGAATAAGGAGAACAATTTATACAATAGCAATAATGTTATAAAAAGTGAAAAATTTTAAAGATTTTTAAAACCTGATAAAAATGGAATAAGTTGAATCAGGAGAACAGTTCATACACCACCACAACAACATTGTAAAAAACAATTTTGAATGCTTTAAAAACTAGATCTTCCTGGCTCTGAGGATGGTTCTTTTATCCATCACTCCAAGCTGACTAACAAAAAGATTGCAGGATCATAGAGCTAGGGTTGGGTGGCACCTTAATGGGTCATCTAATCCAATGCCTTCTGTGCATAGTTAGGTGCTGCAGTAGATAAGGGTGTTGAATTTGGGCTTGAGAAGACCTGCGCTTTGATTCTACCTGATATACTTACTAACTGAAACACCCTGGGAGACTTACCGAAAATCTCTCAGTCCCTGCAAAATTAGGGAAAATAATACCACCAGGGCGCTTTGAAGATCTAAGGATATAACATATGTAAAGTGCCTTGTAAATTGTAAAACACTAATTATTAAAAGCTAATTACTAACACCACCACCACCACCACCACTACTACTACTCTACTTCTACTACTACTAACACCACCACCACCACCTCTACTGCCATAACCAATACCGATTTTAATGCAGGGATTTTTTCTCACCTTAACTCAGATTTTCTTGGTATATGCAGTTTGAGGATTTATTTCTGAGATTCTTAAATCTTATTTACTCCTGGAGTGTGTGGGCTAACTCTGGCAAGAGCTGAAACTAAGAATTTTTATACTTGGGACAAATGAAACATTATCTCATTATGAAAAGATGGACAATGGCTTGAAGTTGACTCTGGAGAGGTCATGGAGTGAAGTGGGGGAGGAAGACCTTAAGCTAGACAGTTTCCTATTTAAATAAATTATTCTTGCTGACTAGGTGCTAAACTTTGTTTCGATGCTGTTGAAGGACTACACTTACCATTAATACCCTCAAATTCAACACCTTGGGGAAAAGCCCCAGTGCTCCTAGCCTAGTTACTACTCTGGTGTGGGTCCCAGGTAATTTCAGGCTTTTAATTCTTTGAAGGACACCCTCATTTAGTCTATCATGTTGCTAGAAGGACAAGCAGAGTGTGCCCTTTGCATAAAAATACCCTCAATGTAAGTAAATGCCCTTGTTCCTCTAAGTATTCTATTCATGGAGCACATGATTTCAACAATTATTCTAATTTCCTTCTGCTTTATAGTGGGGTTGGGTCCATTAGAAAACAGACTGGCAGACCCAGAGAAAACAAAATCCTATATTTTATAAGCTCCCAACATTAGTTCATATCACTCTAGCATCACGGGCTGATGAATAACCCCAGCATTTCTGAACATAGCAATTCAACTCGACTTCAGATATGAAGTATTGCCGGAGCTATGATAAGTGTCCAGAGCCTGGCCCATTTAATCTCCGAAATTACTCCCCATTCATTTATCTTCCTACTTGGATTTTTAATGAAGGCTGTATTTCTAGGCATCAGGCTGAATGATGATTTGAGGCAACTGCAAGGTGCTGGACAGACTGTGAAAAGTCCCTCATGAAGTGGAAATCTGGGGAGAGAATTTAAAGTCCAGCTTGTTACAGTGGCCTTTCTGAAGCTCAGTCACCTAGAGACCCTCCGCATGTTACCTAAACCTCCTGAAATTCCCAGCTGTGGTCATGGTGCCGTTCAGACACTATCTTTTTATGAAGCCTTCTCTTAGTGTGCCTTCTACCAATTATCTTGTAGGGTGTGTGTATATATGTGTACACATTCATTCATTCATTCATTTATCTATTCATTCATTTTTTATTTATTCATTCATCTATTTACTTATTTGTTTGGTCATTCATTTATTTGTTTGCTTATCTATTCATTTGGTTCTTGGTTAGTATATGTATGTATGTGTGTGCACATATGTATGTGTATATGTGTGTCTTGTGTTCTCCTTGTACAAGCTGATTTCCCTCACCCCTCAGTGGTGTGTGAACTTAATGAGAGCAGGACTGTTTTGTTTTTGTTTGTGTCAGCATTGGAACCAAGAAGACCTGGGTCCTAGTCCTCCCTGTCACATTCTGACTGTGTGACCCAGAGCAAGCCACTTCATTTCTCAGTATAATAAGCAGTTTTAAGACTTGAAGTTGCAGAGAAGGTAAGTGCTTGCATTGGTAGAGAGAGGTCCTCACTAGGAGATTCCATATACCTACCAATCAAGTCACAGATTCCATCCCTATCTCTCTCTTGACCACAACGTATCGTATAGCAGCATTCTGCTTGTTGGACTGGATTGGATGGAATCCATCCTCTGTAGCCAGGGGACATAGTGGATAGAATTCTGGACTTGAAGACAGGGAGAACCGAGCACAAATTCTGCCTCAGACACTTATTAACTTTGTGACTCTGGGCAAGTCATCTATCGTTTTGTTCAGTTGTATCCAACTCTTCATGACCCCATTTGGGGTTTTCTTAAGTAAAGATATTGGAGTGGTTGCTTCTTCAGCTTATTTTACAGATGAAGGAACTCAGGCAAACAAGGTTAAGTGACTTGCTCGGGGTCACAAAGCCAGTAAGTATCTGACACTAGATTTGAACTTAGGAGGATGAGTCTTCCTAACTCCCGACCCAGTGTTCTATCCACTGTATCACCTAGCTACCCACACTTATCTTTGGTCTACCTCAGTTTCCTCATCTGTAAAATGGGCATAACACTACCTACCAGGGTTGTTAGGATAAAAACAAATAGTTATAATTTACCTTGCCAACCTGGAAGTGCTACATGCCACACTTTAAGCCTCTCTTACCCAGCTGAACAATTCTGCATTACCTCAGAGGAGCGCTGCTACCATCAAATACAACCAACTCTCTTCTCTGAATGACCAAAGGGAAACAGAGGTGGAGATGGGCTAGAACAGTGTAAAATCCCATGTCCTTTGGACTTGCTTTTGCAGTAGGTTATGTGGCTCTGGGGAGAGGAGATGCAGTAACCTGTAAAAGTTGAATTAGGAGCTGGAGGACCTGAGTTCAAGTCTCAGCTCTGCTACTCTAGGTGACCTTTTAGCAAGTCACTAATTTCTCTGGGCCTCAGTTTCCTTACCTGCTTAATAGGTATTGGATAAATGCTATTTTAAAAAATTATTTAGAATTTTAGGGTTTGTAAAACACTTTACAAATATTCTCATTTTATCCTCACAACAGCCCTGGGAGGTAGGCAATATTATTATACCCGCCTTACAGATGAGGAAACTGAGGTAGGCCAAGGATAAGTGACTTGCCCAGGGTCACACAGCTAAGTAAGGATCTGAGGCTGGATTTGAACTCAGGTCTTCTAGGACTCTAGGCCTAGCATTCCATCTACTGCCTATTAACTCTACCTATGTGACATTTTTTGAACTTATCTCCTTTCAATTCAGTCAGATACCACCATAATGTGGCCTTAATTTTTTGCCTGGATTATTATAATGGCCTAATTGACCCCTCTATCTCCATTTTTCCTCTCTCCATTTTAATCACTTACATTAATCTTTCCTGTTTTTGTTTGGCGGTGGTGGAGGTTTGATGTGTTTTCACTAGTTTAGGAAACTCACAGGTATTGCTCAGTAGGTAGCTAGGTGGTACAGTGGATAGAGAGCTGACCTAAAGTCAGAAAGACCTTGAGTTTAAATACAACCTCGGGTACTTGCTAGTTGTGTGACCTTGGGCAAGTCATTTAATGTGTTTATGTCAGCTTCCTCAACTGTAAAACGGATGAGAAGAGCATCCACTTCCAAGGGTTATTATGCTTATCAAATGAGATAATATTTGTAAAAGCATTTAGTACAGTACCTGGCATATAGTAGGTACGTAATAAACACTTGTCTCTTTCCCCAATGTTAACAAATTCCCCTTTATTTTATATTTTCCTCTCCTATTCCTTACAGTGTCTGGTGCCCAATAAAATCTGGCTTTTTTCTTCAGATGGCATCTCTTCAAGGCTGACTAGTCCTTCTCTCACACTCACTGACCCAGAGGGCCAGGAAGGATAACTGATGTCCTCCTTGCTACCTAATACCACTTTCATACCTTCTCTCTGCCAGCATCTCTTGTCTGCCTCCTGTCCTCCTTGAAAATTCTGTCCATTCTGACTAGATCCCCCATTATTTCTGCATGTGGAAAGTTGTATGTATGTTGTTCTCCCTTCCCCCGTTATGTTGTAATCTCCTTGGGGGCAGGGACCATGTTTTTATCTTTCTTTGTATCCTCCAGCACTTATCACAATGCCTGGCATATAGTAAGAGCATATAAATGTGTGATGACTGACTGATGGACCAGGAACTTTCAGACCACAGTCCCTCCTTTCCAACAGCAAATGAATGAATTATTTATGAGTACCATGTACTTTTTAGTACATGGTCACAGCCTTCTCTCCACTAGCTCCCTCCCCATGTTGAAAGTCCTAGCCTTAGAATGTGTCTCAACTTCCAAGCAAAGGAATGATTCTTCCTTAGGCACTCCATCCCACCACCTGCTCAGCTGAATGTGTTCCAGGTACTAGAATTTGTGGTTGCAGCTCTCCTTCCCAAAGAGTGTTTAAGTAATTATATTATATTATGTCATGTTACATGTTATCATATCATATCACACATTATATTATGTTATGTTATATCATGTCTCATCATATCACATTATACAATATTATATTAGCACATTCTATTGTACCATATATCATAGCATCTTATATAATATATTGTAACATATTATACATAATATCATATTATATTGTATCTTGCTTTACAGTGTTATGTTATATCACGTCATGTTCATAATATGAATCATCTGGACCTTCGATTTCATTAGTGTTGCAGATCAGCAACATCTCTGTACCTTATACTCTTAAAAATTCATCTGGGAGGGTTAAGAGATTAACTCTTGACTTGACTTGCCCAGGGTCACATTGACAGCAAGTTAGAGACTTGAACTTATGTCTTCCTGACATTCAGGCCAGCCTCATTATACTATGCTATATCACACACGCTGTTAATGATGAGTTTACAAAAAGCTTTCCTTGCATCACCATACCCTTTGTACAGATGTGGAAACTGAGTAGGTAAATAAGTTCACCCATCTGGTGAGTATTCAAACCTACATCTGCCAGTTCTAACCAAGCTCTCTTTACAGTCTTATGCCTGTGGACTAGAACTGTGATGAAGAGATCATTTAGTCTTTAGACTATTTCAACATGGGGAGGGAGCTAGTCTCTTGATTTGTAGATTGTTTAAAGTCAGTTCTACCCCATCTCTGTGACTTGTCTACAACCATTCAGTTCACAAACTGACCTCATCCCAGCTGGAAACAGAAGTAGAAACTGATGGATAGACTGTTGGTGTTGGAGTCAGGAAAAGCTGAGCTCAAATTCAGTCTCTGATATCTTCTAGCAGTGTTGGGCCAGGCAAGTCATGAAAACTTTATAAGCCTCAGTTTCCTTATTTGTACGATGACAGGATTGGACAGATGGTCTCTAACAACTCTTTCCAGCTCTAAGTCTATGAGGCATTTCCTTAGGATTATACTTGAAATAAAAGCAAATCCATTATGGGGGAATTCATTTCAGTTGTTCTCATTTTGGGGGGATTTGACCTCTTGAAATTAATGAGATTGAGTGTAACATTTTAATCAGGGAGCTGATGATTTTTTCTCATTCTCTTCCCCTGGTAAGGCCTCAACAATGGAGCTGTGGTCAGTGGTACCACATCCTATGGGTTCCCAGGGAGAAGGATAAAATGAGTAAGAGGCTTAGCTGGCACAGAAGCTGGGGATGTCCTCCCTGGGGGATCATGCTCTTTGATCACCTGGTTAATTGCTAAGACTCAACCAGCACCCTGTTCTCCCTGAGTTCCTGAGTTGACACCCCCTTTTTTCCCTTGGAGACAATGGCACTTCATGATAAAGGGTTTTGGGGAAGGAATGTGGACAGTCCAATTATGGCAGGTTAATAAAGAGCTGAAAAGGCCAAGAAAAAACCATCTTCCCAATGTCTTAGATGTCCTGGGAAATTCATGCAAGTTCATGACCAATGGGGCAATACATGCAGGCTGAGGAAAAGATAAAACTGGCTGAAAATTGCATCACATTTTTAGTGTGACTTTAGGAGATTGTTTGAAAGTGAATGACTTTGACTAAATGTTTCTGGTAAGTTCTGCTTGATTATTAGGTGCTCTCTGGATGGTGAGGTGCTCGAGGTATTGGGACAGGCTCCCCACATAGTGGAAGGCCCCTTCGACTTCTAAATTCTATGAACCTGTGATCTTTGTTACAACTCTTTGAGGTTTTCAGGGTAGGTATTTATTATTCCTGTTTTACAGATGAAGAAATGGAGCCTCCAATCATAGGATCATAGGGTCGTATAAAAGAGATCTTGACCTTGAAGAACATCAGATCCAATCCCTTGATTTTGACAGATTTGAGAAGCTGAGGGACAGAGATCAAACAGCTAATAAGTATGTGAGGCAAGATTTGAAGACTCCAAGTCAACCACTCTATCCAACTGGAAATGACTTTCCCAAGATTCCATCGTGGAGAAACTACTTGTTCACTTGTTTCAATTGCGTCCAATCCTTTGTGATCCCATCTGGGATTTTCTTTGCAAAGATACTAGAGTGGTTTGCCATTTTCTTCTCTATTTTGTCAGGAAATCAGAGGTTAGGTGACTTGCCCAAGGTCACACAGCTAGGCAGTATCTGAGATCAGATTTGAACTCAGGTCTTCCTGACTTTAGACTCAGTGCTCTATCTACTGAACCACCAGCTGTGTTGGTGGAGCTACTAGGTCTTTGTAAATATAATCCATGACTCTTTGTATGATATCCCACTGCTTACTTCCATGGGTGAATTTTTGAAATGGCCTCCTAAAGGATCTTCCTGTTCTTTTTTTTCACATGATCATAGCATTTAGAACTAAAAGAATCTATAAGACACCCCTCCATTTTATCAATAAGCAAACCATAGTTTAGAGAGATTACACCAGTCAATCAATGAATAAACACTAGGCACTGTGCTAAGTTCTGGGGATACTAAAAGGGTCAAAAGACATCCCCTCAAGGAGCTTACAATCTAATGATTAACCCAAGGTCATATAGGCAGTAAGTAACGAAAGCAGGATTCACACTCAGGTCTTTGGACTTTCGATCAAGTCAACAAGAATTTAGTAAGTGCCTGTAAAATGCCAAGGACTGTGCAGAGCACTGGGGATATCAAGAAAGGAAAATATTTAGGATTCTTTCCCCAACTCATTTCTCTCCTACTTTAATGGTTCCTAAATAGCTTTCCTATGACATGGATAGGAAATCTGTAGGATTAAATGGATGTTAGCAATCTTAACCCCCTAAAATATTAAATAATGTGTGTAAGAAATGTATTTTTTACATAACACAACTTGTCAATATGAAAATGGGCTTACGGATGGTTTCAGATAAACCTGGGAAGACTTACATGAACTGATGCAAAGTGAAATGAGCAGAACCAGGACAACATTGTACACAGTAGCAGCCATATTATACAATGATCAACTGTGAATGACTTCACTATTCTCAGCAATGCAATGATCCAAGATAATTCTGAAGGACTTTCAATGAAAAATGCTATCCATCCCCAGAGAAAGAACTGATGGAGTCTGAATACAGATTGAAGTACATGTTTTCTTTAATTTATTTTTTGTCTGTGCTTTCTTTCACAATGTGTCTAATTTGGAAGTCTGTTTTGTGTGACTGTATATGTCTAAGCTATTTCAAATTGTGTGCCTTCTCCATGGGTGGGGAGGGAGAGAATTTGGAACTCAAAAACTTTAAAAGCAAATGTTAAAATTTGTTTTTTTTGCAAGTAATTAAAGGAATAATAAAATATTAAATTAAAAAAATGAAGAGGAAGGAGACTCTCCCAATGAGCTCAATTCCTTCCATAATTTTTCCTTAATTTCCTTATTGTTTCCCTGTGAACACCAAGATTCACAATAATTCACAAGAAGAAATCATAGTGGCCAGAGAATCCATCCTGCATGTTCCATTGTATCCCCAGAAAAGGATCATCCTGCTTTCCCTTGAAAGTGAGGGGAACCTACTTCCCAAAGCAGTCCATACCATTCTCTTCTGGGTGACCCAGTTGCTACGATGCTTTTCCCTATAATGAGTCTAGGTTTGACCCTTTGTTACTTCCACTATTTCAAATTCTGTTCTCTGGGGCTACAAAAAGCAATATTAATCCTTCTTTCATTCAAGGTTCTTTCAAATACTAGAATATGTGTATCCTGAGTCAGTAAGAAAGTCAACAAACATTTATGAAGAGCTTACTATATGCCAGGCACTGTGCTAAGTTCTAGTGGTACAAAGAAAGGTAAAAATAGTGCTTGCCCTCAAGAAGCTTATATTCTAAATGTAAACAACATGCAAACAACTATGTACAAACACAATATAATTATATGTATGGATATGTGTATGCATGTACATGTGTATGTGTATATCTGTCTATGTATATATGCATACATGCAAAATAGATGGAATATAATGCTAGAGGGGAGGTACTAACATTAATGAGAACAGGAAAAGAGTTTTTTGGTGGATGGTGAAGTTTTAGATAAGATTTGAGGGAAGCCAGAGAAGTTAAGAGGCAGAGATGAGGAGAAAGTACATTCTAGAACGGGGAACAACCAATGAAAGGGCACAAGACCCAGAGATGGAGGGTCTTGGGGGAGGAACAGAAAAAGACAGACGTTGTTGGATTATAAACTATGTTAAGGTAGTAGAGTGTAAGAAGACTATAAAGGCAGGCAGGGGGCAAGCTAGAAGAGATTAAAAATCATACCAAAGTTTTCATATGTGATCCTGGGAACCAGTGGAGTTTATTGAATAGAGGAGTGACATGCACTTTAGAAAGGTCACTTAGACAGCTGAGTAGAAGATGGATCAAAATGAGGAGGGTCTTGGGGTGGGGTGCCCAAGCAGGAGATTTTTGTAATAGAACAGGCATGAAGTGATGAGATCCTGTCTCAGGGTGGTGGTGGTGTCACAGGAGAGGAGAGCAGAGATGATGGAGAAACAAGACTTGACAATAGATTGGTTTGGGGATGGGGGTAGGGTGTTGAGAGAGAGAGAGTAAAGAGAAGATGACACTGTTGATAGCCTAGATGACTGGGCAGGTAGAAAAGTTGGAAGCATCTTTTCTTCTACAGGTTTAACATCCCCAGTTCCTTCTTGGAGGCCCCCCCACACCAAGATAGCAAGGCCCTTCACCACCCTGATGACCTTTTCTGGACAATCTCTAACTCATCAACATGGTGCCCAGAATCAAACAATGTCCCATTTGTGATCTAACCAAAACAGTGGGATTATTACCTCCCTAGTCTGGCCTCTCTCTTAATGCAACCCTCATCTCCTCAAGTTGCCTCTGTGACACACCCTGGCATAGTCATATCCTAGGCAGCTATGTGGTACAACAAATAGAACACTAGGTTTGGAATAAGGAAACCTCATCTTCATGAGTTCAAATCTGACCTTAGATATTTACTAGCTGTGTGACCCTGGGCAAATCATTTAACCCTATTTGCCTCAGTTTCCCCATACGTAAAATGAGATGGAGGAGGAAATGGCAAACCACTCCAGTCTTTGACCAAGAAAACCCAAAATGGGGTCACGAAGAGTCAGACATGACTAAAACAACATGACAACAACAGTCTCAACTTTGCTTGCTAATGGCCTCATTCTTTCAGGGGATAGGTGTGTTAGAGACCTTGAGTACATGTTGTTTCTCTCCATAGACTTCTATACTCCTTGAGTATAGGGACCATTGAATCTTTGTCTTTCTATCTCTAGCACTTAGCACAATGGCTGGCACATAGTAGGTACTGAAGAATTGCTTATCGATTTACTGATATTATTCCCCTATCTATACAGGAGAGTCAGGGCAGGGAAATTGAAATTTAACTGGTCTTGAACCCAAGAAGAGCTGGGTTCAGGTACTGCTTCTGGCACATACTGGGTGTGTGACTTAAACTCAGCTCTTTAACTTGTGACTTCAGGCTGCAGAGAAGGCGTCAACCTGTGTTGGGAGAGTTTCCTCACCTGGGAGTTCTCTAGTCCAATGAAACCCCAGGTCCAGGTCCTGTCCCTTACACTTGACCTGTCTGTACCTTGTCCTTAACATAATATTGGTTAGAAAGTTATGTACAACCATCCGAAAAAGGCTCAGAGCAGCCTCTCAGCAGGTTCCACCACCTGGTCTGGTCCAGCTATAGCTCCCATGGTATCACCTGCATCCTCAAATGCCTTCATTGAGATTTTTTTGCTTTTTGGAAAGATAATTAACTGGGAAACAGAGTTCATTACAAAATCAAGAGACTTGAACTATGAAGAAGGGTTTTGTGTGTGTGTGTGTGTGTGTGTGTGTCTGTGTGTGTGTTTGTTTTGAAAGAAGAAAATCCTCCAAATAAGCCAAACCTAGAGCAGAAATGTGCCAGGAAGTAAATCTAGCATAGGAATATTAAAAGAGACAGAGAGCCTTCCCATCTGAACTTGAAAGAAAAATACTTGAGTTTACAAAAAACAACCCCCCCCCTCAAAATACAGAGCTAAAACATTGATTGCCTTCTGTTCTTTATTTTTTAATGGTACATCCAGGTGACATTTCTTTTGCATTGCTGGATAAGATCAAGACCAAACTCCTTAGTCTGGAGGACTCAGGCACTCAAAGTCCTCTATAATCTAGATTCCTCATTTTTACACTCACGCCCCAACTATCTGGCCCTGAATAATATTGACCTGCCTAGAGTCCTGCTTTGATTCTATCACACCCTGGTCAAAAGTCTTCTGGTGGCTCCTTATTAACACACAATAAAACCCAAACTCTTTAGCCTTGACATTCTGGTCTTTATCAAATCTAGACACCCTCCCTACTCCCACTTACATGCCCAACATTCTTTAATGGAACCAATAAGACCTTTCTAAAACTCTGCTTTGATGCTGTTACACTCTAGTCAAGCATCTTGGGATTCAGCCCTCCTTCCTTCCCCCAACTGAAAATCAAGCTCAACTTGGCAATCAAGGCCCTGTACAAGTCTGAGATCATACGTTTTGGGTTGGAAGGCAGAACTTGAGCCATTACCTAGTCCAGTACTTCTCAATCTGTGGGTCAAGGGACATTATGAAAAGTATGGCAACAGTAAAAGGTTTCTGAAAGCCTAATGACCAAAAATTAATTAAAAATCAAATATATAATGAATCTGAGGTGTTTCTGGAAGCACTTGCCCATGCTGCATCACATAACTTTACTGCAGTCTTGGTACACAGCAAGCACACTTTGCCCTGGGCATGCCCTCATGCCATGTAATGCCAATGAACCAGATGAAACAAAAAAGGAGTCCTGAGTGGAAAAAGTTTAAGAAGCCCTGATCTTGCCCAACTCCTTCCTTTTACAGATGAAGAAGTTGGGGAAAAGAGAGGGAAAGGACTTTTCCAATGTCATTCAGCTAATAAGTGGTAGAACTGAGCTTCAAATCCTGATGTATTCCTGGCATACAGGAAACAATTAACAGATGATCCCTGACTTGATGTGACTCCAATCCAGTTTATTTTCCCTTGTATCATATTGACCCCAGAATACCTGCCCATCCTTTTTTTTTTTAAACTGTTCCCCTCTATTCAAAACTGGTTGATTTACTGGCCCTTATGGAGGGCCAATACATTCTATTTTTGTGTCTGGCACAGACCATGCCTCTGACAGGTCCAGTTGCCTGCACACTTCAACCCTAATCTAAACTGTTCCTGCACAACAGAACCCAAGTCCTGCCGAGAGTAGAATGTCCTTCTCAGAATGCTCTAGGATGCTATGGACTCTTCCCCTCTCTGATGGCAAAGCTCTTGGTGCCCCTGCTGCTTAATCTTTAGACAGCCATGCTTGTATCAATCCCCAGACATTGATGGGAAGAAGAAAGACAGCTTAGGAATAATAGTGGAGTCCAATCACCTGCAATGAATGCTTGGACCCTGAGTAAGGAGAGCTGGGTTTGAAGCCTTCCCCAGACACTCAACGTGTGATTATGGCTCCGTCACTTCTACACTGAGCATTGTGTAACGGATAGTGATAGATTTGGAGACAAGAAGACCTGAATTAAAATCTGACCTCTGACATTTACTCACTGTATGACCCTGGTCAAGTCATTTAACCTCTTTTTGCCTCCATTTTCTCATAAGTAAAATAAAAAGGTTAGACTCTGTGACCTTAAAGATACTTCTCTATAATCCTGTGATTTCTCAAATCCTCAATTTCCTCAGAATATAATCTTTCTTGGCCGAATTTTTTTTCCTCTCCTGTAATAATGAAAATAATATTTAATAATAACTGCAACAGCAATAACACTACTACTAATAAAATAATATATGTTATACATATGCATTTTATATATATGTACATACATACATACATGCATATATGTTATATATACATGTATGTGTATATATGTGTAAACACACACATATATATATATCACTTTAAGGTTGCAAAATGCTTCAGAAATATCTCATTCTATCCCTTCAACAACTGTGGGAAATATGTACTTTTTTATTCTCCCCATTTTACAGATAAAGAAACTGAGGCAGACTTAAGTGATTTGCCCAGGGTCACACAGCTAGCATCTGAGGCCAGATTTTAACTTAGGTCTTCCTGATTCAAGATCCGATACTACCTCACCTATCCGGCCTTCTCTTCCCATCTTAATGGGAACTGGTGTGTCCCTATCCTCTGAGGGAGGAGTACTTAAACTTTTTTTGTAAAATTGGTACCTTTGACAGGCTGGTAACACCCATGGACCCCTTTATCTAAATAATATTTTAGAATTCAGAATGAGTAATATTAAATGTATAATGAATAATATAAACGCCCAAAACAATTCCCAAGGGCAGGTAGGTGGCACAGTGCATAGAGCCCAGAAGTAGGAAGACATCTTCCTGAGTTCAAATACAGCCTCAGACACTTCCTAGCTGTGTGACCCTGGGCAAGTCACTTCACTCTATCTGTCTCAGTTTCCTCATCTGTAAAAAGATCTGGAAAAGGAAATGGCATCTGTCAAGAAAACCCTAAATAGGATCATGAAGACACAGACACAATCGAAATGACTGAAGAACTACAAATACAACAAGAATTCCCACTGTCCATTGAATGGAGAAGCTGACACTTGAAGAATCCACTTAAAAGAATTGTTTTCAGGAGAATATTCAAAAACATGCAAAAAATGCTCTGCAGTGTATTATAAATGTGTGCTTTTATAAATAAGAAACATGAGAACCCTGCTAAGAACAGACTAGATCTTTAGCAAAGCGTTGGGCCGTGACCTCATCTCCAAACCTGACTTTTGATCTTCCATGTCTACCTTTTCCCAAACTATTCTCCAAACCTGGAATGAACTTCCTCCTCATCTTCACTTTTCAGCCAATTTTTATTCCTTTTTTTGGAGGAAATTGAGTTAAATGATTTGTCCAGGGTCACACAAGCCAGTAAGTGTCTGAAGTCAAATTTGAACTCAGATCCTCCTGACTCCAAGGCCAACCACTCTATCCACTGTGCCACCTAGCTGCCCCTATTATCTTCCTTTCAAGGATCACTACAAGCCTTCTCCATGTGTCCCTGAGTTATCAGCATTTTCTCTCTTCCCAGTTTTCTTTGTGCTACAATGGAGTAGTAATCAATTAATAAACATTTATTGAGTATCTACTACATGCCAGGCATTGTGTTTGGTGATAAAAATGCAAAGATGAAAATGAACAATTCCCTGCTTCAACTTGAAGACAGATCTTTGAGTCTTTGGTGCCCAGTATAGTAGGGACCTGCACATAGTAGGCCTCTGATAACTATGTCCTTGTTGAATTGTATTGAATTCATAGTAGTGACCTTGAGCCAATAAGTTTAGGTTTGAAGCTTAGAATTAGAGCTAGAAGGGACCTAAGACATCCTCTCTTTATAGATCATGGAACTGGTCCAATATCTTTGTTTTAGACAAGAGTACACTGAGGCCCAGAGGAGCTATGGCTTGTCCGAGGTGACACAGTTAATAGAAGAGTCATAAGACCATAGAGTCAGAAGGGATTTTAGAGACCATCCAGTCCAACCCCCTAATTTTACAAATTAGGAAACTGAGGCCCAGAGGGATTGTTATTTTCCCAAGGTCACATAGTTGATAAGAAAGGTCATAGGACTATCCAGTCAGAAGGGATTTTAGAGATGGACTCTAATTTTACAGAGGAAAAAAATCGAAGCTCATACAGACTTACCCCACCATCATACAAGTTATTAAGGAATTCAAACCCAGGTTCTCATACTCCACATCTGACTCTCTTTCTTCAAGTCTGTGCTGATCATACAACAATGAGCGTCCGGTTTATTAAAAGGCTGATTGAGTGCCAAGTGTTTCAGAAGCATTCTATCCAAAATTTTAAAATGAAAAAATTTTGTCATGGACAGGGTAGGCTTTTGTTCTCTGGAAATTTCTCTGTCCTGTGTTTCTCTTGCTGTCATTGTGATTTGCATGTTGGCTCCCCCATTAAACTAGAGAAAGGGAATTTGGGTTTTTACTTTTCTCTGTGTCCATTGCACTTAGTGTCTTATGTGGTCAATAAGTCGGTGTCTAATAAATGATCATTGACTTTGCTTCTATGGAGTTGTAGGTGTAGAATTGGAAGGGACCCATTTTTTAGATGAGGAAACCAAGGCTTAAGACCTTTGGAGTCTCTCCTTCTGCTGTAAATAGTGCCACATAAAAGTTAACTTCTTGCCACCAGTGAATTCTCCAGTACTGGTATCTAGAATTGTTGTTTAACAACTGGATCTCTGAGGGCAAATGTATGGACAACATGTCTTTAAGTTTAACTTACATTGTTAACTTTTCCTCCATTACTTTTAAATATAGATGGTCCTCAAAATAAAAACTCAAGCCCTGGTTTTTAGATGTTGCTGATTTCCAAAGTGTAAATGCTCACACTGAATGTTTAACCATTGGCTGTCATGAACCAGTCAGAGCTGGCTCTAGTATGCTCTTGATTTTCCTGCTTCTGGTTCCCTACCATGCCAGGAAGGTAGCAGGCATCCACTCAGTAAGCTTACTAACCTGTCACAGAGGAAAAAGCAAAATATTCTAGCCTCAGTGCTGACAATGAACACCAGGTGGCACCATTGGATCAGAATTCAGAGCTGGCACATGCATCCAGAACGGTGTTTTCAGAGCTAAGGTGTGTAAGGCCATAGAATGTGGGAGATTTCAAGAGTCTTTAGAACATAGAATGTCAGAGACGTGAGGGGCCTTAGACAAGAAACTATCAGAGCTGGGAGGGCCCTTAGAACAAGGAATGTCTGTCCTGAGAAGGGACTTAGAACAGGGAATGTCAGGGTGAGAGGATCCTTAAAACAGAACCTCATAGTTAAAACATGGTATATTAGAACTAGTAAGGGCCTTAGAACATAGCACTCCTGAACAAGATCCTGTAACATCAAAACTAGTAAGAGTTTTAGGACCTAGAGATGCTGCAGTAGGGAAGAGTTGCAGAATGGCAAGGGTTGGAGCTGGGAAGGAACTTAGGGTCTGAAATGTCAGAGCTCCAGGGATCATCCAGTAGCATGGACATGCTGTGATGTCAGCAACTAGACTGAGTGCCTCGCATACAGCAGCACTTAATAAATTCTCATTGGGTTAGATTGAATCAAGTCTTTGCTCGGAGGGTTTAAATTGTTTAACCCACAAGGACCCTTCTTCAGACTCTGCTCCAGTCAACTGGCTTTTTAATAAGCTAACCTCTTTCTTTTCTACCACTTCTGCATCACTTGAAATGAAATATTTATTGATTGTCTAGATGACTTCATTTGTGGCAAATAATCTTATAGTCTACTGACCATTCTTCCATCCTTCAGGGAAGATACAGTGGAGAAAATCAGAAATCACCATGTGTGTTAGTGCTTGGGTTGACTGTCCTGAAGCAAATGTCTTTTCTTGTGTTCCATTTCCATTTTACTGACAAGGAAACTGAGACTTGGAGGGATCTCACCCCAAACTCATTTCTTTTGGCCAAGTTGATAGGACTGTCTGCCCTGATATTTAGCTGATGACTTTAGGCTTTGCTCCCTGAAGGTGAATTTGAATTGGAGGGTCTTCCCCTTCCCCCAACTCCCTTCCCATCCCCAGATCACTGGGACCTTAAGTGAGCCCACATGGAAGGAAAACACTAGTATTTCCTTTTTGGAGAAGCTCCATTTTCTGATCTCTCAAAAGTTTCAGAGACTTTAATTCACAGGTAATACCTTTCATTGATACAGCAGTTTGAGAGTTTTCAAAGTTCTTTCCTCCGAACGACTCCATGAAGTAGATACAAGTAATATTCATTCATTCATTCATTCATTCATTCATGTGTTTGTGTTTCTACACATGTATGAATGCATGTACTTATGTAAGTACATATGTATGTGTGTATGTATTTGTTATTTGTCTGTACCTGTAATTTCATGGATATATATCCAGATTGAAAATATTCTCAGATAATTCAGATTACCCTCTCTTTTGAAAGTTAGAGTCTAAGACAATGAGCAGTTAACTCACCTGCCCAAGGTTACACAGTCATTTTGGCTCAGAGATAGGACTAGAACCCAGGCCTTTCTGACTCCAAAGTCAGCTCTCTAAACACTCTGTGCCACACTGACACTGACAGGCATTATTCTCCCCATTTGACAAAGGAGATCATTGAGACTTAGTGGAGTTAAGAGATTTCTCCAGGGTCACTCAGGTAGTGAGTATCTGAGGCAGGATGAGCTCTCCTCACTCCAGGGACATTTATCTTAATACTAGCCCAATGGTAGGTCCCATGCTAAAGGGGATGGATAGAGAACAAAGATGATTAAAACACAGTTCTTACCTTTCAAAGAACTTGGCCCTTTAAGAGGAGGGATAAGAAAAATACTCAGAAAAATAAATATTTAGAAGAATTTGATAATATAAATAACTGACAATATAACACTTCAAAACTGGTCAAGTGATTTAGGTATAAAATCTTATTAGATCCTTGGAACAATCCTGTGAGCTGGATAATAGAAGAGTCACCAATCCCATTTGACAGATGGAGAAACAGTCTCAGATTGCAGAGAATAATTATATTGCCAGTTGGTATCAGAGACAGAATTTGAACCCAGGGCTTCTGAACTCCATGCCCAACAATCTTTCCACTGTCATGTTATTGTTCAAGTACAGAAAAGAGGTACCAATAGTATGCCATGCTAAATCTTTGATGGTGGCGTTAGTCCAGGTTCTAGAAAGGAGTGCAAGTTTTAGCTAGATCCTGAAGAGTAAACAAATTTTGTTTTGTTTTTAGAAATTTTTTTAAATTAATTAATCAGACAGCAACAGACACGAACATTTCCATGTATAAAGAATTGCAAATCTCTATCACATATAGTGTTTTTTTAAAGCATGTATTGAATTTAGCATCATAGTACTAAACCTACCCTGCTTGCTCATGTTCCCTTCTGAACTGCCTTCTTCTTTTATATTTTAAAGAGGTTTCATGTTGCTGTTTTTTGTTGGATAGGCTTTCTGCAGGTGGAGATTTTTGGGTTGGAGAAGAAAATTCATTTGAAATAGAAACACAGCATAGGCAAACATTCAGAGAAGGGCAATGCGAAGACGTATTCTAGAAGAGTGAAGGGCATTGGATGACCAGCTGAGGAACTTGGACTTTGATGGGGGAAACTCACCTCCTTGTTCCTTCCTATAGCCACTGTTCCAGGTGGGGTGGATACTCCTTTGCTAACAGTGATTTGAAGGTATTGTTGTAAGGGGAGCAGCAACCAGAGCAAAGCTTTTGTAATTCCTTCCTTTGATCTCACATGCTCACATAACTACCATAAAAACTGTCCTTTCAGCCCTGCGGAAATCTGATAGGATTCTTTTGCTTTCATTATTACTATAAAAGTCAGCTTTCTACCACCTACTGAGTGAAGGAGCCAAGAGAGGCCATAGAAAAGTATTGCCTTAAAAAAATTATACTGCAAGTTCCATGAAGGGGATCGTCTGAAGTTTCATTGTGGAGGGAAGATGATGTGGGAATCCTCAAGGCTATGACCATGGAGTCCGGGTTCAGTAGTTCCTACCTAGAAGGAAAAGCTTGGAATCTAGGGACAATGGTGGACCTTCGATAGTGGTGGTTTCTTCGAAGCACTGTAAGTCACCCCATAGATCTAATTAGTTGTCAAATCATGCCATCTCTTCCCCTACAATATTTCTTACATCTCTCTCCTTTTCTTCATCACTCATACTGCTACCACCTTCATTCATGTGGTCATCAGCTCTCACTTTGAGGACTCCAATGGCCTTCTCATTGGTCTCCCTGCTTCAACCTTAGCTTGAAAAGGTCAAGGTCTCCCACTGCATCTTGATCTGTATCTGGTCACTGGACAGATGACTCTGGAGGACAAAGTGAAGCTGGTGACTTTGCCCAGATCTCCTTTACTTAAATCCAATTCACTTGCATGTCATGACATCGCCCTCCCTGGCGTCATGCCCATTTGGAGGATGAGGAGAAGGAGCATACTGTTGGAAAAGCAATTTTCCTTAAGCCAAATCTAACCATGTACACCATTCTTCTACTCAATTAACTCTAGTGTCTCCTTACTGTTTTTAAGATAACATATGATGTCCCTCACAAATAGTCTATTTTTTCAACTCTCATTAGATATAGATATTACTTCCACTTCTGCAGTGTATGATCATATTTTTCTTCTTTTAAGATGAAGCTCAAACATCACCTTCTCTATGAATTCTTTCCTGGTATCTCTCCTCCCTCCTCAAGGTCCTGTGTTGTCTCCACTGGGATCTGAGAGAAAGTGATAGTCAAAGTAGTGATGCTGTTTGGACTCAGCTAGTCCTTGCTACCTCTGGTCTCTTTCTCTCAGGCTGCCTTATTACTTCAATGAAATCGGGTTTCCTGCTCTACAAGTGCAGTTGGTTGGCAGTTGGTATTGGCGTTGATGGTGGGAATTGTGAACCCCCTCTAGTTAGTAATTACTCCCCTAGATTATAGCTTCAGGGGTTGGGTTGGTGGTCTTGTGGTTACTTCTATTATCGGAGTTCTTGGGTTTGCCTCAGTGGTAATTGATTGGTGAGTAGTTGAGAATAGGGATTGTTTCATTATTTTCTTTATATTTATATTCTTAGTACCTAGCGAGAGGTTCAATAATCACAAGTGTTTACTCAATGCTTACTGATGGATTGATTGACCAGTCTAAATAATAATGGGGAGAGTCCTTGCCAAGTCGTTGTCCACCTGGTGAATTGCAAAATTTCAGAGTTGGAAGAGACCTCAGAAATCATCTGGTCCACCCTCTACCCAAAAGGAATCCCCACCTCAGTTTACCTACCAAGTGGCCATCTAGACTTTACTTGAAGACCTCAAATGAAAGGGAAGGCTCTATATTTAGAGTAGAACTTTCCACTTTGATATAGCTCTTTTGTTTTATTTCTCCCCCCCAAATTTATTAATTTGTTTTCAGTTTTCAACAATCAATTCCATAAGTTTCAAGTTTTCTCCCCCTCCCCAAGATGGCACCCAATCTTATATGGGTTCTACACATTTATCCTTATTAAACACAGTTGGCACAGGTCTTACTGTAAGGAAGCTTTCCTGACCATGAAACGAAATCTGCTTCTTTACAACCTCCATGTTTTGCTCCCCATTCAGGTATCTGGAGACAAGAGAATAAGTTGAATCCCTTTTTCATGCAGCAATCCTTCAAATATTAGAAAACAGTTCTCCTGTTTCTCCTGATATTTCTCTTTTATAGGTTATGAATGCTTAGTATCTTCAAGTGATTTTTATATAGCACAGAATCAAAGATCTTTCCTAGTCTACTCACTCTGCTTTGGATGCTTTTTAGCTTGTAAATGTCGTGAGATGGTTTTTTGTTTGTTGGGGAATAGCAGCTCATAAAAATGGTCTATTAAGGTGTGGAGGATTGAGAGTATCACTGGTGGGGGGAGGGAGGTGCCTAGACTGAAGAAAACATGTATCCTGAATACAGAACAAATAAACTATGGGTAGAAAAGGCAGCAATAATTATTGTCAATAGCTCTAATGAAGTCATCATCCTCTTTCCTGTTCTGAGACTGCCTATAGGCATCTTGTAAAAGCAGGTATAGCTGAGGCCTCTAGGCTACTATTCCCTAAACTATATTATAAGACATAGAATTGGAAGGAAACTAAGAAGTTATCTATTTTAATTCCTTTATTTTACAGAGAAGGAAGTTAAGGCCTGGAAAGATGAAATGATTTGCTGAGGTTGACATATATGTCCTTGAATGCTGTTGTTTGGATGGACTTGTAAAAAAGTTGTGGGACCTTGCCAATTAGTGGTTTGAGACCCTGACAGAAGTTTTGAAGTATATAACTGAAAGAGCCTTCCATTGGACCAAAGTGGGAAGGGTATTGTTTATACAAGAGCACAAGACCACAGTATTTATAGACTCATTTTGTTTTTTCTTAAATGATTTCCAAGAAAAAAAATCTTAATTTTATTCAGCACAATTACCTGCTGATTGATTTTTATGTCCTATAATTTTCTCTGCCCTCCTATTCCTGTGGCATCAAGTGGTCATGATCAGCTGTCCAGTCTCTTCATTAGTCTCAGAAAGATGCTCCACTTCATTCCTTTCTTTTTTCTCCTCTCTTTCCCTCTGTTTTAGAAAGCAAAAGCTATTGGCTAGCCTGAAAAGCCCATTTAGGGAGGGTTGGTGAATATTGGTTTAAAACACATTTTTCTGCAAAGATTTAATTATCCTCACACAGATGCAGGAAGTTAGATCCCAGATGATGTGCTTAGATGGTGTGAGGAGATTATCTTCACTCAACAAAAAGAGGGAAAATGATATATTATTACCTCAAGAAAAGGATTTGATTGGGTTGCTTTTTGAAGTCAAGAGCTGGAGCCAAGTTGTCTGAAACCTGGTGTGAATGAACACGGGGGAACATCTGCATTAGGGAGCTGGGAGGGGGAGAGTGTCCAGAACCCTATGATATGCCAAGCAATGTCTAAAAGCTTGTTTTAATTTCAGAATATAATGAAATCAAGGACAGATTCTGCAGAATTGAAGAGGTTGGGAAGTGTTTTTGCCAGGCTTGACAGGGACCTTGGACAGTTCCTCAATCACTGTGGTTCCAGTACTGGAGGTCAGTGATACATGTATATCTTAGAATATGAGAACTGAAGGGCATCTGGAATATGAATCAAGAGCTGGGGATTCTGAATGTCTGACAGGGGAAAAGGGAGAAACGTGTGTGCCCTGGTGGCTTGCGGCTAAAAGGGAAAACAGGTGCTGTAATTCCATAACCTATTCAAAAGCTCCAAGAAGGATCTAGGTCTGGTATCAATGGATTTGGAAATTGAAAGACTCTCTTGGGAGTAGCAATGGATGGGTCCTGGTTGTAGTGATAACATATCATTGGATTCTGAAGCTAGTATTGAGAATGAAACAATAATAGTCAGTGAGCTTGGAGAGAGTTCAGCATTGAGAGTGATTCAGTGGCTCTCTGGGGTGGGAGTGAGTAGCAGCAAAATGTAGTGGATGGGGGTAAACTTCGGAGTCAAGAAGTCCTGAGTTCAAACCTTGTTTCTCACTTGTTTCTCAATGTCCTAAGCAACTTTGTCAGATGCTGCAGTCCAGCTACAGTATCTTCCTTTCACATAGTACTGTCCCTCTTGCATTTCTTTGCCTTCATAAAGGCTGTGCCCCATGCCTAGATGCTTTCCTTTCTCATTTCTATATTTCATGTTTCCTGGATCCTTGCAAGACTCAAATGAAGTTCTTCTTTTCTTTTTCTTTTCTTTCTTTTTTTTAGTTTTCAACATTTACCTCTATAAGATTTTGAGTTCTAAAATATCCCTCTTCCTCTCCTCCCCCCTCCCTAAGATGGCATGAAATCTGATATAGGCTATGCATGTATGATCAAATTAAACATATTTCCACATTAGTCATGTTGTGAAAGATGAATCAGAACAAAAGGGAAAAACCAGGAGAATGAAAAAGGAGAGAGAAAATAGTAGTTTTCAATCAGCATTCAGACTCTATAGTTTTTTCTCCAGATATAGATGGCATTTTCCATCATGAATCTTTTGGAATTGTCTTAGATCATTGCATTGCTAAGAAAAGCTAAGTCTATCAAAGTTGATCATTGCATAATGTTGTTACTGTGTACAGTGTTCTTCTGCTTCTGCTCCCTTCACTTAGCATCAGTTCATGTAAGTCTTTCCAGATTTTTCTGAAGTCTGCCTACTCACTCACTATTTCTTACAGAACAATAATATTCCATTACATTCATATACTATGACTTGTTCATCCATTCCCCTATTGATGAGCATTCCCTCAATTTCCAATTCTTTGCCATCCCAAAAAGAGCTGCTAGAAATAGTTTTGTACCTGTGAGTCCTTTTCCTTTCTTTTATGATCTCTTCAGGATACAAACCTAGTAGTGATATTGCTGGATCAAAGGGTATGCAGTTTTATAGCCCTTTAGGCATAATTCCAAATTGCTCTCCAGAATGGTTGGATCAGTTCACAACTCCACCTACAATGCATTAATGTGAAATCCCACCTTTTGAAGGGCATCTGTGAAACTATAGCTTGGGAACCATAGATATCCACCAGGGCTGGGTATGAGAGAGACTAGGTATAGCAGTAGTTCTGTGATCTAATTCAAGTCTTCCTTTCCCTATAAGGCTTTAAGGACAATTTGGTTTCAAATGATGTATATGAAGGATGGGATCCTAAGCTCTGCAGCATGTTGCAGTGGAAAGAAAAAGGATTCTGGGGTCAGAGGACCCAAGTTCAAGACCTTCCTGTATTACCATTCACTTTCACCTGTGTGACCTTGGTCAAGTCTGAGACTCTGTTTCCTCATTTGCAAAAGTAGGGAGTTGAACAAGAAGATCTCGAAGGTCCTATCCAACTCTACTTACATGACAATATTATCCTACTTGACAGGGAGGAAGGAAATAAGCATTTATATAGCACCTATTATGTGTCAGGCACTGCTAAGTGCTCTCTATACATACTATTTCATTTGTGCCTCCAAACACCTTTAGCAGGCTCATACTATTGTCCTCCCTTTGCAGTTGAGGAAGTTGAGGCAAGTAACAGTTAAGTGATTTGTCTAGGGTCACACAGCTAGTAAGCGTCTATGATCATTTTTGAACTCAGGTCTTCCTGTCTCTAGGTGATATGCTCTATCGCATCACCAGGCTGGTAAAGTGTGACCTAGGGTGTTAGGTGTTGTAATAAGATAGCGACAATTTCAATGGACAAACGTTTTTAAGTACCTGCCACCTGCCAGGTGCTATCCTAAATGTTAGCATTGCAAAGATAAAATTAAGAGTCCCTGCCCTCTAGGAACTGATATTCTGGTGGGGGTAATAGGTATCTGATTGGAATTCTTGCTAATCACTAGTTCCAAATTATCATCTATATCTTGGTGCTTCTTTGCCCCTTCCTTCCATTATTCCTAGTTCTACTTTCTGGAGCCCAAATCCTTCCATGTAACAACCCTTGAAATGTTTGAAGATAGCAATAATTTCTTATCCAAGTCTCCTCCTCTCTAGGGTAAAAATCTGCAGTGTCTTCAGCCATCCTTTTTGGACAGGAACTTGAATCTTCTGGTTGTCCTTCTTTAGATAACTTCCAGCTATCAGGGCCTTTGCTAAAGTGTGGTGCTCAGAAGTGAGTACAGCACTGTGGCAGAAGCATTCCTAAGAAGACCTCCATTGATGGGGAGCTCATTACCTTCCAAGGCATTCCATTCCAATTTTCAATATCTCTAATTCTTAGGTCAGATTTCTTTAAACTAAGCCTCTCTGTTACTTCTGTCCTTTACTCTGTGTTCAAGCAGAGCAAAACTAATCCCAAATGATTGAACACAGTTATTTTGTACCTCCTGTCTTCTCTCTTCCATGCTAAACATTCCCCGTTCCTTCAACCAATACTCATTATCTTAGTCTCAGTTTCCTCATTTATAAAATGGGGAATAAATATATCACCTATTTGTGAGGATCAAATGAGATAATGTACATAAAAGGTTTAGTTAACTTTAAAATACTCTGTAAATGTTAGCTAATGGTATTATTATAAGATATAATCTCCAGTTTCTGCCCCTTCTGGACTATCTCCAGCTTGTCAATATCCTTCCTAGAATGTAGTACCCAGAATTGAACAAAACATATCTGATGAAGTCTAGCTTGGTAGTACACAGAATGGCCACCAACTTCCTAGTTCAGGGCATTTGACTTTTGTTACCACAGTCATTAGAGCATAAGCACCTTGAGGATAAGAAATGCCTTACTTTTCTATTTTTATTCCCAGTGCCTAGCACAATGCTTGGCACATTGTGCTAGTAAAGCCATTCATTCATTCATTCATTCATGCTATATTGTTGACTTACTAACCCTTCCCCCACCCCATCTTTCTGTTAGGCAGGCAATTCCCTGGCTATACTGGTCCTACTATTGTACTTGTAAAGTTGTTTTCTTTGAAACACATATCCCTATTACACTTCCTCTTATTTAATTTGACCCAATATTCTAGCCCCTCAAGATCTTTTTGCATCCTGTCTGTTTTGTTCTGGGTTTACACTTGGCTGTCTCTTCAAATGTCCTTTTCTCTCAGTGGCTGGCATGGTGCTTCTGGCCATCTTGAGTCCACCTTTTGCCAGGCTGCTTCAAAATGTCATAGATAACTCAGGATTTCAGACTTTGCAGATTCTTGATATCTTCCTGGTGTTGAATCTCCTGCTACTTGAAGACATCTAGGTCAGCACAGAGCCCCAGAAACTTTGCTTTGTTTTGATTTTTTGAAAATAGTTCTTTTTATGTGTGACATATCACTGCTAGTATAGGAGTTCTAAATAGGCAGGAATCACATCGATTTTTTCTTAAAGATTATTAGAATGTAAGTTCCTTGAGAACAAGAACATTTTCTGCTTATCACCAGAGTTTAGTACTATAGATTGCATTGCTTGTTGAGTTGAATTGGATTGAATTGAATCTCTGCCCCCCTCCCCCACCTTGGTATTGGTGCTCTACATCCAGGACAAGTGGATATAATTTTAAACTTGAAATTAGGAAGGGTCTGGGTTCAAATTATACCTTAGACATGCAGTAGTTGTGTGACCCTGACTAAGTCACTTATCTCTCTGAGCTTCCATTTCTTATTAGCACAATGGAGAAAATAATAGCACCTACCTTCCACAGTTGTTGTGAAGATCACATGAGATCATGTCTGTAAAATGCTTTTCAAACCTCAAAGTGATATATCAATGATAGTTGCTGTTGTTTTCTTTAGAGATCAATGAACAAGTGTAGGTACTAGTGTAGGTGGTGCTGATGCAGTACAAGCCCAAACCAAGACCTTTTCCCCTTGGATCTGGAGGGCTTTTGTCACATTTGTCTGAAGGGCCCTGGAAAGTCTGGCCTTGGGGGTTGGACTCCTTGGATTCCCCATCCATTTCTCCCAGCCCAGATACTCCCTATCTGATCAGTATTTAGCACTCTTCCTTTGATCCTAGCATTCTTTGGATATTCCTGACTATTTAGCATTCTCTTGAAGTCCAAGTTGCCCAGCCTGTTTTGTGGATTGTGGATTATCTGGACTACCAGCCAGTCCTATCAGGATTCTTCCTGGGTTTAATCTATCAAGACCATCCCTGAGACCCAGACTACTTGAAGACACCTGGATTCTTCCCTCAGTCTTTTCTGTATTTAAGTTCCATCTTACCTTCATGAAGGTGCTGAGATTTAATCCAGCACAGACTCTGTCTAGCTAGATTCTCTCTGGCCTGCTTGTCAATATGAGCGTTACAAAAGGTTAAGTTCCTTTGGAGTCAACCCAACATGGCGAATCTTTAATAAACTTTGTTTTCTTTGGCTTGTGTCGAATCAATTCGAGCAGGGCCCGGTGTGTTGGTATTTTGGGGTTCTCTATACTTCAATAGTGTATGTGTGAAGACACAAAACAGTCTAGTTAACATTATCAAGGAGTTCATTAGCTCAAGGAGTTAATGTTCTTCTCAGGGAGGCAACATGTACATATATATGTGTGCAGTTAATACATATTATATATAGTGAGATATATATATATATATATATATATATATACACATATATACCTATATATACCCATATTACATACACATGGGTATGTACATGTGTGTACGACATGTAGTTCAGGAATAAAAATTGGCTCTAGATTTAGGGAACTCTTGGTTGAAGAAATTCCTTCCACCAATGCAAGTTGCTGCAACTTACAGCCCAAAGGACTTATCTGAAGACCTGAGAGATTAATTAGTTGATTTGCTTAGGATAACAAATCTAGCAAGTGTCAGGGGAAAGACTGAAATGAAAGTTTTTTTGGTTTTGAGGCCAGGTCAAATGCCAAATTGTCTCTCCCCATACAAAATAAATATAAGGTCATTGTAAAAGGGGGAAGGAAGTAGACACTGGAGATATCAGGGCTGGTTTTAATGTAGATGGTAACTCTTGAGCTGCTTTGAGATGGAAACATGGGATTTGAAGAGGTAGAGGTCAGCAGAGAGTGCATTCTGGGTATGGGGGCAGCCAGGGCAAGACCAGGAATATTAATGATCAAGTTCTGTGTATGAGGAAAAATAAGAAAGTCTATTTGATATAGAATATGTGAAAGGGATCAATATCTAAGAAAAGTGGAGAGAGAGGAAGGAGTCAGTATGGAAGCATTTTAATTACCAAACAGAAGAGTTTATGCCTGACATTTTTGATTCTGAAGGAAATAGGGAGCCACTGGAGATTATTGAGTAGGGGAATGACATGATTGGACATAGAATTTATGAAAAAATCATTTTGGCAGCAAAGTAGAGTACATTTTTGGGGGGAATGAGGTAGAGTAAGGCTTAAGACATAAAGGAAAGAAGGAAGGAAAGAAGGAGGAAAACAAGCATTTATTAGGCATGCATTTTGTATTAACACATGGTGTTAAATGTTTTACAATTTTAATCTCATTTGATCCTTATAACAACTCATTTTTATCATTGAGAAAACATTATGGAAATAGTGGTGAAATGACTTGCTCAGGGTTCCACAACTAGTATGTATTTTAGACTAGATTTGAATTCAGGTCTTTTCTGACCTCATCCCCAGTGTTCTATCCACTAGTATAACCATTTGGGAGGCCATTGCAATATTCTTGATAAGTGATGGCATGAGAGTCATGTAAATAGAGAGATGACATGGATTTAAATGATGTAGAATGGAGATGTGACAAGACAAGGGGATGCAGGAGTGACAAGATTTGGCAAATGCTTGGATGTGGTGGTATGTGAGATTTAAGGGTGAAAAGTAAGTCAAGGACAATGCTGAAGTTGTCAATCTAAGAGAAAGAAAAGTTGAGGAAAGTTTGACAAAGATGGAAATTCAGAGGAAGGGCAATCATGAGGGAAAATAATGAGATCTTTTTGGAATGTGTTGACTTTGAGATGCCCCTGGGATATTCCGTTCAAAATAGGTAATTGGAGATGCAGGACTAAGGGGTGACTTTTGGTGTTTAATTGTGTCTGACTCTTCTTCATCCCATTTGGGGTTTTCTTAGCAAAGATACTGGAGTGGTTTGCCATTTCTTTCTCCATATATTTTACAAATGAGGAAACTGAGGCAAACCGGGTGAAGTGACTTGCCCAGGGTCACACAGCTAGTAAGTGTCTGAGCTCGGATTTGAACTCAGGAAGATGGAATCTTTCTGACTCCAGGTTCCACAATCTGTGCATTATGGTGCCACCTAGCTGTCCTCAAAGACTTACCAGAGCATGTAATAAATTGTCATTGAATGAACATGGACTGAACTGATGGATGGAAAAGAAGATGTCACTTGGAGATGCTTCTTTAATGGTATGGTCCAATTCATCTGGTGGCTAACACTGGGTCTGGAGCCTGAGGACCTGTTTTGTATTCCACTTTATATGCTACCTCACATACTATCTATGTAACTTTGGGTAAGATATGCTCTCCTGAGGTCTCAGTTTCCCCATTTCTGAAGTTGAATTTTATAATTTTATGCTGTAATGTTGGAGTCATACTAGATGGCCTCTGAGGTTCCTTCCAACTCCAAGAGTGGTTTAAACAGTTGTACCAGTGCAAACTTATTCTCTTTTCTTGACTGCCAACTCTTCTTTTTGATGTTATCCTCTTTTTAGGTGGCAGAGCAGTTGCCAGAGGGCTCCCCTTCATTTTTTCAGCAGGGGCACCCCATCTTCAGACTTCCCATTCTCATGCTGCTGGCCCCTTGCCATGAGTCTTCAGTACTACTTGTTTTGCCCATTACTGGGCTGTGCTAAATTAAGCCACCTGATTTCCTGGTGAGCTTGGGCTCTGGGGAGCTGTCAATTCAGCTCTGATGTTCATTTCACCTGTCAGGGTATGAAATAATGAAGAAATAACAAGTTCCATCTCCCCACCCTCACTGAGGTTTGGACATGCCACTCAGTGTCACTCTAATTGGGTCACTCAGTTCATACTGATCAGTTCCAGGGACCAGAAATGTGGACACTGCCTGAGGTTGATGTATTTCTTCTCTGACCAGAAAGGAGTGTTCCAAGACCTTGGGATCGAAGTAGCTGTTGTTTCAACTGGGCTACTGGGCAGCTGATTTCCGATAGAACAGAGACTTCCATAATCATTTCCCTTGATCCCTTACTTGGTAGTTATTTATTCTCCTCACTGTCTTGCTTGTCCTTATCTGGGAATACTGTAGATTATTTATTTCCTAAAATATGTTTCAGTAACAGGACTATGGCCCCATCTAATTTATAACAATATGTGTAGAGGAAGTCTTCCAAGATTAGGGGTGCTGGAAGAATGGAGGCCATTCTGGAGGCTTCCAAGTGATGGGTGGTGGGCAGGGTTGGACTACATATCCCCTAATGGGGAAGCACATCATACCTTTACAAATAATAGGGGACATCAAAAGCAGGATAAGCCCTTTATAGTGGTCTGCTGTCTCTGGAGCCTTTGCCCTCTTAGCGATGCAGTGGATAGAGTGCTAGATCTGGAACCAGGAAGACTTGAGTTCAAATCTGACCTCAGACACTTACTAACTGTGTGACCTTGGGCAAGTCACTTAACTTCATTATGCCTCAATTTCCTTATCTGTAAAATATGATAGCACCTGTGAGGATAAAATGAAATATTTGTGAAAACCTTAGCAGAGTACCTGGCACATAAGAGATGCTTAATAAATGGTTCTTCCCTCCCCCTTCCTATCTTTCAAATATTCAGGGACAGCTATAAAGTACTCTCCTATCCCACATCCTTTCTTCTGTAGGTATTCTGTTTCCAATGCTATGGATGCTTTCAAGTTTGTTGATGTCCTGCCTAACCTGTGATTCCCAGAGCTTAAAATAACCCTCCAGATGCTGTCTGTACCTGGCAGAATACAGAGGAACCATCACCTTCTTACCTGCAGAAATGGTATTTCTCTTAATGTAGACTCAGTTCACATTTCCCTTTTTGGCAACCACAACAAGCTGTCTACTCATATTGAATTTGTAATATGCTAAACCCCCAGATTTCAGCTTATCTTTCAGGACTCCTGCAGCTCTGACCTTCCAACCCTAATATATCAGTTTCTCACTAAGATCAATCTAAATTAGACCACTTTGCAATGAAGGCCTGTTTATGGCTGACCTGTAATTTCAAGATACAAATCACTGGGTAATGGATTGTTTGAGCTATAAGGACATTTGTAGATTGTCAAGATCAGAGGTCCCAAAACACTGGACTGCCCACCTCTGGGGAGACTTGGAATTTTTGCAAGAGGTTTGCGAATTCATTACTGAGATAAGTGGATAGGAGGCAGGATTTGAACCTGAGGTCATTGGACAAGTGGTATGCTTCCGCCTCCTCCCTTCTATCCTTACATTGATGGAGCTTTCAGTAGGAGGTATTGTTACCATTGAGATCATATAGAGAACTTTAGAAGAGGGCATATGATTAGGAGCGTGTGCCCTAGCTTGGCTAGAATTAGGTAGACAGTGCTCCTGGAGCTGTTTTTGACCTTGTTTCCTATTTCTTCTTCTCTTCCACCTGCTAGCTCTTGACTAAAGCATCCCTCTCTAGACACTACTTCCAACCTTTCTCTTATGGTGGCTCAGAGAGTAGGAGCCCTCTCTTTGACAACCATCTGGATCTAGTCAAGTTAACAAGCATTTATTAAGCACCTATTATGTGTTGGACTCAATGCAAAGCCTTGGAAATGTAAAGCAAAGCAAAAAAGCGCTTCTCTCAAGGAACTTAATGGGTGAGACAACATGCAAACAGTTATATACAAATAGGATAGAGACTGAATAAATTATAATCAACAGAGGGAAGGCAGCAGAAGGAAGATTAAGAAGGACTGAATCTCATTCAACCAGGAGTTGGGTTGAAAAAAAGTTGGGTTGATTTTACAGTCTTTCTCTTTAACCTACCTAACCTAGCCTACCTAATCTACCCCAACCATTTCACTTTCTTCATACTCTTTTCCTCCAATTCTCTCTTCCCCTTATTCTCCTTATCATTTTTTCCTTCTCCCCTTCTCTGTACTTCTTCCTTTCTTCTCCCCTTTCTTTTTTCTCCTTCTTCTTCCCTTTCTCTCCTTACTTTCCTCCCCTCTCTCTACCTCATTTCACCCTCTACCTTCCTCTGTCTCTCTCAGTCTCTTCTTCTCTTTCCTTTCTTTTCTCTTCCTTCTCACTCTTTCCAAGTTGGTTTGAATGAGTGAATGTATGGGCATGCCCAACTGGGCTTAGAAAAAGCCCATTAATTCATTGTAATCCTCTTTGCAGGGCTAATAAATTGTACATCTTATACATTTAGGATCATTGCTAAGCATTCTATTTTCATGACACAGGAGTCACTTAAAATACTTTAATGTTCATTTTTGAATTAATAGATTATCTAGTAGACCACAGACTTGGTGCTTAAACCATTGATAGACTGGTTTATTATTTTTTTTACTGGACTGAGAATTTTCCCATAATCCTTGTCCTCACAATCTCCCTTTAAATTACTCCTATTTCTTAAACAATATTGGACTATTTTGTGAACTTTATCTTTCTATGCACCTTAAGAGCAAGTCCCCATACAGTCCCCAGAATACTGGCTACAACAGATTTGGGGGTGTATCAAACTTAGCAGCTGGTAGAAATTTGAAGATTTCATCTCTTCTCTCAGTCTGCTTTCAGGTGTAGACAGCATGGCCGTGATTCACTCAGTTCCCTTTTCTCCAAAGATGGTCCCTGCTTCTTTCTGTCCCACATGGGCATTTAGCTGCCCAACTACTTTGCTATGGACATCTTCAGGATAAGGGTGTGGTTTTTTTTGATAGCTTCCAGTTTGCCTTTAATCACATAGTAAGTATTGGGTATGGGATTTAAACCTACGTCTTTGCTAATGTCCAGATCTAAGTGAAAGAAGGATGACTTGGGAACCAGAGAGCCTGAGTTCAAAGCCCAGATATGTTACTTCCCATGTAACTTTTCACAAGTCATTCAAATCTCATAGGCTATGGTTTCCCTCATCTGTAAGATGAAGGGGAGAGACTAGCTGGCTCTAAGATCTAGGCGCCTGAGTGGCACATGGGATAGAGTCAGGACCTGTAGTCAGGAAGACCCGAGATCAGATTTTTTTTTTAATAAATTTATTTAACTTTTTACATTCATTTTCACAAGATTTTGGGTTCCAAAATTTTCTCCCCATTTG
>CM053773.1:214594892-214653789 GCA_028658325.1 Potorous gilbertii
GCTATGTCTTTACCTGATGGTAAGCAGATCTCTTCGTCGTCGTCAGAGAGGAATGGTGCAATCATCTGGTCACCAAGAAAATAACCTTCTATGGTCTTAGTCTTTTTCCCTTTTCTGGGCATTTTCCCAGCCAGTTACTTGACTTCTGAGAGTCCTCTCCACCCCCTGGCCTAGATCCACCCAGCTAGTGCTTGGGGTCTGAGATTCAAATGCTCCCAGCCAGTTACTTGATTTCTGAGAGTCCTCTCCACCCCAGCCTAAATCTGCCCAGCTAGTGCTTGGGGTCTGAGATTCAAATGCTGCTCCCCAGCCTCAGGGCTTTTGGCGGCAGGCCTGACTGCTCTTCAATGGGAGCTTATCTGCTGGTGCTCAGGTGGGGGCAGGGCACCTCTCAGGATCAGTTCCCTCAGGGGGTTTATGCAGAGACCTTTTGTAATGGAGCTGCTGCAGAGCTCTGGCCAAACTGCCTCTGTCTGCAGCGGCTGCCTCCCTAGGGGGTCCAAGTCCCGGAGATACCCCGCTCCCCTCTCAGCCCGTCTCTCTCACTGACCTGTGCGTCTGTGGGTGGAGGGACCTTCGTGGATTCCGGTCCCTGATGCCTGCTGGGGTCTGCTCACTCCTCTCAGTGCAGTGCGGCCAGGGCAGGGCAGGGGAGGGCTCTGCTCCCGTCTGGGGCGCGATGGACCTTTGGGATCGGTTTTCAGGGCTCTCTGCAACAGAAATCTCCTTAACTGTGTTTCTGCGCGGCTTCTACTGTTCCAGAATTTGTCCTTCTTTTTAGAGGAAATCCATGGGCTGTGGGTTCGGAGCTAGCAAATGTGAATCTTTCTACTCCGCCATCTTGGCTCTGCCCCCCCCCCCAGATCAGATTTAACAAGTCACTTAACTCTACTTTGCTCATCTATAAAATGGAAATAATAGCAACACCTCTGTCTCAGGGTTATTGTGAGAATCAACTGAGATAATATTTGTAAAGCATTCTGTGATGCAAAGTGATTATAAATGCTAGGAGGTAGTAGTAGTACCAGTAGTAGTAGTGGTAGTTCTTTAAATTAATTTGTTTTCAGTTTTCTATAATCACTTCCATGTATCTTAGGTTTTTCCCTCTCCCTCCCCCTCATTCCTCCTCCCTTCCTTCTCCCTCTCCAAGACAGCAGGAAATCTTATAAAGGTTCTGCACATACATTCTTATTAAATACATTTTCAACTTAGTCATGTTGCATAGAAGAATTAAAATGAATGGGAGAAACCATGAAAAAAAAATAAAACATAACACAAGAGAAAATGGTTTGCTTCATTCTGTGATCCAATTCCACTGTTCTTTCTCTGGATATGGAAGGCATTCTGCCTCAAGGGTCCATTGGGAATCTCTTAGGTCCTTGCATTTCTGTGAAGGGCTAAGCCTACCAGAAATAATAGGAGTGATAGTGTCTCCAGCTTTTTTCAGCAGATTACTTTGTCTCTTTATTGTAGAGATGCTTAATCCTTTTTTTGTATCATGGATGTCTTGGACAATCCTTTGAAGCCTATGGAGTCCTTTTGGTATATTTTTAAATATCAAAAGTAAAGTAGATATTATTACAAAAGAAACCGATTATATTGGAATACAGCTATCAAAACATTCAAAAGCAAACCAATAGAACAAGTTTGTAGACTTTGATCCATCAAGAAACAATGAACATTTATTAAGCACCTACTGAGTTCCAAGCTTTGTGCTAAGTTCTTGTTGTGGTTCAGTGATGTCTGATTCTCTGTGACCCCATTCAGGGTTTTCTTGGGAAAGACATTGGAGAGGTTTGCCATTTCCTTCTTCAACTCATTTTGCAGAGGAGGAAACTGTGGAAAACAGGGTTAAATGACTTGCCCGGTGTCATCCAGCTAGTAAGTGTCTGAGGCCAGATTTGAACTCAGGAATAAGAGTCTTCCTAGTTTCCAGCTCAGTTCTCTATCCCCTGAACTACATGGCCATGAAAAAAAGGAACAGAATCCACAGCTCTGAGAGTTTTGTCTTCTCAATCCTCTTGTTTCAACTTCCTTCAACCTCTACTCAGTGAACAGTGTGTGACAGTGTGCTGGAATGGAATTCCAAGCCAATTGTTAAGTTTTCATCATGAACGTACATTGTTGTTCTTTGTTCTCTGTTCAGACCAATGCCATCGTGAGGGTGATGCCTGTGAAGTGGATTTAAGTGAGGCAGAGCTGCCGCCAAGTTGTCATCCTCATTCTACATCAGCAAACCACAAATCAGGGCTTGATTTATTGTTTTCTTAATTGCTCAGACTTAAGAAAGGGATGGAGAAAATGTTAATGATGCAGGTTAAATGGGCCAGCTAGTTGGGGTAATAGATAGAACCGACTTTGGAGTCAAGAGAACCTGAGTTCAAATATGACCTCAGACACTTACTAGCTGTGTGATCCTGGGCAAGTCAGTTAACCCGATTACCTCCAAAGAACAAACATATGATGCAGATTAAACTTAAAAGTATGTCTTGTGTGCATTTTTATTTTGGAGAGCTGGTTAAACATTTACCTGCACATTACCTGCTTAACGTTGTTTAGCATCTTTAATGGAGCTGTTTCAGGGTGCCTAGGGTAGTGAGGTGTGCCAGAATGAGGGGGGAATTGGGGCAGGGGTACTGAGAACTGGTAGTAAAGAAACATTAAAATTAGGAAAGCATGCAAAGGAAAAACGACCTAGGGGGAGCCGTGCTAAGTCTCTCCTAACCACTCTCCCCTCCCAGTTTCAGAAAGACAATCTTTCAGCCACTGAATAAAGATAAATAGAAGCCACGAAGAAATCAATCTTGATCTATTCCAGCATTTGACAGTCTCAGGCAGACTTGTGAAAGTGACCACTCCATGAAGGATGCCCCCAGGGCCCTTTCATAGTCTTAACTTTCCTGGATTGAATACTCCTGCCTTCTTCTTTTGATTTTGCGGGGAAATCTAAAAGCCCTACAGAGACACTCTTTCCTGTAAAATTGCCTGGCACCCCATAACTGGCTTCTTTCAAGTAGTTGTAAAGAGTCTCCCTATTTCTTATTGTTTTTTCTCTAACTGAGGTTAAAATGAGCCTTGTCAGTAGCTTCAAAAGTCTCCCTTTCCCCAGCTTTGATCTGCTGGGTTATCAATGTTTCCTTCCATCTTACTCTCAAAGAGCCTGCTGTCTCTCTCAGACACTCCATGTCAGCAGAGACCAGAGGAGGAAATGGACAAAACACCCAGGTAGCATCAGACTTCAGGTGGGGAATGGGGGAGACCTGGAGCTGTGATGTGGGGTGGAATTCCTGTTTCTGAGAAGGTCTGGGGAAGGAGGAGGGGATGAGGAGATTTGGGCAGAATGCTTTTTCTTTAGTTAGCATTTATATAGCAACCCTGGGAGAGAGGTGCTATTATCAACCACATTTTACAGATGAAGAAATAGAGGCTGAATGAAGTTGGGTGACTTGCCCAGAGTTTTACTGATTGCTCACATCTGAGCCAGTATTTGAACTCAGACCTTCCTGACTCCACACTCTAGCCATTGTACCATCTGACTGCTAAATTAGGAAAGGTTTGATCTCAGGCTACCATGCACAACTGATCATATTCCCACAACAGTAACAACCCTAATTTAGTGTCCAACAACTCATGTTTTAAAAACTCAGCAGATGACTCTCTCCTTGACTCCCCCTCCCCCCAATCCAGTTCCGCTCATCACTTCTTCTGGCGACTTTCTGGTCATCAAATCCAATGGCTTTTCTCCTGGCTACTCATTTAATATTGGGGGAGAGGTAACAAGGATGACTTCTAATTTTCAAATCTAGTTGATTGAGAGGGTGGTGGGGCGAGTGGCATAAAATGGAGAGTTGGGTGGATTGTGGTGGGAGAAGATGCTGAGTTCTTCAGTAGAATTCAGGACCAGTACAGTGATTCATTTTTGCTGTTTTTTTTTGAAAAAGAGATTTCTCCAAAGTTTCTCTCCACCTCTAGGTCTCATCTTTGTCTTCCCCAAACCTCTATGAGGTCATGATGCCTGCTGCCACCATGAGGGTGAGAATTGTTGATTTTGAGAGTTGGCAAAACACTTTTGTACACATTATCACATTTGAATCTTACAACAGTCTTGTGAGAATGGTTGCTATGAGTATTTGGGGCTAAGGACTACTAGACTTGAAATTTCCTTGATGTAGGAAACACCCAGATGAGGAGACTCTTTCTAGTAATGCAAATATGCACCTTTTCTACAAGTTATGAACAGAGCAGTTAGACGACTTTCCCAGGATCACATAACAAGTATGTGCCAGGGGTGGGACCCAAACTCAGGTCTTCCTGGCTCCAAACTTTCTATCTATTATACTGTGCTGGCTCTCAGGAATATTATGTCTACAAATACTGTTATTCCCATCTTGTAGGTCAAGAAACTGAGACTCTGCAGGTGGACTTCAGAAAAATCTGGAAAGATTTATATGAACTGATGCTGAGTGAGGGAGCAGAACCAGGAGAACATTGTACACAATAACAGTCACATTGCTTGATGACTAACTTTGATAGACTTGGCTCTTCTCAGAAATGCAAGGTTCTAAGACAACCCCAAAAGGCTCATAATGGAAAATGCTATCCGCATCCATAGAAAGAAATCTAAATGCAGATCAAATAATACTATTTGCTCTCTTTCTTTTTTGTTTTGTGTCTTCTTTCTTATAGTTCATTCCATTGATTCTAATTCTTCTTTGAAACATGATTAATGTGAAAATATGTTTAATGTAAATGCATATGTAGAGTCTATATTGGACGGCATGCCATTTTGGAGAGGGAGGTGGGGCAGGAGGGGGAGAAAATGTAAAACTCAAAAAGCTTGTGGAATTGAATGTTGCAAACTAAAAACAAATAAATAATTAAAAATAGATTGAATGATTTATACAAGATCACATAGCTAGTCATTAGACTGTCACAAGATTTTTTTATAAATGTCTGAAAATGCATAGAATTGTAATAAGAGGAGTTAAAACGTGAATACAATTGAAGTTCTCTTTTTTAAAAATTCTCATTTAAAAGCAGTGTGGCTCAGTATGAAAGAGTATTAGTTTAAACTAGAGTCCAAACCCCACCTCTTACTATATGAACCTAAGTGAGTTATTCCATCTTTAGGAACCTCAAGCAGCTCCCTAGGATTTCTATAGCCCAGCTAGGTTGCTACCCTTGTTAGTAGGAGGGAATTTCCTAACACCTGTTGTTCCCCCAAACTAATGAAAACACTAAGGTTGGATGATCCGTGCACTGGTCTTTCCATTTTGGAAAACAATTTGGCAGCATTGTCCAGAAAGTCACTAAACTGTGAATACTCTTTGACCTATCAATACCTCTACTAACCCAAGAGATTAATGAAAGAAGAAAAGGATTTGTAAGGACAAAAAATATTTATAGAATCTCTTTTCATATTAATGAAAAACTAAGGAGGTGACTATCTATTGGGAAATGACTAAACAAGTTGTTGTCATTTCAGTTGTGTCTGACTCCTCATGACCCCATTTGATGGGGTTTTTTTTGGCAGATATTGGAGTAATTTGCTGTTTCCTTTTCCAGTTTATTTTATATATGAGGAAACTGAGGTTAACTGGGTTAAGTGATTTGCCCAGGGTCACTTAGTTAGTAAGTAAGTGTCTAGGCTGGATTTGAATTCAGGAAGATGAGTCTTTCTGATTCCAGGCTCCGAACTCTGTGCACCATGGTACCACCTAGCTGCTCTTGCTAAACAAGTTGGATGCAATAGAATACTACTATATCTTACAAATCATGAACTAGGCAATGTCAGAGGAAATTGGGAAGACCTTTATGAGCTGTTACAGAATGAAGTAAGCAAAACTAGGATTACAATTTATACAATGACAGCATCGTTGAGATAAACACTGAAAGACTTTAAAACTCTTATCAATGCCACTATAAGCCAGGAGTCCAAAGGAATGAAAATGCAATGTGCCACCCACCTCCCACCAGAGAAGGGATGGACATAAAATGCAAAAAGAGATACACATTTTTGCACATGGCCAATATGGGAATTTGTTTTTGCTAAACTATGTATATTTGTTATGAAGGTTTTATTTGGGATTTTTCGGTTACTTTTATTGTTCAATTGAGGAAACAATGGAAAGAGGAGATTATAAATTCTTGTAAAAATACACACACACATACATACACACACACACACACACACACACACACACACACATATATATATATATATATATATATATATATATATAGAGAGAGAGAGAGAGAGAGAGAGAGAGAGAGAGAAAGAAAGAAAGAAAGAAAGAAAGAAAGAAAGAAAGAAAGGAAGGAAGAAAGAAAGAAAGAAAATGGATCCAGTTTGTAGTAGTTAAACTCTCACCCTGTCCTTGCAAGATAAGCCCCAGCCTAGTAAGTCTCATTTCTTTCTTGTTTAGTGTCATTAGCTTGATCTTAGCACCTGTTACAATTAGGGCAAGTTAATCTTATTGAGATGAAAGATTTTAGAGCTAGAAGAAACCTTAATGTCATCGACTCCATGATTTTCATCTTATAAATGAGGAAACCATCTTATCCAATGTTGGAGAGGAATTAAGTATTAGAGGTGGCTTTTGGACCTGGGTCCTCTGATGTTGGAGCAGACTCTGTACTGTCCCATGCTGTTTCTGCAAGGGCCAAAGTTGACTTCTGTGGACCAAATATGGCCAGAATGGGGAGGTAGTACTGTATCCTAGTAAGAGTCTTGGATCTACAGTCAAGCATTGTTTGAGTCACCAAGTCTTCACAAACCTATTTGGGGTCCACAGAGTTAACTGACTTGCCCAGAATCACACAGCTAGTAAGTGTTCGAAGCTAGATTTGAACTCAGGAAGACGTCTTCCTGACTTTAGTCCTGGTGCTCCACCCACTGTGTCACCTAGCAGTCAGAGAACCTGGGTTAAAAATCTTACCTCTGATGCTTACTCCCTATTCAATCTTGAGCAAATCATGCAATTTACCCAGGGTTTGGTTTCCTCCTCTACAAAATGAGAGGATTGGGCTGGATAACCTTCCAGCTCTAAATAAATGATCTTATTATAAATTGAGCATTTCACACACATTCCCCCCACTTCAATTAATGTAACACAATCAGTATGAGGACTTGATACAGTTTTTTTAGTCTATTATTTTTTCAATCAGTAAAAATTCTCCTTGCTTCGCACCCACCTCCATCCTCCAATTTAGAATAAGAAAACAAACTTTCATGATAAATCTGTATGGTTAAATAAAGCAAATTTCTGCAATGGCCTGTTCAAAAAAGTATGTTTCATTCTGTACTCTGAGTCTCTTTATAAGGAGCATGTTTCATCATCAATCTTGGATGGAGGTTGATCATCATGCCGCTAAGTTTCTGATTCTTTCAAAGTTGTTTTTTTAACCATATTGTTGAATTGTATATGTTATTCTCCTAGTTCCACTCAATTCACTTCATCTAAGTTTTCTCTAGTGTCTCAGAAACCAATCCTTTCATTATTTCTTGAAGCAATAAAGAATTCCATCATATTAATATACTGTACCTTGTTCACCCATTTCCTCAACTGATGGTTGCCCCTTCAGATTCCTATTTTTTGCCTCCTCAAAGAGAGCTAGAAATATTTTTGTATATCTTGAATTTGAGTTTGTTTTGAAATAATTCTTTTGTTTTTTGTTCAGTTGGGTCTAACTCTTTATGACCATATGGATAATGGGATTTTTTTTGATAAATATACTGGAGTCTTTTGTCATTTTTTCCAGTGGATTAAGGCAAACAGAGGGTAGGTGATTTGCCCAGGGTCACACAGCTACTGAGTGAGGCCAGCTTTGAATTCATATCCAGAACCAGCACTCTATCCATTGAGCCACTTAACTGCTTTCTTCCCCTTTTCCCCTGCTGAGTTAAATGTATTTCTGTACCCAGCTCTCTCTCTCTCCCTCCCTCTGTCTCTCTGTCTCTGCCTCTGCCTCTGTCTATCTCTGTCTCTGCCCTTTCTCTCTCTCTCTTTCTCTCTGTCTCTGTCTCTCTCTCCCCATCTCTCCTCTGACTAGTTCAGATGTGAGTGAGGTTGAAGTATCAAGGCTTCCCTTTAACCTCCTCCTTCCTTACAGATGACTCCTTGTGAACCTACAGTATATGAGATAATTTTCCCAAACCTTCCTTTCTTTACATTCCCCCTGCCCATTATATTTATCTCCTCTCTTCAATCATCAAGATATAACAGAACCACTCACAGATCTTATCTAATTAGACTCCTTTGTGACCTCTGATGATGATAGGATTCAGAGGAGACAAGTATCATCTCCTCATATTTGAATATAAACAGTTTATCCTTGTTTATCTTTATTGGACAGCTAGCTGGCACAGTGGATAGAGAGTCAGGCCTGGAGTTAGGAAGACTCATCTTCAAGAGTTCAAAAATGGCCTGTCACTTACTAGATGTGTGACCCTGAACAAGTCACTTCACCCTGTTTGCCTCAGTTTCCTCATCTGTAAAGTGAGCTGGAGAAGGAAATGGTAAACCATTCCAGTGTCTCTGCTAAGAAAATCACAAATGAGGTTATGAAGAGTAAGGCACAACTCAAAAATGACTGAACAACAAAGTCCTTTATCATTGTTCATTCATGTTTAACCTCTTTCTGGTGCTCTTAAGTCCTGTGTTTGAATTTCAGTTTCTTTATAGGGCTAGGAATTCCAAAAGGCCCACTCCCACTCCCACTCCCCACTGTCCCACCCCATATCCTGTAATAATATATTCAGGTTTTTTGGGTAATCTTTGCTGTGAGTCTATATATCCTTTGCCTTCTGGAATATGATATTTCAAACTTTCAGCTCCTTCAAAATGGTGGTTGTGAAATTGTGTGTGATCCTAACAATGACAGAAGAACTCTTCTTCTCCTCTTCCTCCTCCTATCCTCCTCCTCCTTCTTCTCATTCTTCTTCTTCTTCCCCTTCTTCTTCCTCCTCCTTCATCTCCTCCTCCTTCTTTTCCTTCTCCTTGTCCTCCTCCTCCTACTTCTCCTTTTTTTTCTGCTTGCAGAATTTTTTCTTGGAAGCTATAAATTTTGGCTCTCATATGGGAGTTTTTATTTTGGGTTTTCCTTCTCCCTATTTCTACTTTGCCCTCTGGTTCTGAAAGACCTGGGTAGTTTTTAAGATTTCTTGAAATATCATGTTTAGGATTTTTAAAAAAGAATTTTGCCATGACATTCAGGTAGTCAATGATTCTTAATTTTTTCTTAATTCGTTTTTCAGGTCATTTGCATTTTGTATGAAATACCTCAATATTTTCTTCAATTTTCATTCTTTAGATTGCTTTAATATTTCTTACTGTCTCATAGTGTCACTGATTCCTATTTGGTTCATTCTAGTATTCAGGGAATTGGTTGCTTGGGCCAGGCTTTATACTCTTTTTCCCAAATTGATTCCTTTTCCAATTCTTTCTTCCATGGCTGTCATTTCTTTTTTCATTTTTTCCCCTGTAGTGCTGTCATTTCACTAGTAATTCATTTTTAACTCTTTATAAAAACTTGCTTCATCACTTCCAGTATTACTAAAATTTACCCCCAACCTATATTTTTCTTTGAGGCTTTGCTTGTAAATATGTTGTAATCTTTCTTTCTGTGTTTGTATCTTGAATGTCCTTATCATCAGAATGTTTTAATGGTGGGATTCTTTTTGTTACATTTTCTTATTCTGCCAGAGTACCTTCTGACTTTGGATTTTAATTTTAGGGCTCAGCTCTACACACTTTTAGGTAAGTCCTATTGTTATTTCTTGGGGCTAAATATTATGTTATCACAGGATCTCAGGGCCAGGGCCAGGTACCCAACAGCTTTCAGCACTCCTAAAGTAGTCTGATCCAAGGCAAAATCTCATCAGTGTTTCCCCTGTTCTGAGCCCTGCCAGTTCTTGACCTAGGTTTGGGTATGAGCAACAGTGGACATTTTAGCCAGCTGGAAAGCTCGGTTGACTCAGAGCTGCAAAATTATAGGATCCTCTTTGGATCACACAATTTATTTGATTACATAGCACTTACTGTGTGCCAGGCGCTGTGCCAAGAACTTTATAAATATTATCTCATTTGATCCTTACAACAATTCTGGGTTATTGTTGAGTCATTTTTCACTTGTGTCTGGCTCTTCATGACCCCATTTGGGGTTTTCTTGGCAGAGATACCAGAATAGTTTGTTCCTTCCTTCTTCAGCTCATTTTAGAGAATTACAAACTGAGGCAAATAGGATGAAGTGACTTGCTCAGGGTCACACGCTACTAAGTGTCTGAGGCCAAATTTGAACTTAGGGAGATGAGTCTTCCTGTCTCCAGGCCTGATGCTCTATCCACTGCAACACCTAGGTGGCCAAAACCCTGGAAGGTAGGTGTTGTCACCTAGGCAGCTAAATGGTGCAATGGATAGAGTTCTAGTCTTGGGGTCAGGAGGACTGAGTTCAAATCCAGTCTCAGATATAAGCTGTGTGATTCTGGGCAAGCCACTTCACCGGTCAGCCTCAGTTTCTTCATCTATAAAATAAAGATAGCAATAGTACCTACATTCCAAGGTTGTTAAGAAGATCAAATGAGAAAATTATAAAGTACTTAGCATAGTGCCTGGCACACTAGCATCATATATTAGTATCTCTGCTTTACAGAGGAGGAAAATGAGGCAGAAGATTGAAATTAAGTGATTCATCCAAGGTTGCCCAGCTAGTTGGTGTCTGAAGTGGGATTTGAACTCAGTTCTTTCTGTGGACCAGCATCCCATTGGATTAGAAGGCGTTCATGGCTTGCAGTCTCACAATTCAGATCATGGATTGATTCACTAAAGAATCAAAACATTAAAGTATAAAATCTGACATTTAATGGAAATATAACATGTATGTATTGGCTTATATTCCTCAACTTCTGTATTTCCAAGAACTCTAGAATAATTAGTTCTTAATTGTAAAATTTAATGAGCAGAAAATGGGAGAGAAAAGGGCCAATATTTTTAAGGAAGGGGAAAAAAGAAAGTGTTGGGTCAATATCAAAATCACATGTTCCTTTCTGATTCTACACAACCTACTTTATTCATTTTATTGCCTTTTTTTCAATCCAAGTGCCATTTTATGAGGCAAGATACAATATGAAAGTACTCGATGTATTTTACAGAACAAGGCACTATTGACATTCCAATATATTAGACGCTGAGAGAGAAATGCATATTGATGATGGTGGAGCTGGTAGAATGGAATGAGGGAGAAGAATCCATTTAAGATTTTAGAAGATATATTCAGGATATCGGTTTACCCTGTTTGAATGAGGGTATAAGGATTATATGCGACAGTCCATGCCCAAGAGAAGAATGAGTGGTGGTGGCACATGCTAGGCATAACATGGGGCAAAAATAATGTTAATCATGATGATGACACATCTCAATGAGGTATCAGAGTTTGTAAAATGATTTAATTATAACAGTTCTGTGAAATAGGTTGTCCAACTATTGTTTTATAGGTTAGAGAAGGGAAGGAAAAAAACATGTATTAAGTACCTGCTATGTCAGGCACTGTGTTAAATGTTTTACAAATATTATCACATCTTGAGAAGGAGAAAAATGAGGGGGAAAAGGGTATTGGTAAGTCAAGGCTAGTAAGAACAAGGAATGGAAGTTGGTTCTTTGAAGTTGATAAAGAGGAAAGGTGACAATTCTGAAGGTGAAGACACCCACAAGCAGTTTGCTGGAACTATTCTGTAGGGAAGCTTCCAGTAAAAAGAACCAGTTCTGAAGATCTCACTTTTGGCAAATATGGAAATCAAAAGGACTTTATGTCATGGTCAAATGACTACTTTCTTTGCTTAAAGTTCAGGCTGATCTATCCCCTGGAAGATGGGGTAAAAAGATTCAAGGAGAGATTCTTCTCCCGGTAGAGGCTTTCAATTGGAAAACAATCAGGAGAGAGACAGAAGCAGAGAGAATGTGCAGGAGAAGAAAAAAGAAAAGAAAAAAGGAAAGGAGAGAGGAGACTTTGGACTATTTCTGTCCACCAGGAGATGCAGAGGACAGAGGTCTCTGCTCTATTGTCCCCTGGGAAAAAAGATAAAGGGGAAAGCAAACCAATAGCTTCTGGTATCTTGACTATTCACACAGCAAGAGAGTAGAGTTGGGAAAGAGAAACTTACAACATTTTGTCTTTTTAGTGCCTCCTATTATTATTTTGGTGAAACCAATACCCATTCATTCATATGATCATATATTTAGAGTTGGAGGTGATTTTAGAGACCACTGAGTCCAACCCTTACTTTATGATCAAGGAAACCAAGTCACAGAGGTTAAGCAGCTTGTCAAGAGTCATAAAGTAGTAGGCATCTAAGGTGGGATTTAAATTCAAGTTTTCCAGGTCCAGCACTCCATCCATTCCCCTCACAGCTGCCTTGAATTCTCAGAGGTGACTATATCTTTCAAAATAAAATTAGCTGGAATTTACATAGTATATTATGCGTATTATAGTATGTTATTCTGCATAGATTATCTCATTTGATAACCCAATCTTGTGAGCTGATTATTTTTATTTTTTTTATTTTTATTCCCATTTAATATCTAAAAAAATGGAGATTCAGAGTGGCTAATGACTTGCACATCTATGGTCATTGAGTAAGAGACGGGATTCAGACTCAGCTGTTTCCTGAGCCTTTCCTCACACCGATCCCTTAGACCAGGCCCCCTTTTCCAGTACACCATGCTTTCCCTGGTGGCAGTGGCTTTTCTTTCTGTTGATCATTTTTAATCAGAAGGGAAATGTTCAAGTCCAACAGAGTTCCCGGACCATGACTGTGTAAATGCCAGTGCTGACAAATTGTCCCATGTTCTTCAGTTAAGCAAGAGCAACTGTCAGGATGTGGTTACATTTATCTCACAGCCATGAGTATTAATCTTTTTGAATCGAGGGGTAATTCTTCTGGGCCACGAATAATCAAAAGTGACAATTTTCTCCAGTGGACCTGTCGTTTCATGGTATGACAAACACAGGAGCAGGACTGACTAATTTCAGAAAACAAACAAGACACCAGAAGCATTCTCATCGCTCAATTTTATTCTAGGTTGCCCCCTGGGAAAAATATGCTAAATGCTTATCTCTGAGATACTCTACCTCCCCTACTCTCCATCCTGGCTCCAAGAGCCCGAGGGACATAGGTGTCTTTTGGTCCTCAGGCTTGGGTCTGCCCAAAGTTGCACAGGATAAATATGTTCTTGGATAATTAGTACAAGATGTCTATATTTAGTGTAGGGATGTGCCTCTTGAGGTATTCTTGGAGAAAACAATTTAGTAATCTATAAAGCGGTATCAGATCATATGAACTCATAATGGTTGTTGTTCCTAAGTCTTTCTCCCTTCATGGGCCTCACTGACAATTAATCCCTGTTTTAAACCCCATCGAGGGAATTTAGACAACTCCCCATTGGCTGAACTGATGGAGGTATGAAAATATGAAGGATCCCAAAGTACAGAAAATCTAGAGACCCTTTTCACTAGATTTTGGAATGAGTCCTTTGATCTCCTTTGGAGGCAGAAATAATTGTGAGCTCACATTCAAATAAATTTACATGGTTGGGACACAAGAGCAGTGACACATAGCATATGGAGGGAGCCTGGGTGTTTACTTGGTGACGTGACATAGTGAAGTCATACAGAGAATTTCTGGTTTGGGAACTAGCCCTTCTTGCCATGAGATACCTTGGTTCTAAATGTCCCCCCTACCTCATTTTTCTGGAATTCTTCTAGGCTAGAAACTTTCATGCTAGAAATTTCCTTGACTCCATGTTTCAAGTTAATTATACCAATAAAATTACATTTATATAACATTTGAATGTTTGCAAAAGATTTTATATGCAATCTCATTTGATTCTCTTATCAGCCTGCTGAGGTAAGTATAATTAATTATTGTCTCTATTTTACATACAGGAATATACAACTATGTGTCAAAGGGGAGATTGATTTTATTTTTTTGAGGCAATCAGGATTAATCGACTTGCCCAGGGTCACTCAGGTCTTCCTGACTCCAGGGTCAGTGCTCTATCTACTGTGCCACCTAGCTGCCCCAAGAGGTGGGATTTAAATACTTGACCTTGAAGCTGGCTCTCTATCCATTATACCACATGGCCCCTCAGTGTAGTAAGTATTCAAGAAAAATATGCTAAATTTAGACCAACTACTAATGTCTCCCCCTTTCCCATGCCCTTCATTTACTTTCTATGTACCTAGCTATCCAGAATGTGAACTGCCATAGGGCAGGGACTGTGTTTGTGCCTTTTTTTGTATCCCTAGTGCTTAGCAAAGTACCTAGCACATGTTAGACATTTCATAAATGATGGTTGAATTAACGAGTCAATAAATGAATAAACAAATGAAGGAAGTGAATGAATGAAAAGAAGGAATAAATGGACTTAGTTTTCCTCTCGGGACTTCCTCTATCTATCTATCTCTGTCCAGATTTACCTTGTATTTTTTGAATTACCAGGTAATGTTCCTTTTAGCTCAAAAGTCAGAAAAGGAGCCCCTATCACTCTCTGACTGTGGTTTTGCTGTTGTTCAGTTCTTTTCCAGTCATACCTGACTCTCATAATGTCTTTTGGAGTTTTCTTGGCAAGGATACTGGAATGGTTTGCCATTTCCTTCTCCAGCTCATTTTACAGATGGGGAAACTGAGGCAAACAAGATTAAGTGACTTACCTAAGGTCACACAGCTATTAAGTGTCTGAAGTCGGATTTGAACCCGGGTCTTCCTGAGTTCAGGCCTGGCACTCTATCCACTGAGCCTCCCAGCTGCCTGGGTCTGCAATAGCAAGTGCTTAATAAATACTCATGGATTGATTGATCAGTGGAAGGAGTTCTGTGCTTGAAATTAGAATGTGGGCTCGGTTGTCAGCATTTTCACATGCTACCTTCCTGCATGACTGTGGGCAATGAATCTCACCTCTCTGAGCTAGTTTTCTTTATATTTGACACACATTCCTAATAATTCACTTTGCTAGAGCACTTTAAAGTTTACAACAGGCATGATAATCCTTGTAATTCCGACCTCTGATGGGTTTGTGATATGAAAAATACTTATAAGCTGTAGAAATGTGAGTTCTGATTACCCCAAGCTCCGGACACAGAGCACATCAAAGGGGGAATTTGATGTATGTCTTGTTTGTTCTGAGAGCTGCATATCTAACCTTCAATTCCTGACTTAATCCCAATCCCTAGAGGAGGGATATCCAGCAAAATACAGAGGCATCAAGATATAAGATTTTCCAGCTACACATAGAGTATTTCATTTTATTCTTACTTTCCTCCAAAAGGTGACTTTCAAAAATAAACATTTTTAAAGTGGTTTTATACATTAGGATGTATATAGAATATCATCAGTCCTTAAATAGCACTTGGATAGCTCCATTGGTAGAGCCCAGTTGTTGTTTGTGCTTCATTCTCAAATTCATCATCAGAAAGATGGTATCATGACTTGCAAGTGAATAGGATTTAAGAGAGGGAGGGTTGTGCAAAGTCACCAGCCTCACTTTCTCTTCTGGAGTCATCTGGGTTCAGTAGCCAGATATAGATCAGGATAATTGGAGACAGTTTGGAATGTAGTGGGGGACCTTGACTTTTTCAATCTAAGGTCTTTAACAGATCTCAGGTTCACATTCAAAATCACATTCTGTGATTCAGGCTTAATAAAATGAAGCAGAGAATGGTTTCTTTGCCTAGGCAAAAAATATTAATCTAGGCCTTAGACTTTTCTAAGGATCCAGGTTTCAAGTTCTAGTCAGGTGGGAGTAACATTTTATTAGAAGTAACATGACTTAATCCTATCCCTTACTATCCCTGTGACCTTGGGCAAAGCACTTTTGCTTTCTGAGTCTCAATTTTTCCATGTCTATAAAATTGGGCTAGATCAGTAGTATCAGATTCAAATAGGAAAGGGCCTGATGATCTCTGTAGGTTTCATATCGACTGTTTTAAGATATAATATTATCTACATTTGATTGTATTCTTATTTATTTTGTTAAATATTTCCCAATCTGGTTTGGGTCAAACACAAAAGTATTTTGAGGTTGGCTGTGTATTTGATACTTTTAGCTTAGATGATCTTTAAGGTCCCTTCTGGGGCTAAATCTGTGGTCCTATAAAGCCTTCTTCCTCCAACTTCCCACCCCAGACACAACCCTCACAGCTATCATTGGGGGAAACACTTCTTGTGGAGAATGGGCTAGCCATCCCTACCAAATATCAACCATTTGCCATTTACAAGACAGGTAAATTGACCCAGTTAAAGTATCAAGGCACCCTAAAGGAGAGTGAGGAGGCAGCCTGTGCCAGGCAAGTCAAATCATCACCACCATCTTGACTGTCATGACCCCTCAGGCCCATGTGGACACAGGCCAGGACTGAACCCAAGAGTCTTGGGAATAGTCTTGCTTCCAGTTCTGTACCCTCATACATCATCTTGGAAAGCAATTCCTTGAATACACAGCCAGGAAACTGCTCCTGATGGTGCTAAAACCACCAACTTGATGACCTAGAAAAGAGGATTCTTACTACCAAACACCTTGAAACCATCAAATCGTTCAGTATCATAAACTGATGTGATTTTTGTCCATCAAAATGACGTTAAAGAAGAGGCATTTCTTTGGTCTTGCTTCTGCAAAGGACCATGGGAATTTTCCATCTGAATTGCAGCTGAAACCTTTTCATATGTGTTGTCTCCACCATAATGAATGGGAACAGATTTAGTGAAGACTTCTCAGGGGTATGAGACTCCTCCCTAGAGCAGAAGAGACCTTAGGCCCAGGTTTCGATTCCTCCAGTCAGGTGATTTCCATATAAGGCTATACTGTGCATTAGGATCAATGATTAGCTATGGTTCACTAATTCCTCAATACCCAATTTGCATATGCGCATGCAGGCTGCAACCCTCACTCTAGTCCGCCTGATTTGCATAAGTTCTCAATACCCAATTTGCATGAGTCCTCAATGCTTTATTTGCATATGTTTTCAATGCCTAATTTGCATACGATGATGTGTTTTGGGGCCCGGGAGTGGGAACTTTGAACTGGGTTCCAAAAGGGATTGGTTAGATTTCGCACCTAAAATGCAATACCTCGCTTCTCAGCCAATGAGAATAACGGTCAGCAATGGGAGAGGGACTTCTGCGTCAGGGTCAATATAAGCTGCCATTCTGCTTCTGTAAGGTGCCTCTCGACTCCAGCTCTATTGGTGAAGTGACTACCTGCTTCTTACGAGAACCAAATAAAGGAGATTTTCTGTTTTTACTTTGAGAAGCCTCTGAGCAGTCAATAGAGTAAGGCAGGGAGTCATGTTATCCCACACAACTAGAATGGGAGTTCCTTGAAAAGAGGGATAGTCTTACTTTTCTATTTATATCCTCAATCCTTACGCCTTAGCACAGTCCTTTGTACATAGTAAGTGCTTATTAAATGGTTCATTCATTTATCCTGTTCTCCAGGTTACAATTGCCTTCTATTATTAATGGATAAACTGAAGTCCAGGGATGGGAATGAAAGAACCAGGAATAGACCCCACCTCTCCTGACTCCCAGGCCAATACACAGAGCTGCTTTGACACTCATTTGATAAGAACTTCTAGTCCTGTTGAGGTCTCTTCTAGTTTTAAGATCTCTGCTTCCATAATCTTCTACCTACTCAATTCACAGAATTGGGGTTGGGGGGGAAACCGTAGCAGCCTTCTAGTCCAACCCATATTTGAAAAAGAATTCCTTCTGGAACAGATCCAAAAGGTGCTTAACTAGACTTGTGTAGTAGCCAGAATTTAACAAAGGACAGGCTGTGGCAATTGTCCAAGAGAGATAAACTTAAGCGCCCTGGTAACAAAGGGGTCTTAGAGTTAGCCTTCATTTGTGTCAAAACAACAGTAGGTGGGTCTGTATAAGTAAGCACCCTGATATACACATGGGGGCTACTATTACAGGGTCTCAAATCTACATTTATAAAAGGAAAGGCAACTTTTGAGGGGTCAACAATCCTTTAATTACATTCAACATAAATAAAAATATAGGCAGAGAAATAAAGACCAACAAACAGGGCTTTTACTGCCTGAGTCAAAGCAATATTGCTATGCAATTTACATTCATTCCTGGAATAAGAGAGCCTTTACATATGACCAATCAGGAGTCTGAACATATGGCCATTCAGAGTCTCAACCAGGTAATCACAAGATCCTTCTCATAAGCAAACCCCCAAAGTAAAATATTAACTTCCCAGTATATATAAAGAAGACTCAGCTCCTGATTGACTCAGAGTGAGCAGGCATGAAGCCCACATGACTCAGGACAGCTGAGAACCATCAGGGCTCAAAGGAGACTGAACCCTCAGGTGCTCGCAATCTAGACTGAGCCTGGAAAACAACTTCAAACAAATTCCATTGTACTTGCTGTTACAGGGTTTTCCTTCTGATTGGCTTGACAGTACATCGTTTGGATCTCCTCTGGAAAACTTAAGGCAACCCTGATTGGTGAACATTTTAATGAGGAGGTGGGTTAATAGTTCTGAACTTCTACCTATTAAAAGCAAGGACAAAAGAACAGAACCCTGGGGAAAACCTGGCTTCTTCTGTTTATAGGGTAAATAAAAGCCAGAATCCCTGCCCAGGTAGATGCCTTGGGTCCTGGGAAAAATTATCTTACTCTGTGATACCCTTCAGAAATAGCCTGACCTCCAGAGGTTAGGTGTCTGAGGAGATGTATGGATTCACATAAAAATATTGGTAATAAATGTAAATTTTCTTCACTTTGCTTGAAGTCTTCTAATGAGAGGGAATTCATTAATTCCTGAAACAATGCAGTTTTGGATAGCTCTCATTGCTCAGGAATGGGAATTTTCTCCTGTATATATTAAGCCTAAATTTGACTCTTTGAGACTTTTCAAAGCACTTATTGCTTGAAGAACTTGTGTTGTTTTGTCCTTAATTCCCAAAGAGGACCATGACATCAGGGATGTAATGCCATGACATGCAAGTGAGTTGGATTTAAGTGAGGGAGGGCTGTGCAAAGTTACCAGTCTCACTTTCTTCTTCAGAGTCATCTGAGTTCATTGACCAAATCTAGATCAGGACATCTGGAGATGGCCCAGGAAGCAGTGCGGGACCTTGACCTTTTCAAGCTAAAGTCTTCAACAGATCTCAGTTTGATTGAGGAAACACCCATTCAGTGATTAAGGCTTAATGTAAAAAAAAAAAAAATGAGGCAAAGAATGGCCCCTTTATAGATTTGAGTTTCTGGTCAAAACAAACCATTGTTATTTACATTCATTCTGGCACAATTGTGGCCCAGAGAATGACCAAGTAGGGCTTGGTCTGGGACCAGAATGATTTGGGCTTAAGGCTGGTTTTTAAGAGAAGAAACCAAAACAAACTTAAAAGGTTCAGAGATTAAAATTTATTCCCTTTGGTCAGAGCACCAATAGGTAAGGATGTGATACCCTATGTGGAAAGAGAAGAAAGAAAAGAGGAAAAAAGAAAAGAGAGAAAGAAACAATCAAAGAAAGAAAGCCAAGCCATGTTGCCCAGCTGGAAACTTGATCCCTAGTGGGCAACTTGTCTACTCGCAGAGTTATTGTTTGTCCTTCATTGTCAAAGAGGACCACGACATCAGGGAGGTGATGTCATGGCATGTAAGTGAATTGGATTTAAGTGAGAATGGGCTAAGACCTTCAATACCATGAAATAACCCAAGAGGGAATTCTGCTGTTCCTCTGCACAGAAGGATTATTCTCCTGTAATTGACAGAAGTGGTCAAAAATTCACCTTTCTGGCACCCTGAAACTTATGCTTCAATCTTTGTTTTTTGAGATTTGACTTTGCCAGACCTCACATCAAGAGGGACAAGAAAGCTAAAAGTGGAGGAAGGACCTTTTAGGATACCTAGGAAGTTGCCTGGTATCATCTTTGGTCCCTTGTGTCCCAATGTGCTCAATGCCCAGGGGTCAAGGGGATGCTGGACTTTTTCAGTCTTTCTTTGGAATTAATGGACCTATGCTTTTATTTCTGATTTTAAGTGAACACACATTGATTTCTTTTAGTAATAAAATTTATTTATTTATTTATTCATTTTTTTTCAGTGCACAAAACTATCCCCTCATTTTGATGAAAAAATGGATTTCATGGTCCCTGAAGTTTCATCATCTCAGTTTATAGATGAGGAAACTGAGGATCGGAGTAGTTAAGTGACTTACCCAAGGTCATACAAATACTTTCAGAGACCCATGTTCTCTGATTACATGCCAGTGCTCTTTCTAGATTGTGAGACATGATTTTCTGGATGAGTAGAGATGACTCTTTTGGCTTGTCACCATCAACCACCTCTCTTTGCCTCAGTTTCCTAAAATGAGAGGGTGGGTGGAACTAGATGATCTTTAAAGTCCCTTGAAGTTCGAAATCCTGTTATCATAATAAGAATAGCCAATATTTATGTAGCACCTCAAGGTTGTCAAAGTACTTTTACAAATATCTCATTTGTTTTTCACAATGACGCTGGTTGGTAGGTGCTATCATCTTCATTTTACAGATGAGGAAACGGAGGAAAGCAGTGACTAAATGACTTTTTGAGAGTCACACAGCTAGGAAGTGTCTGAAGGGAACTTTGAATTCTGGCATCACCTTGATCTTGCCCACTATCTGCCTAATATCTAACGAATGGGAGTACTTGCCCTGGTTTTTTTTCTGAGTTCAAATCTGGCCTCAGACACTTAATATGTGACCCTGGGCAAGTCACTTAATCCTGTTTGCCTCTGTTTCCTCATCTGTAAAATGAGCTGGAGAAGGAGATGGCAAACCACTGCAGGATCTTTTCCAAGAAAACCCCAAATGGGGTCAGAGTTAGGCATGACTCAAAAATGACTAAAACATACCAAGTTATTATGCCTCAGACTCAGTTTCAGAACACTGAAACTGTTTATAGAACACTATAAGGGAAAGGGCACTGATTTTTGAGTCCAAAAACAGTCCTCAGTTCCCATAATGCTTAGTCACTTGTCCATAGTTTCTTACAATCTGTTCCTCTCTTGTATTGTCTCTGAAATCTGATAATATCACTTGTAGTATATCTATGATAAAAGGGCTTTATGAATTGCTATATAAATATGAGTTGCCTTCATTCTGGCCTGCCTTCTCCTCTTGATCATTCCTCCCTCCATATTCTTCTAGCTGACTTTTTTCTTTGGTTTGGACCTGTGATTTCATTAGTGAGGCAAGCTCCCAATGAAGAAATGCCCTCTGCCAGTGAAGATCATCACCAGTTCTACAAGTTACAGTCTTAGAGAATGGCCTGGGGCACTGAGAGATTGCTTGCACTCTCTAGGCCCTCATGCGTTTGCAAATAAATACAGTAGAACCCATCTGGAGGCACCTGGTGGGCCCTAGCCAGGGCTTGTAATAATTGGGCTGACCTTCCCTTTCCCCTGGTGGTCCTATAGCCCACTGGAATACCTGAAGGACCCCAGCTGTATCTGACGGCAAGCTGAGCTTCTTTCTCCCACCCCTGGCTACTTAGACCTCAACTCAGCCTTCCTGACAATGTCCTCTTCCATATTGTTTTTTTCTGCTTGAACATTAACCAGCCTCCCCAGTTCGCAATCCTGCCTGAGGGAACCCTGAATTCCTGCTCTACTCTGACCTGTAGGGTCATTTATATAGGACTCTGGTTAATGGTGGAGATTGATTTCTTAATGCCTTGAATCTGTGTGAGAGGTGGGTAGAGTGGGTGAGAGCTAGAGAGGAGAGTTCTTCCAGTGGAGGGGAGAAAGGTGAGAGAGAGAGGGAGAGGGAAAGAGAGAAAAGGAGAGGGAGAAAGAATATGCATGATCTCAACTTCTCTTCAGGTCTGTGAAGGGAGAAAGACTCTGAGAAGAAATCTACCCTTGGAACTCTGATCATAAAATTATCCCTTTTCCTAGCTAGCTATACTAGAAACTTCAGGGAACTTCCCCTTGGGTGAGAGCCCTTGACTGAACTGAGTAATTTTGTTCCCTATGGAAGATCTCCTTCAGTCTTTATTGTCTAGTTTATAATCTCCTATGTATACTTTCTCGGATTTGTTTTGCCATTGACTTGGATAAATGGACTTTTTTGCTATTTGCTCATGTGTGTTCATTGTGCAAGTGACATCTGGGGAGAAGTACAAGCCTCAAACATGTCACTTAAGACCTTGATTGCTGTTAACAAAGAGTAATCAGGAGCTATGCCTTAAACCTGAAAGATGCTTGCCCCAGATTAACAATATTTAACAGAACATATTGATATAATTCTAGCCTAGCACGCAGGCAACTAAGAGGTTCAAAGACTAGCGTGCTCTGTCTGGAGTCAGGAAGACAAGTTAAAATCTGTCCTCAGAAACTAGCTGTGTGATAATGGGCAGGTCATTTAATCAGTCTGCCTCAGTTTCCTCAACTATAAAAACTATGGTAATAACACCTATCTTTCAGGGTTGTTGTGAGGACCTAATGATATAATATTTATAAAGAGCCAAGCAAGTGCCTGGCATGTAGTTGATGATTAATAAATTCTCATTTCCTTTTTTTCTTTCAGTATTCCCTCTCTCTAAGGAGAGCAGAGTTGGCCAACTTCTGGCACTAACCTTATGTTTTCTCTCTTGGTAGGCATCAAAGTCTCCCTTCCCCTGGAGATGGGTTGGGAAGAGATGCTGGAGATGTATAGATTCCTACCTCCCTTTGAGCTTTCTCCAGACTGACCCATGTGGACTCACATAACTTACATGGGCAAAACCAAACTCCTGTCCCACTTCCTACTTGGGGGAGGGGAATCTCCATGTATAGTGACAGAGATATGACTTATGGTTGTTTATTTTTGCAAGATACTGATTTTTGTTGTTTTTGCCAATCTTACACTAACAATGCCTAGGAAGACACTAGCCTTGCCTGGGTTTTGGAATATAACACCTAATTGTTCAGCACCATATAGTAGACCATGCACATGTACTTGCATGATCTCTCTCTCTCTCTCTGTATCTGTCTGTTTTTCTCTGTCTCTATCTCTCTGTCTGTCCCTCTCCCTGTCTCTGTCTCTCTCTGTCTGTCTGTCTGTCTCTCTCTCTCAGCTATTAGAAATATCCCCCTCTTGATTAGGTCATGTTTTGCTATCTGTCATTACAAATTTAAAAAGTCTATATTATCTTCACTTCAAATAGGCTGGAAAGTGAAGCCTCAGACCATCAGTAATTGGCTAATTTGGCCCTTCCAGGAGTGAGATACTTCTTCTTTTGGTGACTGATGAAGTCTGGCTGTTCCTGGATCTCTGATTCCTGCAGGTTTTTTGACAAGGAGACTTCCTAATGTCTTTCTTGAGAAGGGAATTAGAGCAAAGTTGGGTTTGGGGAATATTTTATATTTGTAACCATGATTATAAGGACAGAAAACCTTTCCTTGCAAGAAGGATACCCTGTGTAACTGGGCAATTTGCAGTGTGCATCAGTTTACTCCTTACCAGGCAAGAAAGTGAGTCTATTATCTCTGCTTTTCTTGCTGTGGTCATGAATATAAAATGAGCAATTGCCACTGGTTAATGGTTTTCATCATTTAATACCTTTACTCAAAAATCTTTGATAGCTCCCTGTTGTCTATGGAGGGCAGCTATGGGGCACATTGGATAGAGCACTAGCCTTCAAGTCAGGAAGATTCATCTGCCTGAGTTGAAATCCAGCCTCAGATGCATATTAGTTGTGTCATCCTGGAAAAGTCACTTTACTCTGTGTCCTTCACATTCCTCATTTGTAAAATGATCTGGAGAAGGAAATAGCAAACCACTCTAGTATCTTTGCTAATAAAACCCCAAATGTGCAAGGAATTTTTCTGGTAGACTTAGTTAGCCCTTCACAGCAATGCAAGGACCTAAAACATTCCCAAAGGACCCTTGAGGCAAAATGCCATCCACATCCAGAGAAAGAACTATGGAATTGGAATGCCTCTCTTGGGTTATGTTCTGTTTTGTTTGGGTTTTTCTCATGGTTTCTCCCATTCATTTTAATTCTTCTATGCAACATGACTAATGTGAAAAAGTGTTTAATAAAAATGTATATGTAGAACCCATGTAAGATTGCATGCCATCCTGGGGAGTGAGGGAGAGAAAATCTAAGACTTATGGAAGTGATTGTAGAAAACTGAAAATAAATAAATTTATAATAAGAAAATTTAAAGAAATTAAAAAAGAAAACCCCAAATGTGGTCATGAAGTTGGATACAACTGAAAAATGACTCACCACCACCACCAATATTACCTATGGAATAAAGATTAAATATTTTTCTTGGTATACAGTGAGAAATATCTTAACCTCTGACCCTATGTCAGGCTAATTTTTCCTTAGAAGATATTGAAATAATCCATGGGACTTTGTTTAGTTTAGAGAAAGACAGGTGGTGTAGTAGATAGAATGCAGGGCCTGAAGTCAAAAAGATCTGAGTTCAAATCTCACCTCAGACACTTGTGTGACATTAGGCAAGTCACTTAACTTCTCTCAGGTTCAGTGTCCTTATTTGTCAAATGGTGATAAAAACTGAGCTACTTCCCAGGGTTGTTGTGAAGATTAAATCGGGTAATATTTATAAAGGGTTTAACACCATATCTGGCACGTTGTAAGTAATGAATAGTAGGTGTCATTCTGTTCTTATCAGAGAGAGGGAGTACTAGAAAGAAGGTTGGAAATAAATATTTATTAATTCTAAGCACTTGCTAAGTAAGCTCTTTACAATATTAACTCATTGATTCTCACAACAATTTCGAGAGGTAGGTGCTATTGGTTATTATAGTAATATAAACTTTTTTCTTTTTCTTCCTTTTGGGGACTAAAGGTCAGGCAACTGATATAACTTCCTAATCACTTTAATAGAAACGAGTCGCAAAGTACTCCAGACCAATGATTACCAACTCAGGAAAGAAAGCTTATTTAGCTGAATCAATTCTGCAGGTCCTTAATGTACATCCTCATTAAAAATTCTGCTTCTGTTATGATTAAGTAATTACTTTTCATTAATTGTTTTTATTAGTCTATTTTATTTTCATTTCAGAATTCTCTTCCACCACCTATTGAGAAAGCAAACAAAAAAAAATAAAAGACCAATACAACAATGTATAGTCAAGCAAAAAGGTTCCCATATTAGTCGTGTCCAAAAAATGTGCTTCAGTTTGCACTCTGAGTTCATCATCTCTCTATCTGGAGGTGGATAGTAAGTTTCATCAAGAGTGGTCTGGGACCATGGTTGATTCTGCAGTGTCAATCAGAGTTCGTAAGTGTTTCAAAATTACTTGTTTTTAACAGTATTATTGTTGTTTCATAAATTGTTCTTTGTTTCTGCTTGCTTCACTTTGAATCAGTTCATTCAAGCCTTCCCAGGTTTTTCTGAAGCCATCACCTACATCATTTCTTACAGCAAAATGCTATTCCATCACATACATGTACCATAAGTTGTTCAACTATTCAACAGTTTTCAATTCTTTGCCACCACAAAATGAGCTGTTATAAATATTTTTTTGTGTATGGGTAATTCTCATCTTTCTTTGATCTCTTTGCGGTGAACATGTAGTAATTTTAACAGTTGTTTTGGGCATAGTTCCAAATTGCTTTTCAGAATGCCTGGACAAGTTTACAATTCTACCAACAGGGATATTAATGCACCTGTTTTCCAACAGCCCCTCTAATATTTGTCATTTTTCTTTTTTTAGTCAACTTTGCCAATCTAACAGGTGTGAAGTAATACTTCAGAGTTATTTTAATTTCTGTTTCTCCAATTACTACCGATGTAGAGTATTTTTCATATGGCAAGTGATAGCTTGGATTTCTTCCTTTGGAAATTGCTTATTCACATCCTTTGACAATTTATTAATTGGGGAATGGTTATTTTCTTATAAATTTGACTCGGTTTCCTCTGTATCTTAGAAATGAGATCTTTATCAGAGAAACTTTTCTCTGCTTCTTTTCTATTTATACCTGCACTGGTTTTATTTGTGCAAAATTTTTTAAATTTTATATCTTCAAAACTGTCTATTTCACCTCTTTTCTCTCTTTGTCTGTCTCTCTCCCTCTCCCTCTCTCTTTCTTATATGGTCATGACCTCTTCCCATATTCATAAATACAAAAATCAATTTCTTCCATATTCCTGTAATTTGTTTATGATGTTATTTATTACTTTTAAATCATATTCTCATTTGGTACTGCATTTGGTCAGAGAATGAATGCGTTTTAACTAGGTTTATAAAGTATCACAGTACCAATTACTGGTGTGCTCCATATACAGTAGGCACTTAATAAGTGTTTTTACCAAAAGCAATTTGTAGAAGGAAATGAAGAAGAAAATGGAATAGTATATGAGAAAGTCACACATTTTAACAACTTCAGCTCTTAGGTTGAATCTGTGATACACCCATTCTGCTCAGAACCCCCTTTTTGATGTACTTGGTACCATATTGGTTTGCCATTTAGTCATTTTCAGTCATGTCCAACTCTTTGTGACCCTGTTTGGGGTTTTCTTGGCAAAGATCCTGGAGTAGTTTGTTATTTCCTTCTCCAATTAATTTTGCAGGTGAGGAAATTGAGGTAGAGTTAAATGACTTGCCCAGGATCACACAACTAGTAAGTGTCTTAGGCTGAATTTGAACTCAGGAAGATGAATCTTTCTTCAGGCTTGGTGCTCTATGCACTATGGTGCAACTTAGCTGTCCATAACCATACTGGTCCAATTGTAAAAATACCAGGCTTTGAAGCAACCTTGGCTCATATTTCTAGAGCATATCACAGTTTACAAAGTGCTCTCCATTTCACAAAACATTGTGACGTCTGGAAGAAGAAAGAAAATAGACACATTAGGAAATATAGATGATGCAAAAATAAAAGGTATCAATAAAATTTTATTTTGGGAAAATTCTATGAAACAAGGAGGTGGTGCTCATTGTAAACCCCAAAGTGACATAGAAAATTGAATTATTATTTTCAAACATAAGGAAATTGCTTAGAAAGGTGAAATAGTTGCCCTTTCTTGGCAGAGATTTTAGAGAGGTTTGCTATTTCCTTCCTTATAGATGAAGAAACTGAAGCAGAGTTAGGTGACTTGCCCAAGGTCATGAAGTTAGTAAGTGTCTGAGGTCACATTTGAACTTGCCAAGATGAGTCTTCCTGTCCTGTGCATTATCTAATATGCCACATATACATTGTAGATAGGAAGTAATCTCAGAGAAAAGACACCAGCTGTAGATTAGGGGAGAAAGGAACTAGGAAAGAACTCTTGCAGAAGGTGAGATCTCAGTTAAGTTTTTCTTGAAAATAGGCAGTAAGCTGAAGAGTTGACACTGAGGCCAGCTACACTGACTTCAAGACCAGTACTAGTATCACTAAGCATGTAAACATGGAATTAGGGTAGTTCTAAAACTAGATCCAGTCAAAGCTTTATCCACTTTCCAGAACTTTGCCAACCAGAATTTTAGAATGTTAGAGCTGGAAAGGGCCTTAGACATCACTTAGAACATGTACTCTTAACCACATTTTTTTCGCGTGTGTGTGTGTGTGATGTCCCTCTCTGGCAGGTGTGAAACCCATGGGGCCCTTCCCAGAATCATGTTTTTAAATACATATGACTACAAAGGAAACCAATTATATTAAAATATAGTTATTGAAATTTTGTCAAATTAAATTTAATGACTTTAAAATTAAAAGTTATATTGAAAACATGTTAAAACAATTTAACCCCAGTTCAAGAAGCCCTTTGAAAAAGAAAACACTCAAATTTCACAGAGAAGGAGACTGAGAGCAGTGAAAGAGAAAACAGATGGTTGAGACAAAAAGTGATTACCACTTCAGTGATTACCACTTACTAGTTGACAGTGGACCCACACAGACTCCTGCGGAACATAGACACATGGGATTCTCACCATCTCTTAAGGCCCATTGGCAGTCAAGCATCAAGTACCACCTGGTGAAACAGAAGGAGATCTGAAGGATCCTTTGTCTCCTGGAAAGACTCTGTTGCTGCTCCACTCCTTCTAACCTTATCTGTGTATTTGTTCTCTCCCACACATCCATATACTGCACAGTAAACCACATTAAAAAGTGTCTGATCTGATGTCCCCCACACCAGCAGGGTGTAGTGGAAGAAGTGCTGGGCTGGAATTCAGAAGATTTGAATTCTTCTGCTTCTGACAGTCACCTGCTGGATGACATCAATTCCCCATTTATATAATGAGGTTAGAATAGATCTCCAAGGATCTTTCCACCTCCAGCAGTCTGTGAGTCAGTTAATCGATAAGAATGAATGCAAAGTCTTGTATTTGGGTACAAACAATTGTTTCTTGTGGATAGATGACAGTTTTTCTGAATAAAGGTCGAGTTTTTAGTGGATTAAAAACTCAATCAGAGTCAGTAGTATGACATGGCTGCTGTTTGTCGTTCTTGTAGAGTCCCATGATATCAGGAGGGTGATGCCATGACTTGCAAGTGAATTGGATTTCAGTAAGGGAGGGCTGTGCAAGGTCATCAGCCTCACTTTCTCCTCCAGAGCCATCAGGGTGTAGTGGTCAGACATAGATCAGGATGAATGAAGATGGCCCCTGATATGACTGCTAAAAAAAGCTAATGCAATCTTGGATTACATTCAGAAGGGAATAGCCTTCAGCCCTAGAGAGGTGAGAGTCCCATTGAACTCTGCCATCATCAGAGGTAATTCTGAACATTGTATTCGGTTCTGGGTACCACTATATAAGAGAGACAGTGATGAGATGGAGTGTGATAAGCATGAGAGTGAAGGTCCTGGAATCCATGTCACATGAAAATTAGTTGAAAGAACTGGGCATGCTTAGCCAGGAGAAGATAAGGGTTCAGAGAACATGATAGCTATGTGCAAATATTCTAAGGGACATCATGTGCAGAGAGACTAGATTTGTCCTCTTCGGCCTCAGACAGCAGAACCAGGAATTATGGATAGAAGTTGCTAAGAGCCAAATTAAACTAACTTCAGGAAAAAAAAAACTTCCTAACAAAGAGAGCTGTGCTAGAGTAGAATAGGCATTCCTAGAATGAGTAGGGGGATCCCTCTCCATGGAGAGTCTGGACAATTTAGTGGTAGGTATGTTATAGTAGAGAATCATTTCATGTATGAATTGGCCTAGATTTCCAGGGAAATCCCAACCAACTCTCATATTCTATGATTCTCTGACTATGATCAGACCCCTGGAGAGCTACAGAATTGCTTCTAAGTGCTGATAGTTTCAGTCTACCAATTCCATTTCCATCATCCAATTTCACTCAGCTGTTCCCCATCCAGGGGATTCTCTGATGTGCTTTTGCTCTCAGCACCCTCTGCATATGCCTCTCTCCCTAGATACTACTGCAATTTTCCTCCAATGGGGAGTTGTATTTCAGTATTGTTAAGCATGAACAATATTCCTTTACTCATTGATTGATTCCTTTATTTCTCTTTATCAGATAATTTGATCTTCAATCTATTTGTGCAATTCATTTTTCAAATAATTTTTGACATTTTAAAGGACTGTTTCACAATTCTAGAGTGGTGAAAAAGAAAGTGTTCTCAAGCTGTACAGTAAACACCTAGGCAGTCCTTATACTAGGCCATGCCCTCCTCCATGTAGACTGTCTTGCTCATAGATTTCAACAAGGCTGTAGACCCCAACATTATATCTGAACATATATTACAATAAATACAAGTGAGAGAAACAGTGACACCTATATAGACTTTTTAATGGAAACTAAACTTTTATTTCAAGGCAGCTGGTGTGATTGATTAAGAAAAATACCCTTTCAGATCAGTGTGCCCCCTACTAGCTATCAGTATAGACTAGAAATTTCTTTTTAAAAAATTAACTAATTGATTTATTTTAATTTTTAACATTCATTTCCATAAAATTTTGAGTTCTTAAATTGTCTTCTCCTCCAACCCCTCCCTTCTCCCCAAGATGGTGTGCAACCTGAAATAGGCTCTACTTGTACATTCATATTAAACATATTTTCAGATTATAAACTAGAAATTTTGATGAAATTTTCAGTAATAAGCAAATTCTATAGACTTTCATAGAATAAGAGAGGATCTTATACATACATCATCCAGTCACAGAATTACAGAATCTGAGTCTCATTATCAGAAGGCATCACAGAGTTCCTATATCTATTTCTGAACAGAAATTTCCTCTACAATATACCACCTAAGGGGTCATATAGTCTCTGCCTTAAGATCTCCAGGGAGGAGGAAGTCACTTCATACCGGGCCAGTTCATTCCATTCTCAGGCAACTCTGACTGTTATCAAACCTCTCCACATTACATTTAAGTTTTGCCCTCGGAGGTTAAGGAGAACAAATCTAATCCCCATTCCATATGACAAGACTTCAAATATTTGATAACATTTCTCATTCTTAGCCAGAGTCTGAATAGCTCAGGGAAATGATAGCTGAGCAATCATCTAATCTAAGGCCTTATACAGGTGGGAATGTCATTTGATCAGAGGCACTGTGGTCCAGTCCTGGCTGTACCACTAATTAACCTGTGTGCCCATGAGTAAGACATATCCTCTCTCTAGGTCTTAGTTTGCTCGTCTATTAAATGAGAGGGTTGGACCAGATGGCCTCCAATGGCCATTTTAGCTCCAAAGTTATGATTATATGGAGTTTTTTCTCTTCAACTTAAGTGTAGTCCAACTGCCTCATATTACTAATGAGGAAATTAAGGACCAGGGAGGAAAACTGACTTGTTAAAGCTAGCTCAGAGCAAAACCAGAACTGGAAACCCAGCCTACTGATCCCTCTTCTAGTCCAATATTCTTCCCTCTATTAGGTGTTGTATGGATAATTATTACATGTGAATTGAAGAGGGGAACACATAAGGAGAGGCTATTTCTTTTTTTAATTGATTTACTTTTAGTTTTTAACATTCACTTCCATAAGTTTTATATTTTTCCCCCCATCCCCTCCCCTTCCCAAGATGGCATGCAATCTGATATAGGCTCTACATATACGTTCCTATTAAGTATATTTTACCATTAGTCATGTTTTATAGAATAAAAACAAATGGGAGTAACTATGAGAAAGAAAAACCTAAAACAAACAAAAAAAAGAAGATAGTCTGCTTTGATCTGCATTCAGATTCCATATTTCTCTATCTAGACAGGGATGACATTTTCCATCATGAGTCTTTTGGAATTGGTTTAGGTTCTTGCATTGCTGAGAAGGGCTAAGTCTGTGAAAGTCAGTAATTGAATACTGTGGCTGTTACTGCATACAGTGTTCTCCTGGTTCTGCTCTCTTTGCTCAGAATCAGTTCATATAAGTCTTTCTAGGTTTTTCTGAAATCATCATTGCTTATAGCACAATTACTCCATTCCATTCACATACCATAATTTGTTCAGACATTCCCCAATTGAAGGGCATCCTCTCAATTTCCAGTTCTTGGCCCCCACAAAAAGAGCTTCCATAAATATTTTTGTACATATAGGTCCTTTTCCAATTTTATGATCTCTTGGGGATACAACCCTAGCAGTTTTGGGTCAAAGTGTATGCATAGTCTTATAGCCCTTTGGGCATAGTTCCAAGATTGCTCTCCAGAGTGACTGGATCAATTCACAACTCCACCAGCAATGCATTAGTGTTCCAATTTTCCCACATCTTCTCCAACATTTATCATTTTCCTGTTTTGTCATGTTAGCCAATCTGATAGGTGTGATGTGGTACCTCATTGCATTTCTCTAATCAATAGTGATTTAGAGCATTTTTTCATATGACAATAGATAGCTTTAATTTCTTCCTTGGAGAGGCTACTTCTTGGACTCCAGTAAGATACAAAGGTCATAGATTTAGAGCCAGAAGGAACCTTAGAGATCACCTAGTGAAGCTTAGTTTGTACATGGGGAAATGGAGAGTCATAAAAGTGAAGTGACTTTTGTGGGGTCACATAGCTAATAAGTGGCAGAATCAAGATAAAGCCCATATTCTCTGAGTCCAAATATAACGCTCTTTAGAGGAAAGGTAGGTGACACAGTGGATAGATCACTGAACTTAGACTAAGCAAGACTTGAGTCCAAATCTGGCCTCAGACACTAATTAGCTGTGTGAATCTGAACAATCATTCAATCAATGAACATTTAAAAAACACTAGGCACTATACTAAGCACTGGAGATTCAAAAAGAGGAAAAGATGGTCCCAGGCTCAAGGAACTTACAATCTGAGTTGGGGAGGCAACATGCAAACAAGCTATATATGAGACAAATAAGAAATAATTAATAGTGAAGGCTTTGGAATTAAGAGGGTTCCTGTAAAAGATGAGATTTTAGTTGGGACTTAAAGGAAGCCAGCAAAGTCAGTAGGTATAATTGAGGAAGGAGAACATTCGAGAAATGGGGGACAAGTAAGAAAAAATGCCTATAGCTAAGAGATGGAGTGTTTTGTTCATAGAAAAGGCAAGAGGCCAGTGTTACTGGATTGAAGACTACGTGTTAGTGAATAAGGTGTGAGAAGACTGGAAAGCGAGGAGAGGCCCAGGATATGAAGGACTCTGAATGCTAAACAGGGCATTTTGTATCTGATCCTGGAGGCAATAGGGAATCACAAGACTTCATTAAGCAGAGGGTGTGTGGGTATGATGACTTGATTAGCCTTGTACTTTAAGAACATCACTTTAGTGGCTGAATAGAAGACAGATTGGAGTAGGGAGAGACTTGAGGCAGACAGACCCACAATCAGCTGTTACAGTAGTCCCAGGGTAGGTCCCAGTAGATAAGGGTCTACACAGAAGGAGCTTTGTCAGGGAAAAGAAGAATGTATTCAAGAGATGATGCAATTGACATCCCTTGGCAACAACTTAGATATGACGGATGAGAGATAGTGAGGAGTCTAGGATGATTCCTGTGATGGGATCCTGAGAGAGTAGGAGGATGATGTTGCCCTCTATAATACTAAACTAGATAGGAACGGGGGAACATTTAGGTGAGGAATGAAAATAAGTTCTGTTTTAGATATGTTTAGTTTAAGATGTCTACTGAACATCCAGTTTGAGATATCTGAAAGACAGTTGGAGATGTGAGACTGGAGGTCAGTAGAGATGTTAGGACAGGATAGGGCAAGTCACTTAACCTTTGTTTCTTTAGTTTTATCAACTGTAAAATGGGGATAACAGCTCCTATCTCCCAGGGCTGTTGTGAGGATCAAATGAGATTATACTTGTAAACTACCTTGCAAGAAAAGCTATTATATCTAGTGTACGTGTTGCCCTGGATCCAATATAGAGCAATCTGAATGTTCAGACAAGGGGACATGATCCCCAGCTGGGGCTTTTCCTTGCTTAAATTTGGGAGCACTGTGGAGTACAAGACCCAATCACTGGTTCTGTAGGATAGGGAAACTGTATTGCCAGGATGAATTTCCCATCTACACATCACAACTTCCTGCCCAAACCCATTAAAATGGAGGCTAGGGTTGAGACCTGCACAGAGCTGGGCAACCAGATATCCCATTTTACCAAGTAATTCTTAGAACCTGTAGAGCCAGAGAGCTGTCTCTATTTGGGACAGCTGTGTCATTGAACTCATCTGCTTAGATGGAATGATCACTATTGACCTCCTACCTCTGATCTAAGTAACTCTAAGGTCATACTCTACCAGAAACAACCCTTGAGGATACTATTCAATTCAATTCAATTCTGAGACAATAAGGTGTAATATATGGAGTACTGGACTTAGAGTTACAGTCAGGTTCAAATTCTGCTATGTGGCTTACTTAGCCTGTCTCTGCTTATTTCCTCATCTACAAAGTCAAAGCGTTGGATTCCATGGTCTCTGATATCCTTTCCAGCTCCAAATCTATGATCTTATTCATTCAATCAATAGGCATTTATTGGTTGGTTGCTTGTTGGCCGTTGTTCTGGAAGAAGACCAAAATAACATCACTATGTTAGAATCAAGTGACAGTGTGTCCAACTGTGACTGATCAGACCAATATGAGGTCGGAATGTTCTACTACAGGTCAGACACAAATAGGTGTTGTGAACTTTGGGGTGGATTCTCTAAATTTACACATCTCACATTTCTTTTGAGCCATTTCAATTCTGCTTTCCTCATAGAGCACAAAGCCTTCTCTGATAAGGGCATGCCATGTGAGCAAATCTTTGTGTTTTATGGATATGTAAACAAAATGAAAAACAAACAAACAAGATAAAACCAGTGACTGACCTAGAGGAACAGATATTCTCTTGAGTTGATTTAGCATGTATAAAGGTACATAGATAAGTAAATATTTTATATACATACATATATGCATACTACATACATAGACCATAGGTTCAGTCCCAGTTCCTATCCTATGCAATATATATATATATATATATATATATATATATATATATATATATATATATAAATAAAATACATACGTATATATGTACATGTGCATATGTTTGTGTGTGTGTAATAGCCTATATGCATAGGATAGAAACTGGGTCTGAACCTATGATTTCACTGATAAAGGGGATTCCCAAATGAGGAAAGTTCTTCTAGCAATAAAGGTTGGCATCTCCTCTACATCTTTTAGTCTTAGAGAATTAATTGCCTAGAGAGAACATCCAGCTATGACTTACTTGGGGGTCCAACAGCCGCAACACCCAGTAGGTGTCAGTAATAGTAAAATGAACTCATTTCAAGAGGGAGAGAATGCTAATGACTGCACATGTTGAGAAAGACTTTTTTTTTTAACAAGGAGACATAAATTGGACTTTGAAGGATGCTAAAGAGATTTAATGAGGTAGAGAGGAAAGGGAATATATATCCTTAGACTGTGAGCTCCTTGAAGGTAGGGACTGCCTTGTCTGCTTTGTAATACAAGGCATGACACATTGTTGTTTCAGTCATGTGCAACTCCTTGTGACCCCCATGGACCATGTTGTCTATGGTGTTTTCTTGGCAAAGATCCTGGACTGGTTTGCCATTTCTTTCTCCAGTGGATAAGGCAAACAGGTTAAGTGACTTGTCTATGGTCATACAGCTAGTAAGTGTTTGAGGCCAATTTGAAGTCAGGTCTTCCTGATTCTAGGCCCAACATTCTATCCATTGAGCCACCTAACTGCCTCATACGCAAGCAGAGATTAAGTGACTTGCTCAATAAATGTTTATAGACTGATTGATTTCAGACATGGGAAATATTTGTGCAAAGGCATGGATGCTATAGGTGGGATGTCCTGAAAGGGGACAGCTTGAAGATCATTTTGACTGGAATAGGTATTCTTCAAAGAAGAAAAACAAGAAATGAAGTCTGAAAAGGAAAGGGGAGATCTGGGATATAGTGGTCTTTAAATATGAGTCTAGTGGTTTGGTATTTTATCCTAGGGGCAGATATGTTAAATAGTGGTTTGAATGCATTTTCGATGTGTATTCAGTAGACCATATTTTCTTGCATTTACTACTGTTTTCTCTGAGATCATGATTGCTAACCTTATTTCCTGATTTCATCTGAAACATAGTCAGTTTTGCTCTAACATCTTATTTTATTTTAAAGGCAAACGGGAGCCACTGAAGGTTTTTGAGTAAGATGAGAGTGTTACATGATTGGATCTGTGTTTTGGGAATGTCACTTCAGTGACTTTGTAGAAGATGGATTGGACAAAGGGAAGGATAGTGTAACATATGAAAAGTTTGAGAGACTAGTATCTGGGTAATTAATAATTTTACTATTAGCAGATAGTTAATAAAATGGTCATTGGCTCTCTCTCATAAACTCAAAGACCCTTGATCCACTGGAGAATATTGAAAGATTGGATGCTTAAATGGATTTGGAAAATGACATGTCCTTGAGGGTAGAAATTAACACTGATTGGTTAGCAATTAATATAGAGGTGGATACATTAATGAGGAGGTAGGCAAAAGTCTTCAGCTTCTCATGCAGAGAATGTGACCTAATCATGAGACTCAGTCACCTCCAGCAATCATGATAAAATGATCTATCTCTACTCAGCTCTTGTTTGCTGTTTTCCCTTTCCTACATTCTAATGGAAAGTTCCAAGGATGGACAGGGTTTATTTCCTAAGGACAAGATCTTGCTTAGACTGGATTCTGTTTGTAAGATCTCCTAGTTGGCCAACATGGAAAAACATGTATCCCAAGGATTTGGGCAATCTCATCTATCAGTGATGTCCTTCAGAGGCTGGCTGAATAACCTACAAGGGCTGATTTCTGAATGAGCAATTAGAAAGGGAAAACCTTAATCTTAATTTAATGATTGATTATTAATGTGAGAAAAATAATTATTTCTTTCAGTAGCAAATAGGAGGTCATTACAATAGACCAAGTGAATAGTGGTGAGGCTCTGGACTATGGCAGAAGTTGCATAAATGGTTGCTGTCCTTCATTCTCAAAGAAGACCAAGATGACATCACTATGTTAGTCGCATTACAGTGCATCAAACTGTGACTGATCAGACCAGTACAAGCTCAGACTGTTCTACCACAGGCTCTATGTGAACATTTGGGGTGGATTCTCTAAATTTCTGCATCTCACATTTCTTTTGGGCTATTTCAATTCTGTGTTGCTCATAGAGTACAGCACCTTCTCTGACAAAGGCACACCATGCTGGGCGGACCTATGCCAGTGTCTTCCATGTCACACAATCAATTCCAAAATTCTTCAGAGAGACCTTGAGAGTGTCCTTGTATCGCTTCTTCTGACCTTTATGTGATTGCCTGCCCCGTGAGTTCTCCATAAAATAATCTTTTTTGGCAAGAGTACATTTGGCATTCAAACAGGGCCAGCCCACAATAGTTGCGCTTTCTGCAGTAGAGTTTGAATGCTTGGCTGTTTAGTTTGAGAAAGGATGGTATCTTATCTTGCCAGGTGATCTTCAGAATCTACCTAATACAATTCAAAAATAATTCAATTTCCTGGCATGATAGTAATATAAATAAAGAATAAGAAATTGATGTGAGAGATGTCACATTGATAGAGCTGACAAGATTTGGCATCTGATTGGATGTGGGGGTGGGAGGAGAGAGAGGAAGCATAGATGGCTATGGTTTCTACTCTGGATGACTGGATTGTGGCACCCTTAACCGAAACTGGGATATTTGGAGGAAGGATTGTTTTCCTGTTTATTTTTTTGGAAATGGGGTGATTTATATTTTGTACATGCTGCATTTGAGATCCCTATAATATACCCAAGGAAGACAAATCTAAAAGATATTTGATAATGCAGGAATAGGAATAGATATTGGACTTGGAGTCAAAAGATCTAGATTTGATTCCATCTCTGTTTTTTTCTTGCTGTGGAATCTTGCGTAAGTCACTTCTACTTTCCAGATCTTAAAATCTGATCTGCGGAATGAATGGATTGGAATAGAAGGTCTCTAAGTCCCTCCATAGGCAATGCCATGATTCTCTTTTTCTTTTTGCGTTTTATTCCTAATCCATTCTGAATTCTCTTGGAGTTGTCATGAAGCTGGGAGTGCATAATTAGTTAAGGCTGCTAACATTTTTCTCCCTCTTCACTCCCAACTTTCAAAGCAGTTGCCTGGCACATTGAAATGGCAGAAAATTGACTGTGATTTATTTGTAACCAGAACCCCATCTCCAGGGGCTGGGCTCATAGTCACACTACTCCATTATCTAAGGATGTCAACATTTAGCTCATTAAGCTATTATTTGGTTCTATCCCTGGCTGGGCCTTTGTTCGTTCTTTTTCTTTATACTCCAGTCTATGTATTTCTCTGAAGAATAAAACCTCCACTTCCTCTTGGCCCTGTTCCTGTCCTTTAAGCTCTGTCTGATATACCCAGGCACTTAATGTCATTATGTAGTACTTTCAAGGTCTCCACCAGGTAAGTACATTGATTTTACTGCTTTGATGCTGTTTCTATTTAAAGGATGATGAAAGAACCTCAGGTGAGAATTGAGCCTACAACTTCCTAATCTGACTATACTCCACAAGCAGTTGCTAACTCTACCCTTTCCCCACAGCTGGCTTCAGTGACATTTATCATTGTCAACTCTCAATAGACTGACTTTCTACCCCACCCCCATTCTTCCTTGGCTTCAGTCCTTGTCTGTTCTTTCACACACATATTGTTTCCCTGTAAGACCTTTCTGTGGAAAATGGTCAACTACATAACTTCCAGCCACCATTAAAGCCAATTTGCCATCATCAGTCAGCAAGTTTTACCGTAGGGAGATTCTTTAATAGGTTTTAAGACTTTGGGTGTAAGCACATTAACAAAAAATGTCTACTGGCCTGGCTTGGAAATGCGATAATCTGGTTGGTGATCAATAAAGACTTTCCATTTGTTCCTTTTAAAAGAAAAAGTGTTATGGACTAGACAACTAAAGCATAATTAAGGGCTAGAATATTCTAGAACTTACTGATATGTACTCATTGACAGCCTTAGATTTGTTATTCATAATGGAAGAATGAGTTAATGTTTTCATTCAATTTGTCAGCTCACTAAGAGTAGGCTATCCCTTAGTCATTAAATTGCATATATTATGCACCATGGAGATTGTTTATCTGGGATTCAAGAACTTTTATATGTATGTATATGTATACACATATGTGCATGCACACACATACTCATGTATGAACTGGTTTTCAATGTAAGTGGCTTCTATTGTCATCTTATATGTTCTTTTCCATACATTTAAAAACATCATTCTGAGGAGTCCAGATTATCAAAGGAGTCCATGTTACAAAAATGGTTAAGAACCCATATTTTATGTGGGTCCTTATTTTATATGATAGGGACCATATTTTATATGATAGGGACTGCAACTGTGATTTCATTGGCATCGGGAACTCCCATTTGAGAAAACTCCCTTTGCTAGTCCAGTTCAACACCTCCTCTGAAATTTATCAATCAGTAAACATTTATTAAGGACCTACTATGTTCCAGGCACTGTGCTCATTGCTGGGGATTACTGGGGAGGCAAAAGACCTGAAGGAGCTCACAACCATTAAGGTTAAAGGTTTGGCAGGGGTCACATAGCCAGTAAATGTAAGAGATGGGACTTGAACCCAGATCTTTCTGACTCAGAGAGTAATGCCACAAGTTCAAATACAACCTCAGAGAAAATAACATCCTAGCTACATGGGCCACCAGAATCCCTGGAAGGAGTGAAGCAAGAGATACAAAATCTGATATTAAATGGAATATCCGCTAAGAAGAAAGAATGGCAAAGAGAATTCCTAATGTAGATCAGATTGCTTGCTGTCTGGGGGAAGGTTAGAGAGGAGGGAGGGAGAAAAGTTTGGAGCTCGAAATTTTATGAAAATGAATGAAAACTATTTTTACATGTAATTGAAAAAAACTTTGATCCAGAGAAACCCTGGGATCCTAAGACCATTTAAGGAGAGCCATAAGGTTAAAAATAGTTTTATAATAATTCTAAAATGTTTTCATTTTGAATATGATAAATATTAATATTATAATTCACATAAAATAAAGCTTTTTTTCAGGGGAGGGAAAGGATTTAAGAGTGTAAAGGGGGCTTGAGACCAAAAAGTTTGAAAACTGCTCCTGGTAGGGAAGATAGAAGGCCTCCATGTGATGGGGCTGGTTTCTGAACTCCTGAAAGGAAAAGACCATGTCTTTGTGATCTGGACCCCCAAAAGGAAAAGCCCCTGGACTTTCTCATGTAGACCAGGTCCTAAGTGTTCATCATAGGTGATCACTTTTCCCAGTTAATTAACTGCCCTTTCATTGTCTGCACTTGCCATCCTAGACCACCACTTGATTACCTCCATCTAGACCCATTCTCTGTTCCCACTGTCTTCTGTATAAAAGATCCGTCTTGCCTTCATGAAAGTACTCAGATTCCTTAAAAGTCTAGTCAATTCTCAGATTCCTCAAGAGTCTGGACAATATGGTGGAATTTTAGAATCACACCCATTTTCTATCAGTGTTCTAATAAACCTTGTCTTTGGCTGAAAGAAGACTTGAGTAGAATTCATTCGGGCACCCAGGTGTCACTATTTCAGGGTCCCAGCATCCCTAAACATCAACACATGGGAGTGTAGAAGACATGGGTTCAGATTTGGCCTCTGATACATACTGGCTGTGTGGCCCTGAGTAAACCACCTAACTCCAGTCACTGTTTAAGACTGGTTTAGAAAAAGGTCCAACTTGTCTTGGAGGAGGAAGTTTCTGTCATTGGAATTTCCTGAAGTCACAGGTCTAGTCCAAAAACGATAAAAAAAAAACACAGCAAAAAAACCCCTAAATCATTAATACTTTTATGTGAGATTACTGTGAGATTTATGAGATACTGTCAGATTATGTGAGATTTTCACAAACCCCTTTACAGGAAGACACAAACCCATTGAAATCATCCTCCCTTGTCGTGCCAGAGTGAATGCTCAGAAGGAAGGAAGCAACAAAGAAATTCTGTTCTCCTTTTCTCCCTCAAACCAAAAAGGCATTTACAAACCCTACTTTTCTCCCTGAATTTTACCTAAGTCAGAATTCCTGGGAAATCCTGGTGATTGTAAATCTCTCCTCTTCCTCCTCCCCCTCCTCCTTCTCTCCTAACGCCCCCTTCCGTCTCTCACTGTCTGTCTCTTTCCTCCTCTCCTGTCTCCTCTCTGTCTCTCCCCCTCTCTTTTTCTTTTTCTCCTTCTCCCCTCTCCTCTCTCTTTCTCTCCTCCCCATCCTCATGAGTTCGTGTTTCAAAAGGCTGTTGGGATAGCATGTCTCACTTAACCCTCCACCAAGGACAGCGAAGAGCTCAAGATGGATACTTTCCTCCTTTCTTTGGTCATTCTAAACTTCCATTAAATCCATTATAGGCTGGAAAACTGAACTGAAGCCAATGGACCTGTGTGTTGGGAGTTGTGTGGGGGCTGTTGTGAAATGGGCAGAGAGGGGAATAATCTTGCCACTGCTATGGGAGGGGCAAGAAGAATGGAACTGTGATCTGTTTCACAGGCTCAGAGATTTAGAGAGGGGAGGAACCTTAGAAGCCTCTCACTTTAAAGATGAGGAAACTAAGCCCCATAGAGGTTAAGCCTCTTTCCCTAGGTCATAAGGTCAGGGACAAAAGAGATGGATTTGAACTCGGGTCCTCTGTCTCTATGTCCAGCGGATAACATGTACAGCTCTTCATATACCTTAATATGCTTTATAAATATGCTATTATAATTTGCGCTGCAGTATGCATCTTTCCAGTTGAAATGAATTAAATTTAATTCAGCACATATTTTGTTAAATATTTTCTAGGTCCGAGGTATTGTGTTAAGCTGAGAATAAAAAGCTACCTTGAAGGAGTTCATATCCTGTTTGTGTGATAAAATAAGTACACAGATAAGTACATACATAGTATATGTAAATAAAGTAACTTTAAGAGGGAGAGAGTGCTAATGATTGGGATGCGATCAGGGAAGACTTCCTGTAGGAGGCATTGCCTAAACTCTCCTTTCCAGATTCCTCCCACTGATATTATTTTGTATGACTATTTTTTAAAATTCTGAGCTTGGTAAACACCAAATAAAATGAGTATTTCCACGTAACAAGAGCAGCATTTATATAGCATATTAAGGTTTGCAAAGGGTTTTACAAATATCATCTCATTTGATTGTTGCAACCATCCTTTACAGATGAGGAAACTTTGTAACATTTTTATTTGCTTTGTATACTTTTTATATGCTTATCTGTGCATGTGTTGTGTTCCTTGCAAGCTAGTTGAAGGCAGCAACTATCTCATCTTTGTTTTTGTCCTTAGCTCCCAACCCAGTGTCGGCCACCAAGTAGGTGCTTCAAAAGCTTATTAAATTGAGGTAAATTGACTTAGGAACATGCCTAGAATACTAAGAGGCCAACATGTCAAAGATATATATTCCCTTTTTTGTTTGGAATTCCACAGCAGCAAAACTCCTTGCAGTGACTTGGGTTTTCTCATCATGCTTCTTCTGTAGTGGCCACTGGCTGACTGCTCTCAAAGGACAATTTTGCAAGTCAGGCTGGACAAGGGATGTCAGAGTGCTTTCCTTCCACAATACCTTTGGCTTTTTCTGAACTGATAAGATACTAATAATAGATAATGCACCTCAGCTTGTGGACTTTTATGAGTCTGACAGCAAGCTCTTGTTTTGCTGCAGATAACCAAGTGAGAAGGGTGCTTTTTCAATATTTTTTCCCTCATACATACAAACATACATACATACAAAAGCTAAATGGCACCAGAAAGAGGAAGGAGGTCAGATGACTACAGGGGAATTTTAAAAAAAAGTTTTGTTAATGATCCTTCCTTCCTCTCTCTCTCTCTCTCTCTCTCTCTCTCTCTCTCTCTCTCTCTCTCTCTCTCTCTCTCCCTCTCTCTCTCTCTCTCCCTCTCCCTCTCCCTTTCCCTCTCCCTCTCTCTCTCTCTCTCTCTCTCTCTCTCTCTCTCTCTCTGTCTCTCTGTCTCTCTGTCTCTCTCTCTTTCTTCCTTCCTTCCCATCACTATTGCTTTTTAATACTATTCCATCTCCCCCCAAAAAGAGGGAGGTACACCTCCCTTGCAACAAATAAGCATGTTAAAATGAAACAAATCTATACATTGGTCATGTCTGAAAGTTTATGCCTCATTCTCCATTCCTGACATTTGGAGCTTTCTTCTCATCTTGGACATGCCATTATTCCTGTGGCATCCTCTTCCTATTAGTGAGTTACTGCCTGGAATATACATTTGAGGAAGTATCTAGACCTGCCATGCTCACTTGTCTCCAGTCTACCATTGCTCTGCCAAGGCAGTGTGGGTGGGTGGGGTGCACACTTCATCCTAAATTATCTGAAGTCCTAATTTATCACCACACTAATCAGAGTCCTGGTGCTTTTCAATGTTGTTTTCCTTTATGTAACTGTAGTCACTGTATTAATTGTTCTCCTACTGCTGTTTTCTTCTATCTTCATCAGTTCCTATTAGATGTCTCAAGTTTCTTTGAATTCTTGATAAGGATTCTTGTCCTTTTGTTTAACAGCAGAATAACGCATGACATTCATATCATGCAATTTGTTCAGTCGTTTCCCTGGCTATAGGTAACTATTTTGTTTAGAGTTTGTTGCTGACACAAAAGATGTTGATATATATACATAAGACCTCTCTCTGTTGGACCTCTTTTGTTATCTCTATGCACAGCTTGTTTTCTTTTTATTTAGGTCGAACTTTTTCCCTCCAGTTTTTGGTATCCCTCTCATTTAATTGATTACCTTACAAAAGTCTGGGGAACTTTCTTCATCAGGGTTAGACCCCTGGGCCAGCTACTTTGCCTTACAGTGGTAGAAAACTCAACTGAGCACTGAGAAACATAGCCCAGGGAAAGAAGGAAGAGCTGAGTTTGGTCACAACTGGCTGCTGGAGATGCTCCCCTTTCACTGCAGGGACCTACCCCCAGCCTGAGGAGTCATTTCCCCAGCTGCTGGGAGTACTTCTAATGAGCCACCCTTTGTTCAGGAGTGACCTCCATTCCAGCTCACCTGAAAAGATGAATGATTCTCCTCTTGGCCCTGAGCTGATAGCTTTGCACACATGATGGAGAGAGGGCCTGCTGGAGGGCAAGGAACTGAGGAACATCTGACCCGGGCAAGTACCCAGAAGGAATCCCTTTTCATATCTGGGACAGTGGCAAAGCAGCTGGTGCCTGCCCTACCTTTCCTAGCCTCCTGAAATAAATTAAAAGCAAACAATGAAATGCTGTCTTCTGCTAATCAACTTCTGCAAATTAAGGGTTTAAGTCAAGTTAGGAGAGAAGAATTTTTTTTCTTTCCTTTGGAGAACCCAAAGCAGCTGTAGTTGGGCCGTGGAGTGGAAGTCACCAAAACTTATACCCTAAATTGGACTTTAACAGGCCTGTTGCTATCCCTACTAGGAAGAGAATTGAAATTTCAGAAACTTGGGAGAGGAGTCTGTAATAAAAAGTATGAAATTTAAGGGGGAGGGTACTTCATTTAATTCATTCAAGTTAACAAGCATTTCCTAAGACCTTACTAGGTACCAGGAACTGTGAATAAAGGGAAAGACATTTATTAAATGCTTATTTAGGTTCAAAGCACTGTGTTGAGCATTGAGATGACAGAGAAAAAAGCCAACCCTTGCCCTCAAGAACCTCCCACTCTAATGACCCAGTATGAGGATTGTCTAGGTGTTCACTGTACCACTTGAAAGCAGATTCTAAATCAGAGAGGGGGAGAGACTCAAAATAATCTTAAAAATTAGTGATGTGTGAAACTTAGATATTAAGTACAAGTAAGATGCTTAACCCTTTATGGGATCACATGCTAGGAGATGGTGTTGACATTGACAAGGAAAGTAAGATGAATGAATATTGGAACGCTGGTCAATGCAGGGAGTAGTCATGACTTCAGAGAACAGCAGTGGAGTGTTTCACAAATAATACACACAGGAGGCATTGGAGTCTTTGGACTAACTAGTTCGCCCTTGATCTGGGCAGACAGGAAGAACAGAGAGACAGCTTCGGAGGGGTTCATAATCTTACTTTATTCTAGTCTAGTCTTCTCCATGGGTTCCTGACAATGGGAGCACTAACTCCTATAGAATCCCCTAATCACCCTTCTTATGGGGGCCAGCAAGAAGGAGTGGGGTGTCGATCGAGACAGGCACAGCATTCCTGCTTGTGCATTCCCCTAAATCCCCTCAGTTTGTTGGGTCATTGAGGCATACACAGAATGACACTGTCATATTCCCCTGTAGGTTCCCCCTAAGCCTTGATGGGGGCCAATCAAGGCAGGTACATGCATTCCTCTATGTATTACCCAAATCCCAGATGACTTTAGGTTCCCCCATTACTGACCAGTGCCTACTCGTTTTATAGGGCAACAGAAAAAGAAACCATAATGGCAGCAAATAGCCTCACAAGTTTACATTGTCTTACCCTTATATCTCATTGTGTAGTTATGGTGGATACTTACAATTTTAAGCACAAATGTTTATATTATCTATCATTATATAACGCTGCATCAACATGGCAGAGATGTTTACAAGTCATGAACCTGGGAAATAGAGATTGTTATGACCATGGAGCCTGAGAAATATTATGTAAAAAAGTAACAACACTAAAATCTACCTTATTTACATGGTGACAATACCTCACTACTCAGAAAAGAGACGTGGGAGACTCTAGTATAGGATGATGCTTATTAATATCAGACATGGAAAACAGGCTGGTTTATTTTGCTTTTCTCTACTTCCTGATTACAAAAGGGGAGGGAGAAGAATGATGATAGTTATTAATTTAGCATTTTAAGGTTTACAAAATACTTCTTTAAAAATCACATTTTTCCTTCAAAACAAGTGCTATCATCATCCTCATTTTTCAGATGAGACATATGAGGCAGTCAGAGGTTAAGTGACTTCCCCAGGATCACATCACTCGTAAGTAACTGAGATAGGGTCTGAACTCAACATTTCCTGATTGTAGCTCTAGTGTTCTACCCAGTTTGACACCAGGGTTTGAAAAAAGCATCAAGAAAACATCTGTGTTATTTTAAAAGAAAATTTATCTTTTTGTCATCACCTGTTTCCTAATGCATAATTTACCTGCTTTTCTCATCCCTCCTCACCCCAGACAGCTATCCTTTCCACCAAAGGAAAAATAACAAAAAAACACCAGTTCAGCAACACTCACCAACACATTTAAAAAAGTCTATCGCTGCGCTGTAAGAAACAAGGAAAATGATGATTCAGACAAACGTGGGAAATAGGTGAAGACTTTTTCTTTTTTAAAAGAGGGTCCTGCGAATAGGATTGTTATCATAAGTATCGTCCTTGGTGTCATGATACTGTCCTAAGATCCTACGACAATATCTTTCCCACCCCCATTCCTTCTGAATCTTTCTCCAAACCAGGAACAAGGAACTCAGATGTCTTCATATACACAGCACAGGACAGAATGGTTCTCAGAAACGTTTCATCCCAGCTTGCTCCCTATTGACATCAGTGCTGCAAGGGGGCTGGGGCAGTTGGGTCCAATCCTAATCCCTGTACACAGACCTTCTTATTTCCCAACCCAGTTCACAGCTGGGCTCCCAAATTTCAAGTTCCCCTAGCAAATATGGCCTTATGCACTCATTTCTTCTTTTTCACTGAATCATTTCAATCCACCCTTCGCAGTCAACTCTCTAAATCTCACAAGGAGTGTGCTGTCACTGATCACAACATGCATACTCTCATCACTCTTTCTAGGCTTTGATCACCATTGTCAGGAGAGGCAGCATCTCAGTTGATACCAGCAGCCTTTTGGACCTGTGGAATTTCAGATACCTGTATCACCTTGGTAGTTGGGGTAGGAGAGATAACTCTCTCTTTCTTGCCTTGGCTCCACAGCCTTCCAAACTCCTCCCAAGCATTATCATAATTTACATGTGTGTAAGGATTTTAAGAGAAGAAGCTGAAGAAGAAACATTTCAGGCATGGGGCACAGCCTGGACAAAGGCATGGAGATGGGAAATTCAATACCATATTTTTTTTGGAATACAGAGCACATGAAAGAGAATAAACCAAAGTACCCAAATCCAGCTATGAATTTGGAACATGTTATGAATATTAAAAGTGGGGATAGTGGTGCTATTTTGGAAAGGACTTGATTTCATGACATCTCATGATTCATTTCATCTGATCTATACAATTACCTTATGGAACAGGTTGTATACTTCACATGCCTTGACCATGTTACTTATCTGCTCAAAAAGGTCTTGTGGCTCCCTATCATCTCTAGGACAAAATACATTTGATATTTTATTTGATAGGACAGATATGAGAATTTAATAAGTACCTACTACATGCCATGCTAAGCACTTTATAAATATTGTCTCATTTGATCCTAGTAGCAATCCTGGAAGGTAGGTACTGTTATCATCTTCATTTTACATATGAGGAAACTGAGCCAAGTATAGGTTAAATGACTTGGCCCAGGGTCATACAGCAATTAGATGTCTGAAGCTGGATTTGAACTCATGTTTCTTCCTGACTCTAAGCTCAGCACTTTAGTAAGTGTGCAGTATGCTACTTGGCTATATTTAAAGCCCTTTCCAAAATATCCCCATTATCCCCATTTTTCAAATTCATAGTTGGATTTGGGGATTTTAGGTTATTCTCTTTCATGTCCTCTGTATTCCAAACAAAAAATATATGATGTTGTATTTCCTATCTCTATGCTTTTATACATGCTGTGCTACATACCTGAAATATGTTTCCTCTTCACCTTCTCCCCTTAGAATCCCTAACTTCCTTCAAGGCTCAGCATAGGTACTTCCTCTTACACAACAAGGCCTATTCTGAACCCCACCATTTCCCCCCACCTCCAAGTGCTCGGGCCCTCCCTCTGAAATTACTTTGTATGCCCTTTGAATATATTTCATATTTAATCATTAGTGTCTATGTTATTTCCCCCATCAGTATGTAAAGTCCTAGAGGATGGGTCCTGTTTTCTTTTATAATTATGTCTAGAATAGCACCTGGCAAAAGTGAGCACTTAATAATTGCTTTTTTAATTGAATTGAGTGAAGATGCCTCTAGTAATGAGCTCTGCCTTTTACTTTCTCTTGTTGATGAATGTCTATTTAACTTATTTTTCCACTGTTAGTCAAATCAGTAAGCATCTGTAAAGCACCTGCTTTGTGCAATATACAGTGCTCAGCCAAATGAGAAAAGACCAAATGAGATCATCTAGAAAAGAAGAAGAAGGAGAAGGAGGAGGAGGAGAAGCCTCCCTGAAGGAAACAAGTATTTTGACTTTTATTTGTGTCTCTAGGACTTAGTAAAAAATAACAAACATTATTGTTATATGTTAATAACAACTGTTATTGGTTTTTTGTTAGTTTAGTTGTTTTTCAGTAACATCCTACTCTTCGTGAACTGATTTGGAGTTTTTTTGGCAGAGATATTGGATTGGTTCTCTATTTCCTTCTCTAGCTCATTTTACAGAAAAGGAAACTGAGGTAAACAGGATTAAGTGACTTGTCCATAGTCACACAGGTAGTAAATGTCTGAAGTCAGATTTGACAAAGAAAGATGAGTCTTCTTGACTCTAGACCTAGCACTCTATCCACTGTGCCACTTAGCTACATAATATAGTAATAGCATCATCATCATCATCTGCCATTATTACATGCAGGAGATACAAAGAAAAGCAAAAACATCGTTCCTGCCTTCAGGTAGGGTACGTCACAATGGTAGAGACAACATGCAAACAACTAAGTATATACAAGTTATTTATACTGGGTAAATGAAAAGTAATCCCAAAGGGAAGAGTGTTGGAGAGGGGAGGAAGGGAGGCTGGGAAAGGCCTCATGTAGATGTTAAGGTTTAACTCAATCTTAAAGGAATCAGAGATCCAGCAGGCCTAGGTGAAGGGGGAGAACATTCAGGCCCAGAAGGACCATCAGAGAAAAAAACCTGGAGGCTGAGAGATGAATTGTCATCTATGAGGAAATAGCCAGGTTGTAGAGAGCTCCGAGTCAAATAAAGGATTTTACATTTGATCCTAGAAGTCACATGGAGCTTTCTGAGTTTATTAAGGACAGAAGACCTGGGTTATTTATGAACCCAGTTTCTAAAATGGACCAGTCACAGGGTTGGCAGAACCATTTGAGCAGAGACATCATTCCAGAAAGATGCAGAGGCAGGGGGGAGGCTGAGGCAGTCAGCCTGGGTCTGCTGAGCTGCGTGCATTGATCGCAGGCTCTGTCTTTCTTCTTAGTTTTAGCTCTGAGCTGATGAGGAGAAAAGAACTCAGACTGTAAATGGAATCTCTGCAGGAGGTCATAAAGGAGGCAAAATCTGAGAATGGGAGAGGAAATTGAATCTGTTGGGCATCCTTGCAGGGAGAGAAAGGTGGGTAGGGCAAGCTGAGACAGAGAATCTGGGAGTTGGAAGGCACTTTAAGAGCTAGCTAACCCTGAATAAGAACATCCTCTATGGTATCCTTAACAAGTGGACATCGATCTTTTTCTTGAAGATGTCCAGTGTGGAGAGACCTAACCAGCTGTTTTGACTTTTCAGTCACTCTATGTACTAGGGAATCTCTCCTCTCCTCCCCTCCCCTCCCCTTCTCTTTCCCCTTGCCTTTCCTTTTCCCTTCCTTTTCCCTTTCCTTTTTCTTTCTCTTTCCTTTCCTTTCATTTCCTTTCCTCTTTCATTTCCTTTCCTTTTCCCTTCCCTTTCCCCCTTTCTTTCATTTTCCTTTCCTTTTCCCTTTCCTTTCCTTTTCCTTTTCTTTACTTTCTCCTTTCTTTTCCTTTTCCCTTCCCTTCCCTTTCCCCTTTCCTTTCCCTTTTCATTTCCTTTCCTTTCTCTCTCCCTTTCTTTTTCTCTTTCTTTCCTTTCATTCCTATATTTTATCTATTTTATTCTGAACTTAAGAAATAAAACAAGCATTTCCATAACATAGTATAATAGAAAAAAAGATGGTTGTACATCAGACTGCAAGTCTATTATTTATAACTTGCTATTTTACTGAAATAAAACCTTAATTTGTCTCTTTGTGACTTTCCCCCTTTACTCTTGTTTGTCCTTTGGGACCAAGTAGAACAGTTATTCCCTCTTTAATATGGTAGCCCTTTAAATACTTGAAGACAGCTCTCATATCCCCTCTGAGATTTATCTTCTTCAGTCATAATGGTGATCCAGGCCTCATAGTCATGGTCCTAGTTCTATGGCTTTGGAGACAAATGGGGCCATATGGAGAGAAGTCACCCTTCACCTGGTGAAATAATATGCTCAACTCAGAGAAATTCTTCAGGACAGAGAGGAACAAGTCAGGAGCCGCAGAGGATCTGCAGGTATTAGAACCACTGAAAATTGCAAGAAGTTGGCGTATAAACTCATTAAGTTCAGGGACTATTTCATTTTTGTTTTTTTTTATCCCCAGTCCCTATCACCATGCCTGGCATGTTGGACACTTTCTTTGTAGTCAGAGGAACTCGATTAAAACCCTGCTTCTGTCAGTAGCTGTATGGCTCTGGGTAAGTCAAGTCAACAACATTTAGTAAGATCTAAGAATATGCCAATAACTATGTTAAATGTTGGGTTAGATACAAAGTCAAAAAGCATTGTTCCTTAAGTAACTTATTGATTAATAACCAATGATTTTTGGAGATACAAATTTCCTCCTTTTTCTTTTATCCTCATTTCAAGACCTCAGTCTCTGAAGATTGAGCTAACCTTCTCTATCCAGACCTCACCCAGATGTGTTCTGCTCAGGTTTGGATGAGGATAAATTCTTTGAATAGATTACCCAAGACTGGGGTAACTTAGGAAGTAAATGACATAATCAAAGTTCAGTTTCAGCCCCTCATTGCAATATTCGTTCTCTCATTTATTGTTAACTAACCAGAATTGATTGCCACCCTGGGACCACTCCTCTTTGAAAAGAGTGTAAATCTAAGCCACAGTCATGATTGTCTTTGGTCTAAGAGAGAGATGGACAAGTGACCATATCTTTATTGAAATGCTGCCATTGTCAATAAAATGATTATATTACCCAGATATTATATCTCTCAAAACTTTTTAAGTGTCACATTGTCTTCTTATGGGGGAGACAATATGCAAACAACTATACACACACTATATCCATCTATCCATCCATCCATCCATCCATCCCTTCGTCTATCTATCATCTATTTATCACCTCTCTCTGTCTATCTATCTATCTATCAATCTATTTATCAATCTATCTAGGGTAAGTGTAAGGAAGGTATTAGTAGTGAGGGGATCAGAGAAAAACCTCCTACAGAAGTTGAAATCTCAGCAAATCTTGAAGAAGCCAGAGAAGCTGAGGTGAAGAGGAAGAGGAGCTTTCTGGCACTAAGCACAAGCAATGAAAAGATACAGAGGTGGGAGATGGCATCTCCCAGGGACAGATGGAACTTTGGATCTCTCACAACACTGACATCCAGCAGTGTTCTGGGCCCAATAGGTGCTTTAAAAATGTTTGCTTTGTTTTATTTTATTGATTTAAGTTGAATCAAATTGAAGGTGAAAAAGACTGTCTACAGAAGAGATACCTTGGGGGTGGAGAATACATTTTTAGCTTTATAAGCTTATTTTATAAAGGGAGATGAGTGATTGGCTTTCTCTTGACTTTTCTCCAGTAATTTGAGGGATGAAATAAAAAGAAATGGCTTGAATCTCACATGAACCACAGAATTTCAAAGTCTGAAAGATTTTAGTCTTTCTAGTGTGACCTATGCCTGAAAAACAGAATTCACACAACAAGCTGCCATTCGACCTTTGCCTAAAGACCTCCAGTGAATTAACTTGTAGAAATGATCAGTTTCCCTTGTATCTCAATATCTGTAATGACTTTACACTAACCCAGGATACTGACAAGGTGGAATCTACATTCTCTTGCCCAGAGTTTTGAAAAATGGTTGGTGACCTACCTCACCAGAGGGGTTGGAGTGGAGGTCCTGACAATGCCTCATTATTCAACAGTGTCCAGAGGCAGTAGTGACTGCTACCTCTTTCTCTGCAGACCCTTGGGTAGATCCTGAGCAGGGAAGACGTCCCACGCAACCTGATAGGAATTTTAACCTGTTGATTCTCTGGGATACCCCACTTCCTAACATGCTCTGGCCAGGGTGGGGCCTGCCAAATCAGTGTCCCTCCCCTGGTCCTTTCCTGACTGTGTGTAGCATTTCTAAGTTCCTTGGGAAGAAGAGAACAGAAGTTAAAAATAAAAGACCATGTACCACAAAGAAACACATGGGTTTTTAAAATAAACTTTGTCAGCTAGAGAGGTTTTAAGTGAGGTCTGTAGCTAGAGGCCTTTCAACAATACATGTGGCACCTTTTCCATGCAAACCCGAGAGACACCAGGCAGCCGCTACTGACGTCTCCAGCCTTTCAAACTCCAGAGGGGACTTTGACTGGCAGCCTCTCTGTGGCTCAGGAGGGAAACAGAATGCAGACATGTAATGAGGGTAGGGTGATCAGAATTACGTTCAAGGGGACCAACATCAAGTCAAGTTGATAAGCACTTATTATGTGGCATATATTATGCTAAATATAAAGAGTTCTTCCTTCCCGTAACTCACCATATTCCCACTACTAGCTGACTCCTTCCCTTTACTCCACTGAGAGATTGGGGGATACAGGACCACAGGCTAGGCCATCTTGGGGGTGGGACACCTGCTTCTCCTGAAGATACCATAACTGATCGTGAAGGAAAGCATCATGGTGTCCTCTCTAGGTAACCATCCTCCTAAACTGAATTTTCCCCAGGCAGACATATTCCTAGTTACATAGCTCCTGGTGAACCATTCCCTATGACTTTCTACTGTCTGTGGAATTTCACCTGAAAAGCAAATCTAAACATGAGCTGACTTCTTATTTTTTTTACTTGCCCTGTCTCTTTTTCTGGGATCCCTACTCTCTGAAAGTTCCCCTTTTCTTTCTTTCACATCAGACATCTTCCTCTACTTATCTTCTCCTTTATTTCAATTTTCCATGAAGAGGTGTCCCTTCTCTTTCTCAAGGCCAACCCTTCTACAACCCCTTCCATCTCATTTCTTCTCGATTCATCCACAAAATTGGCCTATTAACCCTACTCACTACTCTCTGCCTATTGGCTCCTTCCCTTCTGCCTATGAAAACTATATTTCTTCCATCCTTAAAAAGAAAACTAAAAAGTCTTCATTTGATCCAACTATCCCCACTAGCTACTATTCTAACTTTCTTCTTTGATAAATTCTTTGAGAAAGCTATCCTCATGAGGTGCCTCTACTTCTCCCACTCCTGAACACTCTCCAGTCTGACTTTTGACTTCATCATTCAAATGAAACTGCTCTCTCTAAAGTCAACAATGATCTAATCACCAAATCTCATATCCTTTTTTCAATCCTTATCTTTCCTGACCCCTCTGAAACATTTGACACTGCTAATCATTTTCTTCCTTTTGAGGGAGGATGAGAGAGGAAGGAAGGAAGGAAAAAGAAAAAAATGATGAGGAAATATATGGATTAAATTAAAACAACTGGATCCTGACTTAATTCATTTATCCTAAAGCTATTTCTTTCAAGTTTCAAGGACTACCTTTCCTTTTTGGGTACTTTGATAGATAATCTGATGACTGTCATAATGAGTACATTTGAGCAAATGAGATCTGACACAGTCTAGTAAGGAAGTTATACATAAGTCCATAGAATGTAACCTCCTTGAAGCTAGGGACAATTTCATTTCTGCCTTTGTAATGCCCTCACTTAAAATGGTGACTCACCTATTTGTTTATTTAGTCATTCATTTATTTTTCATTCAGTCTATGTCCCTGTGGAGAAGAGCAGGCCAACACTATCCATGGGATTTTCTTAGCAAAGATATGGGATTGGGCTGCCATTTCCTTCTCTAGTGGATTAAGGCAAATGGACATTAAATGACTTGCCCAGGGTCACACAGCTAGGCAGTGTCTGAGGTTGGATTTGAATTCAGCTCTTCTTAACTCCAGGTCCAGAGCTTTACCCACCAAGCCATTTCATTGCCTCCATTCCACAGCCTTTGCCGGGCCCATATGAGACAGTCAATAAATGATTGCTGAATTTTATTGCATTGAATCATATCTCTACTTCCTTTAACTTGTGCAGAGAGTCTTATTTATTTTAGTCTATTTTTATCAGAAATCATAGGGATCATCGAGCTAGAGCAAGAGGGGACCTCAGAAGTCATTTATTCTAACCCCTTCATTTTGAAGGTGAGAAAACTGAAACTCATGGAGGATAAATGACTTGTCCAAGGTCACACAGTCAAAGCAGAGTTGGGATTTGCCTCTGACTTCAGTCTTCTTTTCATTGTACTACTTTTGTCCCAATTGATTCACATATTAAATATTTAAGTAATATTTTCATTAATTTAATAATTTTCATTTAATAAATATTTTATAAATATTTATTTGATAAATATTTTATTTATTTTTATAAATATTTTCATTCATTCATTCACCCACTCATTCATCCCTGTTATGGGCATGGCCTTGAACCCACTTGACTTCTTAAAGCTACCATACTGTGGACAGTTTCTTACTTCATTATATCCTTCTTGAGGTTCCAGGACTAGAGGTGCCATAATGATTCCAAATGAGGACTAACAGAGTTATAGCACGTGTGTGTGTGTGTGTGTGTGTGTGTGTGTGTGTGTGTGTGTTCGTCCTTTGTGGCTATAGAAGACCATGACATCAGAGAAATGATGACATGACTTGCATTTGACTTTGTTTTGAGTGAAGGAGGTCACCAGCCTCACTTCTCCTCCAGAGCCATCTGAATCCAGTGACCAGATATTCATTAGGAGATGACCCGGGATGAGGCAATTGGGGTTAAGTGACTTGGCCAAGGTCACACAGCTAGTGAGTGTCAAGTGTCGACTCTGAATTTGAAGCCACTTCAAAAACCATCTTGCCCAACTAGTAACTGCGTAAGAATTTCCTCTATAAAAGGTCATCCAACCATTGGTTAGAATCTTCCATTGACAGAAGACCTACTGCCTTGCTAGGTAGGCTAGCCCACTTTTAAGAAGCCCAACATATGGGACTGATATGTGGTACAGTACATAGAGCACTGGGTCTGGAGCCAGGAAGACATGAGTTCAAATGAAGCCTCAGATTCTTACTAAATATATGACACCAGGCAAGTCATTTCATCTCTTTGCTTCAACTTCCTCATCTGTAAAATGGGGATAGTGGCAGTACCTAACTCCCAAGGAGGTTGTGAAGATAATTTGAGATAATGACTGTAAAGTGCTTAGCGCAGTGCCTGACACATGGGTAACCTCTATATGTTGTTATTCAGTCATTTCAGTTTTGCGTCCAACATTTTATGAGTTCATTTGGGCTTTTCTTGACAAGGATACTGGCGTGGTTTGCCATTTCCTTCTCTAGCTCATTTTACAGATATGGAACTGAGGCAACAATGTTAAATGAATTATTTAAGTTCACACAGCTAGTGAGCAGCATCTGAGGCCAGATTTGAAGTCAGAAAGAAGTCTTCTGCTTCTAAGTGCAGTGTTCTATCCACTCTACCACCTAGCAGCCCAGTAAGTAATACATGCATATTAGCTATTTAGCATCCTTATCATCAGTATCATCATCATCACATTACTCACAGCCTTGGACAATGAGAGGATCATGTCTTCTCTCTTTTTTCTAAAAATCCTTCTTTATGAATCTTAGCTCTTTGTCATCCACTTGGGTCAGAACAGCACATTGGACTGAAATTTTGCATACTGTATTATTTTAATCTCCAAAGCTCACTTTTATCTCCATTTCCAGAACAACACAGAAAATGCCTGTCAAGATTTTGGAAGCCCAGGTACCTTGAATTTATCCATTGTTGGCAGTATCTATACTTCAAAAAAAGGTCATTGTCTATATGAATGAAGTTCAATATTTGAAATTCAGTTATCTTGAAATGAATAAAATCCAAGATTCAAAGCCAATTTAGTCTTTCCATTCCCTGCTGTCTGGCCAAGGCAATTAAGATGCAGCATTCAGATTTAAGTTGAATTTACCCTAATTGAATGAATTTCTTTCCAAGCTGCCTTGGTATGATGTTACCTCAATGTTCAATTTTCTATTACATTAATGTAGACTCAATCTCCTTCTCCTAAAACAAGGAGAATTTTAGGCCCATTTCCAAGACAAGCTGCCCTGGGCATCACAATCTGACTCAGAGAAGAACTCTATTCTGCTGACACAGGAAAAAAAACCCAGTTAATGGCTAGAGTTCTTTTTTTAAATACTGAATTTACTCAGGACATTGTCTCCAGTCCATACCTCTCCCTGTAAGGATTTACTACCCATCTTCCTGGGCTTCAATCCATCCTTCATACCTGTAAGAATAATTGTCATTAGGCCCAGCAATATTCTTATCATTCAAAAATATTCAGTGGTTCTTCATGATTTATTAAGTGAGTAGAAAAGAGAAAATGGATTAGATAGCCTTAATCACTTGATTTTCTCCAATTATGATTGATGGAATTAAGGTAAGAGGCAGGGAACATAGATGATAAGGTGTTGAGTGTTAAGGTCTTAAACTAAGCAAAGGAGTATGGGCATCTTGTTTTCTCTATCAAATTCTATAGTTAAACTTGATGGAATTAAAGGTTTGCTATCCCCTGGATGGACGAAAAAAAGTCAAGACCTTATTGTTGTTGACCAGTCATGTCTGACTCTTTTTGACCCCAGAAAGCATTTTCTTGGTAAAGATAATGGAGTGGTTTGCCATTTCCTTCTCTACCTCATTTGACAGATGAAAAAACTGAATTAAACAACTTTTCCAGGGTCACACAGCTAGTAAGTGTCTGAGGCTGGATTTAAACTTAGGTTTTCCTGACCCCTGGTCCAGCACTCTATCCACTGCCCCTTAAGACCTTAGTATTGGTTTATAAAGCAAGGTATGCTTCCTAGGGATTTAGTCAAAGCAAGAGGCAGTTCCAAGGTTGTGAACTCTATGAACTGAGAAGAAAGTCAGCTACGGAACTATGGAAGAACCCAGGCCTTGAGAGAGAGTAATTCTTTGCTGAAGGAAGGAACGCTCTTTTCTTTCCCTCTTCCCCCATTAGTAATGATGACTTAATGCAAAGGGAAGGGGAAAGAAAAGGAAGAAATGTTTCTTTTCCCCCCATTCATAAAACTTTCATTCCATTCACATCAACTTAACGCACATGTTCTTAACAATTGTACTTGGATTGTTCATGAAAAATTGATAAGGCATTAAACAAAGCTAGCCATCATCTCAAGTTTTTTCTCTGTTAACTATTTTTATAACACATGCATGGTAGGCAAATTCAAAAAAATACCCCCCTCCCAAAGTTAAATAAATGCATTATTTTTACTTTACTGCTCTGAGTATCAAGCTATTAATTTTTACTACGTTTACTTGTACATAGGAACTAGCACTTGTTAAGCACCTTCTGTGTGCCAGGAAATATGCTGTCCTTTATAGATACAATCTCATTTGATAATAAACTAAGAGAGGAGAACCTCCAAGTCAGTGGAAGAAGAAGACTGGAGGAGCTTTGTGAGTTGAGAGTTAACCTTGGCAGTTGAGAATAGAGCAGAGGGAACCAAGCCCAGGATGCCCAGATGAGTAACCTTCCCAGCACAGATGCTGTACCCAGAGAATAAAGCATAAAGACACCATTATAAAACAGAGAACATTAGGTTCCTACATTTCTTGAGGTGCTGGGATCATGTGTGTTCTCTACATATGTGTCTCTTTATCCATGGATTCTATATGTGTGTCCATTCTTTCCACTTATGTGTATATATGGGAATGCAAACTCCAGGTTTATGACAGGGAGATGTTTTCTAGCTACTGGTTTTACAATGTCATCTCAGTAAATGCCTTATTTTTTTAGCTAATTGTGTCATCTGACTGACTATTTAACAGTGTATTTTAGTGAGCACCATTTGGGGCTCATGAAAGATATTCTAAGGAATATAGACCCAAAGAGTAACTCAGATTAGGATAACTTTATGAGTGTATATTGAGGTAGTAATCCAGAGAGTGTGCTGTATTAGCAAAATTCAAAGTCCTTAATTTCACATTTTAAGTTTCCACAGTCTGGCACTATTCTACCTCTAGTACCTTCTACCATCTACCCCACCCCTCTCCAAGTGCCCAATGTTCCAACCAAAATGGAATATTTATCATCCATGTGTACACAATCCAGTTTAAATCAATGAAACAAAATATTAAATAGATATGATTGTTGTAGCACCATGGTAGTAATTGGTCAATGAGCAAATATTAAACACCAACTATGTGTCAGAGAGGACAGTTAGATGGAGCAGTAGATAGTGCTGGGTTTGGAGCCAGGAACATTCACTTTCCTGAGCTTGAATCTTACCTCCAACACTTACTAGCTGGATGACCCTAAGTAAGTTATTTAACTCTGTTTACCTTAGTTTCCTCAACTGTAAAATGAACTGGAGAAGGAAATGGCAAACCACTCTAGTATCTTTAAAACAAAAACCCTGGGGTGGAGCCAAGATGGTGGAATAGAAAGACTCATAACCCACAGCCCATGAATGTCCTGTAAAAAGAACTCCCAACAAATTCTGGAACAGTAGAGCCGTGCAACAACAGGGTGAAGGAGATTTCCGTTCCAGAGAGCCCTGAAAAACCAATCCCAAAGGTCCATTGTGGACAGGAAGGGAGCAGAGCCCAGCTCTGCCCCAGCCATGCGGCACTGACAGGAGTGAGCAGATTCGAGCAGGCTTCAGGGACAGAATCTCCAGTGGCCATGAAGTGCCCTCCACCCACAGATGCACACGTCAGTGAAAGAGACATCTGGATGTGCTGAGGGGGGAGCGGGGTGTCTCCATGACTTGGGCCCCCTCGGGAGGCAGCAGCAGAGGCAGTGGGCAGCCAGAGGCTCCTGGAACAGGTAGAAACTCGACAGGAGCTCCATTACAGAAGGTCTCTGCAAAAATCCCCTGAGGGAACTGAGCCTGGGAGGTGGCCCTGCCAGTTCTGAGCACCAGAACTTAAGCTCACATTGAATAGAAGCCGGGCCTGCCACTGAAAACCCTGAGGCTGGGGAGCAGCATTTGAATCTCAGACCCCAAGCACTAGCTGGGCAGATCTAGGCGAGGGTGGACAGGAATCTCAGAAGTCAAGTAACTGGCTGGGAAAATGCCCACAAAAGGGAAAAAAAAATAAGACCATAGAAGATTACTTTCTTGGTGAATAGATGATTCCCCCCTTCCTCTCTGATGAGGAAGACCAATGCTTACCATTAGGTAAAGACATAGGAGTCAAGGCCTCTGTATCCCAAACATTTGAAATAGATATCCAATGGGCTCAGGCCATGGAAGAGCTTAAAAAGGATTTTGACAACCAAGTTAGACAGGTGGAGGAAAAACTGGGAAGAGAAATGAGAGAGATGCAAGAAAA
>CM053773.1:214654289-214690504 GCA_028658325.1 Potorous gilbertii
TTCCCAAAGGGAATGGGTGGGGAGGGAGGGATGGGGAGAAATTGGAACTCAAAGTTTTAGGAACAATTGTCGAGTATTGTTCTTGCTACTAGGAAGTAAGAAATACAGGTAATGGGGAATAGAAAGTTATCTGGACGTACAGGACAAAAAAGAAGATGGGGACAAGCGAAGGGAGGGATGATAGAAGAGAGGGAAGATTGTTGATAGGGGAAATTAGAATGCTCAGTGTAATGCAATGGGGGAGGGGACAAATGGGGAGAAAATTTTGGAACCCAAAATTTTGTGAAAATGAATGTAAAAAGTTAAATAAATAAATTTATATTTAAAAAAACCCCAAATAAGGCCATGGAGAATCTCAATGTGCAAACTATCCATCTTAGACCTTTTCCAGAGTGCTTTCTGTGCCAAAAGGAAAATAAATTATTTCTTGAGTTATCTTACTGATAATTTCATCCTTCAAACGGTGGTGGAAGCAACCATCAGAAATTTTATTTTGGACATGATTCTCACCAGTTGAACTCACAGCTGCAGTAGAAATGGTGGAAACCCTGGAGAGAAGTGCCCAAAAGATCCCCAAATACATGGACAGCCTGCAACATTGGGATGGGTCAACTAAGACAAAATTCAGTAGGGATAAATGTAAAATCTTGCACTTGGGTACAAAAAATCACTTCATGGAATTATGAAGGCATGGCTAGGTGGTGACTTTTCTGAAAATAATCTGGGGGTTTTTAATGGATTTTAAACTCAATACAAACTATTAATATGTTATGGCATATAGGTAGAAGGTGGTGATGATCCTGCTGGATTCCTTCTTAGTTAAACCAGCCTCTTATCTCTTCCTCTTCTCAGAAACTCTGCCCTTGGGCTCTCCTATCCTCGATGGTCAGCCTCTCTCCAGAACTGCCATTTTAGGAGGGAGCTCAGATGTATTTCACCATACTTATACCTAGACTCTCCAGGATGGTCCTTCTTGTTGCTTGTTTGCCAAACTGTTTCACCCCTTCCTCCATTTCCAGCTACCCTTCAGATCTTGTCTTCCTCCATGAGAAAGTAAGCTCCTTGAGAGTAGGGAATGTCTTGCTAACTTGTATCTGTATTCTCAGTTCTTGGCACAATCCCTGGCATGTAATATATACTTAAGATATGTCCATCCATCCATCCATACATCTATCCACCCTTCTGTCTACTTATCTATAATTTAAAAAGACTTTTGTAGGTGAATGCCCAGAGGAATATAGCAAGGATATCTTCTTTAGGTCGATGTCATCTGATGATGATGATAGATAATATTTATGTAATACTTACTATGTGCCAGACAACACGCTAAGTGTTTTAAAATTATCTCATTTGATACTCACAACAATCATGACAGATAGGTACTATTATTTTTCTCATTTTTCAGATGAGGAAGCTGAGGAGGAGGTTAAATTACTTTCCTAGGGTCACACAGCTAGTAAGTGCATGAGTCCCCAATGTGCTACCTAGCTGCTTCTATATAAAATGAATTGTTGAAAGATCTGGATGTTTTTAGTCTGCAGTAGAGAAGATGAGGGGCGGGAGGGCGTGAATAGGGAGGAACTATGATAATTGTCTTCAAGTATTTGAAACCTTTCCACATGGACAAAATATGAAATTTGGTCTGTTTTGCCTCAGAGGTCAGAACCAGGAGCAATGGTGGGAACCTATAAAGAGAAAAATGAAGGCCAGTTATTCAGAAAATCTTCTAAGAGTCAGAACTGTCCATACATGGAATGAGCTGCGTTTCTCTTCAGAGAAGTGGCACCTTCCCCTTCCTTTGTAGTTTCCAAGTAGAACTTAGATGACCACGTATCCAGTATGCTGTATGGGCAATACTTTTTGGAAGGAATTTGAACTCCAAAATGCCAAGATTCTATGATGTTGCAAAATCACAACTTATCTTTACCTTGATTTCTTCATCTGAAAGATGAGGGATTGGAATAGAGGACCCCTAAGGTTCTTTCTGGTTCTAAATCTATGAAATGTCTGAACCTAGGAGGTTGATGAAACCTCAGGTGTGATGGTCTTCAGGCCATGGCAGGAGGAAGAAGGAGATATTAACAAGGGTAAACCAGAGATGGGCCACAGATTTCATATACACAGCTCTCCATCGCTCCTTATAGTTGACATGTGGGATGACTGCAGTCCATTGACATCCACAATAAGGCAGCTTTTTGAGGCAGAAGAGAAAATAGCTTTTTTGTGGGAGGAAGTCCTCACTCAGGTGTGTCTTTGTGTTTTCCAACTCTGATATTACAAACAGGAATATTATGAGGGACTGGTCCAAGGAAAACTGCAAACAAATGGGAAAGGTAAGCTGGAAAGAGAATTTCTAGAAAGGATAGGAAGAAAAGAAGCCATTCAGAGCAGAAGCAGCTTGCTCCACATGTATCATGTGGGTCTCAAAGAATCCTACCCCATTCCAATGTGCTACTTGTGTGTGTGTATCTTTACTATCATCCTGTTTGTAACAGTCCAATGTGGAAGTGAGATGGAAGCAGGAAAAGTATAGCTTCCCTTTCTCCATGGAGAGCAAGAGAAGAGACTGTGTGCATTTTGGGGCTGGGGAGAAGGTTCAGAAGCATATAGGGAGTGCTGTCACTGAGGCAATTGCTTTTTAGCTTGAAAATAATACATGGATGCAGTGCTATCCATGAAGATCTCTTCATCACAGTAAATTTCTCAGGATGGTTCAGATAGTCAAGTATTTTCACTTTATAATTGGATTCTGCAACAGCGTCCATTAAAGTCCAGAAACCTAAAGCCTGCTTCAATTGCCTTCCCTTCTCTGTGGTAAGACCTCAAGAGATGTGAGTTAACAGGAGCACAGGGCTACTACCTCACTCTGATCTTCCTAAAGCGAGGTTATGTCACTGAGTAACACCTGTCCTTCCATCATCTTCATGGAAACTCAGAGTAGCAAAGGGTGGACCTTTCCATTGTCATTTATGTTTCAATATTTCTAAAGTTAGGCAACTCACAAGGCAAAGGTTTTAGATGTATTAGAATTGGTCTTCAGTACAGTCTCAGGGAGAGGGAAGCTAGGTGACTCAGTGGATAGAGTGTTGGGCCAGGAGTCAGGAAGACCTGGCCTCAGACACAAGCTGTGTGACTCTGGGCAAGCCACTTAACCTGGTTTTCCTTCATTTCCTCATCCATAAAAGGAGCAGGAGAAGGAAATGGCCAACCACTCCAATCTCCTTGGCAAACAGGGTCATGAAGAATATGACATGACTGGAAAATGACTGAACAACGACAAGTAGTCTCAGAGAAATGAAATGGAAAAGTACCACTGAGAAAGGAAAAGAGGCAGCAGGAGATTCAGATGGTCAAATTCTTGCATGTAAATTCTTGGTGGGGGCAAGTGGATAGAGTTGAAAAGATTCTCAGTTATCGGGGATAGACTCTTGGGGAAGAATTTGCTCTTCATCTGCTTTCCAGGAGAATAAATATATATTTGCTTCCATAAGGGAGGTTCTTTTGGTTGCATCGGAAGTCTCTGACATTCAGAAATCTAAAAAAGAAATACTTCCAAAATACCTGCCCCTCCCTAATCTCCTCTTCTGGGATTTTTCTTCTAAATATATACTTGTCATGCTTTGTTTTCCAAGGGACTATTCTTTATCTCCTTTCCTCTTTTGACTACCTCCTTAAAAGAGAGACATCAGCACTTTTTTTTGGATCAATCTAACTGTATCATGTGGATACACAAATAAGGCTTCCTATTTTCCTACTCCCAGTGGCCCTTTTCTCTGTTGGGGTTGGGGGCTAAAAGTAGTGTCAACACAGGGCCACTGTATCAAGGATTAATGTGTGGCCCATTTCTTGCTGACACTGCATTCCTAGGGGATAATTTGTTACAAGTGAAATCTCAGGATTATTTGTAGTCTACCTTCACTCTAAAGAGCATTTCAAGTTACGGCTGTCATCTCTGAAATAAGCTTGAGTGTCCTAAATGAACCATATTATAAATCAATGAAGCAAACTCTTAAATACACTTGGGTAATTTATGGGCGTTAGGTAAGGGAACAAAATTTCTCTTGCAAGATCATCCTTAATATATGATTCTATCTCTGAGTAGGAACTCTCATACTTTCCCTTGTTTGAGAGATCAAATGTCATGGGATCATAGATTTAGGGCCAAAAGGGACCTTAGGGGTCATTTGGTTTAACCTCCTCATTTGACAGTTGAAGCAACTGAAGCTAACAGTTTCAATTAATCTTGCTCAAGGTCATACAGATATCTAGTAATGAAGTATTCTTTGGAGCTGGGACAGCTAGACCAGTGCAGGAGTCAAGAGGATCTGAGTTCAAATCTCACCTCAGACATTTGACACTCACTAACTGTGTGACCTTGGGCAAGTCACTTAACCCCAATTGTCTCATCCTGGGTCATCTCCAGTCATCTTGTTGAATATCTGGTCACTGGATTCAGATGGTTCTGGAGAAGAAGTGAGGCTGGTGACCTGCACAATACTTCCTCACTAAAAACAAAGTCAAGTGCAAGTCATGTCATCATTTCTCTGATGGCATGGTCTTCTTTGGCAATGAAGGACAAACACAGAAGATTCTTTGGGAGCTAACTCATTGTAGGGTCCTCTTTACTTACAAAGATTAAAGGAAGCTCTAGGAATCCATAACCAAAATGAATCTATCTGATGGAAAGATGCTATTTGTTCATGCTTTAGCCCAGGGATAAATTCTTTGACTACAAATAGGATGAAATGTATTTTAAAGAGAACAGGGTTCCATGTAAAGCTATATCACTCACCATTTTACATGAGAAGCAGATATTGGACAGAGGTTATCTTTGCCTGGGGCTAGGGACTGTACAAAATTTCTCAGAAAAGGCAAAAAATATTACTCTCATATGAAATGTTCACTGTAATATTTTCCTGATCTCCATGCTAGTTGAGATTTTTACCCTTTTTCTTCCTTTCCTAACTTTTTAAAAAAATATATTACAATTATATCCTTCTAAAGATTTCTGAACCCTATTGCCATATCTTAATAACTAAATAGTCACAACCAAATTAGTTTCCTTACTTTTGACAGCTCCACAGCTCTACTCTATTTCCCTTTCCCTCTTATCTATCTCCTGTTTCAGGAATTTGCCCCACCAACTTCATGCACTAATTTGCTTTATCAGACTATTTGTTCTACTTTCCTTACTTACTTTGTAACTTTTGCTTCTCCTTGTGTCCTTTTGTTTGAGTCTTTCCCATCAGGTCCTTGCACTTCAATCTTGTTAAGTCTTTCTTCATCCTGCTCCTTCTCCTTCAACTTTCTTTTACAGAAGTCTAACATAAAAACTGGATCTGGAGATTGTTCATTATGTTTTCCTCAAATTTTCCGCAGCTTTTATGTTTCATCTATCTGTGGCTTTTACAAGTCTAAGGCTACCTGAATAATCTATGTGATTTCTTTCTCCTTTTTATTGCATCTAGGTTTCTCACTCTCCTTCCACTGTGGAGTTTCCAGAGGAGCGTCAGCAGCATGAAGAGCCTAGAGTTCATGCCATAAGAGGGTTAGCTGAAGAAATCAGAGATGCTTAGCCTGGAGAAGAGAAGACTCAGGGAAAACATGGTATCTATCTTGTATCGTTTAAAGGGATGTCATGAAATATAGATTAAACTTATTCTATTTTGTTCCAGAGAGCAGAGCAAGGGGCAGTCATTGGATATTGCCAATGGACAAATTGTGATTCAGCATCCTAATGACGAATGTTGTTCAAAAATGAAATAAGCTTCTTTTGGGAATGGTGAGTTAGTCTTCAAGAAGAGGCTTAATGATCATTTTGAGGATATGTTATAGGACAGGTTCCTTTTAGGTATGAGTTGGTCCCAGGAGGATCTTTTTAATTTTGAAATTCTGTGATTCTGTGATATCAAGTACTTAGCACAGAGATGGATGGGAAGTTCTTTGATTCTCTCAGAGAAACAGTTTACTTCTGGGAAGAAAACATGGAGAATTTTGGCTTATTTTCAAGTTCCTGGACCCAAGTGGGGGAATGTTAAAATTACTGACTTGACAGAATCATCAATTCAGTCACAAATATTTGTTAGGCTTGATATCTCAGCTGCCTTATCATCCAGGAACTTCTCCAGGTGCCTGGAGACTTCTCACCCTAGAACATTGCCTGCAACTTTGGTCTCTTTCTCCCTTTGCTGAGTTCTTCCATTCTGAGGAAGGGCCAAGGCTGGCCATGATTCATTCCCCTCTTGGTTCTGTTTATGATGCTCAGGAATTCACCACCATGCCCCCCACCATGAGTATCTGTATTATGAATGCATTTTTAATAGAACTGATATATGTTTGATGGAATATGAAGATCTTTCCCATCCATTTATAGGCCATTGCGACCTGCTTAAGTCACATGGAAGCCTGAGTCAAATGAGTCTAAGTCACATGGAACAGGAAGAGGTGGGCCAGAAAGTATGGAATAGGAAGAGGTAGAGCTGAGAGGAAGTTAGTCAGAGAGCAATCAGAGCTAGGAAAGGCAGCTGACTAGCGAGAGTGAGAGAACCTGTTTGTGATTTGTTTAAGGGAGCTGATTTGTGGGAAGCCTAACAGAAGGAAGGTTTGAGGATGGTATTGTCCTCTGAATTGTTATTGTATATAGATTTCTTTGTTACTATGATGGATTTGGCTTTCTGATGTCTGAATAAATGGTTTGGTTCTGTCTTCTATGTTGAGAGTATGTTGTATTTCAAGATTCAGAACTGTGCTGGAATATTCATGGTCTCCATAGGCACTATGAATATCATGTTGGTGTGACAGTATCCCCTTTTGCTTTACATTTCCCTTTTATATTGGCTTCCTCTATTAGGAAGTAAGTTCTTTGAGGGCAGGGGCTATCATTTATTTATATTTGCATACCCAGTGCTTAACACAGTGCTTACATAACAAGCACTTACATAACAGTGTACATAACAAGCACTTAATAAATGCTAGTTGCTTGCCCTGTCTATGTGCCAGATTCTGAGCTAATTGAAAAAAAACACAAGGACAAAATTATGAAACATCCTCTACCTTCAAGAAATTGACATTTTACTTTGAGGGATAGAATCTGCATACAAACATGGTAATATTTAGACGAACAAAGAACTAACGGCTGGCAGGGACAGCTGAGGGTGGAACACCTGAGCTGAGTCCTGCAGGAAGATGACTCTGAGACGCAGGAAGGAATACATTCCATATGCAATGTACTGTCTCTTTAAAGTATTTTGTGATGTTAAGCCTGCTCATTTGTAAGAGAAACAGCATCTCTGAGTGACAGGCTGAGGATTAAAGTTGCCTGAGAATTCTAAGACAAGTAGTTGCTCAATTTTGAATATTACATACTGTAGAGATGTGGACACTAGAGCTGTGGTATTGTTTGGGGACAGAAGTAATATAATATAGACAGAAGGTGAAATTTTTCTTACTAATGTACCATCTAAGGTGCAATTTTTTCAGAGAGGAGTCACAGTCTGAACCTAGAAAGAAAATAGGAGAGAGATAAAAAGACAGATTTTAGACTTGTGCCAGTAAGTGTGAAGCTGGAAGTGATGGATACTATATGTGCTGTTGAGGAGTAAGTATGGCTGAGTTGAGGAACAGTTTGAAAGGAGAGAACTAGAAAAGTCATTCAGCAGATTGACTAACTTAACTGAGACATCGATCACACTATGGATCAAGAGCTTAACAGTGAAAATATCTGTTCAATGCAGATGCTTCATTCATTAAAGAACTTTTATGGACAGTTCTGTTGTGATTAAAAATCAAGGTAAACAGAGGCATAAATTTCTGAGCATGATCAATTTATTGACAAAGTGTAAGTTTGCCAATAAACAGGGTTTCATTTCCCTCAGCAATGCTGAAAAACCTGAATGAGAAGCACAACTCTCTTTTAGAGACTAAAGAAGGAGCATCCAGAATAGAAGGCAGGGTCACATAGGGAGAAACAATACAATTGATTACAAAGCTTATATCATTATAGACATGAAGTACAATATGATTAACCAGAAATTAGGAAGGAAGGGCTGGCAACAACGCCTTCTTCCATCCCATCACTAAGAAATGTTCATTGTTTGAGTTCACTTGCAAGGATGGTTTTGTGATAATGTTCCAGACTACTTAGATAACAGGCCAGACTCCTTGCCATCCACCTGCATCCTTCAAGGATGAGATTTCCTTGAGACAAAAATATGAACAGTGATTAACAGGAGAATTGAACTTCTAAACTTTACTTAGGGACAAAGAGTGATAGACAAAATCCTAAATTTCTAAACTTAACTCTGAGACAAATGAATGTGACTTAGGTGGTCACAAAAATGTTGGCAGTGATACAAAATGAAATCAATAACAAAATAGAATCAACTTGATTTTTCCCACTTTTCCATTCCCCTCTTTGGTCAATGGGAGACATGTCTCCCACAGGTCTCTTATCTATAAGCTAATTCAATAAGATTTTGAATACAGTTGTAAATTCTGGTTCAAGTTCAAAACAGGCTTCAACACAGCAACTAATGAAAAGTCTAAAAAGAATAATTAGACAAGGGGCAATGAGGGTCCATTTATCAAGCATGTAACATACTATTTCCCTGCAGCCCAGGAAACCAAGAAGAGGGATTCTACCAGGTGTCACCGGATTGTGATTCTGCTATAACTTGCTGCATTTTACAAAGGTTGATTATAATTTACCCTGAACAGTTAATATAGGGCAATGGGATTGATGAATAATAATACCATTCCATACTTCCCTTCCCCTCTTGCCTCTCCCCCCCCATTCCCCAGCTTCAGTAAGAATGTCTAGGACCATCTGCTTTTGCAAGACCATTCGAGCTACTGAAAATACTTCAATCTGGAGGGAGGATATGGATTCATTTGTGACCTGAGCCAAGTTCTCATTCTCAAGCGGGGTATTTCCAGTTACTTCTTCTAGTGAATTGGGTCCTAAAAATGGAAAAAGAGACCAAAAGAATTAATTCCATTTTCAAATTCTTTAACAGAGTTTGGAACTAAAACTACATCCTCATTAGGTAGTCTCTTCTCTCCTTTGACATTTATACATTCAATTTCAGGTAGACTTTTAAATTACATTTCCACCACACAGTTAAATTTCAGGTAGATTTTTAAATTAAACTTCTACCATGCATTTAAATTTTAGGTAGATTACTCTCCCCCTCCCCCTATCTAGTCCTATAGTTTGATTAAAGACCGAAATTGGTAGAGTCAAATAGGCAAGTCCACAGACATCAAACCAGTTTGGAGGCAAGAAGGAATGGGCTTTATATTCACCAATAAAAAACCAACTTGGAGTCACAAATCCCCATTGAACTTTAGAAAAGGAAAGTTTATTCGTACCATAGGGCTTTGCCAAAAATGATTGCCCTTTATATTACGTGTCTCTGATTTCATTCAACTGAACCCAGTCAGACCCACTGTAGAGGTTAATTAGGGAAACATTCAGAGGGGTGTGGTCATTTGTATCATTATAGAGAATTGTTTTAGAATTGGATAAATGGATCCTTTTATGAATATTAAGGAAAGGAAGGGTATTGATGCAGTTATTTATATTTCCTAAGTCTAGACTAGTGCTGGGGATCGGGAGGGGAGTAACAACTTTTAATGACAGATCCCTGACTTTAATAAATACCAAGAGACTCATTGAATTTGAGAGTGATTTAGTTTTTCCTGAGGGGAGGTTAAAGGAAATGGCCTTTGGACCTTTTGTTACCTTCTTATCAAAGATATTAAAAATACTGGTGGCTACAGCAAAAATTATAATAGGCCCATTTACAGGTAAGAGAGTAATACTCTGTGGGAGAAAAGTCTTCTGCCTGTGGAAAGGTTTCCTTTGCAATAACAGGGAAGATTTCTCATGGGTGCGGGTTTCCCTGGTGGATAGAATGACAAACCCAACATCCATGTGGTTCAATAGTGTTGAGGTGTGTTCCAGTTCCCTAGGAAGGGTGCTAATAACATTAAGCCTTAACAATCTTCTTGTAAGGAATGGATAGGAGAGGCGAGGGTGATGAACAGGGTAAGGGTTAAAAAACAAGGCAAAACATTATGAAACAGTATGAGGAACTCGTTTCACAGTGTGTCTATGAGTCCTTTTCTCTGATCTTGATTGTAGTTGAGAGGTCAGCAGGACCTCAAATAGTTTTTCCTAAGTGGGCTGAGTTCCACTGGTCTGCTGTACGTTCTTGATGTAGACCTTGTCTCCTAGGTATAAATTGTGGAGTGAAAAGTCCAAAGGTGCAATCATGTCACAGAGTTCTTTCAACTTGTTTTGTAGTTCTTATGTATAGGAAGCAACAGAACTATCTCCTCCCAGTAAGGATGTATACACGGGATAGGGGGAGAGAGGGTGGGAGAAAGGTCTGGCTTCGATGGGGGTGGGAGGTGTGTCTGAAAAACATTTCAAAAGGAAATACATGTAATTATCCCCTTGGCCTGCCATGTAGATAGAACAAGGCCAGAAGGAAATCAGGACATTTTAAATGAGTCTTAGCATACAACTTGCCAGCCATAGTTTTTGGCTCCCTATTTATATGTTCAACTTGGCCTGAGCTTTGGGCAATGATGTTGGGTCTGGAATTATGGGATGACATCCAGGAAGGAGTAGACCTAGGACAAAATAGAGTCAGTGAGAACCCTTGTCAGAATCAGCATGTGCCAGTGGGCCAAAGTGGGAAATTATTTCTTTTAGGAGAACCTTAGCAACAAATCCTGCTGCTTTTCGAGAGCTAAACAAGAGCAAGGCATCTTATAATGGCCAGACTTAGGCATACAAATGAAAGCAGTTCAAAAAAGTATATAAACTAGGGGACATCTGCCACAGGTAACAGTAAGAAAAGCACGTTGATTATATGTCAGGCAAGTTGTACAAGAGGCACACACATAGGCAGCTACATGGGTGATCTTCCTAATTAAATCCTTAACTCCTTGAATATCAGGATGCACTGCCCTCCCATTTATGAGCAGATATACTTGATTATAGAAACTTGTGGGGAGGAGTGACTTGTCCTTCATAGTCACCCAGCCCCCAGCAACTTGTTCAGCCTTAAGCTATTATATTTACTTTTTAGTTTCAGAGTCATCATGTTAAAGGGAGAAAGTATTATCACAAGGAGAAAGATCAAAAATAAGTTCAGAGCCTTCTAAGATAGTATTTTGTTACCACATCAGCATGATTGTTTCTTTAGACCTGGTTCCACTAGAGCGGGCAGAGTGATGGACAATGGCCAGTGCAGAGTTTCAGAGCAGATAAGAGATCTTTAATGAAATCTGCATTTGTAATGACATTACCAGCAGAAGTAAAAAAAAAAAAATCCCTTTGTAATCAAAGAATTCCAAAAACATGACAGACACTAAATGCATATTGTGAGTCAGTATAAATTATGGCACTTTTTTCCTTTGGCAAGGTAATATACCTGGGTAAGGACTATGAGCTCAGCAGCCTGGGCACTGAGACTAGAAGATAGGAAAGCTGCCCAGACAATGCCATAGTCAGAAATGACAGAAGCACTGGTGTGACAAGCACCATTTCAGATAATAGGAGACCCATTAGTATACTTAATTTAATCAGGCTTGTACAAAAGGGTAAAATAAAGGTCATTATGGTGCCTTAAACAATGTCCACCATGGAGGTAGAGTCATGTCACAGTTAAACAGAGCTTGGTAGATTGGAAAGCAATGTGATAGAATTTAGAATGTCATAATGTTAGAGAGTGATATTTTCTTTGCCAAGAAAGATCACCTCATATTTGGCCTGAGTTCAGTGGTGAAATAAGAGAGCCTCAACCTAATTATTTAGGGGGACCCCAAAACCAAATCACAAGCTTCTATACCAAAAAGGCAGTGGCAGCTGTATAGGCAGGGAGGTGCTCCAGCAACCACAGAACCAGGGTGGGCAGATTAATAAGCCATTGGGCACAGAGTGTGTCAAACTGCAAAGGTTCCACATGGAGTCTTTAGACAGAAAGGCTTGGTAATCTCATAGAATAAAGGAATCTACTACCTGCAGTATATGGCCACTCCAAGGATGGCATGCAGCTACTGCTTTGTGATGGGTGTAGACAGTTGATAAATAGTCTGAATGCATTTAGGAGAGACAGAATGAGTCCTAGCAGTTAAATAAACCCCAGACGTTTCACTTGTGAAAGGAACCACTGGACTTTTGACTTTGAGACTTTGTGGCCCCTTTGGTGAATCTCAAATAATGATGATGAAAATTCTTCCAGAAGACCTCAGAATCTGGAGCAACTAAAAGAAGGAAGCCAAATCAGCACCTGCCTTTGGTTTGTTAAGAAGGAGGATTGGTATGTTGCATGGAGATTTGCAGGGCACAATGATACCTTGATCTCTTAAAGAGTCAATGATTGGTGAAATGCTCTCAGTAGCCTTCCTGGATAAAGGGTACTGGGAGAGAGATGATGTAGAGTCTTCCTGAACTTTGATGGTAATAGGAACACCAGATTTTAAGTCTCTAGGGATTTGGGAATGTCAGGAGGGAGCCTAGAAGTATCCCTGACAGTCTCTTGGACTGAATTGAAGGAATAAGGAAGAGTAATCTTCAATCAGTTGCAGAGACAGAAAATCACTGGGGGACAGGAAATTGTAGCCCTAAGTTTGCATAAGAGATCATGTCTCCTCAGGTTCACAGGGGCTTTGGGCACGAGGAGGAAGTGTCAAACAGAAAGGGTGATAAGACAACCTTGGAACATTTAGAGGCTTTTCTGATTTCCAACTAGATTGAAAGATTCAATAGAATTAGATTGACTCATTAGGATTGAATTAGAGGTACCAGTATCTGGTCAGCGATCATAGGGCATATCACCTTAAAGGGTGTCATGAGAAGCATGAGAAGAAGAATGGACTGAAATGACTGAGGCCAGAACATTGGGTCCAGGGAAACAAAAAGAACACGCTCTCAAATCCACAACTCCCCCCTCTTCCCTTTCATGTAGCAGTATTCCCTTGGGAACCTCTAGGGCCATTTTTTCCATATTTAATGTTCCACCTTTTCTTTCTATAGTCTTGAGCAAAATGACTCCTCTTTTGACAGTAAAAACATTTGCACAGCTCATGAAACCTATGTGATTATTGGAGATCTGAAACAGTTTGTACAAGAGCAAGGATAATTTGCACTGGAGACTGTACAAGAGCAAAGATGGTATGTTCTATCGCTTTCTTATTCCCTGGTTTTTCTTTTTCCTAATACTTTCCTTCAGTACCCTTAAATTGGACAATAAGTATATCATCCTATTCAGGACATCTTTTATGGAATTGCTTTTATATTTCAGGCAGGTATTGATTAATAAAATGTGTACTAATGATACATGTATCTCATAGGTTGAGTGGGTCTAATTCTTACACATCACTTAGCACTTAGGAACAATTTTATATAAAACAAGACAAGGGTTTCTTTTTCTTCTTGTAACATCTTAGAATTGTCCCAGTTTTTTAGTACGATGGTGCAAGCTTCCACACCAGAAAATAAGGTATCATTAGTATAATGGGTCAGAACCTTGAGATTCCAATGGGACTCTTGCAGTGGTCAATCTGGAAGAACTATAGGGTCTGAAGGGCCTCTTCCAGTAAGGGGCAATCTATCATCTGCCTCTATAACGGTCATTTTTCTCCACAAAAGTGAGTCATAAGGTCAGTGACATCTCCCCAAGTGGATTATAACCCGTAAAATAGGTTATAAAAGCCCCAGTGTCTTCATCAAATTTTGGGGTAGCTCTCCTCCTGATGAAGAGATCTGAGGTACTAAAAGTCTGATGGTGCCTAAGAATAATTATGTTTCCCCCAGGGTCATAACTAAGCCTTTCTTGAAGAGGGAAAATACCAGTAGACTCTCCTTCAGTTTCAGAAGAAACTAAATCTCTAGCCTTTTTAGAAGAGGAGAATAAAATGGAAGTATGGTGGTGAGGGAGAGGAGGAGAGAGGAGGAGTAAGATAAGAAGAGAGGGCTACTGGTGGGGAAGGCAAGGTGATAGAAACAGGAGAATGAATAATCAAAAGAGTATACAAAGGAGAAGGAGAGCACACAGGCAAAGCAGGATAGAAAGAAGATACTTGTGGATTGGTTGAACAGGGCTGCACAGCAGAAACAGAAATCCATCTCTCTTGGATGTTTATTCTTAGCTAACCTTAAGTCCTTCAATTTACAATCCTCAATGGTACCAAATTGAGGCCAAAACAAATTATTAACGAGATCTCTAATGGATTGAGACCAGATTTTACGTAACTTAATTTTGTACTTCTTTGTCATTTCTGGCTCTGTTGGGAGATTCCCCTTGTCCCATGCTACAAGAAATTTTTCCAAGGGGGTTTCTTTTGGCACACTATAATCTAGCTTGCTATTAATAGTTCCCTTTATTCTAGGTCAGGCCACAGAGATAGAAAACACAACTTATAAGAAGCAAAACCACAGACGCACAGAAACACAGATAAATAGTCACTAGACTGATGAATTTCTGTGGAGCATCCCCAATGTTAGCCAAAGCAACAAAGGCTAGAGTCCTTTCCTGATAACAACTATGTGAGACCAAGTGCACTTCTTTCAACAAAGCACTTTCTAATTTCATGTAGCTAATTGTATAGAGAGACACAGGTTCTGAAACTGACCTGCAAGGGTTTTACTTGTTGCTCTTGGATCCCTAACAAGGGCAACTTAGTTATAGATCTTCAGTTCAGTGATCTAGAACAAGCCCAAGCAATTCTAACAGAAAATTCTCCAATAATTCCAATAGGCAGCCCTTGCTTTCAAGGTAGCTATCACAGTGCCATGCTCAAGACAGCCTGGGGACAACTGCTGCCAATCATAGTGCCAGAACTGGGAGTCAGTTTATATATACAAAGAAAGGTGAGACACTTGACACTTGACTAGTTGTGTGACCTTGGGCAAGTCACTTAACCCCAATTGCCTCATTCTGGGTCATCTCCAGTCATTCTGATGAATATCTGGTCACTGGATTCAGATGACCTGGAGGAAAAGTGAGACTGATGACCTACATAGCCTTTCCTCACTCAAAAAAACAAAGTCAAATGCAAGTCATGTCATCATTTCTCTGATGGCATGGTCTTCTTCGGCAATGAAGGACAATTACACACACAAGGAAAGGCTCCTAGGTGTGAGGAAGACCCTCCTGAGAGGACATAGGATTCCTCTATTGACCTTTGCTTTCTACAACTGCCAATGGATTACGTCCTTGTCTAGGTATCCAGCTTATTACTACATTAGGATAGCGTAAGGGTAAAACCTAGAGACTGAATCTCTTTCTTTTTCTAGAAATTAAGTATAGTGAAATGAGGGATTATCAATACAAGATATTAAGCATCAGTAATGAAGCAAAAAGTTTAGTATGCACAGATGAAAGTCCTTTTCAGGCCCAATTTGGGACTCTTCTATCTTTTAGACTAATAACTTTGTTTTTTTCCCTTTTGACTAGTAAGAATTCACCACTGGTTTATTAGTCACTCACCAACTATGGTTATCTGTGACTGTCAGCCATGCTATTTGCCAAGATAATGGTTACTTGTGACTTGGTGCTTCCCCAACTACTTCTTGAATAGGAAATTCTTCTGTTTCATTGATATCTCTTCCATTTCCTGGAATGGAAGGAGGCAAGGTCCCTAAGAGGTATACCAATTCTATAGCACTTTCGTGAAAGGGCATTGATTGGTGAACAGCTTTAAGTACTGGGAACCCTCTATGAAGAAAATTTCTTCATGGGTCTTACTCCCTACTTGTCAATTTTTACCAAACGGTCATGCTTAAGCACAGATAGGACACCAAGACAAACAAGGAAAGTTGCATCTTCCCCAACAGTGTTGGGGCTTGCTTTGGCTCAGATTCGTGACTGAAGGGAGAGTCATCTCCAGTGTAATTCTCCATTGAGAAATCCCTCAGGGAAAAGTTTCCTTGGAGTCCTCAAAGGTTCCCCCTAGGAGGATGCCCCAAGAACTAACCTCCCTCCCTCAATCCCTTCATGATTGTCAAGTTGCTGCAATCAAAATCAAAGTAAACTGTGCTACGAAGTACTGAGCATCATCAAGTGTTGACACAGTATGAACAGGATCTCAATCTCCTCAGGAAAGCTAAAATCTTAAAGGAGAAAGACAACTCTCTTTTATAGGCAAAAGTAGGAGTATCCAGTATAATATGCACGTTCATTTATAGGGAAAATGACAAGATTGGTTACAAAGCTTGTGGCATCATAGATATGAAGAACAATATGACTGACTGGAAATTGGAAATGAGGGGCTGACAACCACTCCTCCTTCCATTCTGTCACAAAAAAATGTTCATTGTTTGAGTTCACCTGCAAGGATAGCCTAGCAGTAGTGTACCAGACTACTTGGGTAACAGACCAGACTCATTGGTTTCCACCTGCATCCTTCAAAGATAACAGATTTTCTTGAGGCACGAACAGAGCCATGATTAGCAGAAGAAATGAGCTTCTAATTTAACTTAGAGACAGTGAGCAATCGACAGGAAAACAAAACTTCCAAACTTAACTCTGAGACAAACGAAACATGACTTAGGCAGTTACAAAAATGATGGCAGTGAAAAAGAATGAAATCAATAAAAAATCGAATCCATTTGATTCTCCCAATTTTTAGTTCTGAACAGAAAAAGAGCACTGAAAATATATAGATTCAGAGTTGTGTTACCTCAAATACATGGATTTTCCTTATTTGTGTGCCTTCTTGACAAATTTCTTAAAGTATGCGCCCACGGTCGAATACAGATGCTAACTTAATCGATGTAAGAGTATAATCTAAATCTACGTGTAAATTATGATATATTTATTCCTTATGCATTTGTTTTTGAGTACCTGTGATATTATTATTTTTTTGTTTTATCGGTAAACATTTATTGATAAATGGTTGTATTTAAAACCCAAAAGTTTCATTATTATGAGTTACTGATTTTATAAAATAGAAACTTATTGGTGAGGATTCAAGAGACAGTGTGATAAGTAGGGGGAATATACTCTTTTACAACAGGATTGCCCCTAGGACCTTGAGAAAATTTTAGCGTAACTATGTGGTGCTGGTTTCTATTTGGGAACCTAAACTTGCTATACTGAGAGCAAGTTTTAGTCTATGAGCCAACCCACAGAATAAACAAGGATCCATATGGCTTTGCGAAAATTGTAAACTGTGATCGTGTGGGTTTCCACTTCATATTCCTTTCATGAGAGACAGCTGATAGAAAGACATAAAGTTGGGACATGCCATGCAGAGTTGAAGATCAGTTCATCTGGAGCTACAGTTTACAAAACCATGGAATATCACATGGAAGGATACATGCTATTCTAATCTTTTGCTTTGAAGGGGTGACTGTTGCACCACTTACAATATTAAAATGGATATGTTGTTGTTAAGGCTCCAGAAATCTCCCTTGGTCGTGATGTTTTATAGCATTAACAGTCAAGAGAATCTGATTTTGCTCAGTTGTTTTCATTTTCTCTTTTTACTTTGAACTCTATAAAGAGGGCTGAAGTTGGGATCATCTGAGACCTGGAGTTTCTACCATTTCCTTGGAAAGTCTCCGTTGATTTATAATTCCACGCTCCCTAAGGAGAACCTTTCCGTAACATCTCTTGGCAATGACCACTAGCAATACTGATATTGATATTAACAATAACCTTATTCCAGAGAGTTCAAATAGAAATGTTTCTAAAGCATGCCATATCTTATTATTGCTCTTTTATATTTAATGTTCTAGAGACTGGTTGCTTAGGTGGATAAAATCATTCTTTGTAGTTAACTGAAAGGGTTAGAATGTAAACTCATCTTCTGGAGACACTCTGAGAGCATCCTTGCTGTATCAAGGATAATAGAGATCAAATGTGCCACATTCTCTTCTCACATGACTGATTTCTTCTGCCAGGTCTCTGTATTTTGAAAGTTCTTTTATGTCATATAACTTGGAACTTGTGAGTATTAGATATGGTGATATCTCTTAAAAACATTGTTTTAAGGAGTTTTTTGGGGGGGAAGAGGAGCAATGTTTGCTTGGGTGACTGTGGGTTATAGGTTTGGTCTGTGGTCGTACTCCAATTCTAGGAAATTTTATTGGTTGAGTTCTCCAGGGTATTTTGAGATCTGCATTTGTTGTATAGGGATTTATGACCCATCCGTCTATGAAAAATAGCTAGTTTCTGGCATATAATTATATGCACCAAGTTACATAGAGTTTGTCCCAAAGTCTTAGTACAGTTTTTAGCTTATTAATAGCTTGATATTTGGAAAGGTCTAAATTTATACATTCTCCAGGGATGAGTTGCACAGTTACCATCGTTTTTTTGCATTGTCTATGGATTTATGAAGTCTGGATTCATTAAGGATAACCCTTTGTAGCTTCTGGTGGCAATTACCTTATATCATTTTTTTGCTGTCTTCATGATCATCATTGTGAAAATAATTCTTTCATCCTTTTTTGATGGTGTTCAAATGGAAATGGTTTAAGGACAAATCAGACCTCCATGGACTGTCTTACTTCATTGCAAATTAGCGCACAGTTATTTTACAAACTAAAGTATGAGAGTTTATGGTGGGAATACTTCCATATGGATTTTTAAAAATATAAGACATGAATTTAAACATTTGAAAACATGGGGGAAAATCCAGGTTGAAGTGGATATTCTTATTCTGTCTTCCTATAATCTTCCATATTTAAAGCCTTGCAGACAATTGTACTGGTGGATAAAATGATGACTTTTGTAATTGAATAAAAGCATTGATTATCTTTCTCTTGTCCTAATGAAAACTTTTTCTATTTTCATTGAGCGAAAGCATTTTCTTATTGTTGTTTTTCTCATTTGGAGTTGAAATATATATCATTTAATGAAACCCTATAAGGACTTTTCATTTTCTGAATAGCCCTGAATTTTATAAGATTAAAATTCTTATGAATTGTAAGTAAAATCTTGACACCAATAATGAAATATAGCTCCATCCTGTTAGAAAAGGGGTGTGGAGCCACAGATGGAATGAGGTATGTTGTCAGACCTGGTCTTTGTGTTGATTTGTTTTGTTAATCTTTGGTACAAGTGTGGGTTCTATTATTGATGATAGCATGGTTTGAAAGGGACAGGGATATTACTATAACTATTAACTACTACTACTACTACTACTACTACTACTACTACTACTACTACTACTATCACTACTGCTGCTCTTACTACTACATAACTAACATATAGATATTCACCAGACATGTGCTAAGTGCTTCACAAATATTAACTCATTTGATTCTCCCAACAACTCTCTGAGGTAGGTACTACTATTATCCCCATTTTACAGATGGGGAAACTGAGGCAAAGAGAGCTTAAGTGAGTCACTCCTGGTCATATAACTAGGGAGTATCTTAGGTCCTATTTGAACTCCAGCTTTCCTAACTTCAGATCCATCACTCTATCCTTTGTACCACCTAGCTGCCTCGTATAGGTGACTCACCTGTATGTGAATGAATGGATGGATGGATGGTGGTTGAACGAATGAATGAATAAAAAAACACATTTATTAAGTACTTAATATGAGTTATTATAAGGATCGAATGAGATAAAATATGTAAGAAAGCACCTAGAATAGAGCCTGGCACATAATAGGTACTATATAAATGCTTATCCCTTCCACTGACCTATTATGTTCTAGGCACTGTATTAAGTGCTGGAGATACATATGTAAAAAGTCTAGATAGTTTTTGCCTTCATTCTACATTATCCTGGGAAAAGACAACATACAGGAAGTGTGTGTGTGTGGGGGGGTTATAGAAATGGCCAGGTGTGAAAGGGAGGCTTGATTACAGGTAAGACAAAGGGAAAGGGGATGAGCATAGTGTGAAGCACTGTGCTAAGGGTTTTACCTTGAGTGATCCTCACAGAAACCCTGGGAGGTAGGTACTATTTTTATCCCTATTTTACAGATGAAGAAACTGAGGCAAATAGGGTTAAGTCATTTGCCCATGGTCACACAGCTAGTAAGTGTCTGAGATTTCATTTGAACTCAAGCCTGATTCTCTATTCAATGCAGCTACTTAGCTGTCTCTATAGGGGCAATCTCTAAGTTGGGTGGACTTTTCTTTTAAACCCAAAACTTAGAAAACAGCATTGTCAATGTGAAGTCTTAAAAACTCTTCCAGTAATTCCTCCATTTAACTTTTGAGTTGAGCTTGACACACTCCTTTTCCAAAATACAATAGATGCCTGGAGGCTTTCATAAAATTTTCACCCAGCCCAAGCTGCCACAACTTTCTGTTGCTGATACACAGTTCACATCTGAAGTCACTTATGTGGAATATTTCCTGAGAGAATTGCTGGGAGGGAAACACTTCTGTAAAGTTACCAGACTCAAAGACAAATCAGAAACTGTGGGGTGGGTAAGGGTGGTAGGAGGTAGAGAAGCTTTGTATTCTGTTCCTATCATGTCTCTTGACCAGCCACCCTAGTAACCCTGAGTGGCCAGTCAGGAGACTTAACAAGCTAGTAGAAATCAAGAGTCCCTCTCTCAGTAATGAATTAGCTTTCTGCTCCCAGAAATAGAATCTCCATTCTTGCCCCTTGAAATCTGCTCAGGCTGAGGCAAGATATTCAATGAAATCTTGGATAATTCAGACTTCTTGGTAATATCAGACTTGAATGATGCCAGCTGAGTACTTTAACACTTCCAAGGTTATAGTAGCCTCAGCTGGGCTTTCAAAATTATTTCATTTTTATGAAATATTTATTGACTCGTGTATTATACCAAAGGAGGCTTGAGTATGGGAGCTTTTGGGTATCTAAAGCCTTGTTTCTCAATGGTGGCATTTTCAGGTTGCCACAGGGATCTTGGGAATGGGATAGGGAGGGAGGATGTTGGAGTCACTTCTAGTTGTCAGAGACAAGAGGCAATAGTAAACAACCCACCCTTGGGAGAACCACTGGAGGAAAGAATAAAGCTGTTTTTTGGTTGTCTCAGCCTAGTTCACTCCAGGAGGGCCCTCTCTCATCTTTATGTAATGTTAATTTATTCAATAAGCATTTATTAATCACCTACTATGTGCTGGTATTGCAGCAGATCAAAAGAAATGTGAGATGTGAAAATTTAGAGTCATCTCCACTTAAAATATTCATAAATAGTTATGCCTGACCTGTGTTGGAGCCTTCTGAGCTCTGGGCTGATCAGCTACAGTGGGACACACTGTACCCAACATACTGATGTCATTTTGGTCCTCTTTGAGCATGAAGGTCAACAACCAACCATCCAACCAATCAGGTACCCATGCACTGTGATAGCTTCTGAGAATACAAAGAAAAAAATGTCACCTCAAGGACATAACATTCTACTGGGTTGAGAATGAGAAATTGGTACACAGAAAAGTAAAAGAAAAACATGGACAAAGTAGCAATTGTAGTAGAGATCAAGAAGAATCTCCTGCAGGAATGGGTACTTGAGCTACCCTTCAAGAAATGTTTGGATTCTCAGAATTAGAGATGATGAGATAATGCATGTTAGGCATGGGAAACAGCCTGAGCAAAGGCATGGTGATGAGAAAATGCCTAGGATGGTATATGGCAAATAGGTCACTTTGACTAGAATGACCATAGTCCAAGGAATGGTATGAAGTGTCATACGTTCAAAAACTCAGCTGTACTCTTTACCCAGGGCTAACCTTGCTGATCTAATTTAAAAGAATCACATATCTCAGAGGTGGAAGGGACCCCAGAGCTAATTACTCCAACATATACCTGATGAATATCCCTAACAAATGGGCATCCATTTGGGGAGCCCATTTTCTCCTGGGGCAGCAAACATACTCCCTGAGATTGGAAGGGCAGCAGCTACCATGAGTTCAATTTCACTACTGATCAGCTAGAAAACTTTTTTTAAACATGCTTTGTTTTTCTGACCTGGGATCCTCCTTAGGTAGCCTAGTGGCCCTCTGGATTTAGCAGTGACATGTAATTAAATTTGTTGTTAAGATGTTTTTTCAGTTGAGTTCAAACCTCCATGACCTCATTTGGGGTTTTCTTGACAGAGATATTAGAGTGGTTTGCCACTTCCTTCTCCAGCTCATTTTACAGACAAGAAAACTGAGACAAACAGGGTTAAGTGACTTGACCAGAGTCACAAAGCTAGTAAGTGTCTGAGGTCAGATGTGAATACCAGAAAACAAATCTTTCTGGTTCCAAGCAGTGCTCTATCCAATGTACCACTTAGTCTTACTGAAACTCAGAACTCCTGAACTTACAAATTCAACCAGCCTCAGCCTCCTCAGAATCAGGGACTATAGGCTTGAACCAGCACACTCAGCTCTCTTCCAATTTTCTATAACTATCATTGTTAGGCAGTTTTTGCTGACACCAAGTATAATTTTATCTCTTTGCAGCTTCTCTCCATTCTACCTCATCATCTCACAAAGCAGAAAACAGATGCACCATGTTAGACCAATTTTCCCGTCACATACATGAGAACATCCTGTAATAACTCTCCATTTATTTCCACCTTGAAGCCAGGTAGCAAAAACTCTAATACCTCCCCCACCTTTGGGAATACTTGAAAACAACTATTGCACTTCTAATTCTTTCCTTCTTCAGACTAAACATCCTCAATTGGCATAAGCCAAAGGTCCTTCACCATTCTGGTTTCCTTCTGGCTATCTCCCATAGAGAGGTAGCCTTACTCCTTAACAAGGCAAACCTGGCTACCTGCATAGGTGATCCAGTTCCATCCTGTCTCCTTCAAAAGGTTGCCCCTTTGTCAACCCTTTTCATAAATTATCTTCAATCTCTACTAGCTGCTTCTATGCTGCCTACAAAATACTGATGTCCCCCAAATACTCAAAACCCCCTCATTTGATTCTTTCTCTTTTAACTCGCAACCTTCTGATCTTCTGCACTTTTAAGTTCCTTGAGAATGCCATCTATAATAGATGCCTCTACCCTTTCTCTTCTCTCTCACTTCTTAATCACTTCCATTCTGGTTTCTGACCTCATCCTTCTATTGAAATTGCTCTCCCCAATCACTAACACTCCTTTGATTACCCAATTCAATGATCTTTTCTCAATTTTCATTCTTCTTGATTTCTCTGCAGCATTCGACGCTGTTGATCATCCTTGATGTTCTCTTCTCTCTAGGTTTTTGGGACCACCCCCTTCTTGGTTCTCCTATCTATCAGACTGCTTCCTCTCAATCTCCTTTGCTTGACCATCATCCAGTCATGCCCTTCAACTGGAGGTATGCTACAGAATTCTCTCCCGTGCCCTTTTCTCTTTTCCCTTTATACTATTTCCCTTGCTGAGCTCATCAGCTCCCATGAGTTTAATTATCATCTTTATACTGGTGATTCTTAAGTCTACTTATCCTGCCCTAACCTCTCTGCTAACCTCTAGTCTCATATGTCCAACTGTCTATCAGACATCTTGTATTGGACTTCCAGTAGAAATTTTAACCTCAACATATCTTAAATGGAATTCATCATTTCTCCTCCTAAATCCCCTCCCCCTCCCACTCCTAATTTCCCTGTTTCTATTGATGGCAACACCATTGTCTCAGTCCTCCAAGTTCACAGCCTAGGAGTCATCCTAGGCTCCTCACTATTTCTCAGTATCTCCCTTATCCAATCTGTTGCTGATCCCTGTAGGTTTCACCTATGTACCATCTCTCAAAATTGCCCCGTTTTCCCCAACACCAACCTGGCATAAGCCCTTATCACTTCATGTCTGGACTATTGTAATGGCAGCTGGTGAGTCTGCTTACATCGAGTCTCTCTCGACTCCGATCCATCTTTCATTCAACTACCAAAGTGATTTTTGTAAGGTGTGTTTCTCAATGTCACTCCCTACTCAATAAACTCCGGTGGCTCCCTATTGCCTTCAAGATCAAATACAAAATCCTCTGCTTGGCATTCAAAGTCTTTTATCTCTCCCTCACTCTTCCAGTCTTCTTATACCTTAATCCCTAACATATACTCTTTGATCCAGTGACATCAGCCTCCTCGATGTTCTATCAATAAGATCCTCTATCCCTTGACTCTAGACATTTTCTGTGGCTGTCTCTGATGCACAGAGCACTCTCCTAAACTCCAGCTTCCTGGCTTCCTTTATATTCCAACCCAAATACATCTTTTACAGGAAACTTTTCCCAATTCATCTTAATTGTACTGATTTCCTTTTTTTAAAATTATCTCTTATTTATCCTTTAGATAATTGTTTGCTTATTGTCTCCCCCATTAGATTGTGACCTATTTGAAGGAAGGAATTGTCTTTTTTTCTGTCTATAATACTTAGCATAATGCCTGGCACATACTAAGTAGTTAGTAAACTTTTATTGACTCGCTTCAGTCACTCTCCAAGGTATCACTGTCCTTCCTAAAATGTGGCACACAGATGTGGCTAAACACAATACTCTAGATATGCTATGGCCTGAGAAGAGTGCAAGGGGACTAACATTTGCCAGTCCTTGACACCCTGACTCTATTGCTGTTTTTCTGTTGTGTCTGACTCTCCATGACTCTGTTTCGGATGTTAAGCAAAGATTAGTTTACTATTTCCTTCTCCAACTTATTTTACAGATAAGGAATCTGAAGCCAACTGGGTTAAATGACTTGCCCAGGGTCACAAGCTAGTAAGTGTCAGAGGCTAGATTTGAACTCATGAAGATGAATTCCTGTTTTCCAAACCCAGCCTCCATTTGACATTTATACACATAGCTAGAATATATAGAATACTTTAAGGTTTGCAAAGCATCTTATATCTCATCTCATTTGATCCTCCCAACAGTCCTGTGTGGTAGGTGCTTTTTTGTCCCCACTTACAGAGGAGAAAACTGAGGTGGAGAAGTGTCACATTTGGTAGATGTTTGCAGCAGGTTTCAAACTCAGATCTTCTTGAATACAAGTCCAACATTACCTACTGATTCTATAACCCAAACCTAGTGTAAAATTATATGAAGTTCAAATGCACTAATAAAAAGTGTGCTATTGGTCACAGAATTAGGGCTAAAAGAGTTGAATGGTCTTGAAAATACTTTTTTAAAATGCTTTGACACAACCCAGTGCCATACTTTTCTGAAGATCCATCAGCTTCTATACACCAGGTACACATCTCCCTATCATGAATAGAGAAACACAAAACTCTTTTCTTTATCTTCATTATTGCAATGTCTCTTGATTATTTCAACTGACTTTTCAGGCATGCTATAATAGCTAATTTTTGTGGTGTAATTTTCTTTTTTAAAAAATTAAGTAATTTTTGTTTTCAACATTCACTTCCATTAGATTTTTACTTCTAAATTTTCCCCCCTCTCTCCTCTCCCCCTCCTCAAGATGGCATTCAATCTGATACAGGTTCTACATATACATTCTAAATAAACATATTTTCACATGTCATGTTGTAAAGAAGAATTCGAACCAATGGGAGAAAAGACATGAAAAAAGAAACAAAACAAAAAAAGAGAGAGCAAATAGTATAGTTTGATCTGCATTCAGACTCCATAGTGGTTTCTTTGGATATGGATAGCATTTTCCATCGTGAGTCTTTTGGAGTTGTCTTAGATCATTGTATTGCTGAGAAGAGTCTATCAAGGTCAGTCATCATACAATGTTGCTGTTAGTGTCTACAATGTTTTCCTGGTTCTGCTCACTTCATTAAGCATCAGTTCATATAAATCTTTCCAGGTTTTTTGAAGGCTGCCTGCTTATCATTTCTTATAGCACAATAGCATTTCATTGCATTTATATACCACAGCTTGTTCAGCAGTTCCCCGATTGATAGGCATCTCTTCAATCTCCAATTCTTGGTCACTACAAAAAGAGCTGCTAGAAATACTTTTGTACACATGAGTCCTTTTCTCATTTGTATGATCTCTTTTGGATACAGACCTAGAAGTGGTATTGCTGGGTCCAAGCCTATGTACAGTTTTATAATCCTTTTGGTATAGTTCCAAATTGCTCTCCAGAATGGTTGGATCAGTTCACAATTTCACTAACAATGTATTACTGTTCCAATTTTCTCATATCTTCTCCACCATTGATCTCTTCCTGTTCTGTCATGTTAGCCAATCTGATAGGTGTGATGAGGTACCTAAGAATTGTTTTGATTTGCATTTCTCTAATCAATAGTGATTTAGAGCATTTTTTTCATATGACTAAAGATAGTTTTAATTTCTTCATCTGAAAACTGCCTATTCGTATTCTTTGACCATTTATCAATTGTATTGTTATAAATTTGGTTCAGTTCTCTATTTTTTTAAGAAATGAGGCCTTTATCAGAGATACTGGCTATAAAACTGTTTCCCAGCTTTCTGCTTCCATTCTAATCTTGGTTGCATCGGCTTTGTGCAAAAACTTTCAGATTTAATGTAATCAAAATCATCCATTTTGCATTTCATAATATTCTTTATCTTTTGTTTGGTCATAAATTTTTCCCTTCTCCATAAATCTGACAGGTAAACTATTCCTTCTCTCCTAGTTTGTTTATAGCATCAACCTTTATAACTAAATCAGGTATCCATTTTGACTTTATCTTGGTATGTGGTGTAAGATATCACTCTATGCCTCATTTATTCCATACTATTTTCCAGTTTTTCTAGCAGTTTTTGTTAAATAGTGAGTTCTGATCCCAGAAGCTGGGTTCTTTGTGTTTATCAAACAAAAGATTACTATAGTCATTGACTACTACTATGTCTTGGGTACCTAACCTATTCCATTGATCCTCCACTTTATTTCTTAGTAACAAGTAGTTTTGAAGATTGCTACTTTATAATAAAATTTAAGATCTAGTATAGCTATACCACCTTCCCTTGAATTTTTTCAGTAATTCCCTTGACATTGGGGGTGTAATATAAAAAAATGGATCTAAGTCATTTAGAGTCTGTAGACCTCTATGACTTCTGAGGTTGGCTATTCCCTGATGACAGGTAGAGGAGCTTTTCCATTTTACTCATTACCGTCCCTACATCAGATTCTAGGATGTTTGTATTCTCTGGACAGGTTTCTTTTAAATAGCTAATACTATCCACAATGCAGAGGTTCTGTTAGTTTTAGTTATAGTACATGAACTTTTTTGATCTCAGACCTGAATTTATGAACTCTATCTTCTTGGTCCCCTAAATCCAATGACTATAATGGAGCTCTTGCCCAAGAATACATGCCCTGTGTGATTTGAATGATCTCTTATTATAGTGATAAGCTTCTGATCTCAGCCCCGTGGAAATACTGAATCATATTTTTCAATTTTGTTTAGTTCAGCTCTCCTCTAGAGTGCCTGAAATGATGAAAACTATTGTGGTATAATAGAAACAAAATTGGTCTTGTATTCAGGAAACCTGAGTTTGAAAAGGATCAGGGTATTGCTCCGGAAACATTGCTAAGTATGGACTCAGAAAATCTTGGTTCACATCTTTAATCTACCCCCCTATTATTTGTTTTGACCTTGGGAAAGTCACTCATTGTTTTGTGAATTACTTTGGACAAGCAACAATTTTGACATGGTTTCATTTTGTGACAGCAACGGTGATATATTTTTACTTCTACTAATACTAGGCTGACTCAGGTTAGCTGACCTTGACAAGATGAAATTGTATTGAGTTAGTTTCTCTAACTTTAGTTCTCTGTGAGTTGAATGTTGGATTTTGTGCATTTGCATGTGTTTCATTGCTCTCTTTTGTTGAGTTTTTAATTGTATGTGTGTGTGTGGTTTAAAAATTGTTGTTACTACAAGGACACATGCAAAGGTTGTAACACTAAAAGCACAATGCAATGACTGCAAATGATATTACAGAGGTTGTTGGTGTGAGGAAGTCAAGCATTTCAAGGATCATTCAAATCCACTGTGTAATAGGATTCAGTCACATTGCATCACAAAGGAAAATGGTAAAAAGAAAACAGAACACAACAAAATGGGCAACGACATCAAGAAATGGCAAACTATTGTTGCAAGAAATCTAATTAATCCCCAAGAAAAAGCCTAATTAATCCTCAGAAGACAACAAAGGATTTTCAAAAGGCCCTGGCAGTTGGAGAAGATATTGCTGATTCTTCCATGGTGTGATATATAGGTATCTTGAAGTTGAAAGAGCAGTGAAATGACTGATCAGTGAAACAGTTGACTAATTTCATGACCCTCTTATTGGAATAAGCCTCTGTTCTTTGAATTCTGGGCTCTAATAGTTCATCCTTCATCTCATTATGCCCAGAACCAGACTTCCACACTGCTACCAGCTCCCTTTACTTGCTATCTTCCTCCATTAAAATGCAAGTTCTTTGAAGGCAGGGGTCGTCCTGTTTATTTTTATTTTTGTTTGGACTTCAGCATTTAGCACAGTGCCTGGAACATGGTATTCACCTAATGAATTCTCTCTATTACCATTCTCTCTTCCTATGTTTCCGTCTGTGTCAGCCTGTCTATCTCCTTCCTCCTCCTTCATCCAGTCAGTCAGACAGCTATGAAAGAAACTTGTCATAGGCAATACAACACACAAACTGCTATATTGAAGATGGGGAAACTGACAAAATCCATTTTTAACTCAAAGCTAATCCAAACTATTGTTAGAGTAATTCCAGGTAGGCCTGCAATGTCTGAGCATTTCCATCAGATTGAAAAACACTCACCCTCCAAAAGTAGATGGATAGAGCACTGAACCTGGAGTCAGGAAAACTCACCTTCCTGAGTTCAAATCTAGCCTCTGTCACTTACTAGCTATGTGACCCTGAGCAAGTCACCTAACCTAATTTTCCTGTTTCATTATTTGTAAAATCATCTGGAGAAGGAAATGACAAATCACTCCAGTATGTTTGTGAAGAAAAACCTCAAATGAGGTCACAAAGAATCAGACACCACTGAAAAATGATTTAACTTTCTGACTCCACAAGAGTTGACATTTATATAGTGCCTAAAGATTTGCAAAATGCTTTACAAATATGTTTTATTTGATCCTCACAACAACCCTGTGAGGTATGGGCTGTTATTTCCATGTTACAGATAAGGAAACTTAAGCAAATGGGTAAAATGACTTACTTGCTCAGGGTCACACAGTAAATTTCTGAGACCGAATTTGAACTTAGGTCATCCTGACTCCAGGCTTATCCATTTAACCACATAACTAGCAGAGCCCAGATTTAGTAATCCTAACCTAAAGAGGGTCCAAAGGAGGGAAACCAGGATGATGAAGGGACTGGAAATTATGGAAGAGGAGAGAACTCACTTCTTCCCAAGGCGGGGAGGAAGGTCTTTTTAAAAACTGAGTTTAAATTTTCAATTACCAAGTATCTGTTTCCTTTCCTATCCCCCCCATTTGAAGGTGAAAGACTTTAAGAAATATCTCAGCAATAGATAAGTGTTATAAAGGACTGACACATGGCTTGGTTGAAGCCAGCTTCTCATGTAGAGAGGCTGTAGAACCTGCTTCTGGGATAACTGTTATAATGCATAATAGAAATGCCTTGGAGAGACTGGAGTATGCACAGACAGTCTGCCACTAACTTGATCCACTAATCACGTGCTTAGAAGATGTGCCCTTTTTGATTGGGCAAGTAGTCAGAACTAGAAGTCTTCACAAAGCCCTTAATTAGCCTCTGCCCCTCTTTTCTCGGTTATGCTCATGGATTTACATCTTCACTGATGGCATCCAATGAGAGACAGGACTACAAGGGGTGGGAACTTGGGTCCTCTCACCATGTGATCCCAAGAAAAAAAATACCCTCCAGTCCTCTGCCTCTGCATTTTTTGTCCTTTCTGTTTTCAACAAAAGGATGTGAGATTCTGATATCATAAATTTTGAAAGGTCCTCCTTGGGACCTCCAAATCCCTGCATCATTCAGTGCTTTCCTAGGCCAAAATAAAGTCAGCTTGGAGAATCTACATGATGGATACCATCAGAGACTAGAAAAAAAAGGACAAACACCATGAAGGGAGAAAAGGACTTTCAGAAAATAAGAGCTGTGAATTACCTCTTTAAAGACGCCTTGTGCTCTCAATACTTGTGGCCCTTCTCCCCAAGGACTGAGTGTATGCCAAGAGGAAAGTATGCCCTGGTGTTTTTTTTTTTTGGAAGGGGGATAATCTATACTAACTATTCCTATTATGGTAGTAATTTGACCTTAGTAATTCCAGCTATTTCTACTATACCATCCATTTCTAAAAGTTATTTATCTCTGGTTGGTCAATTGATAACCAATGGTAAACAGACCAGATAGGGTTGGGGCTTGTGCATAATAACCCTAGAAAACCCTTGGGAATCACTATTAGACCCAGAAAGGGAGAAGTAGCTAACCGTTTTCTGGGGACCCAAGCTGCCTGTTAGAATGGGAGTGGGGAGAGGCAGTCCAGAGAAGTAGTGACAGGGATACACACGTGTGCATGCACATCTGTGTGTATATATGTGGGCACATATGAAGAAAGGTGAATTTCTAGAGAGGGCACTAAGGTTTGGGAGGGATTTGGAAAGGCTTTTTGGAGAAGGTTGTATTTGAGCTGAGTCTAGGGGAGACTAAGAAAGCAGAGATGAAAAGAGTATGCATTCCTAGCATGGGGAACATTCAATTTAAAGGCCTGGAGACAGGAAATGGAGTTCCATATAAGGGAAAAAGCAAAAAAACCACCAGCTTGACCAAATCATGGAAATTATGAAGGAGAGTAATGCATCACAGAATACAGGCCTCCAGTCATCCCTCCACTCTACTTCTTAATGTCACTTTTGGACAAGAAGAAAGAATCAAGACCCCACTGTATCCCCTTTTAGCTCAATTTTCACCTTCTGCTTTCTTCTTCCCATGGAACTCAGTTGAGTCAGGGCACTTGTTTTTAAAGGTAGGGGATCTGGATTCAAATTTCAGCTATTTAACTGTGGGCATGATATTTTGCCTCTCTGGGTCACAGTGCCCTGATTTGTAAAATGGTAAATTTGGGCCAGATAATTTTTAGGGTTCTATGCCTCATGCTTGTATCTTCTATGGCCCCGATAGAAACCCTAGGAAGCAGAATAGGCCAAAGGGAACACTTATTCCTAAATCACCATGGTTCTCAAAGCTCCTCTTCTGGGTGAGCTCGTTCCCTTATATATAATTCCGTTCTCATTGAGAGACAGGGAAAAAAAGCATCTTAGAAAATTCTGTCTCTTTTGAGAGATTGTGGAATTGTGCGACAATTCTAAGAAATTATGACTTTAAAACTTTTACTTTTACACTCTAGGCATTTTCCAAAACTGAGTGTGCACATGCAGGTGCATTAACTCTCCTCTATAACAAAAATGTTAAGGAAGACCAATCAACATGGCAACTGTCTGACAGTGTATGCCATACCCTGCACCCAAAATCCTTTACTTCTCTGACAACAGAGTATTGATGTACATGTAAGTCCCTACAACATTCTTGTCACGTTGATCTACATCATCTGATATGGCACAGGGCCCTACTAAATCCCAGCAGATTTGGGCTTAGCAGCCAAGTCTTTTCTTTGGGAAGCAAAGTGAAATGAAGGCAGGGGATAGTGATAAAGAGCCAAATGAGAAGACTATCAATAAAATTCTTTAAAAAGCAAAAATAACAGAAAAACCCCAAAAGGAATGAAAATAAATTTACTTCTATGTTTTAAAATGTGTATGCATGTGTGTGTACATTAAGAAAGTGACTACACAACAGAAACTTAGACTCTCATTCAAAACTTTCTTGTTCTTTGATGGTTGGAATATTTGTAAATGATCATTGAGTTCACAATAAGAAAAATTAAATGAAAAAAATGAATTGAGCTTAGGAAGGATCATTTCACACTCAGGAATCCAGTAGCAGGAGGATCCCAGCCAGTGGTATGCTGGCAAATGTTTAACAATCAGCTCCTTGGGTTAAAAAAAAGTATGCAAGATACACTTTTAGGTTTAATTTGCATGCTGAACATTCTCTCCATACTTTTTGTCAACCTACTATGTATGGGGAACCCACAGCCTTGAGGTCACATAGGGCCTTTTAGGTTCTTGGGTGAAGCCTTTTGACTGAGTCTAAGTTTTACAGAACAAATTCTTTTATTAAGGGGATTTGTTCTATGAAGTTTGGATTCAGTCAAAGAGCTGCACTTGAGGACCGAGAGGGCCACATGGGGCCTCAAGGAAGGCGCCTGCATCCACTCCTGCATCTTCAGAGGCAGTTCCTTGTGCCCTCCATTCCATCTCCTGGGTAGGCAACACACTATGACAATAGCCTCGTAACTGGTCTTTCGGCTACCAGTCTTTTCCCTTTCCAGTAGCTGCCCAAATGATAACCCTAAAACAGAAGTCTGATCATGTCATTCCCCTGCCCAAGAAGTTTCAGTGCTTCTCCATTGTGTGTAGGGTAGAATACAGTCTTCTATCTGACATTTGGAACCTTTCACAATCTGGTTCCAGCCTGTCTTTGCAAGCTATTTACACATTATTCTCCTTCTGACACTTGGCCTCTAGAGATTTCAATCAAACTGGCTTACTTTTCTTCCTCATAGGTGACAGTCCTTCTTCAACCTGCTCTCCATCCTCACCTTGACCTTTTGGAAAACCTAACTCCCATCAAAGCACAGTTCATGTTCAGCTTCTTGCAAGAGACCTTTTTTTGGATCATCCCTGCTCCTACTCACCCAACCTCTTGATATTTATCTATTTCAATTTCTTTACTCTTCTTTAATTGTTTTCTCCTCTATAGTAAACTTAACAGTGATCAACCAACATTTTAATTTACCAAAAAAGGGAAGAATCTTGCATAAAAAACTGTCAACTGTCATGTGCAGTTTTTAGAAGAAATAATAATAAATCAAACAGAATATTAACAAAACTGCCCTGTTTGTTTGTATCCCCTTCTATAGTTTGTTTTCTTCTGAGCACTTAAAAGTACTTTGTTGAGGCTTATTTTGTGATGTCTCTCACTGTCTACTAATGTGCCACTCCCAGAAGAAAATCTCTTGCCTGTCACTCACACACACACACACACACACACATATATTATATATATAATCAAGCAAAACAAAATAAACACATAAGCCATATCTTAGAATGCACATCACTTGTCTATTACTGTTTTATGAAGAGATGGTAAGAATTTGTTTCATATATATCCTGTATTTGCTTATCTGGGAATATACTGTATCCCTACTAGAATATAAACTCCTGGAGGTCAGGAGCTGTGGAATTTTTATATTTGTATCTCCAGAACTTAGTACAGAGCTTGGCAAATAATAGGAAATTCATATTTTTTTATTGATCAGTTGCATTAAATATGCATACTCATTCATGGTCCTAATGGCCTGAACTAAGTAGGAGGGCAAGGAAGTTTAAAATGCCTTGATAGTTTAGAAAATGTCATCCCTGAAAGTAGGAAAAAGACACTTAACTGCTAACTATTTAACGCAGCATTCAGGGCAAACCCAGACTCTTGTTTCCAATTCTGGCTGTTTCTCTGCTAGCTGAGCCCTGCCAGCCCCTACCTCCCCCAGTCTGCCTGTCATGTACTACTCTATAGACCCAGCACAAGCAAAAGTCTCTGCCCATCCTGTCACTTAAACTGGATTTCTGTTAAGTTGGCAAATAATGCTAGGGAGACGTGGGGTGTCAAATGTGCTTTTGGCATCCATGTGCTGCTCCATTTGGGTGAAGCTGCTCCCATCTGGCTTCCATATAGAGACATTGCCTTCCCTCCAGATGGTGCTGACGCTCTCCCCTGATTGCTCTCTTTGTATGGGAAGGCACACAACTCCATCTTGCCTAATGATGTAGCCTTGGAAAGGGAACATCTGCATTGACTCTAGGTGTCCTGTTAAACACCTTGGAAGCTCCCTGTGTAAGAACTGAATGAGTTTTAGAGCTCTGACAGATATATTGTGGGCCTAATTATTTACCTGGCTTAACTGAAACATCTTGGAACTCTTGGAAGGTCAGCCAGAGAACTTTGACCCTGGCTTATCCCTCAACTTCACGATGAAGAGCAGGTTTTCAAGAGGGGGCATGATGCCTTGCCTAGTACTCATAAAGGAGCTCCTCAAGCTCACTTGCTCATCTAGCATTCCCTGCCCTGCCTTGATTCATCTTTGGAAAGTCAGTCTGTCATTTATTAGGAGATTGAAAATGAGTAAGGGAAACTAGCCAAGCTAGCCAACACTTCCCAAGATGCTGTGAACTCCGCACAGCAGGACTGGATTTCAGCATCATGTAGCAGAAATAACGGTAGCTGATCTCTGAGAATATTGTAAGGTTTACAAAAGAATTGTAGAACAGTGGAATAGAGAGCTGGTCTTGGCATCAGCAAGATCTGAATTCCCTCCTGCTTCTGATACTTACACACTGACTGTGTTAAATTCTGAACAAGCCACTCTGAAAATCAATTTCAGAGCAGGTGTGAACTTCATTGATAGAAGACTTTTCCTTATTGGGAAGAATTTGAACCAATGAAATCATATCCCTGCCTCCTTGGCGCCCCCCCCCCACAAAAAGTTTACAATTCACTTGCCATCCTCTCTCTCATTTCAACTTTGAAGCAGCCCTATGAGCTAAATGCTACAGATATCACTCTCCCAATTTTTGCAAATGATGAAATTGAGATTGGATTTGAACATTGATTTCTCTCGACTTCCTGTCCATGGCCCTTTTCTATGACATTCCTCTGAAAATAATAATGTATTTGGAATTAGAAGATTCAAATGGGTCTCTCTGATGTATTATCTGTGTGGCCGGAGCAAGTCATTTTGAAACCCAATTTCTGTATCTGTAAAACTAAGGGGTTTGACTAGATAAACTTTAAAGTTCCTTCCAACTTAAATTATACAATTCTTATGAACACAAATAACCTAGAGTACGAATTTGGAAGAAATAAACTGGATAATCTCCATGTATTTTCATTTTGCTTCAAGGATATTTAAGATTACACAAATATCTACATCTATATATGCATATATACATTTGTACATACATATGTTTGTGTATATATAGATTGGATATGCATAAATCTATATATACATATGTATATACATATCTCCTATTAGATTGTAAGGTCTTTGGAGGTGGGGACTTTTATTATTTCTATATTTGCATCCTTAGCATTAATACAGTTCCCGACACATAGTAGGTAATTAATAAAATGTTTTTTGACTGATTTTATATGAAATATTTATACCAACATATTTATAATATACAACATATTTATAGTATATTTATTTTATCTGGTCATACCTTGTTCAAGCTAATATTAACTAGTTTTCATTACCTAAATATTTTCATTCATTCATTCATTCAAAAGCATATATTTATTAAGTGACTACTATATTTGAAGACATGTATCAGGCATTGAACATACAAATAAATAAGATAAATATTATATAAGGTGAGTAAAATAAAGAAATATATACAAATAGTATCTATAACCAGAGACTTCCTCCTTACCCAAAGGGCCAAAGCACACTGTGGCGGAAGGCCAGGGTCCCTGTGGCTCGATGAAGCAATGAAGAAGAAAGATACAAGCAAGCAGGAGAAGATAGGACAACTCACTTTATTGATCCAAGGATCAGGGTTTTTAAAGATAGAAACTGCAAGTCTGCATGACAATTTACTCTTCTCCTGACCTATTAATTTGGTCAGTCTTATTGTCTTTTTTTTCCTTTTTCCTTTTTTCTTATTTAAGTTTTCAACATTCATTTCCACAAAATTTTGAGTTCCAAATTTTCTCCCCATCTTTCCCCTCCCCCACCCCCAAACTCTGAGCATTCTAATTACTCCTATCACCAAACAACCCTCCCTTCTAATGTCCCTCCCTCCCCTTATCCCCATCTTCTTTTTTGTCCTGTAGGGCAAGATAAATTTCTATACCCTATTACCTGTATTTCTTATTTCCCAGTTGTATGCAAGAACAATACTCAACAGTTGTTCCTAAAATTTTGAGTAACAACTTCTCTTCCTTCCTCCCTCCCCACCTATCCCCACTGAGAAGGCAAGCAATTCAATATAGATCATGTATGTGTAGTTTTGCAAATGACTTCCATAATAGTCATGTTGTGTAAGACTATATTTCCCTCCATCCTATCCTGCCCCCCATTTTTTCTTTTTTTTTTAAATAAATTTATATAACTTTTTACATTCATTTTCACAAGATTTTGGGTTCCAAAATTTTCTCCCCATTTGTCCCCTACCCCCTCCCCAATACACTGGACATTCTAATTACCCATATCACCAATCTACCCTCTCTTCTATCATCCCTCCCT
>CM053773.1:214691004-214910383 GCA_028658325.1 Potorous gilbertii
ATGGTCTTAGTTTTTTTCCCTTTTCTGGGCATTTTCCCAGCCAGTTACTTGACTTCTGAGAGTCCTCTTCACCCCCGACCTAGATCCGCCCAGCTAGTGCTTGGGGTCTGAGATTCAAATGCTCCCAGACAGTTACTTGACTTCTGAGAGTCCTCTCCACCCCAGCCTAAATCTGCCCAGCTAGTTCTTGGGGTCTGGGATTCAAATGCTGCTCCCCAGCCTCAGGGCTTTTGGTGGCAGGCCTGACTGCTCTTCAATGGGAGCTTATCTGCTGGTTCTCAGGTGGGGGCAGGGCCACCTCTCAGGCTGAGTTCCTTCAGGGGGTTTATGAAGAGACCTTTGTAATGGAGCTGCAGTGGAGCTCCTGCCTGCTCCGTGAGCCTCTGGCCGAGCTGCCCCTGCCTCTGCCGCAGCGGCGGCCTCCGGAGGGGGTCTGAGTCCCAGAGATACCCCGCTCCCCTCTCAGCCTGTCTCTCTCACTGACCTGTGTGTCTGTGGGTGGAAGGACCTTCGCGGCCGCGGGAGAATCAGGTCCCTGAAGCCTGCTGGGCTCTGCTCACTCCTCTCAGTGCCTCGTGGCCAGGGCAGGGGGAGGGGAAGCTCTCCGCAGGGCATGGCTCCGCTCCCGTCCGGGGTACCTTTGCGGTCGGTTTTTCAGGGCTCTCTGCAACGGAAATCTCCTTCACTGTGTTTCTGCGCAGCTTCCACTGTTCCAGAATTTGTCAGGAGTTCTTTTTACAGGAAATCTATGGTCTGTGGGTTCGGAGCTAGCAAATGTGAGTCTTTCTACTCCACCATGTTGGCTCCGCCCCCCCATTTTTTCTACTCTCTCTTTTGACCTTGTCCCTCCCCAAGAGTGTTAACTTCTAATTGCTCCCTCCTCTCATCGCCCTCCTTTCCATCATCCACTCCACCCTGCTTATCCCCTTCTCTCCCACTTTCTTGTATGTAAAATAGGTTTTCCTACCAGAATGAATGTGCACTTTATTCCTTCCTAGAGTTGAATATGATGAGAGTAAGCTTCATGTTTTCTCTCTCACCTCCCCTCTTTTTCCCCTCCATGGAAAAGTCTTTTACTTGCCTCTTTTATGAGAGATAATTTGCCCCATTCCATTTCTCCTTTTTTCCTCCCAATATATTCCTCTCTCACCTCTTAATTTCATTTTTTAGATATGATCCCATCCTATTCAACTCACCCTGTGCTCTCTGTCTCTGTCTCTCTCTGTCTCTGTCTCTCTGTGTGTGTGTGTGTGTGTGTGTGTGTAATCCCACCAACTACCCAGATACTGAAAAAAGTTTCAAGAGTTACAAATATTGTCTTTCCATGTAGGAATGCAAACAGTTTAACTTTAGTATGTCCCTTATGCTTTCTCTTTCCTGTTTACCTTTTCATGCTTCTCTTAGTTCTTGTGTTAGAAAGTCAAATTTTCCTTTCAGCTCTGGTCTTTTCATCAAGAATGCTTGAAAGTCCTCAATTTCATTGAAAGACTAGTTTTTCCCCTGAAGTATTATACTCACTTTTTCTGGGTGGTGATTCTTAGTTTTAGTCCTAGTTCATTTGACTTCTGGAATATCATATTCCATGCCCTTCCATCTCTTAATATTGAAGCTGCTAGATCTTGTGTTGTCCCTTGTATTTCCACAATATTGGAATTGTTTCTTCCTAGCTGCTTGCAATATTTTCTCCTTGACCTGGGAACTCTGGAATTTGGCCACAATGTTCCTAGGAGTTTCTCTTTTTGGATCTCTTTCAGGAGGTGATTGGTGGATTCTTTCACTGCTTTTCATGCTTTTCTTGCATCTCTCTCATTTCTCTTCCCAGTTTTTCCTCCACCTGTCTAACTTGATTTTCAAAATCCTTTTTTGAGCTCTTGCATGGCCTGAACCCATTGAATATTTATTTTGGATGTTTGGGATACAGAAGCCTTGACTTCTATGTCTTTCCCTGATGGTAAGCATTGTTCTTCCTTATCTGAAAGGATAGGAGGAGATATCTGCTCACCAAGAAAGCAAGCTTCTATGGTCTTATTTTTTCCCTTTTTTGGGCATTTTCCCAAACAGTTACTTGACTTTTGGATCCTTTGTCAAGAGCAGTGTATACTCTGGGAATCTGTGAGATCTCAGTTCCTCCAAGGTGGCAAAATCAAGCATGTACTGGTCTGGATGCAGAAAGGGATTTTTATGCCCAGAATCTTAGCATTTATCTCTTCACAGCCACCTGGCCTCCAGTTCTGCAAGTCATCACTGGGGCCTGATTTTCAGATAAGCTGGATGGGCAGGGCCTCCATTCAATGTGAGACAAAGACCTGCTTGACCAGGGTCTCCACCCAGGGCTGAGGTAAGACTCAGCTCTTCAGTTCCCCCATGGGTTTTTATGCTCCAACAATGGAGCAGTCTGTATGGGCTGCTGTGCAGCTTCTGTAGCTGCTGCCTGCTGCAGAAGCTATGGGAAGGCCCTTCTCCCTTCCTGGACAGCTGATAAAACCCCGTCACTGACCTTTGGTGCCTGTGGGCTGAGGGATCTGACGACCCCCTGCTGTGACTGGAGATTCCACCCCTGAGGTGGAATTGCCGCATTGCCCCACTTGGCCAAGGCTGGGCTGGGCTCTGTGCTTGGCTCTGCGTCTGGCACACCCGACATTTCTGTGGGCCTTTCAGGTCACCGTGGGCTGGAAATCTCCTCCACTCTGTTGTTCTCCACTTCTGCTGCTCTAAAATGTGTTGAGAGTCTTTCTTTACATGTATTTTATTGGCTGTATGGGAAGAGCTAGTTATATGTATATCTTTCTACTCTGCCATCTTGGCTCCACCTCCAGTCTTATTGTCTTAAAAGCATGTTATCCTAGAGGGCATCTATGTATTTTACATATCCCTTGTATTCTATAGTTCTCTTGTTTATCTCATGGAGACAGCAACATCCAGTGGGGCGTGGAGAGCAATACTGGATGATAATGTGCATAATCTCAGAGAACAGATTTTTCCAAAGTTCTAGCCTGGACTTGCCACTGCACTCCATCCTTGCCCTCAACAGAAAACTTTGAAGAGTTTTTACTTCACTGACTCATTGTCATCACTTAACTACTTTTTGAACTTCGAAATTTGATTTTTATACCCCATTTTCCTCCCTGCTGGTGGAGTATAATCACCAACTCCCCTTAAAAGCACACAGGTTCACAAGACTCAAAGTATGAACAAGTTTATTTATAGGTGAAGGACAAATAGAACTACTAACCCTCCTATAGTTTTGCATTATTGGCAAGTGGCAATTGTTCTCTTTTCTGCTTTGCATCTCCATAATATCTAGAAGTCTTTTTAAAATGTACCACAAGCATCTTTATTTCAGAAATCATCTTCTTAAGTTTCTACAGCTCTCAGCTTTACGTACATACTACTTGCAGGATTGGAGTTTTACTTTTTACTTGAACTGCTCTCCCTAATCTCAGATTGTCTTAGGATGTTTTATCATGAGTTGATATTCTTTCCTGCCCAGTTTCTGGGAGTTGTATTTTCTACCTTTATCAGAGCCTCCCTTGGTTCTAGGGTCTTAAGAGAGTACCCTAATATCACTTCAAGTTGTCTATCAATATGTCATATTTGAATAAGTTTGTGCCAGCTTGAACTGGCCCATGAGAGCTGATAGTTAAATTTTCAGTGTGAGCATTTATACTTCAGAAATGAAGACATGATAGAAATCAGGGCCTATTGATCTGTTGATTGTCTAGACTTGAAAAAGAGGAGAAAATGTTAATAGACCCAGGCTAAAAGTATATTGTCCATACATTTTGGGGGAACTTGATGTTAAAAATATACTGGTATACCCCTGTATGTTGCCCTGTTTGGGGCAGCTGGACTAAGTTATTTAACTTTACGCAGGGCTGCTCATTAAAATATGTAGGTGAGAGAAGTAGAGTCCTATATTCCCCAAGAATTATCATGCATTAGGAAGGAAAATAATTGTACTCTCCATCATACAAATAATAGTGATAAAAGGAAAAATGAGTTAAAAATGCATAGATGATGTTCAAGCAAATGTGTTATAAGAAATTTGAGGAAGGAGAGACCCACTTGGCCTGGGAGGCAGGAGGTAGAATTGGGCATAGAAAGCTTCATGTAGTGGTGGGTCTCCAAGCTGACCTTCAAAGGTCATCAACAGAGGTATATAGTGTGTGCTGGTAATTTTTTTTACTGACTCTTTAAGGGAAAATATATATGTATATATGACACTCTTCTAAGTTTAATCTGAATTATTATGGTTTTCTCCATCCATTTCTTAAGCCTAGAAATCAACAAAACAATTAACTAAGCCTTAATTTAAAACTTTTGCTGACTGTTGAGGTGTAAATGCTTCCACTGAAAATTTAATCATGAGTTAACATGAACCCCAGCTTCATCACATCACTGGGCATATATTATAGGCACAGAACATAGTGAGAACAAAACACGCAGAGATGGGAGGGAGAAGAATGAGAATAGGGAAAAGTCAATGGCTCACTTTATCTTGGACTTAGAAAGGATAAAATAAAATAGGGTTGCACAGGTGAACTGGACCCAAATTGTGGATGACTCTAAATGCCAAGAATTTACATTTGTATGTGTAGAACCCATATAAGATTGCAGGCCATCTTGAGGAGGTGGGCGGGAAGGAGGGAGAAAAATTTAGGATTTATAGAAGTGATTGTTGAAAACAAATAAATTAATTAAAAACAAAACAAAATAAAACTGGTTATCAAAAAATAAAATTTTAAAAAAGAATATATATTTTTATGAGAGAGTTCATAGGGAGCCACTGCAGATCTTTGTAGAGAAATGACATGACAATAGTGATACATTACGAAGGTTACTCAGATACTGGGATGAAGTAGGGAAGGCCATGGCATAGGCAATAGAACACCAGATATGGTATCAGGAAGACATAAGTTAGATATTTACTTTACCTAGAAGCAACTAGGTGACATAGTAGATAGAGTGCTAGACCTGGACATCTGGATTCAAAACTAGTCTCAGACACTTATTAACTCTGTGAAGTTAGGGAAGTCACTTCACCTCTATTTGCCTCAGTTTCCTCACCTGTAACATGTGGATAATAAGAGCACCTACCTTTCAGGGTAGTTTCAGGATCAGATGAGATATTACTTGAAAAGTGCTTATCATTGTGAGAGTAGGCACTTAATAAATGCTTGTTTCCTTCTTTCCTTAGTAGTTCTGTGGGGGCAGTTAGGTGATGCAGCAGATAGAGCACCAGCGCAGGAGTCAGGAGGACCTGAGTTCAAATCTCACCTCAGACACTTGACACTCACTAGCTGTGTGACCTTGGGCAAGTCACTTAACCCCAAATGCCTCATCCTGGACCATCTCCAGTCATCCTGATGAATATCTTGTCACTGGATTCAGATGACTCTGGAGGAGAAATGAGGCTGGTGACCTGCACAGCCCTCCCTCACTCAAAACAAAGTCAAGTGCAAGTCAGGTCATCATTTCTCTGATGGTACAGTCTTCTTCAGCAATGAAGGATGAACACACACCTACAGTAGTTCTGTGACCCTAGGCATGTCACTTAACTTCTAGGTGCCTCAGTTTCCTTATCCGGAAAACAAAAATAGTAATAGCACAAGTTTAAGAGAATTCAATAAGATAATCGGTATGTGAAATATTTAACAAACTTTGAAATTCTTTATAGGTATGAGATACTATTATTAAGTACAAAGTAAAACAGAGGCAAAAAATCAGTTAAACGTCTATTATGATAGTCTAGGTAAGAGAGGATAAGGTCATGACTTAAGGTGGTTTCAAAATGGTGAGACTTGATTGTAATTTAAGTTGGAAACATTTTATTGGAGGGAGGTTTATCAGTAGAGCCCTCTATCGATGGGAATAGAATTTACATCTACTAACTCATAAGCCGTTGATAGCTGAATAGGACATGGCCATCCAGACTAGATTTGAGTGGGAAGTTTCTTTGTAAATGCCTATAGTTAATTTCTAATTTCAGAATTAAATATTGCTAATGACTTTAAATGCTCATTGCAATTCCAATCTGTACAGTAGTAATAACAAGACATTCAACATTTTTCTGTATATCTTTCATCTAAGGAAAGGTAAAAATCTGTTGGTCTGAGCAACAGTGACCACAAATGATTCCGAAATTTAGGTAAGGAAAAACTTCCTAGTAATTTCAGATTATCTCAAGGTGGACTGAGTTGCTTCCAAAGGTAATGAGTTCCTTGACATTAGAGGACCTCAAGCAAGGGCTAAATGATAGCTTATTGATGTGGTAAAAGGGTCATCATAGATGGACATTCAGGTCCCTTTTCACTCTGAGACTGTGATTTTGTGATCACTTCTTTCCGTCCTCCTGCCAGGTATACAGTCTAAATGAAAAACATTCCTAAATGTTGTTAGCTGGTATGTTAACCCAGAATATTTCATCAAAGAAACCTCAGTAAAAGCTTAGAGCACAATAACTCAGGTGTTAGATGTTAAGAGTTTGCTGCCATGCCATGGGATGACCAATAGGATGCCAGACAACTGGAAGAAAAACAAAAGGTCTTTCCTCAGAATTTCTAGACACATGAATTTTAAGTTTGTTGTAGACATGACATCCAGGTAATTCACTAAATTTATTGCTTTCCTTTGTTAAGTACCAGCATCATGGAGGTATAGGTAGGGCACCAAAAGATTCTTTTGTGGGTTTTTTGCAAATTTCAGCCTGAAGGATTTATGTTTCTGAGAACAGCTCATTTTGACAAATTGACTTTACAAGCTGAGACTATGTTTAGGTAAGTGAACCAGCTCAGATGGTGCTAAATGGTGCCCAGGAGGGTAACAAAGAAGGCCTTTCTATAGTCCTCAAATATATATATATAGGTATCACTGGGAAAGTAGATGGCTAATTTGTTTATGAATGTGCATATAGACTTTTGGAGAATGTGGCACAATTTCTCTCTCTCTCTTTCTCCCCCCCTTCTTTTTTCTCTCTCCTCTCTCTATCTCTCCCTCCTTTCTTCTCTGCTTTGTTCCTTCTCTCGTATGTTCATCATACTGAATTAGAAAGTTGCTTAATAAGGATTCACTCTCAATTACTTTTTTATGAAGGAGGTTAGAAACTATGTATATCAGCAAGTTTTGTATGTTAACCAATTATCCATAAACAAATTTGCATTTAAACATTTTTAGGTAAGAATTTCTCCATGGGGAAAAATAAAGTAATGTGACAAATAAAAAAATTCAAGAGAGAGTTTCTGGTTAGTAATTTTATTAATTATGCTAATAGATAATTCATAAAAGAATTCAGTGGCTCTCTCCAATGCCAAAGATCCCTCATGGAACCCACTCAATTCTTATATGCCCTTAGCAGAGTGAGTGTTCCTGAGGATGGCAATCAACTTTGGTTAATGATTAATGAGAAGAAAGAATATTATAATGAGAGGTGGATTCATTCTAAGGAGGGGCTGGGGGATGTGATTTTGGTCACTCTCATTCTCAGATTACCCCCTACCCTTGGACATTCTAGACAAAGTTTCTACCCAAACTTGATTAGAAAACAGCGGACTTCCTCACTTGGAGTCTGAACAAGATTGAGGAGAAAATTAATCCAGTCTCATTCTCAACAATGTCCTTCAGATGTTGACTTGACCCAGTAGATCAGGCCTGCACAACTTGTGTGCCCATGGGCTGCTTAGAGCATGCCAAAAATTTTGGGGCGAAAGATGCAGATGAAAACATTCTTTGTATGTAGAGTAAATCCTTGTATTGCAAGTGAACCATGGGATGCAAGTTGTGCAGGCCTGCAGTAGATAATGAGAAAATCGAAAGGAAAAATGCAAACAAATCCTGGATCTCCCCAATAATTGGTTATTTAATAATTTCTCTCAGTAACATTCACTATATAAAATAATATAAGGTTTGAAAAAATAGGTACATGGCTGCAATTGATAGAAGTTCTAGAATTGAACTCAGGTTCATCTAAGTCAAGAATCCATGGATAAATGTCAGAGATTTCATGCAGTTGGATAGGAAAAAAACCCAAACAAACTTGAATTTCACCAGCCACTAATTGCAATTTGGCATTTCCTTGGATTGTGAATGTAGGCAGCAAACCACAATAATCTTAGTGGTATTTGTAACTTTGTTACCAATAGAAATCATAGATATTTTCATATGATATTATAAATATCTCAAAATATTATTTATGCCTCTACTATTTTGAAGTTCTTGAAATTGTTAAACCTAATGCTAGAAATTCACATGTGATCAACTCTATTTATGGAATATATTTCACTAAAATTTGTTTCCTTTGTAATCCTGTGTATCTTATTTTATGCATTTTAAAAGTATTATTATAAGAATGAGTCCATAGATTTCACCAGATTGCCAAAGAGGTCCATTGTAGAAAAAAAGTTAAGAACCCTCCTACCTTCATGAATAATTCCTTGTAACCATGGATAATTCTTTTTAAAGTATTTTTTATTTATATCTTTTGTATTTGCATTACCTACATTTCTCCTTTTATAATTCAATTACTTTTTCTCCTTACATCACAGTTGTTTCTGAAAGGGGGAAGAATTTGTCTCCCTCTAGCTTGAAACTTCCCTTATAACAACAACAGAAAAACAAAAACAAAAACAAAAATTCCAATACCATGATCATATCAGACTACATGATTTCGAAAATTCTTATTGCAGTTTTATGTATTAATTACTTTAAGCTGCCTTAAGACTTTTGGACACTATGTATACATAGACTCCCTGTGCTTCCCTTCCCCTGCCTTACTCAAGAAGACATTGTTCAGGGCCATCATCCTACTGTATTTTTGAGAGTTTGCCTTCCTAAAAGGAAGCTGCACTAAATTTAAAGTGTTAAAAAAAAAAGTGTTACAATTTGCACCGGTATGAAAAATACCTAAGTGCTCATTAAGCGAATAGTACTTTTCTACAATGTTGTCTGTCTTTGACAGTAATGCAGATTAAATCTCAACCAGTCTTTTTCCCTCTTATCTGAGACCTCTGGTCCATCAGCCTCAGAGGGTTCATTGAATTTGAAAACCTCCAGTTGTAGGAAGAGCATCCTTCCTGAGACAAGCCATTTCACTTTAGGACAACTCTCAGGTTTTTTTTTGATCTCTTCTTTCCCCACCTCCACAGAACCTAAATCTGCCTGTAGCATTGTGTAAGCTACAGCTAGGCCAGTGTGCATTTCCCGAGATTGATCCAGACCTGTTATACAGATGAAAGTTCAAGGAGGAGTTCCTGAGCTGTGAAACAGCAAGATTTATAAATCATGCTGGAATTGGGTGAATAGGTGAATAGGCTGTATACACCACCACCTAAATATCCTGTTCAGGAAGAAAAGAGAGACAAAGAAAGCATCATCCTACTGCACAAAATCAGAACCAAATAAGGGGTATCAAGTTCTTGCCTGTGTTTTACACCTGGGTAGCACTGGATAGAGCCATGGACCTTGAGTTCAAATCTGGCTTCAGACACTTGCTAGTTGTGTTACCTTGGACAAGTCACTTAATATCTATCTGCCTTAGTGTTCTCATCTCTAAAGTAAGGATAAAAGTACCTGCTTGTGAGATAATATTTGTACTTTGAAAACTTTAAGGTACTATTTTTGTTTTTTAGTTGGTTTTCAGTTATGTCTGACTCTTTGTGACTCCATTTGGGGTTTGTTGGCAAAGGTCCTGGAGTGATTTGCCATTTCTTTCTCCAGATCATTTTATAGATAAGGAAACTGAGGTAAACAGGGTTAAGTGAATTGTCTACTGTCACACAGCTAGAAAGTCTCTAAGACAAGATTTGAGCTCAGGAAGATGTCTTCCTGACTTCAGTCTTGGCACTCTATGTACTGTGCCACCTACCTGCCCTAAAGTGCTACATAGATATCAATATCACTATTATCATTACAACATGTCTATTGCTTCTTTTAGGTGAGTTATTTATACCAGGCTGCAAGCAGCCTTCCTATGACAAAAGTCATGCAGAACAAGTCTAATCTCTCATGGAATCAATCAGTCAATATTTATTAAGTACCTGCTATGTATCAGGCACTATGCTAAGTGCTGCAGGTACAAAAAAGGGCAAAAGACAAGGAGTTTACAGTCTAATGGAAGACCTTCATATACTGAGATATTTATGTGCCCTCCTTGAATCTTCACTTCTCCACAATTCCTTCAGCTGAGTCTCATATTTTATAAATGAAGAAATACACTACTTTATTCCACTTTAGAATCAAAGTACCACAAAAAAGGTTTGAAGATGTTAGATCCCATAGCCTAGAGGTTCTTAATGTTTTTTGCGTCATGGACCCTTCAGTCAAGTCTAGTAAAGTCTATGGATGCCCTGCCTATTGCTGCTGAAAATAAAGAATCCTGTTTTTATACAGAGTATGAAACTAAAGAGATTAGAGAGGAAGCTACTTGACTAAGTATGACATGAAGAAAATCTTTACAATATAGGTTTCCTCATTCTCAGTCCAGTCTATTTGATCTGTCAGGTCAAATCTTGAAATATGTGTTCGAATAGGGATAAATATAAAGTCTAATGTTTTGGTTTAAATCAACTTCATAAATTAAAAAAATGAGAGATGTGACAAGAATGTTTGAAAAAGATATGGGGGAAGGAATGGTGATTAATAGAAGGTAAGCTCAGTATGAATCAATGGTGTCATTCAACAATGTAGGTTAGCATACTACTGGGCTGCATTAAGTGAATTGTATGCTATGTTCTTACCCTGCCTTGATGAGGCACTCCTGGAGGAGAGGTTTCATTGTAGATACAACATTTTGGGAAACACAAGAGGATGGATTGAAAGAAATTTTGTTTCCCCTCTTGTTAAGATGTGAGCTCCTAGAGAGCAGAGACTATCTTTTGACTTTGGGGTTTTTTTGGCATGTTCAGCACTTAACACAATGCCTAGCACAGGGGTAGGAAACCTGTAGCCTCTAGGTCACATGTGGCCTTCTAGGTCCTGGAGTGGGACCTTTTGGCTGACTCCAAACTTCAAAGAACAAATCTAGGGTTCTGTGAAGCTTGGATTTAATTGAAGGGCTGCATTTGAGGACTGAGAGAACTTAGCACATGGTAGGTGCTTAATAAACACTTTTTAACAGTCTGAGATGTTTTGCCTGGAGAAGAAAAGACTTTCACAAAATGGTAGCAGTTATCTTCAACTATCTGATTGGATGTTATATATGTTTTATGTATCATCTTCCCCCATTAAAATTTAAGCTCCTTAAGGACAGGAACTCTGTGTGTGGGTTTTGGTTTTTTTGTGTGTGAATTTGATTTTCTAGCTAAGAACAGTGCTTGGCACTTAGTAAATGCTTAATCAATACTTGATGACTTATATGGAAACACTTTCTGCTGTTTTTTGTGCTTGATTGTTAAAGAGCATCTTAACATCAGGAAGGGGATGCCATGACTCATAAGTTAATTGGATTACAGTGAGGCAGGAATGGACAAAGTCACCAGCCTCACTTTCTCCTGCACAGCCATCTGGGTCTAGTGGCCAGATACAGATCAGGACAACTGGAGCTGGCCTTGGATGTTTGGTGATTTATATGGAAATACTTAGTAAGGGCTTAATAAATATTTGTTGATTTATTAGCTTCTGTTTAGCCTCAGAAAGTATAACTAGGAGCAATGAGTAGAAATTATGAAAAGGTAAATTCAAGTCTGATGTAAGGAAGAAAGAACAAACAACAAACTGCCTAACACCTAATGCTATCCAAGAGTGGAACAGACTATTTCAGAGGGTAACAGGTTGGACATATTAGGTATGCTGTAGAGGACAAGGACAGCTAGGTGGCACAGTGAAGAGTGCACTGGGCTTGGAAAAAGGAAGATTCATTCTTCCTGAATTTGAATCTGACCTAGACACTTAGTAGCTGCGTCATTCTGGGCAAGTCACTTAACCTCGTTTGCCTCAGTTTCCTCATCTGTAAAATGAACTGGAGAAGGAAATGGCAAACCACTCCAGGATCTTTGCCAAGAAAGCCCCAAATGGAATCACAGAGAGATTGACATGATTGAAACAACTGAACAACCACAGTGAAACAAGGACAAATTTCAGAGCAGATAACTGAATTTGGAAGGAAGATAAGAATTTTAAATGATGATAAGGCATCAATAGTTCCACCATATTTGGGGTGTGTGTGGGTGTTCAAGGAAGACTAGAATCTCTGGTATTAAAGCTTGCTGAGCCCTTTTTGGGGTTGCTCATCCACCTTTGGTGTTCATCTAACTCTCAACTGTGTCTCCAAGAAGCTGTAGCATGTGCAGTGACCACACACTGGTAAAACTGTCTTGGCTAAACCAGGTTACGGGTAATTGAGGGGCCTCAAACTGACAAATGAAGTATGGGGAAGTCTGCCACAAGCATGTAAAGACTTCACTCCAAGGAATGGTCGGAAGAGAACAATTTGAAGACTTAGTGCTTAATCAGATATCAAAGACATCAAGGTCACTCATTGCATCCCAGACCATCACCAGCCATCTTGACTTTTGTCCTGCCACTGGACTTTGATAACTGGAATAGAGAGTGAGGCTAATGACTTTGTGTAGCTCTGCCTCACTTAAATCCAGTTCACACAAGAGTCAAGACATCATCCCATGGTAATATGTGTCCTCTTCTAAAAAGTAGGACAAAGAACAACATGCCATAGAGGGGAAGAGAAATTAAGAATTGGGAAGATCCTTAGAGGAACCAATATATGTATATATACATAGATGTATGTATGTGTGTACATATATACATAGACATTTAAATATGTATGCTGTCCAGTATCCCCCACACATGGCTCAGTATCTTACATGCAACAAGGACTTATTAATACATGCTTTTCATTCATTTACTCTTGTCTGATCAGGTATGAGTTGGGCAGATTGGCCCCTGATTTCCTTTCCATCCCTGACATTCTGCGATTTTAAATCTTTCTATTGCACCAGAGGCTCTTTTAAATTTATTTTTCTTTTTTTCCCTAATTAATTTTGATTTGATTTTTATTTTCAGTTCCTACATCAAAGATTTTCAGTGTGTGAGTACGTGTGTGTGTGTGTGTGTGTGTGTGTGTGTGTGTATGTATTGGTCCCCTTTGGTCACCACACAAAGCCTATGGACCTCTTTGTGAGAGCTGCCATCCCATCACCCAGTTTTCAGCCCTAACGTAAAGTCATTGAGAAGCACTAAGGGACCAAGGAAAAAGTATCATCTGTTTTCCAATGACTTGCAGATATAAGCAATGAATTTACACCATTTGCAAAATAATTAATCTTTCAGACAAGTTATCCAATCTATCAACATACCGAGGAAATCACTACCATACATGTTTTCTATCACTATGAAAGGCTACACTGTAGTTTCCCAAAGGGTGAAGCACCATTTAGTTATTTACTACATTCCAGGGTTTGGGGTAGGTTCTGGGGATACAATGACAAAATGAAACTGTTCCTGTCCTCAAGGAACTTTTCTTTAAATAAGAGAGACAATATGTATATGAATAAGCAAATACAAAATATATACACAGCAAACACATAACAATATTCAAGATGGCAGCATTAGTGTTAGCTGAAGGGGTCAGGAATGACCTCCTGTAGGACATGAGGTGTACTTTGAAGGACGTTAAGGATTCTAAGTGGTGATGATGAGAAGGGCGTGTGTTCAAGGGATGAGGGCTGGGCTATGTAAAGGCATCGACGGAACCATGGGGACTCAACTCAACAGAGTGAGAATGGGATGTGAGAAGTCTGGTACAGTAAAAGTGGAGAGCTGGTACATTTTTGAAGTTTCAGTAGCACTCAGTATAAGTTGCCTCTAAAGAACAGATCAGCCTAGGTTGCTCCAGTCTAGGAATGGATCAGAAAACTGAGTTTCTTGATTCCAAATCCAGCTCAATCATGAAGCAACTAGGGAGTGCAATGAATAGTGTTAGACCTAGAGTCAGGAATGTCTGAGTTGAAGTCTGGCTTTGGGAACTTCAAGTCACTTAACCTCTTTCTGCCTCAATTTCTTCTTATGTAAAAATGGGGATGGTAATTTCAGTTGTCTCCCAGGATTATTGTGAGGAACAAATGAGATGATATTTGTAATGTTGTCCAGTTGATTGGCCATAGCTATGAATTATTAGTCTCTTTGTGATCCCATTTGGCTTTTTTTTGCAGACACTGGAGTGGTTTGCCGTTTCCTTCTCAGGTTCATTATACAGATGAGGAACTGAAGCAAAGAGGCTTAAAGTGTCTTGCCTGAGGTCTCTAAGTGTCTGAGGCTAGATTTGAACTCAGCTTCTCCTGATTCCTGGGTTGGCACTATCCACTGCACCACCTCACTGCCTTAGACTGAAAAGGATAAGGAGGTAAAACAGGAAAGCTAAAGAGTTTTAAGGATAGAGAGCAGAGAGGAAGCAGTGGTCTGATATTCAGTATCATGCCCTGGACCTTGACTAGTACTCTGTGAACTGCTGGTACTAAATAAATATTCACTGAATGAATGAATAAAAAGATGGGGTTCCCAAGAATCATAAGTTGGTCTGAGGAAGAAGATAGACACACTTTCTGAGGCCATATAAGCTGTGACCTTGCTGTCATAATTGTCTTTGGCATTTGAGAGTGCCACAGGCCTCTTTTATTAAAATGCAATTATTAGTATTTTAATATATACCTATAATATAACATAATTATATATGATATGTACTAATGTACTATATATAATTATAGCATTATTAATAAAATGACTAATTATCCAGGAAAAAATACCAGACTGTATGATCTATTAACACTCCTGTATCTCTAGCTTTTCCTCCTTGATCAGTATCAGCCATAACTTGATTTCCATTGGCAAAGTCTTTCCCAGAATTATCTCTACACCATGATGAATGATGAGGGGAGAATTTTACTGGATTTCTTATTTAAAATTTTTTTTTTATCAATGCATTGTTCATTCTTGTTGTTATGTACTGTTACATTGCCTAAAATTTCCTCTGTATCCCTTCTACCTTCCCAGAGCCATCCCTTGTGGGAAAGATTGTTTTTACGAGGGAAAAAGAAAATAAAATTAGCAAAACTAATCAATACTTTGAAAAAAATGACAACATACACAAAATTCCATGCCCATGGACCCTCTTCTCTGCAAAGAAAAGGGGGGAATAGATGTCTTCTCATATCTTTCCTTTGGATCTGAGTTTATTCTCTATTTTCACAACATTCAGTTTTCACTGTTCTGTGGTCATTCTTTACTTGTTGCAATCACATATATTGTGTCTGTGACTGCTTACTTCATTCACACCAGTTCATATGAATCTTTCCGTGTTTTTCTGTATTTGTCATATTTGTCATTTCTTAGGGCAAGTCAGATTTCATTCTCTTTGTGTGCCACAATTTTTTTAACTATTGCCCAAATGATGGACACCCATTGTATTTTCAGTTGTTTGCTAGGTAGAGTCTTTAATAAATAAACACATTTATAATATATTTAATATTCATTATATATTTAAAATATAAATAAATAAATTAAAATTAAAAAGTGCTTTCCAGGAAAGCATTCCTTACCTGCTAGGACAAAATAATTATCTGACTTTGAGATCACAGTTTGCCAACTCAGATTGATAGAAGGACTACCATCCTTCCAGAGAAAACGTGCTGATGAATACCTTGAGTAATCTCCACTGTTCCCAGGTCCCTCTCCTAAACAAAACCCAAGTATGTTCTTTTCCCTCTATCAGATAAATGACCCTCGACATCTGAGTGCAGACAATACTGTTCATGTAGCACAATCAAAGAAGTCAGTATCCAGAATCATCTTGGGCCCTACAGCAACAACCAAAGGAGTTCTCTCCAAGGCTCAGAACTTTATCTACTGTACCATCTAGCTACTTCTTATAAGAAAGAGGACATCTGAATATCATTATCTAAAACAGTGAAATAAAACACAATCCCCTAAGTTTCTACTCTAAGCTTCCAGCTCCACTTCTTCTATTCTGTTTCCAGCTCCACTGATCTGATGGTTATTTCTTCTGTGTGACATACTGTTTCCCACCTCTGTGTCTTTGCACTGGCTGTCCCTTATGCCTGGATTGCTAGACCTTCTCATCTCCACCTGTTGGTTTGTCTAGTAATCTTCAAAGTTCAACTGAAGTCCTAATTGCTCCCTGAGTACTTTCCTGTTTCAGTATCCCTGTTAAGACTTATTGCACATGATTACTCCTCGTGATTTCTATGGACAAATGAAAATGATCTTTCCATTGTTCATAAAATTCATTAGATTCAGGACTGGATCTAGAATTTTGCCAGTGTAGAGAACTCCCTTAGGAGGAAAATCCTCTTTATCTATATAGGTTGGCACCTTCTCTCGCAACATATAATCTAAGTAAGATAAGTATTGGGGTATATGGGGTACTTAGGTAGGATTGGCATTTCTGGTGTGAGGGCTTGATGAGCCCTTTTCAAGTCTGCTCATCCACACTTAGCATTCACATTTTCAATCAATTTCATCTGTGGCTCCAAGAAGCTGTATCATGTATGGTGGCCATACCCTGGTAAAACCATCTTGTCAAATGGACTAAATAAACCAGGTTGAAAGTAATTGACAAGTCTCAAAACCATCAGTGAGTTAGGGGGATGCTTCACATGCTACCCCCAGCATGTGAAGACCTACCCTGGTATAATGGGCAGATAAGAGCAATTTGTTCCAGCGGCCATGAGGATGGCTTAGAACTTGGTCAGACATCAATGATGCTAATGTCATCCTGGGACACTGTCAGTTATCTTGACGTTTGTCCTGACCCTGGAATTTCATGATTTAGGAAAAGAGAAAGAATGAGACATGACTTGGTTCTGCCTCACTTAAATCCAATTCATTCGCAAACCAAGACATTACAATGTGAGGTCATTGATCCTCTTTGGAAATGAAGGGCCAACAACTTATTCCAAGAGTGGGGATTCTTAATTCATTTGTATGTCAGGGACAATCTGCTGAAGCCTATGTATTCTTACTAGGTTGCTTCCTAATATATATATTTCCAATCCAGTTTCTTGCCTTCCCTCCCCTCCCCAAATAATCTATCCATAGACCTTGGAAATGTGAGGTTCAAAGCCATTTGCAGTCATCTAAGTACTGAGAGGTGACATGTATTGCCTAGGCTCACATCGCTTAACTGAGAGACAGAATTCTAATTTGGTTTTTTCTGTTTTCTAAGCCAGTTATCTATCAATAGCACCACTACATACACACTCCTGGCTTCCTTTCAGTCCTAGATAAAATCCCATCTTTTTTACCTTTCCTGATTCCCTTTAAATCTAGTGCCTTTCCACTGCTGATTATCTCCAACTTATCCTGTCTAAAGATTATTTGTACATTGTTGTTGGCATGCTGTCTCCTCCATTAGGCTGTCATCTCCTTTAGGACCAGGACTCTATTTCTGTCTTTCTTTATATATCTAGAGCTTAGCCCAAGGCATGACAAATAGTGGATGCTTAATAAATGTTTATTGACTTTCTCTAGCATGACAGAGTCACAGATTTAGAGATGGAAGGGAGGTCATGGAGCTCAATTCCTTAACTTTACAGTGAAGGAAACTGAGATCCAGAGAGTTGAAGTCCCTTGAGTGTGGTCTTCCAATTAGAAAAATTCTGATGTGTTTCTTTAACATGGCATCCTGTCTCCTATCTCTGTGCTTGTTGCATAGGTAATGGATCCCACCCTGACCCCATCTCTTTTTCTCTCAGATGTCAGTGCTTCCTTTCTAAATTATATTGTATTTTCTTTGATTTTATTTTATATGTAACATCATCGTATCCCTACTCTCTCAGGGTCAAGTGTCTGCTACATCTCCCTGTAGCAGGGAAATGTTTCTTTGTTGCCAGTCACTAGAGCCCCCACTGGTGGTGTGATCCCATGTTTATGAGCCCTTTGAGGGGCACTCCAGTTCCATTTAATCATATAATGTTGGGTAGCTTTTCACAAAGGATTATTTACTTCAAAGATATAGCAGAAACACATGTACAAGTATTTATCTCCATATCTCTGGTATATACTCTCTTCTATCCCGCCTCAGACCCTGAAAGAATGGACTCAAAATTTAGCTCAATTCCTCCTTAACATTGGCCCAACTAAGTTGCTCTTTTGATGTCATTGACTACATTATCTGTCTTCCCTCTGAGTTAGAGTTCCAAAAGTTACTCCTTGCTTTTTGGGACATTGATGTGAGTTGGTTCCCCAAACTGGCCCTGATTCTGCCTCTTGGGTTCTTAGTGCTTGCACTTCTGCCCAAGTTTGGAAGCTTTCTTTCCTTTACTTAGAATGGAAATTGCTGTAAGGAAAAGAATCAAAGAGCTCCACCAGAGGCAAATCAAACTAAAGGTGAGTCAGGCATTTTCTGAAGACTGGCAGTCTTAGCTTTGTGGCCAATTTTAAAAAAAATGTCTTCTGCATGGTTAACCCAGGGGAACCACCTACAGAGTGTCTAAGGACCCTCCACAGTCTCCCTCAAGCATGTCCCTTATGTGGTGTAATGATTCTCAATTCTTCTCAGGGTCCTTAGTGTGGAGTTGAGCAAGTTGATGGGATCCGCACTAATGCAAGACCTCTTACATGTATGTGTTTACATGTTGTAAACACAGCTTGTCTTCTCCCTTAGAATCTAAGCACCCTAGGGGCAGGAACTGCTTTATTTTTATTCCTATGTCCCCTATACCTAGCACAGTGTCTGGAACATAATAGATACTTAATAAATGCTTATTGATTGATTTTATATTTATCTCTGTATATTTTGTTTTACTCCCACCCCATGTAAATTCCTTGAAGGCAAAGGCCGTTTCTTTTTTGAATTCCCAGTACCTAGCACGTAAGAGGTGCTTCATATATGCTTGAAAAATTGAATGCTAGCCCTAAAGAGCCATGATGATGAAGCCAGGAAGCTTTTCCAAGCCTTCCTAAGGTTAAGGGTCTGGGGAAAGGAAAAGAAAATCCCTTTACATGAGAGATGGCAAACAATATTTTTTTTTTGAGGGAGGAAACTAACAAATGCCTAGAAAACAAACAGAAGCCCCAAGGGGCTCTCTGATCCTCCTGCTACTGGAGAATGATAATTCATCATCATCAAAATAAACATCCATTTTGGGCCTGCACAGAGATGAGGATATTCTGATTTGCATAATGATGGCGATTTGCATGAGATGAGAATGCGCCTGAGTGAGTCTTGAGCTCAAATACACTCAGATGGGATACGGTCGGCACAATTTTCTCAAGGATCTCAATTTAATACTATTTATCTAATGAAAGGGAAAAAAATAAATATTGGCTGTAACAACCCATTATGCTGGAGAGCTGGTTTTAAATTACATTTGAGTGAAGATATGGGAGGGGAGGTCTGTATTCCTTTATAATGCATTTTGGAAAACTGAATCCAGAGGGGAAGTTGTCTTTGGCTTGGTGCTAGTTTGACTGAAGGGCACTGCAATTCCAAAGCCAGGGTGCATTGCAACCCAAAGAAAGATTTCCTGTCCCGTAGTCAGGACTTGGTCATGGAACTTCTTTGCTGAAGAAGCCTTCATTGAGAGATTATGTTATAATCTCTCATTATAATATAATCACATAATGGTTAGCCCGCTGAATCTGGAATCAGGAAGGAAACTATGCTCTCTAATCTTGCCTCTGATACATACTAGCTCTGTGACCCTGGTCAAGTCATTTGAACTCTTTGTGCTTTCAGGTAGGCTCAAATGAAGTAATGAATGTAAAGGCTTATGAAATTTTTAAAGAGTTACAGAAATATTACATTTGGATTTAGAGCAAGAGGGGACCTCTATTGTCATTTAGTGCAAACCCCTCAGAATGAAGTGATGTCTAACATCACATAGGCAGTAAGAAAGAGTGAAGATCCAAACCCAGGTCCTCTGACTTCAAATCCAGTAATCTCTCTACAACATCATGTCACCTTCCCCTTGGAGCAGTTCTTTTTTGAGTTAAAAAAATATCTTATTTAAGAGGTGGCATTGAATAATAGACGAGTGCTAGACCTGGAATCTGGAAGATCATGGTTCAAATCCTACCTCTAAAATTTACTAGCACTGTGACCATGGGCAGGTTGCTTCATTGCTGAACCTTAGCTTCCTCAATGGGGGTAGGGGTGGGGGATAACTTTACTATTCCCTATTTCACACTATTTACAGTGTAACATAGGGAATTGAGAGCCATTCGTAAATCCGGGAAGACCTGGGTTCAATTCTCTGACAGATCTACTATATGTCTATATGATCCTGGATACGCTATACCTCACACAACTCCCCAAGACTATAAATTGCAAAGCAGATGCCAACATGAGCTCATAGAAATTATTTCTTTTTGGAGAGTTCTTTAAATTAATGAAATCACAGGTCTAGCCTCTTATTGGTTTCCATTATCTCATAGAGTTGCTATTCTAAGGCACAGATGAGATAATGGATGCAAAGTGTTAAAATTTTTAAGTGCTATAGAACCTACTGCTAGCTTGCTACGATGCTTCATGTCCTGGACCATGCTCCTCTTCTACCTGAGTGAGACAGACCTTTCTTGCTGATCTTCCAAATTTCTTAGGCTCAAAGATTGTTTCACACCATCTTTTTGCTAGTTCTGCTGTTCTAGAATTTGTTTTGGAGCTCTATTTCATGGAGGTGAATATGGGAGAATAATGGTGATTTTCTGCTTGCTGTACCATCTTGGCTCCTGGAAGTTGATCTTCTCAAGTGCTGTAGAAATGTCACATGTCATGAGATCAGTTTGCCTTATAAATAGCCTTTAACCAAGGATATGCTAGTAAATGTTTAACAACTGGCTCTCTGGAAAAAAATGTACATGCAAAACACTTTTTAAGTTTAACGTTTATTATTAACATTTTCTCCATGACTTTCTTAAGTCTAGTGGATCAATAAAATACCTCAAGTCCTGATTTGTGGCATTTGTCAATTTCTGGAGTGTAAATTCTCCCCCTGAAAGTTTAGTCATAGACTTTTCCAAGCAAGTGGTTAGAACTGGCTCCCGCATATCCCTGTCTTTCTCTAAACTCTGGCTATCTCCCCCAGGCTTCTACCTCCCTCCCTTGTTTCCTAGTCACAAGCTGCAAACCACACATTTGCACCTGTTCCTTCCAACCCTGTTCTTTCTCATTCAACCTTTTTATGTTGTCCTCTCATTCTCAGGCAGCTCTAGAGAATCAGACCATCAAATGCTCACTTACTGAGATTTGGTTTTGTTGCCCAGCTTAGCAATTTATTTTCCCCTATTCCCTGGGTCCTTCTGTATTTCCTGTGGCCTGGAAAGGTTGCAGGAGGACTGCTTCATTTTCATTTCAAAGGTAAAGATTGATTGGCTTGGCCAGAATGGGAATAACATTGGTTCCATGCTGAAGGCTCAGGGGAAAGGACTAATCTTGGTGTATAATTCACAATTTGTGCCGCTATCCTTCCCACTTCAAACTACTATGACCTAGGGAGATCACTCTCTGGCTTCGTACCAGCATCTGTTATGGAAAAGAAGCAGTCCAGATTTGAGGAACAGTCGGTTCCACCTCCTCACAATTTAGGCTAAATGCTTATCAGACAATGCTAAGGAAACATACAGAGTGAAGCAGAGTGAGGTGTGTCAGAATAACAGCTGTACAGAGCAGGAAGAGTCATGGAATCAAAGGACCAGATTAAAAGCTCAGTCTTCTTTTGCTTGATCTCAGAGGGAAGAACAAGGAGTGATGGGTTTCAGAAGTTAAAAAGCAAGAGATTTAGGTTTGATAGAAGGAAAACTCTTAGGCAGTTACCCAAAAAAAGGAACTAGTGCCTTAGAAGGCATTGGTTTTCCCCTCAAGGGCGATCTTTAAGCAAGGAATGGATGACCTCCTCTGGGATGTGCTGTCCAAAACGTTCTTGTCTGAGTATGGGTTGAATGAGATGACCACTGAAGTCCCTTTTATCTTTTGGATTCCATGAATCTCAGTTCTTATAACTGCAAGTCATTAAACCCTCTCTGTGTCTTACTTTTCTCTTCTGTAAAATGGAGTTTAATAATACTTGAACTATTTACTTCTCATGCTGGTTGCAAGGAATCTGTTTTCCTAACTTCAAGACACTACATAAATTCAGTTATTCTTAAAGTAGAAAATTAACAAATGTGACAAAGAACAGGCAACATTGTCTGTGTCATAAAGTGGAAGGGGCTCTTGCCCTTACTATCTATGTGATTTTGGGCAGATTACTTTGCTTTCTTGGCTTCAGTTTCCTCAACTGTAAAATGAAAGCTTTGAACTAGAAGATTTCTAAATTTCTTTTCAACTTTATAACCATGATATTTTCTCATATATAAAACTGGCTTAAAGCAGTTAGGTGGTAATAGAATCAGAAAGACCTGAGGTAAAATATTACTTCAGATACTCACTATTTGATTGATCCCTGGGCAAGTCACCTACCTTTTCTTAGCCTTAGTTTCTTTATCTGTAAAATGTATATAATAACAGTATCACCCTCATGGGTTATTGCAAAGATAGCATAAGATATATCTAGGTCTTTATTACTATGAACAATGAATCCCCTGAAGTGATCTCTTGTATTCGAATTTACAAGATTTAAAGTTATAATATGTTAAATATGGTAATTAGTTCCAGCCCAGTGGAGACTATGAAGTGCAAATTTGAATAATTCAACCACTTTAGGGGATGCAGTATTGCAGTAACGGGGTTTAACTGTAATGTATGTAGGTGTTTTGTAAACCTTAAAGCACTATCTAAATATCAAGCTATTAGTACGTCTTCTTTTTAATTACCTATCATTGCACAAAGCCAGAACACATTAGGTCATCAGACTATAATAGGGGCAAGAGAAGGGAACAGTATTTATCGTCTACTGTTTGCACTGCGCTCCTGCAGCCCCATGCAACAGATTCTTCCCATAGACCTTCTAGACTGTTCTGGGCTGGAAATCTGCCGCACTCTGTCTCCTAGTGAATTCTGTCACTTTAAAAATTTGTTCAGATTCTCTTTTTCGAGGTATCTGAAGGAGTTTGTCATAGTGTTTAGGTGAGTACTTGCTCTCACTCTGCCATCTTGGCTCCCTATCCCCCTTTTGTAGAAGAGGAAACTGAGGGAGACAGAGGTTAAGTGAATTGCCTAGGATCACAAAGCTAGTAAGCATCTAAGATTGGATTTGAACTCAAGCCTTCCTGACTCCAGGTCTAGTCTTCCATCTACTGCACCATCTAGTAGCCTAAAATGTATTAGCCACTACATTACAATGATGATTTTAATAAAGAATCTCAGTTATAAAGAAATTTGGTGACCTTATCTAAGTTATAGAAAATATAGTGGGATTAAAGTCTAAGCCCAGAATCCTCTCTGGTGAAGAAGTCTTAGCATAAAAAAATGTAACATGATGATCTGCATTGATTAAACATATAGTCACTTGGGAGAGTCTAGTAAGATTTAATTTAATACCAATAATTCAATATTGATAGTAAAGTTCTATATTTAGGTTAAAAACACAAAATTCATCAGTATAAGATGTTGGAAATGTGATGAGACTCTTGTCTATCTAGAAAATATTTGAGGGTTTTAGTGAAAGGTCAGCTCAAAGTAAGTTAACAACATGACAAGATCGATAGCACCCTAACAGCAACACAAAACTTAGTGGGATCTTGGGACATAGTGTTTATAACAAAGGAAATGATACTCATCCTATACTGTGTCATAATCAGATCACACATATGGAGTACTGGCGTATGCAATTATGGGTACAACATTTTAGGAGGACTTTTATATGGGAATTATTCCAGAGAAGGGTGACCAGGAAGATGTGGGACTGAAAATTATGTTAAATATAGGCTGATTGAAGGATCTGGGGCTGTTTAGACTGAAAAAGAGAAGGCCTGATGGGGGAATGGAGATGGTAGTGAGGAAGGAGAATCCTATCTCTAGGATTCTGAAGATTGTCCTTTGGAACATGGATTAGACTTTCTGTGCCTATCTCCGAAGATCAAGAACTAATGGGTAAAAATTGATGAGATACATCATTAGCAATATTCAGGGGGGAAAAAAACTTCTCAAATATTTAAGAGCTATCCAAAACTGGAATGGTCTACCTTCTGAAGATCTATAAGCAGAGGTTGGTTTATCACATTTAGGGTTAATTGTTGGGAAAACTAGGTGATGTAGTGGATGGGGCCCTGAATTTGGAATCAGGAAAATGAAGTCAGATCCTACCATAGACACTTGGTACACATATAACCTGGGCAAGTCATTTAACCTCTTAGAACCTTAGTTTCTCATCTTGTGATAATGATGGCACCTACTATACAGGGTCATTATGAAGATAAAAGTATATATGTGTGTGTGTATAAGTATATATGTGTGTGTTTATATAACACACATATATGTATAAACATGCACACAAAATTACACATGTACATGTAATACACATGTTCAAACACACAAAATTATACATATATAATACACACAAATATGTATAAACATATGCACATACTATTATATATGCATATATAATACACACATGTATAAATATACACAATGTAAAATTATATATGTATAAATATAATACACACATATATATGAATATACACACATGTGAACATATACATACATATAGTACTTTGAAAGACTTAAAAATTGTATGAATATTATTAGAGTTATTGCTGTCACCATTTTAAGAGCTTCTTCTCTGATATCTGCTTGGCTTGGATTGCCTCTGAACTTTCTTCTAACTTTAAAAGGCTGTGACTTTGGGCTGGTTTAGATAAGTTTCGTTAGTTTTCCAAAGAGCTAGGTGGCTCAGTGGATAGAGAACCGGGCCTGGAGTCAGGAAGACCTGAGTTCAAATCCAGCCTCAGACTCTTACTAGTTGCATGACGCTCAACAAGTCACTTCACCTCTGTTTGCCTCAGTTTCCTCATCTGCGAGTCATAGTGACAACTACCTCCCTGAGATGTTGTGAGAGTCAAATGAAATTAATATTTGTAAAACACTTAGCACAGCACCTGGCATATAGTTAAAGCTTAACACATGCTTCCTTCTCCATTCTGTGAACCACCTCTGTCCTATTTATAGTTTAAGAAGGAGGCCATATGACCTGCAGTTTATTCAAAGGCTCTTAATGGATAGTTGTAACAATGCTTATGAAAGAGGTGTCTTCATCTCGCAAATATCAAGACATTGTAAATATGTATGTTACTTTTTCTTTTCCATCAGGTGTCTGAGCATCTTGGAATTTTCTGACATTGATGCCTGCGTTGAAATTGATAATGTAGATGTCAGGGGCCATGTCTTTTTCACTTCCTCTGTGACTTCCGGTGGTGGAGGAAAAGACCATCTCTCCTCTCTACTCCCCACTCTCCCATTCTTTCCTGTAACAACCTTGGGAGATCAAATGAATGATTTTGAAGAAACCATTTCTTAAAAATCCCTTAGTATCTAAATTATTTTATTGGCTAATTATTATTTAATGGGGGAAGGGGTAAGAGGAGAGTTGGATCTATGAGTTCATTGGTGCCAGGAACACCTTATCACAATATGGGTGGGCTTCCACTTTGAAACAAAGCCTTAGAGAATACCTTGGGGTCCTGAGAGGTTAAGGTCTTGTCTAGCACCATACAGTCAAAGTTTGTCAGAGCCAGAGCTTGAACCCAGTCTCCCAGAAACTTGAGTGTCACTCTTAATCCAATAATACCTTGCATTCTCTGTAGACAATCATAGAATAATACATCTTTAAAAGTACCATTGTATTTAAGGCTATTAATTATTAAAATGTGAACCATGCTTGATAGAATTTGGGTTATCTTTTAAAACTCTGCTTGGCTAAAAGGTTCCTAAACACTCTGAATGTAAATGTTCCTCATTCCTCCTGTAAGTCAAAGCAATAGTAATTACTTATTAATGGCGTTTATTTAATTTGATACCATGGCTGTGTTCTGGGCATGTCTGATGCTATTGGGGCCTTCTTAAATGACAAATAAGACCTCATTTTCTATTCTCATGGCTACACAGGACAGATTTGTCAGTGAATTATTGATGAGCTCTTTATTTTGAGGTGGGATAATGATGACACTATGTACACCACTCACCCTTTCTTCCTTAAGGCTTTGGGAAGTTAATTCATCAACAGAAAACTTGGAACATTTAGACATAGAACAAAATAGGACTGAGTATCCGATAAATTCCTCTTATCCCAGGACAACCATGAGACCAGATCACCTCCACCTAATTTTTTTCTATATTCATTTTTTTCTCATTCAGATACTCTTTTCAGATAAATCAAGTGTTGTATCAGGAAAGGATAGCTAAATCTCAGAGAGGTTGCATAATGAGGGCTGTTTTTGCATATATTCAGTTTTGGGAGCAAGAGATGTGTGACATAATTACCATTCATCTCTGTCCCTTGGAGATTCAGCAGTGCAGCCTGGCTAGCGATGTGTTAGGCCTGGCTCATCACACATTCTGGGATGAGTAGGTTGGCGTAGTCACATTTCAGAATGTTTTTCTAGAGTTAATCATTTCTTACTCAATAAATCCTGAAGATACCCTATTGATAATCTGTAAGGAGGGTAGGATATCAGACTCTAAATCTCAGAGGTAGAAGGGGCCTTAAGGATCATAGGATCAGGCATTCAGAGTTGGAGAGGACCTCAGAGGCCTTTGTGTCCTTTCCCGGCATTTAGCAGATGGGGGACCGGAGGCTCAGGGAAGTGAAGTCATTTTTCTGCGGTCACATTGGTGTCTTTTTGTACAACCTTCTGCCAAGTTTCATAATCCTCTTGACAGATGTATGCTAGCCTTTCCTTCAACAGATGATAATTTGCAAAATAATTATGTTAATTCTGATTATTGGGAAATTACTTCCTTATATCAAGCTGAAGAATTCCTCTCATTTCTTGATAAGAAGAATATGCCTGATCCTTTCTTAGCACGGTAGTCCTTCAAACATTTGAATGAAGCTTTCACCTCCTCTCCAAGCCTTCTTTTCACCCGGGGAATCTTTCCATCAGATTTTCCTTCAAAAGTAGAAATAAGATAAGATGTTGCAATGGTTTGAATGCTAGCTCTGGAGTTAGAAAGACTGGGTTTGAATACTATCACCATACTTACCACCTGTTTGACCATGAGAAAGTCTGAACCTTACTTTCCTCCTGTGTAAAATTGAATGATAGTACTTATCCTTACAATATTAGGTTGTTGTAAGAGGTAAAGGAGATGGTATATTCAAAATTCATGGGATCACGGATTTGGAGCTGCAAAGAACTTTAGAGATCATTGAATCCAACCTCCTCAGTTTAGAGATTAGGGGACTAAAGTTCAGACAGTCTATGATTTGCCTAGAGTCTCATAATGTATAAGTGTTTGAAGCAGGATTTGAACCCATGTCTCCTAAACTCTAAGTCTTTCCATATAAGATGGTATGGCTTGACCTGTGATTTCATGGTGTAAGGGGCACCTAGTGAGAAAATGTTATCTTCCAAAGCAAATTTGTAACTGTTCTGCAGCATAATGCTTAGAGACCTACCTTAGAATATGAAGAGGTTAAGTGACTTGTCTAGGGTCACATAGAGAGTTCATTTAAAAAAAATAGCACTTAAATTAGTTCTTCCTAATTCTGAGGCTATGGTTCTATGCATTAAAGCCACATGAATCCTTGTTGTTGATTTTGTGTTTGTCCTTTGTTGATCTCAAAGAGAACTGTGACATCGGGGAATGATGACATGACTTGACATTGACATTTAGTTGAGTGAGTGAGAATTGGGCAAGGTCACCAGCCTCACATTCTCCTCCAGAGCTATTGGGGTCCAGTGTCCTGATGTTCATCGGGACCACTGGAGATGGTCCATGATATGTCAGTTATCATCAGCACCACCGTGAAAAATTAGAAAGCTGCCTGTTTGCATTATCTCCTTGACCTCTACTTTGGTTTGTTTACAGTCTACCTGGAGTCAATCCCTCTGGGTAAGCTTTTCTTTAACTGGGACTCAAGGGTTGTGTCCCCTGAAGGATGAGTACCCTTGGCTCAAGGTACTCTAAGGTGCTGCAATTTTAAAACTAGCTCAGGAGCCCACATTGATGCATTTACCTTAAACAATCAGTCAGAGGACACAAAAGGCATTTGCTGAAATGACATATTAAGAATAGTGGCCTCAAAATTTCTTCCCCATAAATCTAAGGGCATGATAACTCATAAAACATCATTATCACATGCAAAATAGCAACTATGTCAAGAATGTATATATACATAGAGTTCACAGGAAGACATACACACACAAATATTCACACACAGAGGAACACAAATGGCCAAAGTATTTTATGCTTCTGAAAATCCAAGGCCTTCATGCCTTTTATCTTTTCAAACTGACCTCATACTGCTCCCTTTGAACACAGTTTATCTGCTAAGTAGACCAGCCTGTAAAACTTCTTGGGCTTGTTTCTTTCTTCAGCTCAATTCGCTATACAAATGAACTTTCTGGGTCTGCTTTGTATTGAGCATGTCTCTTTTTAGGTGAGCTCCTTGATGGAAGATGCTATTGCTGATGGTGGGGGGGGGGGTGGTTGCTGTGGAGGAAGGAATTCTCTTCTCACAAAGGGTACAAGGGAAAAAGTGAAAAGTGATTTTAAGAGCTGGATATTCATAAATTCCTAATGACTTAAAAACTGGGTATTCTTTTTTCTAAAGCTGACTCTTTTCTCTGACACCAAGGATAACTCCTCAGAGATAGTGTGTCCACAGAATGGTATCTTACCTTTGAAAAGCCATTAGGTAGGTGATTGATTTTTCATCCAGTAAGTGGTTCCCCTCCCACCTCCAACCTCCCATTTCATCTAATTGTTGGAAGAACTTCATACATTCTAAAGTAATAACAAAATATAACACTCTTCTTTACAATGTAAGGTATGATTAGACCACTCTCATCTTCACACCCTATACTACCTGTGAATAAGTCACTCAGGGTGAGAGTCACTCAAGGTTTCACACCCTTTACAAACTGTGAATGCAACTAGTATGTAAGTGGTAAAAACTTCATGACTTCATTTCAACAGTGTGTTAGGGGAACCAGTTGACCCTGAGCAGTCCCACTCTCTGCCTACTATGTACCCAACTCCTAGGTTCTGTGATGTGGTGATTAATTGCTTATCCCTATTCTAATTTCTGTGAGATGTTGAAAATTTTGGACACATCAAGTTGGGGAGATAAAACTCAGTTCTTAAAATGACAGTAGAAAGAAAACCAGACAGGATGCCTTTACTAAGGGCTAAATGCAGCTAGCAAGTATGATAATGTGGGGCAGAATTCTCCATGGACTCAAGTCAGCTGAACATATAGTGCCCACTATGCTCTTCTACATTCTCCTGTTCATCACTCCCTGCATTCTTACCTTTCTATTTTATTATTCTTTTCTGTCGCATTCTTTTTCTGTTTCTTCTTGCTGTTACTACCTTTCCTACCATCCTGTATATTCTCCTGATAACTAGGCTTCAACATGCTTTCCATCTATAGCTTGGTTTCCTGCTAGCCAGTCTTCTGAAGTTTGTTGATGTATCAGGGTTAAACCATTTATAAACCTATCTATTTACATAGGTAGGATAGAAAGTATCCTTCTGTATCCAGGGGAAAGAAAGATTTGCAATATGCAAGTACAACAGGGGTCTATTGCTTGTTGAAAAATTAAAATGCTTTATTGATGTTTTTGGTTGACATTGACATTATATCTAGACACAGCCCTTGCCTACGCTCAGCCCATCACATGCAAACCATGAATTCTTCCTTGTAGCAAAGAAAGGCAGCTAAACAAACCCAACTAAGAAGGTCACTCTGTCTGATAGTTTAGCCCATGGTTTTACCCATAGTCTCTCATCTTTCTATTGAAAGGGTAGAGGTTGACATTGTTATCAAAACAGCACCATAATGATGCAAAGTTTAGCTTCCTTTCAGTATACTTCTCTTTATGTCACTGTAGTCTTCATATATCTATTTCTAATTCTGTTAATTTTGTTCTATATCAGTGTATGCAAATTATATTTCTTTAAATTCGTCATATTTATCATTGCCTATGACATAATGATATTTTATTATATGCACATACCACATTATGTTCAACTATTCCCAAATCAATGGATACTCACTTTGTTTCCAATAACTTATTTTGAGATTGACAATTATGAAACCAATTACACTTGCATTTGCTATCAGTTAGACTTAAAAGATTGTCCATGCAGATATCTCTAGAAATTTATACATCAGTTCCTCTAGTTCCTTTCCATTGTCTTTGTTCATTTACCTTGCCTTTATGTACATACTCCCTGTGTTTGTTCTCTCTCTCTCTCTCTCTCTCTCTCTCCTTCTCCTCTCTCTCCCCCTATCTCTCTCCCCCCTCCTGTCTATCTCTTTTATTTTCCATTTAATATAATTCTTTAATGAATAACTTGAGTTTTTATTATAGAACTATCTCAAGAAAAAATGTTAAACGATTCAGTTATTTTATTGTGGGAAGGATATTTTTGTGTTTGGGTACAGAGGGAGATAGAAAGACTGAGAGAGAAAGAGATAGATAAACACACAGAAACAGAGAGTTAGAGAGACAGAGAGTGAGAGAGAAGGGACAGGGAAAGAAAGGAGGCAGGAAGGAAAGGAGGAAGAAGGAGGAGGAAGAAAAAGGGAAGAGAAGGAAAATCTCAGAAAAAAAGGAGAAAGCAACAGACAATTATATATAGAGAGAAGATAAGAAATTCTGGAGGAGAGAGGAAGAAGGTGGAGAAAAACCTAGAGAGGTAAGCAATCAATTATCACTTTTAAAATGCCTTCTATGCACCAGGCACTATGCTAAGTGCAAAGTAAATGGAAAGGGAAAGATGGAGGGAGAAAGAGGAGAAAAGAGATGGAGAGAGAAAAAGAAGAAAAAGTTACCAACAGAGAGAAATAAATGAAGGGAAGAAAAGAGGAAGCTGGAAGGAAAGAAGAAAAAGAGATAAGGATATGTAAACATATGTGTATGTACATGTGTAAATATGCATATAGCATATATACAATACACATATCTGAATATATATTATATATGTGTATACACATATACATATTTGTGTGTTTATATTTTAATTGAGGGCAGCTGGATGAAGTAGTGGATAGAGTGCTGGGCTTGCAGTCAGAAATACTCATCTTCATGAGTTTAAATCCAGTCTCAGATACTTAATTGCTGTGTGAACTTGGGCAAGTCGCTCAACCCTGTTGCCTCAGTTCCCATCCGTAAAATGACCTGGAGAAGAAAATGGGCAACCATTCCAGTATCTTTGCCAAGAAAACCCCAAAATGGGATCATGAAGAGTTTAACATGACTGAAGCAATTTGATAACAACACAAAACATATTGTAATGAATTATATTTATATATTAAGTGTATATAATATATATATTTATGTGTATGTATTATATATATACACATATATACATAATATATTTCAGATGGGGAAAGGGGGAAATAAAAGGAGAGGGAAGAAATAAAGGAGGGAAGGATGGAGGGGGACAGAAAGGAAGATAGGGAAGGAGAGAGAGGAAGGAATGGAAAGAGAAGGGGAGAGCAGGAGAAAAGAAGACAAAGTAACCAAAAAATGAAGGGGAGAGATTGAGAAAGGAAGAGCTAAGCAACAGCCGTAAAGAGAGAATAGGGAGATGAGAAGAGAGAGCTTGAAAAGGAGCACCGATTTAGAGCTAGAATAGACTTTAGGGGCTCATGCCAAACCCTCTCATTTTACAGGTGGGAGAACTGGCTCAGAGAGATCGAATCAAAGTATCAGGATTGGGATCCAGTCCTAAGTCCTCTGATTCTAGGGCTAGCGTTCTTTCTACTGAGATAGAATGTGTTAGAACAAGAGGAGACAAGGAAAGGGACAGACAGAGAAAGGGCAAAAAAAGAGAGAAGCAGTGGGAAAGGAGGTAAAAAATGGGGATGTTCTGTATCTGTGGGGAGCTGCCAAGCTCATAGCATCATTCAGTAGCAATTTGTTGGGAAAACAGAAGACAATGGGAGTGAAAAGCAGAGGAAATCCACTCTATAGCCGAGTGTCCCTGAAGGTCAGCCTACAAATGCTTGAGCGTTTCATAAACAAGCCTCTCACATAAGGACGTTTCCCGGCACTCTTGAAGAGTTTCCACACCACAGTGCTACATTTCTTGCATGAAAACCTCACCCCAATCTCATTTGCTGGAGAACTCAGAATAAATAAGTGCACTTGGAAACATAAATGTGCAATAAATAAAACAAAAATGGCAACGAGACATAGTTTACCTTGTGCGTTATCCCCTCATTTTAATGAGACATATTTTATTACACCATTTACCAGTGGCGTATTCAATCAATATAGAGCCTTAATAATGTAACAAGATCCCCCGGAACATTCTGATGACACTGGTAAATTTGGAGGGGATTACTACTTGCTAAACAAAGATTAAATGTGGCTATTAACAGGCTGCGCAAGGACCTTGAAACCCCTTTATTTCTGCCATGTACATGAAATGGCCTCCTCGGAGAAAGCTTCCAACACACAGGGATGCTATTGCTACTTGCTGAGACTGTGTTGTAGCAAGGAAGTAAGTACTGGCAGAAAAACTATTACTTTGTAAATAGCCTTGTAAACCTTGTAAGCCTTGTAAACCTGGGGTGGAGGAGAAGGAGTGGGTGCATAGAGGGGGAATCCCACCTCCACGTTCCTTGTTCTCCTTTGGAAGACTCATAGTCACTTGCGGATGAAATCTCCATTTTTGGCATTAATTATACAGCTTCATTGACAGCTTGAGATTGAAACCAGATTACTGCTCAGTCATAATCAGGACTGTGTGTGGAACCATGGGACTCTGCCCAAAATCAAGGTCTGAAATTGGAGCTGAAACTGATCATCTTTAAATAATCCAGATGAGTCACTTAGAGTTTATGACGCTCATTGAGTAAGTGTGCCGCGGAATGTGAATTGAATTTAAAAATGATCACAGTCATTGCTCCTCCATTTGGGGTGTGGCAGGGGTTCCTTGATCAGCTTGATTGAAATATCAATCACAGAGAAGGAAGTATTGAAGGATGTTAAAAAAAATCAGTAAAATCACAAATTTGAAGCTAAAAAAGAACTTTAGAAGTCATCCAGTACAACTCCCTAATTTTTTATAGATGAGGAAACTAGGGCGCTGAGAGGTAATGTGACTTGCCCATGGTCACACAGGTTAAGTAAATGTGATGAGATGAGATTTGAACTCATGGCCTTTGATTCTAAATCCAGAGCTCTTTTCAATAAGCTACACTACAGAATTTCAACCCAATGAAATGAATGAGGAAGTGATATAGTGAGTAGAATACTAGAGAAGGGGAACAAGTAATCGATTAGCTACCTACTATGTGCCAGGCACTGTGTTAAGCACTTTATAATTATTATTTCATTTGATCTTTTAAATGACTCTGGCAGGTCCCCATTTTACAACTGAGGAAACTGAGACAGAGAGAGATTAAGTGACTTGCCCAGGGTCACACAACTAGTAGGTATCTGAGGCTGGATTTAAACTCAAGTATTCCTGACTCCAAGCCCAGTGCTCTATCCACTGTGTCACCTAGCTGCCTCTACTAGACTTGAAATCAGGATGACGTGGTTTCAAATCCTGCTTCAGACACTTGTGGCTGTGTGACTGTGGACAAGTCACTTAACATCTTTGAGATCAGTTCTATAAAATGAATGAATTCAAATGCATGACTTCTATAGTCTCTTCTGGCTATAAATCATAGATTTATGTTTATATAAATCATAGATTCTTTGACAAGTGAAGGGCTAGCTTACAGAAGAGGGATTGAGTTTGCTCTTCTTTGACTTCAGAAGATAAAATTAAGCATGATGAAAGAGTCTTTGACCCAGCAATACCACTTCTCGAGCTGTATCCCAAAGAGAACATAAAAATAGGGACCCACCTGTACAAAAATCTGCATACCAGCTCTTTGTGGCAATCAAGAACTGGAAATTGAGGGGATGCCCATCAATTGACTGAACATGTTGTGGTTTATGAATGTAATGGAATACTATTGTGTTGTAAGAAATGATGAACAGGGAGACTTCAGAAAAACCTGGAAAGACATATATGAACTGATGCTGAGTGAAGTGAGTAGAACCGGGAGAACACTGTACATGATAACAGCCACATTGCGCAAGGACTGACTTTGATAGACTTAGCCCTTCTCAGCAATGCAAAGCCTTAAATAATTCCAAAAGACTCATGCTGGAAAATGCTATCCACATCCAGAAAAAGCACTATGGAGTCTGAATGCAGAGTAAAGCAGGCTATTTTCTTTTTTCTTTCTCATGGTTCCTCCCATTCATTCCAATTCTTCTATACAACATGAGTAATGTGAAAATATGTGTAATAGGAATGTAGAGCCTATATCAGATTGCATGCCGTCTTGGGGAGGGGGATGAGGAGGGAGAGGGGGAAAATTTAAAACTTATGGAAGACAATTTTGAAAATGAAAAATAAATATACAACAAAACAGAATGATAAAGGAAAGCTTCAGAGAAATAGATTTAGACTTTCTGTCAGTGGAAAGGAAAACCTCAATCAGAATTATCTAGAAATAAATTGGCTGTTTCAGAAGTATTGGATTCCCCATCACTGGAGCTCTTCAATCAAAGGTTGGATAATCACTTGTTGAATGGTAGAGGGGGATCTACGGGGAGGTGTGAGTTGGACTAGGGAGTTACTAAAGTTCTGTGATTCCATGAAGATGCTAGGTTTTAGAGCATCTTAACTTTGTCAGGGTCTGGAGAGTTACATAACTAGTAATATAGATAGAATTCTCCAGTGGATTGAGATGGTCAGCTTCCTTCTAGACTCCTTGGAAAGTGTCATAGCTTTATAGCAGTATGCCTTCTGATAGAGAGACCTGGGACATTTCTGTTTGTTTTTTTTTTTTTTACTTTCAAATTACTTGGGCTCCCACTGAGAAATAATAGACAATTGTGAGAACTTGTAAGCATCCTTTATCTTTGGCCATTCATCATGTGCTTCTTTCCAAGCTGCTATCCCTTATACTACTTTATTGACAAACATCTTGTAGGGGATGCATCCAAGGACAAGAACTATGTATCACTTTCACAAAGTGATACCCTCATAGAACCATAGGATACAAAGTTAGTATACGGTCTTATTAAAAAAACCCACCCCAACTTCCAAGGGCCACATCATGTTATGGGATGGATAAGAACAAATAATTTTTAACTCAAATTATACAAGTAAGACTTAGAGGGCTGCTCATGGAGTCAAAAAAGCTTAAATTTCAAGTTGTACTTCAGATACATACTGGATATGTCACTATGGCTAAGTCATTTTTATTTCAATGCCCCAGGCAAATCTTTGTGCAACTACAAGTTATAGTGCTCTATGCACTGTATATGAATTTATTCTACAGGAAGGTAATACATGAGTTCTGTACTACAGGTTGCTGGGGGAAAATAGGGCAAGGAGATGAATTGCTGAGATAAGATACATGGATAAACATGCAACATTGAGAGTTCCCTATACCATTCAAATTAGGTCTCAATACTTGCCCCATAAAATATACCATAAAAAGAAAAGGCATCCTCAAATTCATACTGATATAATGCTTTAATGTTTGCAAAGCACTTGTCTATAGTAATCAGACAAGAGAGGGAAACCAAGAGAATAAGCATGTGCAAAGAGGAAACAAAGTGCTTTTTGCACATAGCATGAGGAGTTACTTAGAGAAAACTAGTCAACCAAAAACTTAATTGAAACAATAAAATCAGCAAAGTTGCAGGATATAAAATGAACCTACATAAATTACCAGAATTCTTATATAGCATCAACAAAACGCAAAAGCAAATGCTAGAAAGAGAAGGTCCATTCAAAACTATGGAAAGCAGAAAATATTGAGGAATGTATCTATCAGGATACAACAAGGAAATATATAAATCTAATTATATAATACTTTCAAAACATGATAGAGAAATATAAGTTGCTCATGGGTTGGTCAAGCCAATATAACAAAAATGATAATACTACCTAAATCAATTTACTTATACAATGCTATACTAATTAAACTTCCAAAGTATTATTTTATAGAGCTAGAAAAATAACAATTGAGTCTCTGTGCCCATTTAGAAGGACAAAGGATCAAGATTCCCCCCAAAATAATAAAATAAAAGTGAGAAGGGAACGGGTCTCTAAATCTATACAACAAAGAACAAATCATTTAAGAAATTGTTAATAGCTGTGAAACAGATGGAGTATATAACACATTAGAAGCAAGTGAAAACCATAGCCTACTGTTTGATGAGCCCCTTTATCTTTGTTACTGGGATAAGAATTCAGAATTTGATAGAAACCAGGGAAACTGGAAAGTAGTTTGGGTACTTATCAAAATCTAACACAATATATAAAGCTAAACTTCAAATGGATGCATGACTTATTCCTCAAAAGAGATAGCATAGGCAAAATAGAGAATCAAGGAAAATGTTACCTTTCGGATCTATGGATGGGGAAAGAGCCCATGACTAGGTAAAGGATAAAATGGACAATTTTGATTATGTAAAATTGAAAAGCTTTTTGCACAAATAATTCCAATGCCATTGATATTAGAAAGGTAACCAGTCACTAGGAAAAACCGAAACTTTTTTCTGATGTCTCATATCCAAGATATAGAAGAAACTGATTCAAATTTATAAGATTATTGGGCTCCCACTGAGAAGTAATAGACAATTGTGAGAACTTGTAAGCATCCTTTATCTTTGGTCATTCATCAAGTGCTTCTTTCCAAGCTGCTATCCCTTATACTACTTATTTGACAAACATCTTGCAGGGGATGCATCCAAGTACAAGAACTATGCATCACTTTCACAAAGTGATACCCCCATAGGACCATCGGATACAAAGTTAGTATACGGTCTTATTAAAAAAACCCACCCCAACTTCTAAGGGCCACATCATGTTATGGGATGGATAAGAACAAATAATTTTTAACTCAAATTATACAAGTAAGACTTAGACAGAGGGCTGCTCATGGAGTCAAAAAAGCTTCAATTTCAAGTTATATTTCAGACACATACTGGATATGTCACTATGGCCATTCCCCAATAGGAAAAGGGTCAAAGATATGAATAGGTGGTTTTCAAATGAAGAAATCCTAGTTATCAACAACCATATTTTTTAAAAAAATGGTCAAACTCATTAATAGATAAATATAAATTAAATTAATTCTCAGATTTCATGTCACATTCATTAGATTGGCTTAGATAACAAGTGAGGAAAATGACAATGGTTGGTGAGGTTGCAGGAAAACAGGCACACTTGTGAACTTTTGGTGGAACTGGTTCAGCCATTCTGTAAAGTAGTTTGGAACTTTAACCTCAAAGTTATTTTTCCATACATAACTTCCATACCAGTACTAGACCTATACCCTAAAGGGGGTTAGTTAGGTGAGGCACTGGATAGAGCACCAGTGCAGGAGTCAGGAGGACCTGAGTTCAAATCTCACCTCAGACACTTAACACTCACTACCTGTGTGACCTTGGTCAAGTCACTTAACCCCAATTGCCTCATCCTAGGTCATCTCCAGTCATCCTGATGAATATCTCATCACTGGATTCAGATGACTCTGGAGGAGAAGCGAGGCTGGTGATCTGCACAGCCCTCCCTCACTCAAAACAAAATCAAGTACAAGTCATATCATTATTTCTCTGATGGCGTGGTCTTCTTCGGCAACGAAGGACAAACACACACACACCCTAAAGAGATCAAAGAAGGTAGGAAAGGACTCTGATGTACAAAAATACATATAGCAGCTCTTTTCCAAATAACCCTAACCTGGAAACTACAAGGCTGTTCATCTTATGGGAAATAGCTAAAGAAATTATGCTATATGAATGCAATGGGAAATTATTCTGCCATAAGAAATGATCAAATGGAGGGTTTCAGAGAATACTGGAAATATCTCTATGAACTTATGCAAAGGAAAGAAAGCAGAACTTCTAAACAAATTCATTAAATAACAACATTAATAGAGCAAAACAACTTTGAAATACTTTCGAATCAATGTAATGATATGACAAGAACTTTGAGATCAATGTGACATTGTCATCTACCTTTTAACAGGATGGACTTAAAAAGCAGAATGAGAAACATACTTTTTGAACATGACCAACATGGGAATGTGCTTTGCTTGACTATGCATAGACCTTAAGAGGATTTTTTTACAGTGGGTTTTTAAGTTGCTCAGTGGAAATGGAATGGTGAGAGGTAGAAATAATAAATACTTATAATAAAATAAAGTCAATTTAAAAAGAATATGGGTATAGAGATATAATATAAGAATTTTTGATGAAGTGATTAGGTTCACCGAATTCTTTTTCTTTTTTCTTCTTTGATATAAAGGATAGCAAGCTGGGAAAGGGAGTGGCATACTGGTAAATATGGATGACGTAAAAATGAAACTTCTCAATAAAATATATTTTAAGAAAGCAACAAACATTTTTCCTTTTCAAAATTTTTAAACATTTTTATTTAAAATTTTGAGTTCCAAATTCTATCCTTTCCTCTCTCTGTCCCCTCCTCCCTCCTTGCAATGATTATGTAAAACATTTCCATATTAGTCATTTTGTAAAAGAAGAGTTGGATAAAAGAAAAAAATGAAAATGAAAAATAACATGCTTCAGACTGTATTCAATCAATATCAGAAGAACTTTTTTTCACAACCACTTGGTAGTATAGGTCTCATGGTTTACTTTCCTGTACTACAAATGTTATTCCCATTTTACAAATGAGGAAAGTGAGACTCTGAGGGATGATTTACCTTGGTTCACACAGCTAGTAAGTGGTAGCTTCAGGCAGCTAGGTAGCGCAGTGGATTGAGTGCTGGATCAGAAATCGGGAAAAAATGAGTTTGAATCCTACCTCAGGCATTTACTGGCTATATGACCCTGGACAAGTCACTTATCTTTGGACCTCAGTTTTCTTTATAAAATGAAATGATGGTGCCTATTAGCTTCTAAGATTCCTTTAATTTCTAAATCTCTGATCCTAAATATCCAAGGTGGGAATGGACTTCAGGTCCAAATTTTTCTACTCTACCACACTGACTTTCTATTCAGGCCTTTACTTAACTTGGCTTCTGTTTTGGGGGAAAAGGGGTAAATTAAATATAATTTTATTACTATGTTTTGTTTTTGCATCATTTACATTTCTCAGTGTATCTTTCCTCCCTCCCTCTCCTTGTCAGCCTTTGTACTACAGCCAATCACCCTCTTTCCCTTGATACTGTCTTCTCCATGTTTTGGTGACATTATTCCCTTCTGGTTTTCATCCTATCTGGCCACTTCTCCATCTGTTTTGCTGAATCTTCATCCAGGTCATACCAACTAACTGTGGAGATCCCACTAGGTTCAATCATCCATTGTCATCTCTTTCACCTCCCTATTATTTCTCTTAGTGATCTCATCAGTTCCCATGGATCCAGTGATCATCTCTATGCTGATGCTTCTTAAATCTACTTATCCAACGCTGACCTCCATTCTTGCATGTCCAATCTCTTGTCAGACATCTTAAATTAAACATGTCAAAAGCAGAAGTCATTATCTCTCCCCCCAATTCCTCCTTCTTTCTACCTGTCCTATTACTATTATGGACAATACTATCCTCCCTGTTGCTGAGGGTCATAATCTAGGTGTCGTCCTGGACTCCGCACTCTCTGTTACGCTCCATATCAAACCTTTTTGCCAAGGCCTATGGATTTTACCTTTGTAACATCTCTTGTACATGCCCCCTTTTCCTCTGATTGCCACCACTCTGGTGGGGGATTTAATCACTCATTCCAGGATTATTTCAATAGCCTGTTGGTAGGTCTGACTACCTTAAATCTTCACCCACTTCAGACCATCCCTTCACTCAGCTGTCAATCAATTAAAATTTATTAAGAATTTTCTATGTGCCAGGCATAGTGCTAAGCTCTGAAAATACAAATAGAAGTAGAAAGAAAGGTAATCCCTACCTTTAAGGGGCTTACACTTTAACAGGGAAAGACAACTCATAAAAGGGAGGTGAAAAGGGTAGTGGGGAAGAAACTGGGTTGGGGACATAGTGGAGAAAATCCTATGGAGAGGTCAGCAAGGCAGACTGGAGAGGGATGAAGGCCTCTTTGACCTGGATCTTCTTTTTAAATCAGAAGTTCTGAGAGGAAGTGACCATTCAGAAGATGAACCTTAGGAACAGAAAGTTCTTTTAATGTGAGAAATATTCCATGCATAGAGTGAACTTCCAGGACAAAGAATTTTCTGTGGCATAGCAGAAAAGTCTATCAAAGTTATCTTCATAAAAGGAGACCTGACCATGTCATCCCTCTGACTTAAGAAACTTTACCAGTTCCTTATCCCCTTCAGTATCAAATACAAAATTTCTTTTTTGCATTCAAAGTCCCTCATAACCTTTCCCCCCATCCTGATTTTCTTATACCTTACACTTCCCCTTTTCCCTTGCCTGACACTCTGGGATCTAGGGAGGCTGTCTTCTGCTGTTCCTCCAACAACCCATTCCATCTTTCACTCTGGGAATTTTCACAGTCTGGTCCCCATACCTGGAATGTTCTTTCTCCTCATTTCTGATTTTTGGCTTCTTTCAAGTTCTAGTTGAAATCTCACCTCTTTCACGAGTCATTTTCCAGTCATGTGCAACTCTTCATGATCCCATTTGGGGTTTTCTTAGCAAAGATACTGTAGTGGTTTGCCATTTCCTTTTCTGACTCATTTTACAGATGAGGAAACTGAGGCAACAAGGTTAAATGATTTACCCAGGGTCACATAGATAAGTATCTGAGGCCAGATTTAAATGTAGGAAGATGAGTCTTCCTTACTTCAGACCTAGTGTTATATACACTGTACTATTTAGTTCCCCCAGGAAGCATTTCCTAATTCTCCTTAATAATAGTGCCTTTCCTCTGTTGATTCATCCTGTATATGGCTTGTCTGTATGTATTAGTTTGCATGTTGATTCCAGTATTCAGTTGTGAACACCTGGGAAACAGGGACCGTCTTCTACCTCTTTTTGTATCCCTAGCACTCAGCACTCTGCCTGACATATAGCAGGTGTTGAATAAATGCTAATTGACTGTTTGACTACAACCTATGTCCCTTAATACAATTACAATGCCATAAAAACCAAAGGAAATATCCAGTTGTGGAACCCAAACCTAGCTTTTTTTTCTCTTTTTATGCACACAAGGTTTCTGCTTTATAATCCAGTTCAAGTTTTAGAAAAGCTAGCCTCTCCTCTTCTTTAACTTGACTTAAAACGCTTTACTCCAGATTTTGGTCTTTCAATTTGGTAGACATATATAAGAAATGAGGGTGTTGGGATATGCATCTAGATTATAGTAAAAGCTGCCTATTTTATGAACCACATTGTAATGATATAGAGCATTTATGCTGTAAGTTCATTTCCTAGACTGAAAACCCAAATGAGATGAGCTCCAGACCCCTTGTGGCCAATTAAAATTCTGTCTTTTCATGGTTATCTAAGTGAAGGAAGACATGCTGAAGAGCACCTCCAACCCCAGCTGCCCTCTATGTTCTCCTAACCTGCTTCATGCATGATAACTTTGGCCATTATCACTGTGAGGGGTCTTTGTGTTTTATTTAGAATCTATTAATTAATTGATGTTGCTGGTGAGATAATTCCTACTCTCAAAAGGCTTATATGCTAGATAATTAACAAGCTGTAAACTTTCTGTGTTAAAGAGCATTGGGAATACTTCTAAACAGACTTGTTGGTTCAGAATTGGAGTAGATGTAGGGGTGTATCCCCATATTTTCTGCTGATCACATCCACCACTACACAACTCCGAAGGAGAATGGAATATAAGCTCCTTGAGAATAGGGGCTATTTTTAATTTGTACCAAGCACTGCATCTCATATATAATGTGTACTTAATACGGGGCAGCTAGGTGGTGCGGTGGATAGAACACTAGTGCAGGAGTCAGGAGGACCTGAGTTCAAATCTACCTCAGACACTTGCCACTCACTAGTTGTGTGACCTTGGGCAAGTCACTTAACCCCAGCTGCCTCATCCTGGGTCATCTTCAGTCATGCTGATGAATACCTGGTCACTGGAGGAGAAGTGAGGCTGGTGACCTACACAGCCCTCTCTCACTCAAAACAAAGTCAATTGCAAGTCACGTCATCATTTCTCTGATGGCATAGTCTTCTTCGGCAATGAAGGACAAACACACACACACTTAATATATGCTTCCTGAGTTGAGCTGAATTGAGAGTGACTAACATGGTAAGTGAACTGGAAACCATGCAATATGATGAAGAAGAGAAGTCCTATTCAGGTGAATAACTCCCTGAATCCAATTTCTCCACCTCTTTGACCCCTTCTCTACACAATTAACAACAACAATGACCCAATAGCATTTATATAGCACTTTAAAGAATGCAAAGAGCTTTAGCTGTTACCTTATTTAATCCCTACCAGAACTCTGTGAAGCAGATGTTAATATTATTCCCAAATTATAGAAGAGGAAATTAAGGTCAAATTTCTAAGCCATTTCATGGTAGGAAAGGTAGGGTTAGGGTCCCATTTGGATCTTCCTTTCCCTTTCTATAAAATGATTAGCTAGATTCTGATCTCCCTTTCAACTCTATATCCTATGGTCCTATACTCCTATCTCTCATAAATCTCCCTTCCAGTAATCTCCCCTTTGTATGTCTCAGTTTGCCTCTCAGAGTTGTTGTGAGAGTTAAGTAAGACAATATCAGTAGACAGTAGCATTTGGCCCAATTCCAGACATGTAGTAGGCACTTAATAAATATCCATTCCCTTAAGGCCTAAGTTCATGTTCCAGCTACAAAATTTATTACATTCATGACCATGGTCAACTCCCTTTACCTTTACCTTTGAGCCTCAATTTTCTTATCTATAAGCTGGGGATAAGAACACCATCACTGTCTATCTGATAGAGTTGCTGTGAAGAAAGTGCTTTGTTGTTTATAAAGAGGTGTGAGAATTTTTACTGGGAGAGTCTGTATTTCAGAGCATCATTCTGGTTGAGGAAATAGTAACATATTACATGACAATGATTGTGCCAAAAGATCTTAACAGGCTGAAGTATTGAGCCAAATCTGATAAACTTTCACTCTAATAAAGAAAAATGTAAAGTCTGATATTGGAGTTAAAAAATCAGTTTCCCAAGTATGAGATAGAGGAAGGCATAGCTAGATAGAAATTCATCTAAAAAATTAATAGAGGTGGTTGGTTGGAGGAGAATTGTGACTTGCAAATTCAATGAGTCAATGGTAAAATATGGCAAGCAAAAAATCTAATAGAATTTTAGCCTACGTAAAGACAGGCATAGCCTCTAGGACTATGGAAATGATAATATTGTTCTGTCCTACTACTAGATATGTAGTATTTTGTCAATTTCTGGGTGTCACATTTTAGGAAAAGTATTGACAAACTGAAGAAAACATGGAAGAAGCTGTTTAAGGTAGAGAAGAAACTCAATATACCAATCTATGATGCATGAACTGTAGAAGGAAATGGTAATTTTAATCTATCACCAAGCATTTGTTATTTGGACTGTGTTAAGTGCTGGGAATTAAAAGCAAAAGCAAAAATCAACAAATAAAACAAATCCCCAGTTCCTGAGCTCAAGAAGTCTCCATTCTAATTGGGGGAGGGGAAACAAAATGTATACAACCAGTTTCATACAGAGGAGATGGAAGTTTATCTCAAATGAAAGGTGTTAGCAGTGTGTGTGTGTGTGTGTGTGTGTGTGTGTGTTGAAGGAAGCCAGGGAGGCAGAGGCAAAGAGGGAGAGTCAGTGAATGGAACATCTGAGAAGAGAAGAATGGTGGAGAAAGTGATAGCTATCGTCAAGTTTTTAAAGTGTCTTATGTAGAAGAGGGTTTAGCCTTTTTGTACTTTGTTGTAGAGGACATATTTGGGAACAATTGGCTCCTAATAAGTTACAGAGGCATAGATTTTGGCTTGATGTTAGGAAAAATCTTGATAACCAGTGTTATCAAAAAGTAAAATAGGATGTCTTGGGAGGTAATGAGTTCTTCTAGACACTATACCTGTAGCCGTCAAGTGAAGACCAGATAACCAAACTCTGTGCAAATCATTCTTTTAAGGTGCTTGCTAAGGTAGGTGGATATTGGAGGTCCTTTCCACTTCTGGGATTCTGTTTAAATGTGCCAATTGTTTTCTGGAAGGATCTACGTACTCAGGGAATTTGAGCCTCACTTTGGAGGATGATATCTTTCTATAATCCCTAGGAAAACTATCTATACCACTTCTTGCATGTGTCTGTGTGTTTTGTGGGAGAATAGAGCACTAGATCACCAGTCTGTATTTTCTACGTGGCGTTTTGTGGAACTTGGTACCTACAGATTAATTTTCCAGATGAGCCTAGTGATGTTTGGACAATCTACTGTCTTTTATACATCATCTTACCTTTCTGATTTCCTTCCTTCCTCTCTACAAGTAACCCAGAGGAAAAGCTGAGAACTTTAGAGTAGGAATCAAGCTACGGGCACCTTTCCAAAGCTACTTTCTCCTCCTCATCTTGAATAGCTCAATGATTTCCCCTCTTGACTCATAGTTCTCCTTTCATCTTTTCAGTACAATCCTTAGTCAGCTTCCTTATTTCACACTTCTACTTCCCTCAGACATATCAACATTAGACTATCTAGATCTCTGTTTTTCTATCTCTCATTCTATCTGGCTCATCTCCTATTACAATTACAAGTACCCGAACTTACATTTTCCAAACTTAAGATAGGACCTGCCTACACCAAAAGAAAAGTACAATACTAATACCCATGCAATTAGAGAGGGGGCCAATTCATCACAAGTAGACAGTCTAACAACCAAAGCAAACTCTAGTAATTTCAAGATTAACTAGCTAATTATAACCTAAGCAGAAAAGTCTTTATTATAGTGGGAGAAAGAAGACAAATTCACCACCCTATCATCACTAGATTGGGACCACGCAAGACCAATAATTATCAGGGCTTTAAGTATGGAAATGATGCCAAAGATTAAACCCTCCTTTCTTTATTAGATTTAACGTAAGCTAAACCTGTTAAATCAAGATAAATGTCAGTTAATTTTAATATGACCCTAAGTCTGGACTTTAACCTTCAAGACAAATGGCAATAATTTCTTAGAGGTCCACTGTTGTTATAAACTGAAATTCCTGTCATATATTTCTTGCATCTACTCACACTAGGGTCCAGTCGAAAGTAACCTTCTTGCTCTTACCCCCATGTAATATACCATCTCCCATCTCTGCACCTTTGCATTGGCTGTCCCTCATGCCTAGAATGTTCTCTCCCCTCCCCTCTAGGTTTCTTTAGAGGCTTAGTTTACATTCTACCTTCTGCAGGATTGTCCAAGTACCAGCATCTGCTAATGCCTTCCCTTCTAAAGTTGCCTTCCATGTACTCTATATATGATTTACATGAACCTATCCATAGACATATTGTTGGCCTTATCAATATGTAAGCTTCCTAAGAATAGGAGCAGTAGTTTGGCCTTTAACTGTATCTTTAGCACTTTCGACACTGCCTGGCACAAAGCAATCATTAAATAAATGCATGTTGATGTAACAATTGGAAGGTTATCAGCCTATCCAACCCGCAAACTCTTTAACTTTCCTGAAAGTCCTTGGGCTACTCAATTCTCTTGGTCTGTGGATGCCAGGTTGGCTTTGGACTCCAGAGGAGGGTGCTCTCTCCTCCCCTGGAGAGCTCATACAAACCAATAAGCATTCCTGCCACGCTGCACAAAGTTCTACACTCACCCCAGCAACACCATTTTAAAATGGCATGTCTAACGCTCAACTTGGGCTGGGAGGTGCGACACTCAAGTCAAAAATCTGAAAATGTTACACGACAGAATGGTTTCTTTCCCAGTCAGCATTTTTCCTAATAGCATACGCTGAATGAAAAATCAACAGACACAGTTTCCACCTGCAGGCTTTTCATAATGGAAAGTTTCCAATTATATAAGGTGTTTTTTTTTAAGCTTTTGGATTTTTTTTCTTTTTTATTCTGCAGAAAACCACTTTTATAAAAGCAGGCAATCCCATGGTTTAAAACACAGGATATATACAGTTACGTTGTGGAATTGTTTCACAGACTTCCAAAGGCAATCATTTCCTGCAGGTGACTATGTTTATTGGTTGGCTAATGATAAGTAGAGTGCTCAAAAACCAAGGTCAATGCTTTGGGAGACTAGTTAGTGTCCCAAGAAAGTTCTTGCCTTTGCTCTACCTAGACCTCTTGTAAATGTGTACAAAGTTGAAGACTTGGGATCAAATTCTTCCTCTGACACTTAGCTGTTGGGCAAAGTTATATAATGTCTCTTGGCATCTGTTTCCTTATCTTCAAAATGAATTGTTGGATTGGCTGGTTGCTGAGTTCTCTACCAGATATTAATCTATGATCTTGTGAAATGGACAGTAAGGTATGATAAAGTGGTAGACTTGGACTCAGGAAGATCTGGCACTTACTAGCTGTCTGACTATGAGTATGACCCCTAAGTTCTCTGAACTTCTCTTTTCTCATCATGAAATACAAGCAATTCCATTGAACAGGGTGATTGAAAGGTCCAAGTGAGAATAGCATGCACATTGCAAACTTTAAAATACTACGAAGGTCACAAACTGGTCATTAGGGATGAGAAAATATCTGATTTAGCACAGCCTACCTTAATCAAGGCCCCACATTGGGTAATGAAAATAGTATAGTCCATGGCTAAAAGGAGATTGATAGTAATTATGATGTTGTTTTGGTTCCATCATGTCCAACTCTACATGACCCCTTGGACTTTGTCTGTGGGATTTTCTTGGCAAAGACACAGGAAGAGTCTGCCATTTCCTTCTCCTGTTATGTGCTTGTTTTTAAAAAATTAATTTTATTCATTTTCAGTGTTCTACAATCACTACCATATAACTTAGATTTCTCTTCCTCCCTCTTCTCTCCCTCCCCAAGACAGCATACAATTTTATATAGGTTCTACACATACATTCCTATTAAATACATTTTCATTATAGTCATGCTGTACAGAAGAATTAAAATGAATGGGAGAAATCATATAACAAACCAAAATGTAATACACACAAAAAATGATCTGCTACATTCTGCAATTGAATTTCATAATTTTTTCTCTGTATGCAGATGGCATTTTGCCTTAAAAGACCATTGGGAATTTTTTAATGTCCTTGCATTGCAATGAAGTTCCAAGTCTACCAGAAAAAACTCTCTCACACTGTGGTTTTTGCTGTGCACAAAATTCTCCTGGTTCTGCTCCTTTCACTCAGCATCAGATCATATAAGTCTTTCCAGGCCTCTCTGAAGTCTCCTGTTCATCATTTCTTATAGCACAATGGTATTCCATTACATTCATATACCATAATTTATTCAGCCATTCCCCAGTTGATGGGCATCTCCTTGATTTCCAGTTTTTGGCCACCACAAAGAGTGCTGCTATAAATATTTTTGTACATGAGGGAACCTTTCCCATTTTTATAATCTCTTGGGGATACAGTCCTAGAAGCGATATTGCTGGGTAAAAGGGTATGCACATTTTTGTAGTCCTTTGGGCATGGTTCCAAATTGCTCTCCAAAATGGTTGGATCAGCTCTCAGCTCCACCAGCAATGAATTCCAACTCTTACACATCCTCTCTGACATTTATCATCATCCTGTTCTTTCATGGTAGCCAATCTGATAGATGTGATGTGGTACCTCCGAGTTGTTTTGATTCGCATCTCTCTAATCAATAGTAATTTAGAGTATTTTTTATATGACTATGGGTATCTTTAATTTCTTCCTCTGAAAACTGCTTGTTCATATCCTTTGACCATTTATCAATTGGGGAATGACTTGTATTTTTGTACATTTGACTCAGTTCTCTATATTCTAGAAATGAGACCTTCATCACAGACACTAGCTGCAAAAATTCTTTCCCAGTTTTCTGCATCCCTATGAATCTTGGTTGCATTGGGTTTGGTTGTGCAAAAACTTTTCAGTTTAATATAATCAAAATTATCTGTCTTGTATTCATAATTCTCCCTATCTCCTTAGTCAAAAATTCTTCCCTTCTCCATAAATCTGATAAATACATTATTCCTTGCTCTATCAATTTGTCCATAGTATCGATCTTTATACCTAGATCGCATACTCATTTGGACTTTATTCTTGTGTATGGTGTCAGTCATTGGTCTGTTACTATTTTCTGCCACACTGTTGTCCAGTTTCCCCAGCAATTTTTGTCAAACAATGAGTTCTTATCCCAGAAGCTGGGATTGGGTGCTCATTTTACAGATAAAAAACTAAAGCAACTAGGAGTTAATTGACTTCATCAGTATCACAAGCCAGTAAGGTCAAAACTGAGTTCAGATTTGATCTCAGATCTTTCTGACTATAGACCTGGAGCTCTACCTATTGAGCCACCCAACTGCCTAATTATAAGGATAGCGATATTAATAGTAATAGCGTTGATATAGAGCTTCAAAGTTTGCAAAATGCTTTACAAATATCTCACTCAAAACTCACAAGTCCTTGGAGTTAGGTAGTATTACTATTCCCATTTTACTGATGAGAAAACCGAGGCAGAGGGGGGTTAAGTGACTTGCTCAGGGTCACACTGTCGTTAAGCATTTGAGGCTACATCTGAAAACTCAGTTCTTCCTGACTCTGGGTCCAAGTGTTCTAGCCACTGCACCACCTAGCTAATTCTAGCTTACAACATTCTATGGGTGATGAGTCAAGTACACACAGATGATTTGTTGTTGTAATTTGGGGTTTTTTTTGGTGGTGGTGGGGTTATTATAGACCTGTACTTTCAAGAGGATATAGAGCTCCTGGTATGTAAAGTCCTTTTTTGATAAAGATCAATAACTCATGTACAACTCCTAGTTTTAGATACACTTTCAGGAACTAAGAGATCACCTAGTCAGACTGCATCCATATCAGGATAAGAATCTAGATCTTCCCAACTCCAAGGCCAACCTTCCATTCTTTAATAACAATAAACAATAACAGCTAATTGAAACTATTTGGGAATAGGATAAGGTATGTGTAATCCTTGTCATCTCAGTTGCTATCAGTATTGTCCCAAAGATGATTTCAGTAAGCCCACAGAGGATGAGCTTACATCCCAATTGTCTCATTCAATTATAAAGAGGCAGCACCTTTATCAGTCTGACTCATAGTCCACAGGGCACTAAATATGAAAGAATGCCAATGTAGGATTGAAACTTGTCCTTGGATCCTTTCAATTCTAAAACTCATAAAAATGAGAATAAGGTTAGCAGAAGCATTCCCACCAGCAGCAACAAGAGTAATAGACTATTTTTATCACGCTTTAAGAGTCACAAAGCACTTTACATACAGGGTCTTGATGGGCCGGCATTGTGTGTGTTCGTCCTTCGTTGCCAAAGAAGACCGTGTCATCAGAGAAATAATGACATGACTTGCACTTGACTTTGTTTTGAGTGAGGGAGGGCTGTGCAGGTCACCGGACTCATTTCTCCTCCAGAGCCATCTGAATCCAGTGACCAGATATTCATCAGGATAATTGAAGATGACCCAGGATGAGGCAGGGTTAAGTGACTTGCCCAAGGTCACACAGCTAGTGAGTGTCAAGTGTCTGAGGTGATATTTGAATTCAGGTCCTCCTGACTCCTGCACTAGTGCTGTATCCACTGTACCACCTAGCTGCCTTGCTGATTGACCAACAACCTTTTGAGGTAGGGACTATAGGTCTTATCCTTCCTTGGTTGTTTGTGTTTCATTCTTGAAGAGGACCGGGACATCAGAAAGGTGATGTCATGACTTGCAAGTGAATTGGATTTAAGTGAGGGAGGACTGTGCAAAGTCACCAGCCTCAGTCTCTCCTCTGGAGCCATCTGGATCCAGTGGCCAGATATAGATCAGGATGACTGGAGATGGTCCAGGATGCAGTGGGAGACTTTGGTATTTTTAAGTTAAGGGCTTTCCCAGTTCTTATACCATTTCACAGATGAAGAAATTGAAACTCAGAGGGGTTAAGGACTTTCTTGTGGTTATAGAGCTAGTAAGTGACAGATCTTCTTCACTGGAAATATAAACTGTGATTCATAATGTAGAGATCTAGGGCATGGAGAGGCATTGTAACTTGTTCTGGATAACCAAGGTAGTAAATGACAAAGCCAGGGACTCCACCTTGGGTCATCTCATTCTACAACATAATACTTTATCCTCTCACTCCATGCCTTTTCACAGTCTGTACTCTATTCCTGGAACTCTGTACCTTCTTATTTCTGCTTCCTAGGTTCTCTGGCTTCATTCAAACTTCAGATAAAGTTCCCCACCTTTGGTCAAAACCTTTCCCAGTCTTTAATCTTAGTACCTTCCTTCTGAGACTATCTGCAATTTATTGCACATATACACATATCCATCTCTTTCTGCCCTTCTTTCCTCTCCCACTCCCTCCCTCCCTTCATTTCTTCCTTCCTTTCCTCCCTCCATCCCTTTCTTTCCTTTCTTCCTTCCTTCCTTTCTTCCTCTTTTCTTCCTTCTTTCTTTCCTTCTTTCCTCCTTTCTTTCTTCCTTCCTTCCTTCACTTCTTTCTTTCTTTCTTCCTTTCTTTCCTTCCTTCTTTTTACTTTTTCTTTCTTTCTTCCTTTTTCTTTCTTTCTTTCCTTCCTTCCTTCTTTCTTTCCTTCTTTCCTCCTTTCTTTCCTCCTTCCTTCCTTCCTTCCTTTCTTTCCTTCCTTCTTTCTTTCTTTCCTTCCTTTTTTCTTTTATTCTTTCTTTCCTCCTTTCTTCCTTCCTTCCTTTCTTTCTTTCTTCCTTCCTTTCTTTCTTTCATTCTTTTTCTTTCTTTCCTTCCTTCTTTTTTCTTTCTTTCCTTCCTTCTTTCCTTCTTTCTTTCCTTCTTTCCTTCTTCCTTTCTTTCCTCCTTTCCTTCCTTCTTTCTTTTGTTCTTTCTTTCCTTCTTTCTTCCTTCCTTCCTTCCTTCCTTTCTTTCTTTCTTTCTTTCCTCCTTTCCTTCCTTCCTTCCTTCCTTCTTTTCTTCTTTCATTCTTCCTCTCATCTCTTTGTTATCTATCTCTCTTTATTGCTATCATCTATCAGCATCATCATGTGTGTTTGTACATAGTTGTTTGCCATGTTTTCTCTGCCTGTTAGACTGTGAAATGTTTGAGAGCGGAGACTATTCTTTACCTTTTTTAAACTCTCAGTCAACCAGTAAGCATTTATCAAGTGTCTGCTATGTGCCAGGCATGGTGCTAAATGCAGGGAATACAAAGAAAGGCAAAGACAGTCCATGCTCTCCAGGAAGATAACATGAAAATCACTGGGTACAAACTGTCTATGGCACAGGATAAATGGGAAATAATCAAAGGATAGAAGGTAGTAGTATTTTAAGGGAATCAAAAGCACAGTACCTAGTATACAGAAGGTGCTTATTAAATGCTAGTTGGCTTACTGACTGCAACCTAGGTCTTGTAATCCATGGAAGAATTCCATAAAAAAGGAAATATCTAGAATAATTGCTTTAGGAAAATATGGTGAAGGAAGAGACCAGTACCTGTGTGCCCTGTCTGACTCACAGGTTGTTGTGAGGCTTGAATGATTTAAGGACTGTAAAAGTGCTTTAGAAACTGCAAAACACCATCCAAATACAAAGTAATCATATTCTTTAAAAAAGTACAAAGGATTCCTATTAGACCCAAGGTGAGTACTGTATGTCATTAGCTCCAACTTTAACTCTCACTTAAATTTGAATCTCAGTTAAAACGTGTGTGGATTTAAAAATTTTTTTGTCCAAGATTTGGAAACGTGTTTGGCATGTGGCAAGTGAATGTGAATAGTCTTTGCATGATATACATCATACATATTTATCATAATGGAAGTTTATTCTTGAAGTCAACAATTTCCTAAGAGTTCAATCATGAAGGAGCCAACTTTAAAAAAAAATGGAGGAGGAAAGAAGCCAACTGAATCTTAGCTCACTTGAAACACTACTAGACTGCATATCTCAGTTTTGCAATGATACTTATAAAAAGAGGCAATGCCCCAAGAAAACAGGACTTTTGTCTTTATGTTATTTTCACTCATTTTTCAGTGGTGTCCAACTCTGGGATTTTCTTGGCAGAGAGTGATTTGCTACTTCCTTCTCCAGTTCATTTGACAGATGAGAAAACTGAGGCAATGTTAAGTGACTTGCTCAGGGTCACATAGCTAGTAAGTACCTGGGGGGAGATTTGAACTCAGAAAGATGAGAGGGCTATCATACCTTTGATCCACATCTTTATATTTAGAGGGCACAACATTTAGAAGGAACTGGGAACACTTACAATCTTTTGGCGTGATGCAGTGAGCTCCTCTTCCATCCTACCCTGATTTCCCCTCAGGGGAACGTCTTTAATCATTCTGACTATATCTGGTCACTGGAACCAGATGACTCAAGAGGAGAAAGTGAGGCTGGTGACTTTGCACAGCCTTCCCCACTTAAATCAAATTCACTTGCAAGTCATGGCATCATCTTTCTGATGTCATGGTCCTCTTCCAGAGTAAAGGATAAACAATGATTGCCTCTCAATGGCCAGGACTTCTGGCATCTGGGGTCTCTGTCTCCACACCTCCATGCCTACCCCAACAAAATGATATCTTTTGGGTCAAGTGCCAAAATTCCTAGTTATAGCCCTAGATCTAAATTCATTTTACAGATGAGGAAACTGAGGTCCAGAGAGGTGGAGTGAATTATCCAAAATCACTTAAATACTCATATAATAAAATGAATATGGAATCTTGTTAATTTGGTTGTTCCTTATATAAAATACTAACTGGACTTGGAGTCAGGAAGACCTGAATTTGAATTCTGCCTCAGAGGTTTACCATCTTGTGAGACCCTGGGCAAGTTCCTTAACCCTGACTGCCTCAGTTTCTTCATCTGTAAAATGGGAATGACAATAGAACCTGCCTCAGGGTGGTTATGAAGACAAAATGAAAAGTACCTTAAAGTTTAAAACTACATAAGTGCTTTGTTGTTTTTCTGTTGCTTTCAATCATGTCTGACTCTTTGTGACCCCATTTGGGGTTTTCTTGGCAAAGATACTGGAGTGGTTAGCCCAGAGTTAAGTGACTTGCCTAGGATCACACAGCTAGAAAGTGTGAGACCAGATGTGAATTCAGAAAGATGAGTCTTCTTGACTCCAAATCTGACCCTCTAACCACTGTGACCCCTAGTTTTTTCCAAAATACCTATTATCTGGGTTTGATTGTGTTTTTATTTATTTTGGTGAGTGTTTTCCAATTATATCTTAATCTGATTCCTGAGAGAGTGTTCGTGGGCCTTGTGTTCTGTCTAGTCAACTCTCTGACTACAAAATTGCAGAGAAGGTAATGACTTGCATTATTAAAGGATTCCTGTCCCCATCTCCAGTTCCTGGCTCAGTACTGGACGCAGTCCTTCATTAATGAAAGCTTGTTGAATAAAAGAATGAATATTGATTCTTTGCCCAACATCTAGAAAAAGCTTGGAATACAGTTGGTGCTTAATACAAGCTGATTGGTTGATCAAATGAATGAATATAAATTTTTGCTCAGGACCTAGTTCAGTACCTACCATGTAAGGACCTAATAAATGTTTGTTGAATGGTATTGAAATAGACACTTACGAAAGACTTGTTGATTTCATTTGATCATTTCCCCAAATGTCACAATGCTGTAATCAGAAACTATTTCTAGTTTAAAAAGGAAAAAAAACAAACACATTCCAACCTTTAAAAAGAAGAAAAGAAATTTCACTAATTAAAAACCCTCTGCTTGTGTCACTGTGAGTAGCTGCAGTGTGAGATGCCAATTTTAGTTTATTCTTGGATTGGAAAACAGGCTGGGCCACCACTGGTTTACTGAGTTCTGGTGATGAGGCAGAGCACTAGGGGTCACTGGAACTCCACGGTATCCATCCATCTAGCAGCCCCAGCAGTCTGCAGGAGCTTTCCACTTAGCCAGGACAACAAGTGATTATATTGCAGTTTATAGGCACCCACCCCTCCAGAGTCCACAGCTGCTTTCACTGACCAATGAAATCTGTCCTGGGGAGGGAGGAGGGTGGTATTTCTGGGTTTCTCCTAGACAAGGTACCACTTTTCACTTTTCCCAAGCCTTTCTTTCCCCTGGTGTCACATCCTGTCCCCTCCTTTCCTTTTTTTTCTTCCTTGGTTTTAAATGATCTCATCTCAATACAGTATAAAATGCATACTTATATCTCATCCTATCTCCCAAAGGAAGGGAGGGGGCTGGGGTTGGAGGACTCACACACTTGTTATCAGCACATTTCAGAGCAAGGCAGCTCCAACTGAGAGCTACTAGGGCTGGCCTCTTCTTTTCTGCTGGAAATCTTGTTCAGCAGTTTACAAATAAATTAAATTTACAGTTCATGAGATTAAGTACAAGGAGAACCAAGACCAGGACACAGAAGATACAGGCATTTAAGAATTCAATTACATTCAATTCAACAGGCATTTATTAAACATCTACACTGTGCCAGGCACTGTGTTAGAGGAGTTTCAAAAGCAAAAATGAAAACAGCCCCTGCCCCAAATGGCTTGAATTCTCTTCTTCATACCTTTGCATAGATTTTGCCTCATATTTGGAACGTGACTCACTTCTACTTATGGAATCCCTGGACTTAGAGAATTCAAGACTTAGGTCAACACCTCCATGAAGCCTTTCCTCATCCCCCAACTGCTATTGCCTTATCTGCCCCAAACATCTTGGATTTATCTGGTATATATCTCATACATACTTATATATTTACATGTTGTTTCTCTAGTGGAATGTGAAATTGCTTGGCTTTTGTTTTTATAATCCCAGGACTTAGCACACAGTACCTGGCAAATTGTAAATGTTTAATAGATATTTGTTGGTTGATTGATATAGTCTATTGGGAAAACAGTACTGTCCTTAAAATGCTTACATTCCATCGGAGACACATTCTTACATGCACCCGTGAGGTTTATAATGCTCTGTGACTCGTCTAGGATTGCATCTGTTCAGAGAAGAGGAAGATGGGGTTGAGATTGAGGAAGAAAGGGGATGTCCTGAAGGGTAGAAGCAAGATTTAGTCTTCTATTTAAAAAAAAGTCTTGAATAGAGGGTCATAGTTGTTGAGCTGCAAGGGATCTCAGAATTCATCTAGTCCCTGAATTTTACTGATGGGGAAACTGAGACTCAGAGAGCAGAAATGACTGATTCAAGGTAACATAAGTTATAGGAGGCAGAGACAAGATTGAAACTCAAGTCCTCTCACTCTAAATCTAGAATTTGGTCTATTTCTCTACAATATGAAGTGTGCCAGGATGTCCATATTCTTGGAAAAAATAGTTGACTTCCAACTTACCCTTTCTTTTTACCTTCTACCCTCTAGCAGAGGCAGCTAGTTAGCACAGTGGATAGATCCCTTGGACCTGGAGAGAGGAAGACCTGAATTAAAATCTGACCCCCCATATTTACGAGTTATGTGACCCTGGGAAGTCCCTTAACCTTTATCTGCCTCAGTTTCCTCAACTGTAAAATGCAGACAATAATAGTATTCACATCCCAGGGTTGTGTTGAGGATGAAATAAGACAATATTTGTAAACCTCTCAGCAGAGTACTTGGCATATAGTATGTGCTTCATAAAGGCTTAGTCTCTTCCCCTTCCCAAAGTTGAGGACTTAGTTGAATAAAGACACATAGACCATACTGAATATTTTCACATCTATTATTTCATTTGGTTCTGACACTCCCCAAAACTACCCTGGAAATGGCTCAAAAATGAGACCATTGAAAATAAACTCCTGTTTTCTCTTTGAAGTTGTTACATGTTGACATATCAAAACAACTGGTGATTCTTACATCCCTTTGATGTTGACAAATACTTCAAATCATTAGATTTGTCTTTTAAAGTGGAAGGTAGCTCCTTTAGGGTGAAGAGCAACCCATGTATCCTTTGGAGGAACTCATTTTTTTTTTTGCCTCTGGGTGTGCTGGGGCATGGACCTGTATTCTTCCCTTGGCAGCTCGCGTTGAGGAGCCTCAGGTCTCCTGCTCATTCGCAGACTCATAGGACCTCAGAGCTAGGCAGGACTTCAGAGACCCTCTAGCCCAAACTGCACTGGTACAGAAATACCCTTTTACCTTAGGTCAATGGCAGTGTCTGCTCAAAGACCTCCAACAAAGGAAAATCCATTACCTTGGAAGGCAGCAGCTGATTCCACTCCTGAATGTATCTATCTAAGGTTTTCTCTTGGCATTGAACATAAATTAGCCCCTGTGTAACTTCTACCCATTGCTTCTGGGTCGGTCCTCTGGGACTGAACAGACAATCTAATTCTTCTTTCAAATGCTTGTTGTTCGATCATTTCTGACTCTGATCCCATTTGAGATTTTGCCTTTTTTTGGCAAAGATACTGAATTCGTTTGCCATCTCTTTCTTCAGTTCATTTTGTTGTTATTGTTTGCTCTTTGAAGAGGACCATGACATTAGGAAGGCGATGTCATGACTTGCAAGTGAATTGGGTTTAAGTGAGGAAGGGCTGTGCAAAGTCACCAGCCTCACTTTCTCTTCTAGAACCACTTGGGTCCAGTAGTCACATATAGATCATGATGAGTGGAGATGCTCCCCTTCCCCCAACTAATTTTACAAATCAGGAAACTGAGGCCAAACTTACCCGGAGTCACATAACTAATTTAAGTATCTGAGGTAAAATCTGAATTCAATTCCTCCTTACTCCAGACCTGGCACTCTATCCACTGCACCCCCTAGCTGCCCCTTCCAAACACTGGAAGCCAACTATCATGCCTTCCTTACATCTGTTCTTCTTCAGACTAAAACAACCCCATCCCTTTTAAGTGAGGCTTATGTGGCAAGATTTTGAAATTGAGCTAGTCAATTTACTTCCTTTCCCAGAGTGGAATTCTGTCCCCAAGGGGGCCATAAGCTGAGTAGAAACAGATCACTTTCAAATTAAAGAAGGCAATCCAGTGCAGCATTTGGCTTCTCAAAATCAAGGAGAATGATAGAATCTTGCTCTTCTGGAGACGGGTTTTTACGTTTATTTGGACCAATGCTGAGAGGGCCTGGGGCATTGGCTTATGTCTTTCCTGAGAACAAATTTTTAGTCTGGGTTAGGAACCGACCTTTTTTCAGGCTATTGTGTGCTGATAACTGACTCCTCCATATCAGGAAGGTAGGGCCTCATCCCATTTAGCTTAGGAGTTCACTGATGGCAAAATGACAGTCTGTCAAACAGATTGCATTCTGGTCTGGATTACAATGACCACTCAGCCCACCTTCCATGTGTCTTTCCCTGAGAAAACAACGGAGACTGAGCAGAACATTTTTCTCCCTATAAGCATTCAATTCATGGCTGCTAAATGAATGAAGATTTTAGAAGTGGGAGAGACCTTAGGGATCACTGAGTCCAACCAATTCATTTTTACAGGTGAAGGGAAAGAAGGGAGTCCAGGGACAGTAAGCACCTTGCGGAAGAGCACAGGTCGCACGGGACAAAACTAGGATTCACACTCAAAGTATCTTAGGATGATAAAATCATAGGCTTAGAACGGAAAGGGTCCTTCAAGGCTGCCTCATCCAGAGCCCTCACTTTAGAAATGAGATAACAATTAAATCTATGGGAGCTTTTGATATCATCTAGTGAAAATATAGATGGAGAATAGATGAAAGCATTGGATGGAGCCTTGGGGGACACTGAGCATTAGTGGATCTAATGAGACTGAAGATACAGCAAAGGAGCCCAAATCCAGTGCTCCATTCATAACACCATTGCCTTCAATGGATGCCATTACAATAAGAACTAGTTCTGATATTTTATTTGTGCAGGTTCACAAAGAGCTCCAGTTGTACCCTAAGCTCCTGGAGGGAAGGATCCTCTGAATTATTGTTTCCACACTAGATAGCATGATACTTTGCCTACCTAAAGTCAATCCATGGGCCATTGTATAAGTCATAGGATCATAGAAGGCAGGGCTGGAAGGGCCCGTAGGAATGATTTAGTTCATTATGCTCATTTTATAGATGAGCTAACTGAGACCTAGGGAGGTTGGATAGCTTGCTCAACATCATAGGCATAAACAGTGGGAAAGCCACAAGTCACAAGTCACTGAATTTAGCGATCTAAAGTGACATATTTATTTATGTATCTTCTTAATGCAAAATTCTGAGTATGTCAATCCCTTTCTCTGAGACCATCTGTGAATCATCATTAGTGACCGCACCACCTGGTTGCCCCATTTGGAATGTAATAGGAACTTAATATTTGGTTTCTCTCCTATTTTCCCCTCCCTTTCCTTACCTTCCACAATCCTTCAGGCAGAAAATATTGACCCCTTCTGCACACTTATCTACCTAGATTTGTGAACATGACATCTTACTACGTAAGTGCATATGAGGTAAGGTACAATGTCTAATGTATTAGTACGTTTCTCTTGGTGCCTACTACAGGGTTATGCACATAGTAGGCACTTAAAAAATGCTTGTTGAAAGGAATCAAATAACTAATTGATCTGTCCTAGTCAGTCTCAAAGTAGATTGAGAGGCAGCACGGTGCATTAAATCCTGGAACTGAATTCACAAGGCAACTATATTAGAATCTCAGCTCTTGCGCCTTGGGTATATGACCTTGGGCAAGTCACTGTCTCAGAGCCTCAGTGATCCCAGACGGTCAGCTTTGTCTTAAGTACTTCATGGATGAGTTAAGTGTTTTGTAAGCCTTAGAGCAGGCTAGAAACAGGGAGTTAGGATGCTTGGATTCTAACAGCACCCCAGGCCTATTGGGCATGCTGGAGCCTGACCACCAATGGTTAAATGTTCAGGGTGAGTATTTACATGTTGTAAATCAGAAATAAATCAGGGCTTGATTTATTATTTTATTGATTGTCTTGACTTAAGAAAATGATGAGAAAATGCTGATAATACATATTAAAATTGAAGCATGTGTTGTGTATTTCAGGTCAGTTGTTAAACACCTATCAGCACTGTTAGATCTATGCTGTATTAATACTTTCTTGTCATTTGATTAAGATATTTCCTGTATTTGTCTCCTTCATCCAACTGTAAGCTACTAGAGGGCAGGGTCTTGTCTTATACTGCTTTCCTATCCCTTATAGTAGCTAGCAAAATGCAGGCATGTGGCAATCAAGAAATATGTAGTAATATGATGAATAAAGATCCTGAATTACCTTTTCATTGATTATAAAATGTCAGAGCTGGAAGGGACCTTAGAACATAGAATGACAAAACCTGGCAAGGATATCAGGAAAAAGAAAATAAGAATTAGGAGGAACTTATAGTACAGAATGTCACAGCTGGGAGAGGTACTGGAACTTAGAACATAGCATGTTATACAGATTGATGATAGAGCATTTATAAAGTGCCTCCCATATGCCAGGCACTATGCTACGCACTAGAGATACAAATATAAGCAAACAAGGTAATCTCTAACCTCTCTAGGGGAGGACAACACATAAAGGAGTATTAGGAAAAGGAGGTCATGAAGGACACTCCAGAAAGGCCTGGTTCCTAGTAAGTAGAAACATAAGGCTCATCTATCATAGTTGGGAGTAGGGGTAAGATTAGGGGATGGAATCCACATTTCTGATGAAGTAGAGATGGTTAGAGAATGGGACCATGGCAAGGAAAACAGGGGACCTCAGAACAGAAAAGGTCAGAGCTAGAAGGACATTGTCCGTCATTTCCAATTCATTGTGATCCCATTTGGGATTTTCTTGTCAAAGATACTGGAGGGGTCTACCATTTTCTTTTCCAGTTCATTTTATAGTTGAGGAAAACGAGGTCAACAGGGTGAAACCCAGGGTCACAAAACTCATAAGTATCTGAGGCCAGATTTGAACTCAGGAAGAAGAATCTTCTAGACTTCAAGCCTGGCACTCTATCTACTATGCCACCTAGCTACCCTTAGAATAGCAGAGGTAAGAGGGGCTTTAAAGTATACAGTATCAGAACTGGGAGGAGTCTTATAACTCAAGAATATCAGAGTTAGGAGACAGGAGACAGTTGAAACAATCTAATCCAAATTCCTTATTTTTTCTTTCATAGAAATAAAAGGCCACAACAGCGACCAGTGTGAGAGTGAATTAGGGACAGAGAAAATGGCAGGGAATTTTTTGTCTCTTCTCTCTTAATAAAGGGACTAAGATTAGTATTTCGTTCAGTTGATGGTGGAGTAAATGATCCTGGGTCTTGTTTTACAAAGAGTGGGAAAAAGAACACTTGAGGACCATTGAAACCCAGGGAAGATGCTTATCTTCCATTTGTTTAAAGACCTCTCCTATGGGGCTCAAGAGATGGCACCATTTCTACATTGTTGAGATCCCAAGGTAGTTCTCTGTGCCATGTGAAGAGTCTGCTTGGCCCCTTATAACTGGGGGAGGTTTTATTTTTTATTATTTTATTCACTAGGACCCTGGTGGGAGGGAAAATGATGAGGAATAAATAGCAAGGAACAGTAAAGAGACATAGGGGACCAGACGGGAAGAGCCTCTTATTTTAACCCTTCAAGGCACCCCCCCTTCCAAGCTGGCAGAAATATTCTTCAAGGCTTGTCTTTATTACTGCACCCTGTTGGTATTTAACCCAAAGCTACCAAAGGGAGAAATGTTTATTTCTTTAAAAAATCTTTCCACTGGAAAAGCCAAATCAACACAGCATGAACCATTAGTGGTGTTTAATTACCTACAGAAGATTAGACTTACAAGTTGATATATGGCCCCAAAGATGAAACACACATACTCAGAGTGAAGAAAATATCTTCTTGTTAATATGTGGGTCAGGAGGCAGAGTAGGTGGTTGAGATGTACAGCTCATATCCCTTGGGCATCAGGGCTGGGTCTGTGGGTCCCAGCTTCCTTCTTGGTGGTTTCTTGAGACTCTGCTGCCTCTTCAATTAGCTGGGCTAATTATTTGGGGAAGAGGAGCGAAAACAGTATAAGGGAAAGAGAGTGACAGGAACCCAGCTACCCTTACTTCTAATTTTCGATGCTTGTTGGTCAGGTATTTCTGGTAGCAGAGTCTACTGTTAAAAGCAGGAAAAGGCCCTTTCTCTCTAATAATAATAAAAAAACCATATAGAATTGATGATGTGGCAGGCACTGTACTAAATACTTTATAATTCTTATCTCACTTGAGCCGTATAACAACCTTGGGTCTGGGAGGTAGATGTTATTATACCCATTTTACAGATCAGGTAACTGATGAAAACAGAGGTGAAGTGACTTGCTCAGGGTCACACAGCTAGTGAATATCTGAGGCTATTCTTAAACCCAGATCTTCCTGATTCGAGGCCCAGGGCTCTAACCATTGTATCACCTAGTTCCCATGGAATTTTTCAGGTGGGTACTGTTGCTGTCCTGGTGAGAAACACTTTTTCACTGGGAGATCATGGACCCATAGGAGGAAAAGTAAGGTAACAGTGTGACTAGCATGGTGAATAGTGCTAGACTTTTTATTGGACGTATCAGGGTTCAAATTCCACATCTGATTCTTAGTGGCTGCAAATTAGTCACTTAGCTTTTCTGAACCTCAGTTTCCCCATCTACAAGATGAAAGTGTCAGACTATATGACCTCAAAGGTCTCTTCTAGCCCTGACCCTCTGAGTCACTGTTTTCTGCCCTGGTCAGATGACATCTGGAGTATTATGTACATTTCTAGGCACCACATGTTAGGACATTAACAAGGTGGGATGTACCTGGTAAAGGGATGGTGAATATAGTGATGGAACTTCAAGCTGGGCCCTATGAGAAGTGAGTATATGAGGAAACTAGGAATGTTTCTCCTGGATAATCCTGGGAATGACAGTAGGTAATGTGATGACAGCAGTCTTCAAGTCAATTTCACACAAAAGAAGGATTAGTCTGTTTTGCTGGGTCCCAGAAGATAAAGCCAGGAGTAATATACAATAGATGCAAAGAAGCAGATTTAGATTTTTAAGGACCAACTTCCTAAGAATGAAAATGGGTTGCCTTAAGAGGAGGTGCATTCTTCCTTAGATGTTTCCAACCTTCAGTGGTAGCTGTCTTGGAGGTCTTCAAACAGAGTGGGATGACTTGTCCTTGCATAATTTGGTGTGCATGGCCACTGAAATTCCTTCCAGTTCTGAAAGTCATATACACAAAAAGCAATATAATTTGTTGGGGATTTTTTTTTTGTCTTTGAAAGAGAAGTGTAAAAACAATCTTCTCATGTTCTCTTAAAATGAAAGCTAGGGAATATGCAATTTTCTTTAATAAATATGCTCCTATGACATGGAACTAATAATAAAAATATTTTATCTCTATCCGAAGGTCAATTAAAGGCAATTTTTTGACACAGTGAAGACAGTAAAATATTTCAGAGCTGGAAGATCTAGGTTCTAATCCAGGTTTTGGACTAGTTGTGTGACTTTTCATAATTTACTAAATATCTTTGGGCTTTCCTTCCTTCAAATGTAAAAGGAATATACTGAACTAGTTTCATTCACTCATTTAAAAAATATCTACATTGTGCAAGACACTATGCTTGGGTCTGGAAGAGTAAGCATGATGTCATGTAGATTGCAGTCTAGTAAGGCAACAGGACCCCAATATGGATAGTTATAATACTTAATATTACACTAGAAATACACCAGAGAGTTCCAAAACAAAGTGTTGTGTGATGTTTGAGTGAAAAGAAAGGAGAAAGGAGAATAAGAGAAGGTTTCATGTTGGAGGTGGCATTTAAATTGAACTTTAAAGGATGAGTAGGAACTCAACATCTAAGACAAACAGAGGGCATTCCACTAGAGGGATTATACTGAGCTAAGGTTCAGAGGCAAGAAATCCTAAACATAAAGCATAGCTTGTAGACAGGAGTAGACAATAGATGTAGGACAGATTAGATATTTAAGGTACTTTTAATCTCTAATATTTTAAGAAAAAAGAGATGGACGGATGGGAGGGAGGGAGGGAAAAAGAGAGAAAGAGAGAGAGAGAGAGAGAGAGAGAGAGAGAGAGAGAGAGAGAGAGAGAGAGAAGAAGAAGAAGAAGAAGAAGAAGAAGAAGAAGAAGAAGAAGAAGAAGAAGAAGAAGAAGAAGGAGGAGGAGGAGGAGGAGGAGGAGGAGGAGGAGGAGGAGGAGGAGGAGGAGGAAGAGGAGGAAGGGAGAGAGAATGAGAGGAAGAAAAGGGAGATTATGAGATTATGATGAATAAAGGTTCAATATAGATAGATTTTCAGAGAAATACATTTCTGCTTTTTTAGACATCAAATCTCTTTTTTAAAAAGCACACAGAGGTTTTAGACAAAGCCTTTAAAAACCATATAGATATTTTTCAACAATAGAAATAGTTGCACATTTGCAACAATAGGAAGAAATGGTGATATTACCTTTTATTATGGACCAAGTGACATTATCAGGATCTAGAAGTTTTCCATTTTTGTTTTAGGAATTTTCTTACTGAGATGATCACTCTAATTTTTGAAAGCTTATAAAATGCTTCAAAATTTAAAGTGTTTTCCCTATTTTTCATTGATTTTGAAATGAATAGTTCAAGTATTGCCATTTAACATGTGAGAAGCTGAGTCTGAGAAATCTTGAAATAGATTATTCATATTTATTTTATCTTGAAGAAGATGAGAGGACTAGATATTGGTGAAGACATAAATGAGGTTAAATATATTTTATCTTCCAAAATTTAAATATTGATGATAAGGCTACAGAAGTTACAAATTAGCTTTCGGTGTGGTCAGATTTCTTTGTATATTTTCACCTTGTCCCCAGGAGGACCATCCTAAGCAGTTAGGCTGATGAATTTGTTTTCCTCCTCCAACCACTGGGTGGTTTAGGGTAGAATGACCGCATTAAAGTAGGAAGAAAGAACCCCAAAATACCAGGTTCCAGGACTTCTTTTACAAGTACAGACTAGTTGTCCTCTTCATACCACTTGCTTTAAACATCACACACACACACACACACACAGAAATGTACATATTACTTTCAAAACTGCCCTGCACGTCTGGTCTTCATTTTGAACATTCTTCTACTTTGTTATATAAGTAAAAAGAGCAATGTTTCAGGGGCTCTTTTTGGGAGAGCATGATTATTGCTTATATTCCTTCCCCCACCCACTGAAAACATATAAAGCGCGGCTGGGAAACCCCTGTGTAATAAATAGTCTACTAAAACGAATCTACGGAGTAGCCATGTTCAAATGGATAAATCTGTCTGTGTCCATCACCTTTCTGTCAAAATGTCTTAATTCTTTCCAAGTTGTTTTTGTATTATGACTCCATTTTGCAGATGACGAAACTGAGGGTCAGAGATATTAAATCATTTCACTATGCTTACTATCAATCTTGGATGAGGCTTAAAATGCAGGTCTCCTTACTTCAAGTACTATCGAAGGTTTTTCTTCTCTCCCTCTTCTCCTTTCCCCTTCTCCCGTCCCCCTTCCCAACACCAGAGTAAAAGAAACATCTTAGGTTTTAGGAGCTCCATATAATAAAGGATGCTTCCATATCCCCAGGGCAATCCAGAGCCAGAGCTAAAAATCAGTAACCCTGTCCCTCCCCCAACGAGGATGGCTAACTGTGGGCTGGGGTCCTAAGAGTTGGCCCATGACTCAAGAAAGTCGAGGGGTTGGGCAGAAGCTCCCAACCTGTTGGACCAGTTGCTGTGGGTGCCTGGAAAGTGCAAGGGGAGACTGACCCTAACCCTTGAATAAGGGGTTATCCACTTGGGTCTTCCACCACCTGTCTCAGCGATTGGCCCACCAGCTCGGAGAAGCGGGGGAGGTGAGAGGTGGAATTAGCTGTGCGGATTGGGGTTCACGGCTGTCACTCTGAAAGGGTGGGGCTTTTAAAAAGATATCGCTGTTTTTAAAGGGGAAAAATCCATCTTTATGATGGTAACAGTTCCTGATCCGATATTTGCCTGCTCGGAACACGGAGCCAGCTGAGACAAGGGGGAGGAGGAGAAGCTCAAGGCAGCTGGAGGAGGGCGCCCCTCTCTAGAAGCCAGCGGTGCCACCTCTGCCTCACATCTGCTCCCATCGGGACCTGCCCCTCCCGCGTGCCTGGCTCGGGGCTCTGGAGCTACTTGTGCGCTCTACTCCAAGAGGCTACGCTGGGACTGGGACCGAGCCCGCGAGCCCGAGCCCTAGCCCGAGGAGGGCCGGGGAGGGTGAGGCAGGCCAGCCGGCTGGCCTCGGGGACGGGAGGGGCGCTCCGGCCCCAGGCAAACTTTGGCTCCGGGTAGCCGCGGAGGTGGCGGCGGCAGCGGCAACCTCAGCAGCGGCGGGGGCAGCAGCGCACGCCCCGCTCTGAGACGCTGCTAGGGGCGCGCCGGCATGTGGGCGCAGTGCCGGGCCGCCCCGGGCCGCCGCCGCCGCCGCCGCGTGCGCCCGGGGCCAGCTGAGCCCCGGCTCCCGGGCTCCTCGGCTGTCCAGTCTCGCCGCCTCCAGGCGACCGCAAGCTAACCACCTCCCGATTTCCTCCAACAGGGACTGGGGGGCACTTTGGGCCGGCCAGGCCCCATCCCCCGCCCCCTGCACACCCTCGCATACACGCTGGAGCTGGAGACGCGGCTCCCTTGCCATCCCTCTTCTCCTTCTGTGCAAACTCTAGACTGATTGTTTCCTTTCCCCCAGGGGAAGAGAGAGTCCTCGGGGCTAGGTTGGCATCCCCTAGGACGGGCTGGGCGGACTCTGAAGAGACTCCCAAACCCGGCACTGTAGAGACCCCCGACCTCCTCGGGGCCATGGGGATCGTGTGCTCGGGAGAAGGCTCTGGGCTCCGTAGGAGCTTTCGCCTTTAGTAACCTCGCCTCCTGCTTGCCTGCTCCATCCTCGCTGGTTGGTTTGGGATGCCGTTCTATCCCGCAGTTAGCCTCTCAGACTAGACGGCACGGGGGAGGAGACTTGTCCGCCTGTCAGCCTGTTCCAAGATGTGTCCGTCGGAGATGGGGACGCTGTGGCAGCACTGGTCACCTGTGCTCTTCAGCCTGGCCGCTCTGTTTTCCAAAGGTAAGCCGATGATTCTGGTTGGGCCAATGCCCTCAAGGAGCCCGGGCTAACTTTCCTCCAAAAGTGTGGGGGAGGGGGAGAGGTTGGATTATCTCCCCTTCTCCCTGACCAGAATATGTGAGACTGAAAGGAAAAGAAGTGTGTGTGTGTGTGTGTGTGTGTGTGTGTGTGTGTGTGTGTGTGTGTGTGTGTGTGTGTTGGGGAATGGGGAGAAGGGACCGCTTGTTAAAGGCAGAAACGTGTCTGGAATAAGGAGAGGGGATATACAGACCATAGAAATATGGAAAACGAACGCTGGATTCTCCATCATTTCAGGAGAAAAGTGGGTTGGGGGTGGGGAGAGGTCTGAGCCAGACTCCCAGGGGTGGGAGGTCTACAGCGAGTCCTAAGATAGTCTTGCAGCTGAGACTTTCACTGCCTCCACTGGATTACCAGGAAATAATTTAAGAGCCCTCTCTCCGCAGGTTAACGTTTCTTATTACACGTCGGGATGTTACTGGTCTGCTATAAATGTGAGTTAGTGAAAAAACACTAAAGAGAGTCCCTGAGAAATGGCCCTGGGCTATTTTATTTGGAAGGGGCTGTGTATGTAGGTTGGTCTTTCCCTTTGTATCTCTGTCACCAAATACTTCCCCTATATTGAAGGATGAGTTGATAATGCTGTAACTCCTAGCTTGTGAGATCTCATCAGGGCCTCTAGCAGGGAACACTGAGTAGATTCAGGGATTCCCTCTTTGCAGTCCTTCCTTTTTCTCTGCCTTCTTGTCTTGAACTCGAAAAAGCAAGCTGCTCTTTGCAGGAGGTAATGATATTTGATACGAGTGGCGTATTGATTATTGACCAGACACTGTGATTTCTATGTGTCTACGGTTCAAGAACCCTCTTTCCCCTGAGGGAATATCTCTAGGGAGCCTGAGAAGGCAACATTTACAGCAGTCTTAAATGAGTGGTGGAATTCTTCCGAAGGATCGTTCTGTTAAGAATTGCACGCTGAGATTTCCCTTAGCAACTTCAAAGCCCATTACCCTACACGGGGAGTTTTAGTTACACTAATTGTCTATTAGCTGGGTATTGGAGAGGAATGGATGTTGCTTATTTTGAGTCTGTTCAGATTGTAGCTGCTTCTTCGATAGCTTTTTATGCCCTGCTGTGATTCAGGGAGGGGGATTGGCATAGTTGTCTCAGGAGGCCAGCTGTGATGTACCCACATTGTTATTCTGAGTTAAAACAATCTGAAAGACCAGACCTTTGAGTTGATTTATGCCATAAACTAGCTTCTACAACAGACATTGGTGACTCCAACTCAGGCAACGATTATGAAGGACAGGTGGCCAGGGAAGACAGCTCAGCCCTCATAATACTTACATTTCTAGATAGCTTTGAGGTAGACAAAGCAATTTACTTACAGCAGTCCTATGTGGTAAGGGCTATGGAAATGAACAGAATTGAAGGATGGGGCTGTGAGTCCAGTTGGGTAGACAATTCCCTTCATTGATAGCACTAAGATTTGGGGTTGGTGTGTAAGGGAGACCCAGCCAATATAGCTCCACCCCCAGGGTTTGCATAACATTTTCTGCCTGATGGCATCCCCTGTGGAAGAGATTCCAAGGACTGGTACGGTAGGATTATAGATTTAGAACAGGAAGAGATAATTTAGAGATAAATTTAGAGATAATTTAATTCAATGCTCTTTCTTTGTCAATCAACCAGCAAACTCTTATTAAAAGTGCCTACTATGTGCCAGGCAGAGGACTAGGTGCCAGGGACTCCAAGATCCTCTCTCCTGGGTTTTGATTGGTGAGTATTCAGCTAGTTTTGCCCAGTCTCAGGCTTATCATACCTCTTACTGGCCATCAGCTTGCTATGACACTGCATGTATCATTTCCCCTCCTCCTCCATCATCTTCCAACTCTAGTTCTGAGAATAGCCATCACATCAATATACCCTTCCTGGACAGTTTGGTTCTTTATTCTATGTCTCTAATAACCATTCCCTTTGACTTCCCTGTTCAAAACATTCCTTAGTGACCACCTTTCTCCCATATGTGTTATACGTGTTGGGTTCTATTACAATCCAATCTTCTTGAGAACTGGGATCATCTTTCTTGCTTGGATTTGTACCCCCAACACTTAATGCTGTGCTTGGCATATAGTAAATGCATTTTTTTATTCATTCAACAACCCCTACCCTCAAGGGGCTCACTTCTATTACTTTATAGTTATATTTCCTTCTATTACCTTATAATTATGGAAACTGAGGTCCTAGGGAGCTCATTTGACTTGCTGAAGGGCGAGTAGATAGGCATTCAGCAGCAAATAGCAGATAGGGCTTTACCCCTGAGCCCTCTGACTCCAAATTCAGTTTTCTTTCCACCATAACACACTACTTCCCTAGGGAAATGAATCCCCGGGAATTGCTTAAAGCTTGAATAAGATAGGTAACTTGCCCAGGGTCTAAAGTTATTACTGTCTGCCATTTTATAAATGATTAAACTGAAAGGTTAAGGTTAAGTAGATTTAAGGTTAAGTGATTTGCTCTTGACCACATAACCAGTAGGCATCTCATGGGAGACTTGAACCCAGGTCTCCTGAGTCCAAATTCAGTACTCCATTCTAATACTGGATTATTTAGCACTCGATAATTATTCTTTGTTGTCTCTGGCTTATTAATAGTAGTAGCCTTTTCTATTATATGTCACAATCGTAGGGTTTAATTAAGAAAAGGTCTGAGTGTCTGATCACCAGGTATTCAACTAGTGTGCTCTTACACTCTGACATCTATCCTCTTCTCCTGCTTTATGCAGTCGATAACAACTGAAAAGAACGGTTTTCTCCAAAGACTTTCTGACTCCATCAAGCAGAAGTACTAGGTACAACTATAGAACTTAGTGTTCCAATCTCAGTTGTCTGTGAGAGGTAGGATAATTGTGGTTAGAGCAGGCATCTGGTATCAAAAGACCTGGTTTCTAATGTCTTCTGGGGATGTTGAAGGAAAAGCACTAAGTAGTGTGAGGAGAACTCTATGGATCCCATAATCTGCATTGGAAGAGACCTCTGAATCCATTTCAACTAAACCATAGGTGGGGATGGGGCCCGTTCTGGGCTAAACTATGCCTGATCAGAATCCTCTCCATAATATATTTGAGAAATGGTAGTTCATTCAGCCTCTGCCATCAATCAATCAATCAATCAAACATTTGGTAAATACTTACTATGTGCCATACACTGGGCTATTACTTCTGGAGGTAGCCATTCTACTTTGAAACAGCTCTTGGTATTAGGAAGTTCTTCCTTATTTCAAGCCTAAATTGGCCGTTTGGCAGCTTCCATCCTTTGCCATGGTTCTGCCATCTGGAGCCAAGGAGAACAGGGCAAATCTGTTCTCTTCAATAAATATCTCTTCTGAATATTGAAGAGAAAAATCAAGTTTTCTCCATTAGTCTGTCTCTTTCTCTTTTCCAGGTCAAGCATATGTGAACTCTCATAGTTATTAGGATACATGTTGGATTGGAAATCCATAAAAAAATCACGGCTTATACTAGCCATGTATATCTTTCCATGGGTGTCTGAGAGCTACTCTGCTTCTGAGAGGTTATGTGATATGATAGAAATAGCTTAGCTTAAGACCTGGAATAGACACCTGGGTTCACATTGTTGAGGTACAAACTCTTCCTAGCTGGGGGCTATCCTTAAGTCATTTAATCTGTTTGGATCTCAGTTTCTTCCTCTGTCTAATGAGATCAGCTAGATCTCGTGGGCAGCTATGTGGCACAGTGAATAGATTGTCAGCTCTAGAGTCAGGAGGATCTGAGTTCAAATCTGATGTCGAATACTTACTAGCTATGTGACCCTGGGTAAATCACTTAACCCTATTGCCTCAGTTTCCTCATCTGTAAAATGTACTAGAGAAGGAAATGACAAACCACTCTAGTATCTTTGCCAAGAAAACTCCAAATGGAGTCGTGAAGAGTTGGACATGACTGAACAACAATGAGATCACAATAAAATTGTGAATATTACCTTCCTATTCCTGGAAACAACATCTTTTTTAATATAGCCCAAGATCACATGACTGTCCTTAGCTGTCCTGTGAGTCATATTGAGTTTATAATCCACTAGAACCCTCAAATCTTTATGCAGAATTACTTGTGTCTTTCCCTGCCTTCCTATCTTATCCTTGTGGAGTGGAGTTTTTGTATTCAAGTGTCAGAGTTTATCTCTATTGAATTTCTTTTAATTAGATTCATCTTATGAAACCTTGTGGTGTAGTGGAGAGGCAACTGGCCTAGGAGCTAGAGAAACCTGGGTTCAAGTGCCACTTATGACAAAAATTAACTTGGACAAGTCACCTAACCTTTCTTTGCTCCAGGCAATTCTATAAGATGACAAGAGGCAGAGAAGATGTCAACCTGCATCGGTAGAAAAAGTTTTCTGTTCTAGGAGTGCCCTTATATTAGTGAAATCATAGATTCACTTCCTAAAGTTCACTGCTTTAACTTGTCATAATCTTTTTCTGATTTGGACTCTTAGAATGCATGGTGTTCGCTATCTCTTTCAACTCTGTCCTCTCCAGATTTGATGTATATCCTATCTATCTCTTATTCAAATTATTGAATAGAAATGTTGAATGATATTGGACCAAGCATAGATCCCTGGGGCACACTACTACCAACATCCTGCCATGTTGAAATTGAACAATTAAAACTATTCTTTAAATTCATCCATCTTACTGGTCCTCATTCCATCTAATTGTATTATTAGATAGTTCTATCTCCTTCTCGCCACCATAAGAGTGGCAGTTTAGTAAAAACGTTGCTAAAATATCAATTTATATCCACAACTTTTCCTTCATCTATTAGTTTTGTAACCCTATCCAAAACATGAATAAAGATTAGTCTTGCATGACTGTTCTTGATGAAGCCATGTTGGCTCTTTGTAATCACCCAAGGATGAGCCCAATTCTTGGATTCACCAGAATCTGTGCCTTCATCTATATGAGCTCTCTTGAAATGTCACCTCTCTGTGCCTTGGAAAATGGTATTCAGGATTTATTAAGACAGAAAAAAATTCACCAATCTCCCCAGTAGGACCCAGAAACAAGACATTAAAAATATGATGTTCGAGTAAGGAATTATTCAATTTTTCCAATATGTTCAAAGAAATTGAACTGAAATAGCTAATAGCAATAACAGGTAGTACTTTAAGATTTGCACAGCACTATACAAATAGTATCTCATTTTACCCTTACAGTATCCCTGCCAGGTAAGTGCTGTCATTATCTTCTATTTACAAATAAGGAAAGTGAGTTAGAGGTTAAATGGCTTGCCCAGGGTCAAATAGCTAATAAGTGTCTGGGTCCAAATTTGAATTTAGGTCTTCTTGACTCTAGGTCCAGTGCTCTACCCATTCTGCAACCTTACTGTCAAGTGTGGGACCAAGGATGAAAGTCAGAAGGAATGTCACAGGACCATTCTCGGACTAAATAGTTTCCAAGAATCCACTTTACCTCTAAGTCTGTGATACTATGAATGGTTCCCCACCCTCCCTCCTCCCCCCAGAAGCTAGGTGGAATTATAGGTAGCATTTATGAATATTTGAAGATTTGCAAGGTGCTTTATACATGGTTTCTCATTTGATTTTCACAAGCAACCCTATGAAGTAGGTGTTACTCTTAGACTATTTTTACAGATGAAGAAATTTAGCCCAGAGAAGTAAAATTACTTATGCAAGATCAATAACCCAAGAATAACATAGTCAAGGAAGGATTTATGCACAGATCCTCTGACTTAAAGTTCAGGGCTCTATCCATTCTACAACACTGCCTTGTTTTCTATTGTAAATATGCACACACATATGGCAGTGCTGTTGAATTTTGGGGAATGAAGCCCAAGAGATGTTTTATCCAAAAATGCCTTGGAATTAGTATCTGATTTCTGATTAAGTGTACAGGAACATGAATTCAAACCTGGAGGGGGCCTTAGAATCCATCTAGTATTACCGTCTCATCTTCTAGATGGGGAACCCAAGAACCAGTGAGTTAACGTGATTTGGCCAAGGTCGTGCAGATAGGGAACGTCGCAGGTAGAACCCACATCTTCTGATGCCAGAGCCTAGACTCTCTCTATTGAACCACATTCCCCCTAATTATAAACATTCTTATTTGTAGAACTTCTCTCTCAGTCCTAGAATTATGTACACTGAAGATATAGCAAATGCCTCTGTCTATATTCCAAAGATGAATGCCATCCAGGGACCAGGTTGACCTCCTTGGTGCAATTTCATCTTTTTAAATGTTTTAAAATTCAAGAGCTGCAAACAGTAGTAATCTTGCCCACCTTCTTCTCCCATCTGCTCATCCCTCCTACTTCTCACATTTAGCATGGGGCATAATTATTCTGCAAAGGATTGTGGCCTCACTCTCATGATTTTCAGATCTCTGAACCTTTCTCTGGGCACAACCTCCTGTCACGATGCCAGCAATGGCAGGTATTTCACTTAGGGGGATTGCCCAGTAATTGTTTAGGATCTGATGTGGGGGACAGTTATTCTAACCTGCACATGGCCTGGAGTGAGTTCTTCATGGCCCTGCCAGTTTCATTAACTAGTGGAGTGGGAAAGAGGGACTTTTCAAAAACAGATAAAGCAAAAGACCAGGGATTAAAGTGCAAATACTGTTGTTTTCTAGATGTCTCTTCTTGAACATATTTCAGGATGTTTATTTATTTTGAATGCTGAATTTGAAATCAGTGAACCTGACTTGAAATGCTGCCTGACTTTGGGCAAGTCACTTATCTGGGTCGCGATGAGGAGCTTAGGTCCCCCATGGACCATCTCTTCTGGTGCTAAACCTATGGTCCTATCAGGGCTTTTTCTGAGAATCACATGGACTGGAAGGGACCACAGAGACTCACTAGCCAATTATCTTTGCTATTGTTGGTTAGTCATTTCAGCTGTGTCTGATCCTTCATGACCCTGTTTGGGGTTTTCTTGACAAAGATATTGGAGTGGTTTCCATTTCCTTCTCCAGTTTATTTTACAGACAAAGAAACTAAGGTAACCAGGGTTAAGTGATTTGCCCAGGGTCACACAGCTGGTAAGTGTCTGAACCAGATTTGAACTCAATAGGACCTGAGTTCAAATCCAGCCTTAGACACTGGCAGTGGAAAAGTCATTTCACTTCTTTAAGACTTGGTGTCCTGTCCTAGAATCCCTTCTAGATTTAAATTTATGATGCTATTTCCACACTGCCCCGCCCCAGAAGCAGCTAGATGAAATCATAGCTAGCATTTACCTTTGCTTCATGGTTTGCAAAGTGCTTTACATGTTATCTCACTTGATCCTCATAGTGACCCTATGAGGGAGGTGCTATTTTCCCTATTTTGCAGATAAGCAAACTGAGGTAGACAGGCTAAGTAACTTTTCCAGGGTCACATAGCTAGTAAATATCTGTGGCGGAATTTGAACTCTGGTCTTCCCAGTTCTAGGTCCAGCATTTGATTCCCTGTGTCATAATAACTAGTTAATGATACCAGATAGCACATCTACAGCATTTATATAGCACCTTCAGGTTTGCAAAGTGCCTTAAACATGTTATCTCATTTGATTCCTCTAAACCAGAGGTGTCAAAGACTACAAAGAGCTCAGGACATTCTCTAGTATGGAAAAAAACCAGATTAAAATATAATTGGGAAATATTTAACAAAATAAATAAAATTACAATAAAATATAGATAATGCTAATCTGTGATTTTCGAAGTCAATAAAGGTTTCCTTGTCTATTTAAGTTTGATACCACTGCTTTAAATAACTCTGTGAGGGGGGCTATTATAATCTCCATTTTTCAGGAGAGGAAACTAAGGCTGACAAAGGTCAAGTGACTTGGCTGTGGTCAGGCAGGATTTAAACTCAGGCCTTCCTGCCTGCGAATCCAACACTTTCTCCCCTCTGGTATGGGTCTTCTAGTCTATGTTCTGTTAAGTGAGCTATAGTCACGCATCACCTCTAGTCAGCCAGTCAATCAGTTAGCAAACATTTCTTAGGCACTTATTACATACTGTGCACTATGCTAAGGTCTGGCATATAAAGGAAGATAAACAAAGTCCCTGTCCTCAAGGATCTTCCATTGTTATGTAAAAAACCAGATACATACAAGACTCATACAGAATAAATGGAAGGAAAGCCCAGAGAGGAAGGCATTAACATGGGGAAAGGTCTTCATGCAGAAAGTGAGATTTGAGGTGAGTCTTAAAGGAAGCCAGGGAAGCCAAGAAGTAGCGATGAGGAAGAAAAGCATTCCAGGCATGGGTCCAGCCAAGGCAAAAGTGTGGAGATGGAGATGGAGTATCACATGTGAGAAGCAGCAAGGAGGCTGATGTAGCTGGATGATACATAGTACTTGGATGACAGTGAACTATAAGAACCTGCAAAAGCAAGAAGGGGTCAGGTGGAGAAGGAGGTATTATTTTTTATAAAGGAGATACTCTTTTATCCTGGAGGTACCATGGAGAGAATTATGGGATTTAATTGAGGGAAGCATGGAGTGGTATGATAAGACTCATGTCTTAGAAAGTCTCTTTGGCAGCTGAGCTGAGGGGAAGATGAACTAGAGTGAGGATTGTCTTGGGCAGAGACTCGTTAATTAGAAGAATATTGGCAATAATCCAGAAGACAGGTATTGAGGGCTTGAACTAAGGTCATGACTGTGAGTGGAGAGGAGGTAGTGCCATTCCAGTTGTGCTCTGTCCCGATCCAACAACATCTGGAGAATTACATTTTGGATGCCCCCCAAGCTGGAGATTGTCAAGAGAGGGCAGGTGGTGAAGGGCCTCTGTATGTATGTATGTATGAAGACTGACTGAAGGAATTGGGACATTTAGCCTGGAGAAGATACATGGTGGTGGGGGAAGGGAGTGAAGGGTAGGGTGGAGAATGCTAGCTTTTGCAAGTATTTGAAGGACTTTCTTGTGGTAACTTTTGCCACTTGTCCTAAGGTGAAGAACCTGGCACGAAGAAATTGCAAAGAGGAAAATCTAGGCTCAATATCAGGGGAAAAAAACAAACCCTAATTGACTGGAGCTATTTAAAAATGGAATGAGAGGTTTGAATGGGAGGGGAGAGGGAGTAGTAGTACTTTCTCTTTACTGGTGGTCTTTAAGCAATAGCTAAATACCAGGTATGCTGTAGAGGGGATACAAGCAAAGATGAGATTGGATGGCCACTATTACCCTTTGCAGTGTTGTGATTCTGTATCTAGAGAGAAAGAGTCCTCAGTTACCCAGGCCCTGAATTGACAACTTCTTTCTAGTTTATCTAAGCACCTTCTAATTTAGAAATAAAACCTCTGTGCAGGAGAGTATCATCTCTTACTTTCTAAGGTTGCTGTCTCACAAACTTGGTCGTGGAAAAAGAACCAAATCAAAGGGAACCCTTTCCAGTGACTCACTCCCCTAACATCCTGAAGGTAAAAGGAGATGTCTGCCAAAGAAAGCTCATGGGTATATATGTCTTTGTATGCCCATTTCCTGAATGCAGAGTTTCCAAAATGGGAAAAAGGGGGAAAGGGAAACTCTTGAATTTAACTTTTGTTGAAGCAAACCATTAATGAGTATGATGATAGATTAAATGCCTACTATTGTGTAAGGTAAGAATAGCTAGGTGGTACCATAGTGCATAGAGCACTGGACTTAGAATCCAAAAGACTCAACTCCCCGAGTTCAAATCCAGCCTCAGACATTTACTGGATGTGTGACTATGGACAAGTCACTTCACCTATGTCTGCCTCAGTTTCTTCATTTGTAAAATGGAAATAATAAAAGCACTCACCTCCTAGGGTTATGTGAGGATCAAATGGGATAATTTTGTGAAGAGGGAAGGCAAGGCAATTGGGGTTAAGTGACTGGCCCAAAGTCACACAGCTAGTTAGTGTCAAGTGCCTGAGATCGGATTTGAACTCAGGTCCTTCTGACTCCAGGACCCATGCCCTCTTAATGGCTCCACCTAGCTGCCCCGTGAGATAATATTTTAAAAGTCCTTTGCTATATAATGGCTGGTCACTATCATTCAGTACTTATGTATGTGCTGTCAACAAGTTCAACACACTTATTAAGCACTTCCTATGTGCAAGGCCCTGGGACATACAGTAAACTCTCCCTACCCCAACACACATGGACACAAACAGTCCTTGACCTCCAATATCTTGGGGGGAGTAGAAGGGAACACAGCATAGATATAAGTCAAAACAAGGTAATTTGAGAAGGGAGAAAGTCGTGACAACTGAGGTAAGGGAGGGGGCAGGAAAGGCTTCCTGAATTAGGAGTCACCTGAGCTTTGCATCAAATAAAGTTAGGAATACTGTAGGGGGCTGGAGGAGAGGGAAAAGAAGGAAGGTGCCTTGTATATGAGGAGATGTTCTTGTGACACTTCAAATAGGGTTAGAGTCTAATGCTCAGTCCGAGGAGTTAGCAGGTCAATCTGAAGATACACAGAGTATATATAGGGCACCAATGGACCAGATATACCTGGAAGGTATATGGGAGCAAGGTCATGGCTCTAAACACCAGGCTGATGAGGTTTTATCTTATTCTGGAGGCCAGAGGGAATCATGGAAGGTTTTTGACATTGTCAGATTTTGACTTTTGGAAGGTTATTTGCTAGCTATGTAGAAGACAGATTGGCAAGGGCAGAGCCTGAAAATTGGACTACTGATTCAGAGCATATCAGAATTGCTCAGGGGATGAGGGTCTGAGTTAGCGTGGTGTAGGAATGAATGGAAAAGGGCAGGTCAACTATGAGGGCTATCACAAAGGTTTGGCAATTGATGAATGTAGAGGATGAAGGAATAGGACCAGTCAAGGATGATGCCAACATTCTGCTTTGTGTTACTGGAAGGTTAGTTGTGCAGTCTTTATCAGAAACAGGGAGGTTTGGAGAAGAGGATGAGGGTTTCCTTCTCTTTTTTCCCTATTGTTTTGTTTTTGGTTGGGAGGAAGGAAGGGAGATATTGGGTTATGATTGGGGAATGTTGAATTCTAGATACTTAGGGACGTCTTGTTATAGATTTTCAACTGACAGCTAGTGATTGGAGATCATGACAGACAGTATTAATGACTGGGTATTGTACATCTTGGCGTCATCTGCCAAGGAAAGATAATTGAACATAAAGGAGCAGATGAGATCACTGACAGAGAGGGTAGAGACAGGAGAGGGCACAGGACAGAGTCTTGGGGGACTTCCAAGATGAGGAAGTGGGACAAGATGATCCAGCTGGGGAGACGGAGGCGGGGCCAGACAGGTAGGAGGAGAACCATGATAGAGCGTGTTGCAAAAGCCAAGAAAGGGGAGGAGTCATCCAAATGAAGGCGTCAGAAAGGGGTTATTGAGTAGGACATTTTAATATCGTTAAAAGCTGCAGAGAGGCCAAGAAGGATGAAGACTTTGAAAAAAAGAAAGGCACCGGATTTAGCAATTAAGCAATCTTTGGTAACTTCAGAGAGAATGGCTTATGTTGAGTGTTGGGGTCAGAGGCCAGATAAGTAAGTGAGCAAATGGAGGTAAAGGAGTATGGATGGCCTTTTTAGTGTGAAGGAGAGAAAATAGAATATAGGCCAATAAATTCTCATTTTTAATAATAATTGTTGCTAGTTAGGTGCTAATTATGTCACATATGGCTGTCTATTATGGACATGACAAGTGTGGGGAGAGATTCTAATACCCTTCATTCACTTGTCTCCTACGTCACAACTACCTCTGTCTTCAGAGATAGTAGTTTCAATTCTGAACACTAATCTTTCCCCTTTCAAGATCAAAGAATCACAGCCTTTGAGCTGGAAGGGACCTTAGGGGATAGCTCCCTACAGATGAGGAAACTGAGGCCCTGAATGACTTGTCCAGGATCACATAACTAATAAGTGTCCAGGGAGAGATTTGAACTCAGGCCTTTCTGACTCCCAATCCAGTGCTTTATTCAATGTGCCACCTGTCTCATATATGATGGATAAAGAAGACTTGGCCTCAGGAAGAAAGAGGAGGAACTTACACACTGATTGGACCCTGGTTCTCTCCTACTGTGTACTTGTGGTGGTGGGGCAGTAGGGAGCAGAAGGGAGCACATTGTGGGGACATTATTAGCTTGAGGTAATGTGAGGAGGGAGAAGCACTCATAATTGGAAGTGGGGAGGGTCAGGGATTGCAATCCATTTCATCCTCTCTCCTCTCTTGGGGAACAGACACATTGCAGAAAGACACAGCTTCAGTAAATCTCCAGCTGTGACTACATCAGGTGTCATCTAGGTCTCCTCCTCCCCCCATCCAATCAATACCTCCTGTTAGTGGGGAGAACTTGATCTGGTCAAGGGTCTGAACTAGCAGGTGGATTGGAGGGCTGAGGTCCTCACTCTGGGAACGAATACAATTCCTCACTTTCTCTTTCCTCTTTTCATGCAGCGAGGTCAGGGAGGTTTAAAAATTAAAGGCTACCCATTATTCCCATCTTGCCCATTCTACCTCCTTCCCTTATCCAAACTTCTGTAAGAAGTGTCCAGAACATTATAGCAAAGTCTACTAAGGGAAGAACAGAGCCCCATCCCTGATGTCCCTGAAACACTGGATATAGCATTGGCATCAGGAGCATAGGAAATTCTACCTTCTTACCTTGTCTGCTTTTGAACCTTAGACAAGCTCCCAACAGAGAGGCTCTCAGAAAGTAGAGCTCTTTCTCCCAGTGGGAGCCTACCTCAACCCTGGCCATTCTGTTAGCATCTTTGTCCATTCATGGGCCCAATCCCATCCCCACCAACAAGCTCCATCTTTTTCTTTTTCCTTAGAGGATTATAAGACCTGTAAATAGTCCTTCAAAATTCCTTCCCTGGACCAAAGTCCCATTCCTCCTCACTCTCCCACTTTCCTCCTAGCATAGTTAGAACTCTGGGTTTCCGACTTCTTAATTATATGTAAAAAACCAGACATCATGGAAATTATGCTTGTGAATAAATATTTACACTGTGTTCTATCATCCAAACATACAAATATAAACATGTGGTCCCTTTACTTTGAAGAGTGAGCACAGAGTGAAAGGCACCAGAGATTCTCAGGAGGAGATGAGAGGACCCTTCAGAGAGAGATGCATGTTTTTAGAGGGAGTGGTGTCCACAAAGCTGTTGGAACAGCGATTACAGCGTGTTAGAGTAATGTGACAAATGACTTACAGATGCTCTCGGCATTATCCAAACAAGTGCAGCATCTCTGAGCCCAGCATAATAAGTGTTTTGCTTGATTTACTTTAATTATGGAGCATGCATAAGTTAGTGGGTTTTTTGTTGGTGGTTTTGATAAATGTGACCTTAAAAGCTACTTTGGCATTTCACAGGGTCTGTGACTTTGTTGGAGTGGGAGTTCCTTCTAGTGACATAGATTCCACCTCTACCATGGTGACGATGGCACAGGTGATGTTGACATATTTCACGAAGATTTGCAGAGTGATTTATGCACATTATTTGATTTGATCCTAAATTTCATTTATCACCTCCATGCCTTTGCAACAAGTTGTTGTTCATACTTGGACCAAACTCCTTCTTTATTTCTGATTTATCGAATCCCTGGTTTTTCAGTTCAAATGCCACCTTAGAAGTGAAACTTTGCTTTTTTCCCCTCAGCTGTTAGTTCCTCCCCCAAGAAATCACCTTGTAATTATTATGAACTAGTATATATAATAGCTAGAGGTCCGACTTTCCAATCCAAAAGTCCTGCTCTGATACCTACTGGCTGGGTGATCCTGGGCAAGTCACTCTCCCAGTGCTCCTTTAATGCTAGTGCCTTCCCTCTACTGATTGTCTCTAATTTATTCTGATTTGTTTATATGCTTTTATTTTGTCTCTTCCATGAGACTGTGAACTCCTTGAGGTCAAGGAATTTTTAAAATTTTCTTTGTATCCCCAACATTTAGCACAGTGCCTGACAAATTGTAGGTATTTCATAAATACTTGTTGATTGACTACTTTCTGTGCAATAGATATTTCTAAGACTATAATTTGCTGATCTGCATTGGTAGAGGGAACATTTTCTTTTTTATCTTATAATTTATTTATTTATTTTGTTTTCAACATTTATTTCCACAAAATTTTGAGTTCCAAATTTTCTCCTTATCTCTCCCCTCTCCACACCTCAAAATGCTGAGCAATCTCATTATCCCTTCCACCAATCTGCCCTCTCTTCTAATACCCCTCCCTTCCCTTGTCCCTATCTTAAGTTCTATAGGGCAAGATAAATTTCTATACCCCATTACCTGTATTTCTTATTTCCCAGTTGTATACAAAAACAGTTCTCAACATTTGTTCCTAAAACTTTGAGTTCCAACCTCTATTCCTTCCTTCCTCCCCATCTATCCCCACTGAGAAGGCAAGCAATTTAATATAGGCTATATATGTGCAGTTTTGCAAATGACTTCCACAATAGTCATGTTGTGTAAGGCTAACTATATTTCCCTGCTTCCTGCCCCTCTATTTCTTTTATTCTCTCTTTTGACCTTGTCCCATCCCAAGAGAGTTGATTTCTAATTGCTCCCTCTTCCCATTTGCCCTCCATTCCATCATCCCCCCATCCTGCTTATCCCCTTCTCCCCTACCCTGTAGTGTAAGATAGGTTTTCATACCAAATTGAGTGGGCATGTTATTCCTTCTTTGAGCCAAAGATGATGAGAGTAAGCTTCACTTCCCCCCCTGTAATCTTTCCCCTTTTCCCCTCCATTCAAAAAACTTTTTCTTGCCTCTTTTATGACAGGTAATTTGCTCCATTCCATTTCTCCCTTCTCCCAATATATTCCTCTCTCACTCCTTAATTTTATTTTTTTCATATGATGCAGTACCTAGCACACCAAGGCTGCTTGATGAGTGTTAGTTGGTTGATTGTCTATATATACCATAGGAGGTCACAGGATGTAAGCTTATTTAGGTCAAGGGATCTTTGTAATTCCAATATTGAAGGCAGATAGGTGGAGCAACAGATAGAGTGCTGGACCTCGGATCAGGAAGGTTTGAATTCAAATGTGGCCTCAGACACTTACTATCTGTCTTGCAATCCTGTTTGCCTCCATTTCCTCATCTGTAAAAAGGAAATAGCATACCACTCCAGTATGTTTGCCAAGAAAATCCCATATGGGTTCATGAAGAGTCAGATATGACTGAGACATCTGAACAATAATCCCAGCACCTGGTACGCTGGTTGGCACATAGTAATAAAGAGAATATTCTATAACCTTAACTACGTGCCAGGCATTGTGGTAAATGCCTTTAAAAAAACCAAACGCTGTTGTCTTATTTGATTGTTATAATCACTCTGGGAGGTAGGGAGGTGCTGTTTTTACTGTCATTTTGCAGATGAGGAAACTGAGGCTTACAGCAGTGACTTTCCCAGGATTGGATAACTACAAAGCATTAGGGATGGTATTGGAACCTGATAAGGCTCTAAGACTAGAGTTCTTTCCAATGATGCCACCTTAATCCATGCTTTGGCACATGGTCTTATTGCATTGGATTGTGATTTAAAAAAAAAACCCAAAACATAATCCTTTACTGACAAGTCTCTGCAAACATCTTTAACTGGGCTGCTTCTGGACTGACCAGTACTTTTTCGCTTCTAGGTCCATATATGCAAAGCCCATCCATTGGGTAGGACCTGTCAGTATTTGCATATTGCAACTGCAAAATAATAAATACATTTATTTGTGTATTTATTTGTTTGTTTATCTGTTTATTTATTTCCTTGTTTGTTTGTTTGACGTGGACCTGATTTGTGATTTCATTTGTTAGGGGGAACTCTAGGTGCATAAACTCCTCCTATCAAAGCAGACCAGTGATTTCTCCTCAGTTTACAATTATAAACTATTATTTGAAAAGTTAAGTGACTTGTCCAGGCTCGCCTCGCTAATATATCTTAGGAGCAGGATTTGGCAACTTATGTTCCCTCGATAGATATTTATATACACATTGACATGCTGAAAATTGCAATCAAATATCTATTATGATTAATTATATAAATATACATTATTAATGATTTGTACATATACATATATAGAATTAAGCTCTCACTCTTATACTACTTATAGCATATATATCTCATGTAATATAGGAAATATACTATATAAAAGATAAGTATATAATATATGCATAGATAGACATATACACATATTATTATTAATATACTACATATTCTTAATTGTGTATGCATACATTCATATATGGAAGGTAAGCTCTCACTCTATATTATGTTATAAATAATTTAGTATAGCATACATATAGTTATATGTATGTATAGATATAACTATAAATATATTAATGGAATATAATGTTTTCCTGAAATATTATAGCTATATATTCCACAAATACAAATAAAATAAATTCAAATAGAATTTATAACATACAAGTATAAATAAAATAACAAAATAAACATATTTATGTGTCTATATCTATATCTGTTTACAGATTCTTTTTCTCCATAGAATATAAGCTCCTCTAAGGCAGGCAATTTGTATCTTCTCATGACAGCATGGTGCTTATAGTATCAGTAACAACATGCCTGGAATATTAGGGAGTTAAATGCCTTTCCAAGGATCACATAGTTTGTATGTGTCAGGAGCAGAACTTGACAGACTATGTCTATCTTAGGGAAGCACTAGGAGGGCATAGTGACTTGTCTGGGGTCAGTCACACAGTTATTATGTGCCAGAGGACCCAGATTTCCCTGATTCTGAGTTCAGCTTTCTATGCACAAGTGCATACTGTCTCTCTGCAGACATGCAGCTGATAAAATAGCAACCTCCCAGATATAGCCATGGGTCAGCTTTCAGAAATAGGTTGCTTGAATCCCAATCACAGTTCCATGGGAAGACTGGAGTGAGGAGTGGTCTTTGAGGTTGGTGGGTTTGTTAGGTTGCTTTAGCTTATAGCTTTCAGTGATCCCTTGCCAGGCTGCTCCAAGTCTATTGGCAATCAGTCTGACTGTGGGAAGCAGGCAGATGATCCACTCTCTGTGACCTTATCTGTCCTCCAGATTTAAGGATGAGCTCTATAGAGCAAATCAGGATGAATTCTTCTGCTGCTAGGAAATGCCTCTAAAATCCGGCTGCGGAACAGCTGGAACCTTCCATCACTAGTGCATGACTTGGATACACAAAATGGACAGGCATTGGGGAAAGGTTAGGAGTTTCTCTTTGGAGTTCACTCTATTTTCACTCTGTCTTTAGGGCTTAGTTTCACAGAATTATAGAAGCTCTAGTCCACACCATACTTGAAAGAGAATTTCTACTCTAACATACCTAAGAAGTTGTCAACCAAACTCCTTTTGAAGACCTCTAGTGAGGAGAAACCCACAACCCCATGAGACAGCCCCCTCTAAAAGGAGACATCTCTGATTGCTAGGCAGTTTTTTCTTTGAATCATACGTAAATTGGCCTCTCTGAAGCTTCTACCTATTGCTCCAAGGTTGATCCTCTGGGCCAAATACAGCAGAATTGCTTAGCTTCCTTCAATGTTCATTTCAAGCATGCGAACATTTCTGATTTTTAATTTACCCCAGATGTTATTTTATTTTTACTATATATGTATATAAACACATATCATATGTATTCATATCTATATAAACCCATACATATAAGCATAATATAAATATATATTTACTTATCTATGAATATAATGTGTTTCAACAGAATATAAGCTACTTGAGGGCAGAGACTGTTACATGCATGTAATAAATTCTTGTTCAATGAACTATAATTCCTCATCCATGTGACAGCTCTTCAAATACTTGAAGTCAACTACCATCTCCTTCTCCTGTCCCCCGACTCTTCTCTTCTTCAGGATTGTTGCTCAGTTGTGTCTGACTCTTTATGACCCCATGGGTTTGTTCATGGAAATTTTTTTGGCAAAGATGGCTGGATTTGAACTTGAATCTTCCTGACTCCAGGTCTAGTGCTCTATCCACCACCTAGCTGCCCCCTTCTCCAGGATAAACATTTTGAATTACTTTAGCTGGTTATCCTATGACATGGTCTCAAGACCTTCCACCATTCTGATTGACCTCCTCTGAAAACTGATTGCTAGGACTTAATCAAGGACTTTCCTAAAATGTGGTCCCTAGAACTAAATAGAATGCTATAGATGTGGTTGTTGTTGAGTTGTTAGTCATGTCCAACTTTGTGTGACAACATTTGGGGTTTTCTTGACAGAGATACTAGATTTTCTTCTCCAGTTCACTTTACAGATGGGAAAACTGAGACAAACAAAGTTAAGTGACTTGGCCAGGGTCACACAGTTAGGAAATGTCTGAGGCTGGATTTGAACTCATGAAGGTGAGTCTTCCTAATTCCAAGTTCAGTGCACTGAGCCACCCAGCTACCTCCAGCAGGAAGCTGATTCTTATCCTTTTAGTAACTGGCAACATCACTTAACATTTGAGTGCTCGTAGGCACTCCTCTTTCACCCTAAATGGTACCGCTAATAATGCCAGTCGGATATGGTATGGTTACTTTATCTAGGAAATTGATAACTGTCCAGTCCTCTTCCCCCCAAAAGAATCAGCCCATTATTTGAAGAGCCAGACCCTGGGATAGCTCTCTCTCTCTCAGCTGATAGTATTTCTATAAAGAAGTGAATCTAAAGTTAGTCTCTCTGTCCTTTTGTGAATGAAGGACAAGCTTGCTTTGAAATCTGGCAGACTGAATACATGTTGTCTCTTCAGGTGCTTACTGCCCACTCTATTAGAGGAATCTGAACCTGCTCCATGGGAAGGGTGAGTACAGCCAACAGAGTTCAGTTCCTGGCAGTCAGAATTGTTTCATAGACAGTGAGGACTTAAGCCTCTCCCCTGGAAACTTCCTGCTGGTTCTGACAAATCAGCCTAAATCCCTATTGTTTGTTTTTCCAATAATGGCATTTCACTCTCTTTTAATTGTCTTCATTTCTTCTATTATTTGAGGAACACTAAATCAGAGTAATGGTGTGATAATGGCGATCAAAACAGGCTTTTTCCCTCTTGGCGTGTAGTCACACTTTCCATTCTGTTAATCACAGTCAGAATAATGCATCTGCTTGGAGGCCGGCTTCTCTCAGATCTTGGAAAAGCAGACAGAAAAGAAATTGGGGAATAAAATAGCTTATTGTGCATATGTCTGATGCTTTGATTTAAAGGAAAATAACCATCTTGCCCATCTGATCCATTTAATAAAAGCAAACAGTAGATCCTGTGATGACAGGTGGCATTTTACATCAGTGTATTTTTTGGGGAGTGGTGGCAGCCAAGGAGTGGTAAGTGGGATAGAAGAAAAGAGCACGTCTAAAGTCAATTGGCAAGCCAGACGGAGGAAGGACCCGAGGAAGGATGTAAGCATCTTTGTGGCATTACATAGAGGGCTAGATTTGGCATCACAGAGACCGGGGTTTTGAGCTTATTTCAGACATTCAGTATTTGCTTAAAGCTGGACAAGTTCCTAGGAAGGAAGGAAGAAAAGAAGGGGGAAAAAGCATTTATATGGCATCTACTGTGTGCCAAGCACATGTTAATGCTTTACAAATATTGCCTCATTTGCTCCTCTGGCTACTATTGCCCCATTTATACAATTGAGGAAACTGAGGCAGAGAGAAGTGAAATGACTTGCTCAGGGTCACATGGCTAATAAGTATCTAAGGTCATATTTGAATTTGGGTTTTTTTGCCTCCAAGTCTAGTGTCCTATTGACAATGCTGCCTGGCTGTGATCATGAGATCATAGTTCTAAGACTGAAAGGGACCCTTGACTGTCATCTCCTCATTTTACATGAGGAAAATAAATTACTTAATTTCTCTGAACCTCTGTTTCCTTATCTATAAAAATGGTGTTATAAAATGTTGGAGGACTGGGTCAAATTCTGTCTGTATCACTTTAGACAAGACATGTCTTTGGGGCTCAGTATCTTCATCTGTAACCTGAAGGGGCTGGACTAGGCCTTTAAGGTTCCTTCCATCCCTAAATCTGAGAACCTATGGTTGAGAGAAATAATTTATTTAAAGTGCTTTGCAAATCCCAAACTGCTATATAAATATGAATTATTCTTAATATCTTGCTTTAAAAGAAATCCTCTTTACCCCGGAGGAATTAAATTGTCTTTCATTTTCCTGATGGATGTCTAGGTCTCAGTTTCTGAGAGGGAAAGGGAGATATTGGGCTAGTTAGTCTCAAAGATTCTTTTAATTTTTAAATTAGGGCTCATCAAGAGGCAATGGGACATGGTGAGTGGCTTCCTTGAGGCAGGAACATGGGCTCAAAGTGTGTCGCTGACCTTGGTAGCTGTATGCACAAGGATAAGTTAGTCAGTCAACTGACATTTATACTTTGCCTACTGTATACTGGGCACTGGGCCAAATGCTGGGGATTTGGAGAAAGGTAAATCTGCCTCTGGGAGCTCACAGTCTATATAAAAATAACTTGGTACAAATAATATACAAAATTGAAGCTAATCAGTAGTGCCTTCCTAGGTACTAGTCTTTTACATTCTCTATATCTGTTTCCTCATCTGTAAAGGTTGGAATAATAAGATCAAGGTGCCTATCTTATACAAGGTACCTTGTTCAGGTCTTCAACTCCTCTGAACCTTAATAAAATGGAGTTGAAAATAATTGTAGCATTGACCTCATTTGCATTTTATGAGACTTTAATGAGACACTGATTTTAAACTGATAATGATGCTGACTTTATATAAAGCACCAAGTAGATTCCATTTATTATTGGAAGATACCTAGGATTTCCTTGATATAGAGAATACCCAGTAAGTCCCTCTACTAAGACAAATACTTTCTAATTTTGTCATTTATCATCCTAGAGCATTGTCTGAGGCAATGAGTGATCAAATGACTTGCTTGGGGTCACGTAGTCATTTTATGTCAGAGGAAAGACTGACTCAAGTCTTCATGATTCTAAAGTTTCCAAGGGCATGTGAACTGTGAGCCCACACCATGAAGGGTCTTTTGGCATTTGGGAGTACCACTGACCTCTTTTTTATAAAATCATTAATAAATTGATAAATTATTTGTGAATATATAAAAATATAAATATAATTAAATTGTACACTTACAAAATAATAAATTAATAAAATGTCTAATTACCCAGAAATTACATGTCTCAAACTTTCTAAATATCGCTCTCTAACCCCACTCCACCTGAAATGCTCTGTGTCCTCATCACAGTTTCCTGGATTTCTTCAGGTCCCAACTAAGATCTCATCTCCTGTAGAAAGCCTTTGGATTCCAGCATCCTTCCTCTGTTAATTCTTTCCTATATTTCCTGCCAATAGCTTGATTGTACATATTTGTTTGCTTGTCTCTCACTGGATTTTGAGCTTCTTGAGGGTAGGGATTATCTTTTGCCGTTCTTTGCATCCCCTTTGCTTAGCATAGTTCTTGGCATACAATAGGTGTTTAATAAATATTTATTGACAATCTTTACAGTTATTGTTCATCTGAAATTGTTTGAATCTGTGATTTTTACTAATACACATTCACACAAATACCATATATATACCTGTTTCCCTCATTTGACAGACAAGGAAACTGAGTTCCAGAAAAGTCACTGGGGTAATCAATAGAAGAAATGGGCCTCCAACCCAGGTCCTGTGATTCTAGGTTCAGTATTCCTTCCTCTACATGGTGTCCCTTTTAGAATTCAAATCAAATGTTTGGCCTGAAGTGATTCTTGATAGGTGTAAAAGTGTTGGAAAATGGTGTAGAGAGGCCAAGTCTTTTTTTTAAAAATTAATTTGTTATAATCACTTCCATAAGTCTTAGATTTTCTCTCCCTCCCTCTCCAAGATGGCATGCAATCTTATATGGGTTCTACACATACATTTTTATTAGCCACATTTTTGCATTAGTCATGTTGCATAGAAGAATTAAAATGAATGGGAGAAACCATGAGAAAAAAAACAAAACAAAACAAAACACAAAAGAAAAATATTCTGCTTCATTCTGTGTTCCAATTCCATAGTTCTTTCTCTGGATGTAGATGGCATTTTGCCTCAAGAGTCCTTTGGGAATGCTTTAGGTTCTGCATTGGTGTGAAGAGTTAAGTCTACCAGAAACAGTCCTCACACACTGTGGTTGTTACTGTGTACAATGTTCTTCTGGTTCTGCTCATTTCACTGGTGAAATGAGCAGAACCAGGAGGACATTATATGAACTGAGGTCAAGTCTTAACTACCAACATTCTACACACAAAAAACTGGATTGTTTCCTTAGAAAGATGTCTTCCATCAGTAAGAAGTCAGTTTCTTACTTTGTTGTGTCATGGACCCCTTTGGCAGTCTGGTGAAACCTATGGACCCTTTTTCATCATGTTTGTTGCCAACATTTGTAATTGAAGGAAATGCTAAATTTCACTTTGATATTAATGAAAATAAGTTTTTCCCCCATCTAAGTTCAAAGCCTCTCTGAGATCTATCCACATACCCATGGGGACTTCATGGACTGTGGGTTGAGTCTCTGTCTTAAAAAAAACAGGAAAAAATTTATGTGGTAGCTTTATTATATATTTAAATGCAATAGTTTCATTTTTCATGTTTTTTAACCATACTGTGTTATAGAAATTCTTGTCTTATCCCATAAATAAAAAATAAAATAAATAAAAATAGAAAAAAAGAGAATTCTGTTCTAAGTAATACATTTAGCAGTCAGTACCTTGTGAGAAACATCCTTGACTCTTTTAGCCATTAGCCTTTTGGGAAGTTTTCCTGCCAGCAAAGGAAAATCTTCTGGGGATGATACTATTGCTGGCAGCTGAAAGCAATAGGATGAAAGTTCTATGATAGATGACCATGTGTTTTCTGAAGAAGAGGAAAGGTCTTCCATAAGCTGTTTCCTGATCATAAGACCAAAATTGCCTTCCACTCTCCCGCTTCATGTTATAAGAACCAGATTAGGTAGAGTATGCCTCTGAGCTCATAGCTCCTTCTGTGGGAGATTGCTCCCCATCAGGAAAAGGATATTGAGCACTCACACATTATTCTGCTTGTATCTCAATTGTACTACCAAGAGCAGAAATGAGCTCAATATTACTGGGTAAAAGATGTCATTGGCCCTGAAAAGTTGCTGAGTGATAATTTTTTTTAAGAGCAAAAACAGTTTAATTGGATCCGTTGGTTTTATGCCATTTTTAGAAATAACTGGAATTGAACCTTCACTTCTAATAATTGATGAACCCTTAGTTAGCACCTGCCAGGCAGCTAAGTGGTACAGTGGTTAGAGCACAAGGCTTGGAGTCATAAAGAGTCATCCAAATGAGTTCAAATATGGCCTCAGATCCTTACTAAATGTATAACCCTGAGCAAGTCACTTAACCCTCTTTACCTCAATTCCCTCATATGTAAAATGAGCTGGAGAAGGAAATGGCAAACTACTCCTGTATCTCGGCCAAGAAAATCCCAAATGGGGTCATGAAGAGTGAGACACAGTTGAAATGGTTGAATTGCACAAAATATATGCCAGGTATTTTGCTAAAAAAAAAAAGAATTGACTTCTCAATACTATGTAACAAAGCAAAATAGTTATGGATAAACAACTGGTACCATGATAGTGTCTGACAATGTAGGTAGTATTCTGTCCCTGCCATTCCCTTGCATCATTAAGAGGAGAAAGGAATGTTTTACTGTACCTGGCCCCAGCCTATCTTTCCAGTCTCTATCTATCATTGTCCTCCTTGGACTCTATAATCCATCCAGACTAGCCATGTCTCTACCACGGTCATTTTTCTCAGTATTACCTGTCTTACAGATGGTTATAGGATCATGGGTTTGAAATTGAACAAACAGCATTACATCTACCATCTCTGTCCTTGGTACTGGCCTGGAAGGTGCTCCTTCCTCACCTTTGTCTCATAGAATCCACTCTGTCATTTATTTAAATCTTTCCTGATCCCTTCTGACTGCTGAACTTCCCTGAACTGGACCTGAAATCAGGAAGACTTATTTTCCTGTGTTCAAATCTGGCCTCAGACATTTACTAGCTGTGTAACCCTGGGTAAATCACTTGGTCCCTGTTTGCCTCAGTTTTCTCATCCATAAAATGAGCTACACAAGGAAATGGCAAATCACTCTAATATCTTTGCCAACAAAATCCCAAAAAGGGTCACCAGGAGGAGTCAGACACAGCAAAACCAATTTACTTTGCTTATATTATATATGTATCCATTGTCTCCCCAAAAGCTCTTTGAAAAAGGAGACTCTTTCTATCTGTGTCCTGAGTTTCTACAACTGATTCTGGATTATAGGTGACATTTTCTTGTTGATTGAGTTTTGGGCATCTTGAATCACAAGGTGTTTTGACGTTTATCCTCTGTTTAAAGACCTCAATTGTTAGTTCAATGAAACAATCATTAAGTACTTATTAGGTGCAAGACACTGTAAATTGGGTGCTGTAAATGCAGGGGGCTTACACGCTACTGGAATTCAGAGTGCCATCTTTGGATAGGGCATTGGACTTGGAACCAGAAAGACTTGGGCAGTTAGGTGGCACAGTGGATAGAATGCCTGACCTCAAGAAGACATGAGTTTATATCCAGTCAGCTACGTGATCCTGGGAAAGTCATTTTCCCCCTTTGCTTCAGTTTGTTCATCTGCAAAATGAGCTGGAGAAGGAAATGACAAAACACTCTGTATCTTTTCCTAGAAAGAAGAGTTAGACATAACTGAAATGACTGAACAACACAAAAAGACTTCACTTGTTAGTTCAATAAAACAATAATTAATCTCCTATTTGGTGCAAGGCAGTAGGCTAGGCGCTATAAATAGAAAATCCCTGCTCTCAAGTGGCTTACTTTATACTTGGAATTCAAAATGCCATCTTAAGATAGGGTACTGGACTTGAAGCCAGGGAGACATGAGTCTGAATTCTCCAGCCTTAATCACTTAGTTTCTAACCATCTGACCATGGACAGGTCACCTTGCCTTCTAAGCCTTAGTTTTCTTGTCAATTAAGTGGAGATAACAGTAGTATCTCCTTCACAAGGCTTTAATGAAAAACATATGAGACAATCTATGTGAAGTGCTTCAAGATTTTCCTATAAATGTCATTCTATTATAATCATTGCTTGTCTCAAAAGGGCTCGGAATGTTCTCCCTGGTGCTTTATTCTGTTAAAGGGGTGGCAGGTCCACATGGATCTTGAGAGGCTGGCATGTCAGCATCATGCTTTGGACCAAAAGAAAGTTGGATTGTGAGGGGAATATAGTTGTGGCAAACCATGGAATTTGAGTTGGAAGGCATCTTAGAGGTTATTGCATTCAGCACATGGATTAACAAGACTCCCCTTTCCAATGCAGCAGACACATGGATAATCTACCCTTTGCTCACAGATCTTCAGAAAACATGGACTCATCATGTCGCAGTTAGTATCATAGTATCATATAAATAAGGATTCATATCCATATATGCCTGTCATGTTCTAAGTTCTTAATATATTTTTGTTGGCTGATTGGATGACTTGACTTACCCATGGTCATTTATAGGAAGGGGCTAGCTCTGAGCCAAACATAAGATACCATAGCTACCATGGGCGGTTAAGTGGCAGAGTGGATGGAGCACTAGACTTGGAATCAGAAAAACTCATCTTCATGAGTTCAGATCTGGCTTTAGACTCTTACTAGCCCAGGGTAAATCACTTAACTCCATCTGCCTCAGTTTCCTCATCTGTAAAGTGAGATGGATAAGAAAATGGCAAATCACTCCATTAACTTTGTCAAGAAAATCCCAAATGGGGTCAGGAAGATTCAAATAAAACTAAATAAAAACGATGGCTACCATAATTGTAGCCACTACTTAAGTAAAGCGTTCTTATGGGGTATGGTGACCCATAGAAGGGTAGTGATTACCTCAAGGTACATTTTGGGGAATAATAAACTCCCATTCATAGGATGCTTTGTGATTTTACAAGACACTGTCATCTATTATCTCGCTGGGTCCTCACAAAAATTCTATGAGTAAGAGAATGTAATTGTCCCATTTCACAGCTAAGGAAACTGAAGCTCAGAGATGTCAAATTGCTTGTGGAGGGTTTCACAACTAATAAATAACAGAAGCAGGATTTGTATCTAAAGTGTCTGGATTCCCAAGTATTCCATTACATCATGCTGCTTCTCAATATTAGCATGGCTCAGAAATAGAGGGCTCCTTCCTAACATGTTGCTCCAGGCCCTAGAATCTTGACTTAGGCCATGTTTCTGGTTTATTCATATGATACTAACTATTAATAAATAGGGCAATTAATGTTTGATAGTCTAAAACCCTCTTGCCATAAACCTCCACTTGAGAATGTGAATCAGCTCGAGACTCAACCATCTTCCAAACATCAAGGATAATTGCTCTTAACTCAGAATAACCGAACGATAGATTTGCATTCCTCCTTCTAAAAAAAGTCCTTTTAAATTTTTTACTGTATTTAATTTGGTGCATAAAATTAGACTGAAAGAAACAGGTCATTGTAACCATATTCACTTTTGCTGGTTGTTTGCAAACATCTCTATCTATATATAGATACATCCATGCATATATGTGTGTGTGTAGAGAGAGAGAGAGAGAGAGAGAGAGAGAGAGGTATATAGATATATTTAGATATGTAAATATATAATATACACATTCACATCTGGGAAAGGCCTTTAACACAAAATGTCACAGCTAAGAGTGGCCTTAGAAAATAGGATTCCAGAGCTCAAAGGGAACTAGGAACACAAAATATTAGCACTGGGAGAAAACTTAGCTTAGCGTATCAGAGCTAGGAGAAACCTTAGAATGCACGCTATCCATGTAATTTGAATCTCACCCAAGCCTGGGACATTTTGCTTACTGATGTGTATGCAGAGAGACACTCCGATGCCTGGGGAGAATGCTGATGATATACTTAGTGCCTGTATGAGGAACAGAATTGGTGTGAGACATTCTTTTTGAGAGACACACACGATTCCACACATTCTTCAGGACCAAGTCCAAGGAGAAGAGAAAGACTTTGGAAACTGCAGACAAGTAGGGAAAGCTGACTCCTCAACAGAATCCTGATTTGCCTCCTTAAAGATATCAGAGATATAATTTCCCCTTGGATGAGATCAGGAGACTGTCTTTCTTGGTCTGAGTTGATAGCTTGTCTCATTCCCATCAGAAGAGCTCACTCACTCTTGTGTATTTTTTTTCTGGCATATTTCAGTATGTATAACTTCAATTTGTTTGATGTTTTAATTAGGTAAATGAGCCTACTCAATATTCACTCTTTGTTATGGTCTTTGGTATAACTAGTCTTTGATAAGATGGAGCCAAGTCAGTGTGTGTATGCTTGGGAATTCCCTCTCCTCTTAAAGCTAAGGGCTAACAACAAAGCATTTATTTTGAACCTATTGTATCCCCAAATTCAACAAATAATATTTGGAGAGGAAAGATAGAGGTTGTTCTAGCCTGGTACCTTTCTCATTGATTCAGAAAACAAATGAAAGCCTTGGCCTTTCTATTCCCCCCTAGAGAGGGGTGGGCTAGAGATATCTTTAATGCCTCTCTAAATCTGCATTTAGACAGTCCAACTGGACAACTATATGCCCAGATGGGAGAATGCATATATTACATCTGATAGGAAAGGAATAGTAATTTATTAAGCACCTACTATGTGCTGGGCAATATGCAACACTGAAGACTTCTCTAAATGTTAGTGAAAGTGCCTCCAAGCTCTGATATTCTGTGTTCTAAGGTCCGTTCTAGCTATGACATTCTCTATTCTAAGATACCTCCTACCCATGATATTCCATAATTCTAGTGACTGTTCATTTCCGCTGGCTCCTTGCTCAGCTAAACAGCGACAGGAGTATCTGGAAAGTGAATTGTTGCCAGCGACCCTCCGTCCATCGTCAGCATACCGTGGATGCTTTTTCTCTTGTCTGCTTTTGACACTCAAAGCAAGCTTTCTTCCTACAGCTTGATGGCAGTCTGTGTATTTCTGGGATGGTCTCTTGTGCCTTGTTGGACTATGGGGATGTTAACTGTTCATATCTTCCCCAAGTTGACTGTGGGGGGGTCCTTCCTTCATCCCTGTCTTGGAATCGCAAACCAAAGAACCTCTTGACTTTTTGGTGTAGAACTAGTGTGACTGGCCCCTTGTGTGGGGATGGTGGGGATGCAGTGGGAAGCTGGGAAGGGAAGAAATGGAGAAAAGCAAACTACATCTATCAAAGCCCATCTGGGGTTTTATTGTTGAGTTTGTATTGGCCATGGTCATTGACACAGGAAACATTTCCTTGAGCTTACATCATCTTGGCAGATTTTCTTGGCGCCCACACTATGGCTTTTCCATAGTGAATGTGTGACATGCTGACACAAAACAAGGCTCAGAGCCATCCCTTACAAAGCTACATATATTTTGAAGACAGGGAATGCTGGATAAATTGGGCAGAAATATGGCTGGTCCAATGTAAAAGGAAAGGAAACCTACAAAACCCAAGAAAGATGATGTAGTGCTTGTAAGCTCAGGGCCTGAAAGACTCATAGTCCTCCAATGATAACAGGCAGGTTGAGTTTTTCTGGACTCTGCTTAGAGGCAAAACTGGGGAAATGCTGCAGGTCTAGTAATATTGCAGGACATTAATTTGGGAGGAGGTAGTTGGGGAGTAAATCCATAAGATTAGTCATTGGTTCTAAAAAAAAATCTATCCCACAATTTTATATATATGTATATATACACACACATACACACATATACATATATATGTATATATATACATATTTTTATATGTATATATGTGTGCGTGCGTGTGTGTGTGTGTGTGTGTGTGTGTGTGTATATATATATATATATATATATGATTGCATTCAATCCAAGCACTTTTTACTGAGTGCCTAACTGAGTTAGAAACTATGTTAGGTAATTGGAATTGGAATGAAAAGACTTAGATTTTAATTCTCTCTGACACTTACTAGCCATGTGATCCTTAACCTTTCTGAGATTCAATTTCTTCAGCTATAAAATTTAGAAAGAGCAAACAAGCAAAACAAGTTTGTACACTTTAGGTTAAAAACCTTGATCAGCCAATCAAGAAACAATAAGATTTTATTAAGCACCTACTATGTGCCAAGCATTGTTCAAAGGTTCTGTTGTTTAGTTGTGTGCAATTCTTTGTGATCCCATTTGGAGTTTTCTAGGTAGAGATACTAGAGAGGTTTGCCATGTCCTTCTTCAGCTCATTTTATAGATGAGGAAACTGAGATAAACTGGGTTAAGTGAGTCGCACAGGGTCACACAGCTAGTAAATACTTGAACTTAGGTCTTCCTTATTCCAGGCCTGGCTATCTCTCTGGAAACTAGGGAGTATTAATAGGGCCTATCCCATAGCATTGCTGTGAAGATTGGAGATCTGGTAAAATAAAATGCTTTGGAAATTAGAATGCTATATAAAATATCATCAACCAGTCACCTTCTATATACCAGGCACTGAGCTAGGCACTAGAAATACAAAGACAAAAGCGAGGCAATTCCTGCTCTCAAGAACCTTACCTTCTCCTGGGAGGATCCAACAGGTAAATAGATAAGTGTTTACAAAATAAATGCAGAATCAATACAAAGAAATTTTGTTGTTGTTGAGATAGGGGAAGTACTGGCACGTCGAGAAATAGGGAAAGACTTCATGTAGGAGAAGGTTGACATCGGTCCAGCCGTCTGGCCACTTGCTACACAGTACCTCCTAGCCCCTACTTACTTTGTTCCCTTATGAGAATCTTCTTTATCATTCAAGGCTGCCTTATCTGGAGCTGTTAGATTTTACCTTCCAGAGAAAAGGCTAGGGGTTGTTGAATAAGCAGAATAAGATCTAAGGTCCTTGTTCTGAATCTAGAAAGTACTTTGGAGGTCACTCATTTTACAGATGAGGAAATTGATATCCAGGGAAGTTGAGCACTTATCCAAGGTCACACAGGCTGTAAGTGGCAGAACTGGAATGACAGCTTAGACCCCATTCTCTTTCCTCTCTCCCGTTTCTTCTCTGACACTGTTGATGCACAGATCTTAAGGAGGACACCCCTTGCACAAAGCAAAGTATTCCCTTTGTTTTCCATTGGCATGACCTGATTTCATCTTGGACCCAGACGTGGGCATGTGTGGAATCTTACTCCATATTCAGCAGTAGCTAAGACTGTCTGATCTGTCTCAGATCTGCCTGGGCTTTCACAGTTCCTGCTGGCATTCTTTTCATAGGACAACCGCTCCTTTTTTTAGCTCTGGCCCAACCCCAAGGGTCCCAGGAGGCAGCTGTTTCCCCATAGCTCATACTTTTTTCCCCAAGCTAAAAATGTCAGTGGCTTTTGTACAGCGCCCCCGATATTTGTCTGTCAACCAGTCTGTTTCCACTTCCAAGTCTAAACTACTGGCAATTTTCGATGCTACCTCTCTCTTCCTTTAGCGAGCTGATGGATAGCCCTTCCTTCTTGTCTATGTCACCCTCTGATTTCCTTACCTGCTCTCACTTGCAGCAGATGCTGTTGCTGTAAGGAGGGTGGTCCTTATACGTAAAGATATAAAGCATGTCCTATAGCATCTCTTCTGTGTCCTGCCTGCTGGGGCTGTTTATTTTTTTTTTAACCAAGCTCATCCCCACAGCTCCTTAAAACCTACAAACACTTAGTCTGTGTCAACTTATAATAGTGTTTTTATTTTGTCACAATAGAATAGTTAACTCCAGCATGGGGGCCCGAATCGCTTGCTAAGTGCCTCTGAATGGCAGGGACCCATTCCCTGATTACACTTGCACTCTCCTTTGATGGAATTCAAATAAACAATTGTGCTGTGTGAAAGGAGCTCGATTAGATTTATTTCTAAATTCTTTTAAGGATGTCAGCGTGGACCTTCCCTTCCCCCCTAACCCCCAGGGAAAATGAAAGAGAAGGCAGCACTCAGGTTGGCTGCTGGCCTCTGTGGCTGCTGTGAATTAATCTGGACCTATTGGAGATGAAAGGGTCAGAGAGCACAGATGGAAAAGCTGAGAGTCACAGCTTCTAGTGAATTGAAAGGGCAGAGAGATGCCGTGTTCTCCTTAAATAGGAAGATACCTGATGCATTGAAAGTGTCAGTCAATGCTGAACCCTCTGAGGAACATGGGTCTTTTTACCCTCCAAGGTTGGCCCCCAATTGCTAGTGTAACTTCATGGAAACCACAGAGGTTCAGTGGTTAGAAGGGACCTCCCTGGTCATCTATTTCAATGCATGACTGAAACAGACTGTCCAAGTTGTCTTCCTGCCTTTTCTTAAAGATCTCCCTACTACCACTTTCTCATCAGTTTTTTGGAAAATAGTATGGCAAAAAATAGGCATAGACCAATGTCTGACATCATATACCAAAATAAAGTCCAAATGGGTACATGATGTAGGTATAAAGACTGATGTTATAAATAAATCAGAGGAGCAATGAATGTTTATCTGTCAAATTTCTCAAGAATGGAGGAGTTATGACCAAACAAAGAGATAGAGAACATTATGAAATGCAAAATGGATAATTTTGATTGCATTAAATTGAAAAGTTTTTGCACAGACTAAGCCAATGCAACCAAGATTAGCAGGGAAGCAGAAAACTGGGAAAGAAGTTTTACAACTAGTGTCTCTGATAAATGCATCATTTCTAAACTATGTAGAGAACTTAGTCAAATTTACAAGGATATGTCATTCCTCAATTGATAAATGGTTAAAGGATTTGAACAGGTAGTTTTCAGAGGAAGAAATTAAATCTATCTATAATCATGTAAAATGCACTAAATCACTATTGATTAAAGATGTAAATCAAAAGAACTCTGAGCTACCACATCACACCTATCAGATTAGCTAATATGACAAAACAAAAATGATAAATGTTGCAGAAGATATGGGAAAGTTGGAACACTAATTCAATGTTAGTGGAGTGGTGAGCTGATCCAACCATTTTGGAGAGCAATTTGGAACTATACCCAAAGAGCTATAAAAATGTGCATACCCTTTGACCCGGCAATACCACTTCTAGGGCTGTATCCCAAAGAAATCATAAAAATGGGAAAAGGACCCTCATACACAAAAATGTTTATAGCAGTTCTTTTTGTGATGGCCAAGAACTCGAGATCGAAGGGATGCCCATCAATTGGGGAATGACTGAACAAGTTGTGATGTATAAATGTAATGGAATACTATTGTGTTGAAAGAAATGATAAGCAGCTGAACTTCAAAAAATCCTGGAAAGACTTGTATGAACTGATGCTGAGTGAAATGAGCAGTAACAGCCACGTGTGATGACTAATTTTGATAGACTTATCATTTTTAAGCAAAAGAAGAACCTAAAACCATTCCAAAAAACTCATGATGGAAAATGCCATCTACAGCCAGAGAAAGAACTATGGAGTTGGAATGCAAAGGGAAGCAGCTATTTCTTATTTGTTTCTTTTCTATGGTTTCTCCCATTCATTATAATTCTTCTGTGCAACATGACCAATGTGGAAATGTGTTTAAGAGGAATGTATGTGTAAAGCACATATCAGTTTACATGCCCTCATGGAAAGGGAGACTGAAGGGAGGGGGAGAAAATTTAAAATTTATGGAAGTGAGTGTTGAAAACAGAAAATAAAAAATTAATAAATCGGAAAATAAAAGATTTCCTTACTATCTCCTCTGGGCAGACTGTTTCACTTTTGGATTGCTCACATTACCAAGTGAATGAATTAGAAAAATGAATTTCTTAAATGTTTACTATGTTGTAAGGTACTATGCCATGTAAAGTATTTGAAATACAAATGGGAACCAGTTCCTAACAGGGAGGAACAACACATATGTGGTGGACAGACAAGGGAGTTTTGATCTCAGGGGTGGGGCATTTATCTTACCTTTTCTAGTAGTGATGTCAGTATTTATTTGGTTGCTGTTCAATTGCTTTTAGTAATGTCCAACTCTTCATGGCTCTAACTGGAGTTTTCTTGCAGAGATATTGGAGTGGTTTGTCATTTCCTTCTCCAGCTCATTTTACAGAGGAGGAAACAGAGCCAAACAGGATTAAGTGACTTGTCCAGAGTCACATAGCTAGTAAGTGTCTGAGACCAGATTTGAACTCAGCAAGATGAGTGTTTTTAACTCCAGGCCCTATGCTCTATCCATTGTGCCACATAGCAGCCCATTTATTTGACCACCTTTCCTTGAATAACAGATAGTTAGGGGGAGAAAAAAGGTTCACATTTGGCACTGTCTATCCAGATGCCATGACATGTGAGTAGACCCTGGTTTGCCAGGTTATGAGATGGGGTCCCCTCTGACTAGATAGAGTGTATTAGGTGAGTTTGCCCTTAACCACTCAATAATGGGGCCAACTCAGTCACAAGCTAATTTCAGAATTGAGTGAATTAACTACCCTGGGGATGAGGTATGGTCCTCTGTGGGTCTGGATATTTTCATGCTAATTGTTAGGAAAATTTTTCTGACATTAAACCTAAACTTATTTCTTAGCAGCTTCTACCCAGTGTTACTATTGCCTTACATGGTCGAGCAATAAAAAAAATGGAATCCCTCTTCCAAGGGAAAGTCAAATACTTTAAGCTAGCTATCATTCTTCTGTGGCTCTATCGAGGCCCTGCCCCCAAACTTTTCTTCTTACAGTTCCTTGCATATAGCAGGTGCTTAATAAATGCTTATTTGCTCAAATAAGTGTTTATTAGAAACTGTGTGAAGAAAGCAAACTGTCCAGTTCATTGGATCACTGATTTAGGGCTGATAGAGACTTAGACGCCATCTGGTCTGACCTCCCCATTTTAAAGAGTTTAGGTAACTTGCTCAGGGTCACCAACTAAGTGTCATTGTTTGAACTCGAGCCTTCCTGGCTTCAAGTCCAGTGCCCAGACTACTGTGCAATGTCGTTATCTCTATCTGTCCTCATGGCATGGACTCAAGGTTCTTGACCAGCCCTGTTGTCCTTATCTGGGTACCCTCCAGCTTATCAGTATATTTTGAAAACAGTGGCCCCCAGAACTGAGCCCCATGTCCCAGATGTAGTCTGACCAGGGCACAGGACAATAAGCCCCTCGCTTATTCCTGGAAGCTCTGCTCCTTTTAATTCAGCCCCAAATCACATTATCTTTTCTGGCCACCACATCCCCACTATTCCAGCTTGCAGATTGCTCACAATGGCTGAGCAGAAGGTAGGCAGCCTTCAAACCCACCAACACCTGATTTTATGTCTGGTACTTATAAACACAGAATTTTCATTTGGGGGCTCAAGTGTGTAAACATTTTCAGGATGGCCTTCCAAAGCAAATCTTGAAAGCAAGTTGAGTTGCCAGTGTCCTTCTGTTCAGCATTGTCTTGGCTCACAGGAAGCTGTGTCTACAGGCATAGCTATCTTGGCTGAGCTAATTGGGGACTATTCTGGGTTTTCTTGTGATAAAATCAGTTCGGAAAGCACCAGTGGAAATAGTTGCCATAGCAGCTCCATGGAACTGAAATCGGAGGCTCTGTGTTTGAGTCTTGACTCTGAAGCTTACTGGGAAAGTCACTGAAATTCTCTCAACCTCAGTTTCCTCATCTGGAACATGAGAGATACTCATAGCACCTATCCTCCTGACTTATAGTGATGGACCTGAGAAGCACATTGGAAATGGAGTGCTATGTAAATGTCCAAATGTCCTTGGTAGGATATAATGGAAAGAGGGCTGGATTTGGAGTCAAAAGACTTAAGTTCAGACCCTACCTCTTCTACTTATTCACCTGTGATCTTGGGTCAATAATATTAGCAGTACTAGCTAGCATTAATATAGTACTTACTGTGTGCCAAGAACAGTGCTAAGCACTTACAACTATTCTCTCATTTGCTTCTCCTAATATTCTTGGAAGGCAGAAGCTCCTATTATCCACATTTTACAGATGAGGAAACTGAGACAAATGGAGGTCAAGCAATTTGCCCAGGGTCATACAGCTAGTAAATATCCAAGATATTACAGGCCTTCAGAAAAGACTGGCGCCTCTGGTGTGAGGACTGCCAAGCCTTTTTCAGGCTGCTTTTCACCTTTGGTGTATCCCTGGTTCACCCAGTTCTTACCTGTGACTCCAAAAAGCTGTGGCTATGCGCTGGTAAACCCTCTCAGCAGATGGATTAAACCAGGTTGAGGGTAACTGATGGGCCTCAAACCCGTTGGTGAATTAAGGGGCATCTCCGCCAAGCATATGAAGGTTTCTCCCAGCACAATGAATGGATGAGAACAATTCCAATGGCCATGAAAAAATTGAAGCAGGCTCTATAGAGTGCTTAGAGATTGGTCAGACATAGAAGATGCCAAGGTTATCCACTGCAGCCCAGGCCATTACCTTGAGTTTGTCTTGCTACTGGACTTCAATGGTTCTAGAAGGGACAATGATGTTGATAACTTAGTGCAATTCTGCCTCACTTAAATCTAGTTTATGTGGGAGTCCAAAGATGTCACCCATAACATTTTAACATTTTGTACTCACCTCATAGTCTGCAGAGACAGAGGCAAGTAATGAAGCAGCGAGTGCAGATACACTGGGAGCTGTGGGCACAGCCCTGCACACAGACCACGGGATCATCTTCTCAATGGGATTTGGCCACCCCTTGGGTGTCTAAACAACCTTATTGAAAGGCCACACTGCTCATCTCCTGGTGTGAGGAAGGGGTTGAAAAATGTGCTCTAAAAATTGTCTCCTTTCCCCAACTCTGGCCTATTTACTGGAGTGGGCAGGGATCGCCCTATTGTTGTAACACACAAAAAACTTGTTGTTGTCCTTTGTTCTCGAAGATGACCAAAATGACATCACCATGATAAAGTCAAGTTTCAATGTGTCTAACTGTGGCTGATCAGACCAATATGAGCTCAGAATGCTCTACTACAGGTTGGGTCTGGATAGTCCCTGTGAACTTTGGAGGTGGGTACTCCGAATTTGTGCACGCTACATTCCCCTGGAGCTGTTTCAATTCTGCTTTGCTTATAGAGCATAGCACCTTTTCTGAGGTGGGCACGCCATGCTGAGTGGTCTTGTGCCAGTGTCTCCCATGTCACACAATCCATTCTGATGTTTTTGAGAGAGACCTTGAGAGTGTCCTTGTATCACTTCTTCTGAAAACTATGTGATCACCTGCCCCATGCAAGTTCTCCATAAATGTCTTTTTGGCAAGCACACATTTTGCGTTTGAACAACATTGCCAGTCCGTCGGAGTTGCACCCTCTGAAGCATAGTTTGACTACTTGGCAGTTTAGTTCAAGTTGAACCTCAGTGTCTGGTACCTTATCCTACCAGGAGATCTTCAGAATCTTCCTAAGACAGTTCAAATGGAAGTGATTCAGTTTCCTGGCATGGTGGTGGTAGACTGTTCATGTTTCACAAGCATACAACAATGAGGTCAGCACAATGGCTCTGTAGATCTTCAGTTTGGTCCTTTTTTTGCCCCTAAACTTTTCTTTGGAGCCTCCCAAACACTGAGCTAGCTCAGTCAATGTGTGTGTCAAACTCATTGTCAATGTATACATCCCTGGAAAGTACATTACCAAGGTAAGTGAACTTATCCACAGCATTCAAAACTTCTCCATTTGTTGTAATCGACGGTTCCACATGTGGATGGTGTGGTGGCTGATGGAGCACCTGTGTTTTCTTGGTGTTAATTATTAGGTCAAAATTAGCATAGGCAGCAGAAAACTGACCCACACTTTGTTGCATTTCAACTTCAGATGATGCATTCAATGCACAATCATCTGCAAACAGAAAATCATGCACCAACACTCCCTCTACTTTGGTCTTGGCTTGTAGCCTTTCCAAATTGAAGACTGATTCATGCATAAATTGAATTTAAGTGAGGCAGAGTTGCATGAAGTGATAATCCTCACTTTCTCCTCCAGAGGAAGAAAAAATGCACTCAAAAAAGAATGAGATGCACAAATTTAGAGACATCTCTCCAAATATTCATATGGTCTATTTGCACCCAATCTGTGGTAGAGCTTCCCTTGCTCATATTGGTTTCATCAGGCATGGTCTGATACACTGTACCTACATAGCAATGCCATTTTGGTCCTCTTTGAGTCCACAGGACAACTAACCAATCCAAGGTCATATTTGAACTCAGGTCTTCTTGATTCCAGGGCATCGTTTACACTATGGCGCTGCCTAGCTGCCTCTAGGACAAGCTGCTTTACCTCTCCTATCCTCAGTTTCCTTGTCTGTAAGAATCAGATCCTTGGACTATTTGACTTCCCAGGCTCCTTCAAGCTCTAAGTCTGTAATCCTCATTCAGCGATCAACGTATCAGCATCATCAATAGGTAATAATTAGCAATCATATAACACTTTAAAGGTCTTTCTGCAGGTTATCTAATTTAACTAGCCAATCAATTGATAAAGTACCTCTTTCCACTTCTGATCTAAAAGCCAGGTTGTCATGTATTCAGCGAACGTCTGGAGATGCAAGCCAGTAGGTGCTTGCTAAGTGTTTATTGATGGATGGATTGAAATGAAACAGTTTCTTTCCTTAAAGAGCTTTTGTTATCCTGAGAGAGACAGTGTGATAGAAATAAATATAAAATGTAAACAGAGTAAATACAAAATAATGCGAAGGGATGATGATAGGAAGGCACTAGCCACAGGATATAGATGGCGGTATTTGGGCTGTGCTTCTAAGGAAAATATTTATTAATATAATTTAATATTAATATGTAATTATATAAAACATAACAAATTATAAATATATAAATATAAAATAAATATGATTATCCATGAAAAAATATATAAATGAATAATAGAGAAAAATAAAATAATGAATAAGGAATCAACAGAAGAGAAAAAGAAGTCCATTCCAGGCATGGAGGGATGGCAGGTGTCATAAATGAAAAACACCAAGAATGCTAGTTTGGATAGAGCAAAGGATACACAAAGAGGGTTAATGCATAAAAACGCTGGAAAGGTAGATTGGAGCTAGGTTGTGAAGAGATTTACATGATCAATGGAGGAGTTGGTATTAAGTGCTACAAATAATAGGGAACTATTGGATTTATTGAGCAGGAGAGTGACTTGGGCAGAACTTATGCTCTAGTAAGCTATGTAGGAGAGGGATTAGAGAGGAAGGAGACTCCAGCCAGAGAAGGCCAGTTAAGAGGCTATCAAAATAGCTTAGGAAAGCAGTAATGAGAGACTGACCTAGGATCAGAGCCATGTGAAGGGAGGGAACAGGTAAGATGCTAAAAATATTATGGGGTTACAATCATCAAGACTTTACATCTGATTAGATAGATGGAATGAGTGACAGGTATGAGTTGAGGATGATTCCAAAATTGTGGACCTGGGAGAACTGGGAGAATATTTCCATATTTATTACTTGGGATTTAAAAAAATCCTATAAAAGAGTCAGTAAGTTGTAGGGCTTTTTAAAAAAAAAACCTTAAATGTGAATAACATTTTAATTCTCAAATATTAATTTGGGCAAATATTAAGCATAGAGTCTTTCATGTGCCATTCATTTATATATGCATATGTTTTACAAATTAGCTTGCTCATAGTCAGTTATCCCTGTGGATTACCATTTCTCCCTTTGCAGAAGAACTGGATGCAATAGGGTGAAAGCCTGCTAGGAACTTGTTACAACATTTTGATCAAATTAATATTTGTGTGACCAACTATTGAGGTGACCATTCCTTAGAGGATCTTTTGACAATATTATTTCAGGGTTCAGATCAATGAAAGAACAAAGTTGCATTATGAAACTGGATTTCTAGTAACTGGACAATGTGTCAGAATAGCGGTAGTATCTGATAGAGATTTCTGGAGTGGGACCTCTTCTAGAGTGCTTTTAGTACTTGTGAATATTTTAAATGCTTTGCTTCAGACTGGAACACATCTTCTGGATGCCTGGCACAATGTAATAATTAATTAATTATAAATGTAATAATTAATAATAAAATAAATGCAATAATAAATATCACCCAATATTATATAACTTGCAACTGGTAACAATTTAAAAATACAACTGAAATGAGCCTTCCTCCTCAATCTGTCAAACCACATCACTCCATTCTTTTGATGTGCATCTCCATGGCTGCTACTGACTCTAGAATGTCTTTCTAATGCATTGATACCAATTTCCACTGACAAGTCACTGAGTTTGGTTTTTCTGGAGCTGTCTTGTTCCATGAGATCATGTTAATAAGGTAAGTTATTCAGATCTATATCAATTCCTTTAAAATACTTTTTTTATTGCTTTTCATTTTTAGATTACATTCATTTCTGGAAATAACCACTGCTATCCCTTCCCCCTTCAAAATTTGTATCTTCTTTTGTCACAAAGAAAAACAACTAAGCAAAAAAAATGTCCAAATCAATGACCACTTCTAACAATGTATGCAACATTCAGCTCTAATAGTCAACAACCTTTTGCCCCACCCTCTCCACACACAGCTTTCTGCCAGAATAGAACTATGTTTTCTTATCTTTTGTTGTCTAGCACCATTATTAGTTGATCCATTACTCAGAGTTTGCCTTCCTTTATGAGATAGTTTCATTTGCTTTGTTTCCATCATTGGATATATTGTTCTTTTGGTTCTTATTTCACTGCATTAATTCATACAAATCTTTCTGTGTTTCTCTAAATTCTTGAAGTCTTCATATTTATAATTTCTTACTTCATTCCATTAATGTATCAGCCAGTTAGTCAGTCAGTAAGTATTCATTAAGTGCCTACTAAATGCGAGACACTGTTCTCAGTGGTGGGGATTTGAAGAAAGATAAAAGACAGTCCCTGCTTTTAAAGAATTCTCAGTCTAATGGGTGAGGAAACATGCAAACAACTCTATACAAAGAAAGTATAAACAGAATAAACTGAAGATAGGCAACAGGAGAGAGGCACTAGAATTAAGGTTGGTTCAGTCATTCTCCAAATCCATTGAAATTTATGACTGGATCTATTATAATCCCAAGTGATTAGAAACACTTCCTAGGTAAGGACCAGAGTATTGACCAGGAGAACAATGATCATACTTCTCCCCAGATCACATCACATTGGAAGTATCAAAAAATTTCCCAACCCTCAGAACTAGCTCCAAAAACCAGGGATGAAGAAGCTTGAAGCTCGAGACAATACCTCCCTTTGGTGCTCCCTTCCCCAACCAGGAAGAGAGCCCAATATTAACATGAAGTTCCAAGTCAAGAAATAGATTGAAAAAATGAGGCAACACTAAAAAAATAATAATCTGACCATAAAAACCTATCATACTGATAAAAAAGATCAAGACAAAAATTCAAAAAATGACGATGAGGTCAAAACATGTACAAGCAAAGCCTCAAAGAAAAATGTGAAGTGGACGTAAGCCCAACAGAAATTTCTAAAAGACCTAAAATGATATACAAAATCAAAGAATTATTGAGTAAAAAATAGGAAAAGAAATGAAAGCAAAGGAAGAAAATTATAAAAGACAATCAATAGGTTGGGAAAAGAGGTACAAAGAATACTGAAAAAAATACATTAAAAACCGAATTTATCAAATGGGGAAAAAAATTACAAAAATTCACAAGAAAATAATCCCTTAAAAATTAGAATTGGGCAAGTGGAAGCTAATGACTCTGTGAGACATCAAGCAACAGTAAAATAAAGACAAAAGAGTGGAAAAATAGAAGAAAATGTAAAAATCTCATTGGGAAATTAACTGGGCTGGAAAATAGATGACAGAGAGATAATTTAAGAATTATTGGTCTACCAGAAAGCCACAATCTAAAAATAGTCTATATATCATATTTCAAGGAAAAATTCCTTGATATCCTTTAATCAGAGGGTAAAAGAGAAATTGCAAGAATCTATTGATCACCGTTTGAAAGAGATCCCAAAATAAAATCTCCCAGAAATATTGTAGCCAAATTGCAGAGCTCTCAAGTCAAAGAGAAAATATTGCAAGAAGCTAGAAAGAAACAATTCAGATATCACGAAATCACAGTTAGGATCACACAAGATATAGCAATTACCTCATTATAGGAGTGAAAGCCTTAAAATATGATATTCTGGAAGGCAAAAGAACTGGGAGTAGAATCAAGAATAACTTACCCAGCAAAACTGTGTATAGTCTTTCAAGGGAAAATGGATATTTAATGAAATAGAGGACTTTCAGACATTCTTGATGAAAAGACTAAAACTGAATAGAAAATGTGACTTTGAAATATAAGACTCATGAAAAACCTAAAATAGGCAAATATGAAAGAGAAATCATAAGGGACTCAATAAAGTTGAACTTTTCAACTTTCTATATGGGAAGATGAGACATGTATCTTCTAAGAATTGTACCATTAATAGAGCAGTTAAAGAATTCTACATAGAAAAAGGATGTGGAAATGAGTCAATTATGTTGGGATGATGCAAAAAGAATGGGTAGGTGATGCCCTGGGAGAAAAGGGAAGGGAGGAGAAGAATGGAGGAAATTATCTCACATATAAGAGGTATACAAAAAAGGACTTTTATGGTGGAGGGGAAAATGGTGGGGCTGTGGTGGGCAGGCAGCATTTGAGCCTTATTCATATCTAAATGTGGTAAAATATATGTGTGTGTATATGTGTATATATATATATATATATATATATATATATATATATATATATATAAAATCTTACCTCATATACATATATACATGTATATATGTATGTATGCGTTTACATATATACATATATATGTATGCATGCATGCATATACATATGAATACACACATACTCAATTAGTAATACAAATCTATCTTACCCATCAGAAAGGTTGGAGGGGAAGGGGACAAGAGGAAGGGGGAGTGTAATAAAACAGAGGATAGATAAAAGAATGGATTGGTCAGAGGCAAAACAAAACTTGAGGGACAGGAATAAAAAGAGACAATAATAAATGGAATAAAACAGGATGGAGAGGAATTCACAGTAGTAATCATAACTGTGAAGGTGAATGGGATGAATTCACCCATGAAATGGAAGCAGATAGCAGAATGAATTAGAAACCAGAATCCAACAACATATTGTTTACAAAAGATAAACTAGTAGCAGAGAGATACAGAGTAAAAATAAGGTGCTGGAATTGAATCTGCTATGCTTTAGCTGAAATAAAAAAAGGCAGGAGTAGCAATCATGATCTCAAAGACCTAAGTAAAAAGGATAAACCAGGAAACTACATCTTGCTAAAAGGAAATGTAGAGAATGAAGTAGCATCAACACTAAACATATGCACCAAATGGCATAATATACAAATTCTTGAAGGAAAAATTAAAGGAATTACAAGAGGAAACAGACAGTAAAACTATACCAGTGGGGGACCTCAGACTTCCCCTATCAGAACCAGATAAATCTAACCACAAAATGAATAAGAAAGAAGTGAAAAAGATGATAGCATCTTGGAAAAGTTAGATATGATAGATCTCTGGAGAAAACTGAATAGGAATAGAAAGGAGTATATCTTTTTCTTAACTGTACATGGCATCTTACCAAAAACTGACCACATATTAGGGCATAAAAACCTCACAGCTAATGCAAAAAAGCACAAATATTAAACTTATCCCTTTCATACCATAATACAATAAAATTATACCTAATAAAGGGCTGTGGAAGCATAGATTAAAAGCTAATTAGAAACTAAATAATCCAATCCTAAAGAATGAGTGGGTCAAAGAACAAATCGTAGGAACAATCAATAATTTCATTAAAGGGAATGACAATGAGAAAACATTCCGAAATTTGTGGGATGCAGCCAAAGCAGTACTTAGGAGAAAATTTATATTTCCAAATGTATACATCAGTTAAAAGAGAAAGAGCAGGTAAATAAATTGGGAATGGAACTAAAAAAATACTAGAAAAAGAACAAATTAAAAATTCTCACTAAAACACTAAAATGGATATCCTGAAAATCAAAGGGGAGATGAATAAAATTGAAAGTAAAAACATAAACTTATTAATAAAATTAGGAGCTTGTTTTATGACAAAATCTCAATAAAATAGACAAACCATGGGTTAATTTGATTATTTACAAAAGAAGACCAAATTACTAGTATCAAAAATGAAAAGGGTGAATGCACCACTAGTGAAGAGGAAATTAAAGCCATTATTAGGAGTTATTTTGACCAGTTATATGACAATAAAACTGACAATCTAAGTGACATGGATGAATACTTATTAAAAAATACAACGGCCTAGATTAACAGATATGGAAATAGAATAACCCCATCTTAGAAAAAGAAACTGAAGAAGTCTTCAATAAGCTGCCTAAGAAAAAAATCCTCAGGACTAGAAGGATTTACAAGTGAATCCTACTAAACATTTAAGGAATAATTAATCCAATACTATATAAACTTTTTGAAAAAAAATTTTATAGGAATTTCTTTTATGACACAATTATGGTGTTGATACCTAAACCAGGAAGAACCAAAACAGAAAAGAAAAACTGTAGATCTACTGCCTTAACGAATAGGGAAAATTTTAAATAAAATACTATAAGGCGATTACAGCAAGAAATCACAAAAATCATACACTATGGCCAGGTGGAATTTCTAATAAGAATGAAGGCATGTTCAATATAAGGAAAATTATCGTTATAATGGATCATATCAATAATATAAATAAGAAAAAATCATATGATTACATCAATACGTTTGAAGAAGCATCTGACAAAATATAACACTCATTCCTATTAAAAACAATAGAAAACAGCAACCAATGGAACTTTCCTTAAAATGATAAGTAATGTCTACCTAAAATAAGCAACATCATTATTTTTAACAAGGATAAGTTAGAAACCTTCTCAGTAAGATCAGGAGTGAATCAAGGATGTCTGTTATCAACATTATTATTCAATATTGTACTAGAAATGCTAGTATAGTAATAAGATAAGAAATGGAAATTAAAGGAATAAAATTAGGCAACAAGGAAGCAAACCTATCACTTTGCAGATGTCATAGCATCCCCAAGTACGGGCTTGTGGGAAAGTATGTCATAGGCTTTTGCAGGAAGGAGATTTGGACCAACAAAGTTATTCTTACCTTACTCTCGACAAATGCCTCTTTGTAAATGCTAGTTGAGTCTGAATAATTAATTTGTGTCAATTTATAATTACGGCAAGAAGCAAACCAGTGAGGCTTCTGAGATATAGCATCAGGCAGGCAGCCTTCAGCCCCCTATATCCATGAAAGGCTATTGTGCCTCTGATCTGGGGACCCAATGGTTGAATGTCACTGATATTTGTGATTGTCTCAGAACATGTGCTATGTACTTACTAGAGATTTTATATTATTTCTACGTCTCAAATCAATTCATATATTAAAGATGGCAGGACATTTAGAAGACAGTGAGTCCAATCCCTTTATTTTATAGATGAGTAAACTGAGGCAGACAGACATTAAATGACTTGGATCACATAGCTAGTGAGATCTGAGGCTGGATTTGAACTCGGGTCTTCCTGACTCCAACTCTAAATTGCACCCTAAATGCTTTAATGTGTAACTGTGAAGATGTGGCCTGTTAAACAGAAAAAAATCTGATAGTGTATTTATTTTTCCTCAAGTATGTCCTCAAAGTTTTTAAAATATTTTTTAAAACCACATATATGGGTTAGTAGTGCTATCTTACTAGTTGACTTTTTAAAAATATAGATAAAAGCTATACCTGTAATCTCATTGTTAAAGGAAATATCTAAGAAAAATCCTTCTATGAATGCATGTCAGCATCTTCTCTGAAACTTGAAATCGACCTAGAGCATAGAGAGGTTAAATGACTTATCTAGAGTCATAGAGCCAACTGTGGAACTTGAACCCAAATCTTCTCTGCTCCAAACTCAGTTCTTTGCCCACTAAGTCATGGATGCTCTTAAATGTAGGTGATCTTTTTTCATGTTGGATAAAGCATGCTCAGTTTCAGATATGTTGAATATCGATCCCAGAGTGTCTTATATAAATAGGATGCTTCTATCCTGGGTTTTTCCTGTATATTCTTGGCTAGATCCAGGCAATTTTCCCAAGTTGCTCTTCTTATGTACCGTTACTCGTTTTCATAACATATTTAGTCTTGAGCAGGGAGCCGAATTAAAGTCATGGTGAAATGGTTCCATCATCATTTCTGATAAGTAAATGTCATAAAGGGAAGCTAGGTGGCAGAATGGATAGAGTGCTGGGCTTGGAATTGGGAAAATACATCTTTCTGAGTTCAAATCTGGCCTGAGACATACTATCTGTATGACCCTGGGCAAGTCACTTAACCCTGCTTGCCTCAGTTTCCTCATCTGTAAAATAAACTGGAGAAGGAAATGGCAAACCACTCCAAATGGGGTCATGAACACTGAAAAATGATGAAAAAGTGATCCAACAGCAACCAAAACAAAGTTGAGTGCTTTACTCTTTAGGTAGTCATTTCTAGGTGCTATTGTGTTTTTGAGGGTGGAAGAGTGAGGATTTTAAACACCCTTCAAGAGTCTTTAAAGATCAGCTGCTTTCTCCTCATTCTGTGTATACTCTCCATCAGTTACAAGACTTATGCAGCCACTAACAAACATGGAGAGAATTTGTTACTTGTTTTTACAAATGAATATCTGCTTCTTTGGAACTTGCCATGAATTCAACAGCAACATTTTAAGTACGTATTATGTGCAACACACCATGGGGATACAAAACCAAAAAATAACACATTCTTGTGGTTCAGTAATTATAATCTACTGCAGGGGGAGGGAAGATTTAGCCTTATAGAGGGTAAGAAAATATAAAGTAATTTGAGAAGGGAGAGAAAGCTAATTATGAGAGGGAATGCATTAGGAATCAGGGAAATTTTATGAAAGAAGTAACCCTGATCTAAGCCTTAAGAGTTAATAAGCAATCTTGAAGCCTTATAGGAGGAAGGAGCATATTACAGGAACAGAAGCTGACCTGCTAAAGTCGGACAAGTAGGGGAAGGGAACACCTGGGTTTAAGAAATAATTTTTTTGTACAGTTGGCCTGGATAGGATCCTGCCATTCTATTTTTCTTCAGTGCCCATGTAAGGTATGATTGAATTTTGTTTCCACAGAAATTATATAAAAACAGAAATTATAATCCATACTGATGGCTAATGTTGGAAACAAAACTGCTTATATAAGGCAACGGGAGGGGAACCTGGGAATTAGCATATCTACTACTTCTCTTTGTTCTGAGATCTACTTCTGTATATCAAAGACAACTGCCAGGACAGATCTAATTCACAAAGGATGGGTATAAGGGCCATAAGACCACCTTTGTCGTTGATATATCTTCAAACCCACAGTTTTGTTTTCAATTCCCTTAGCAATTGAAACTTCGTCTCTATGCTATCTGATGCAGACACATAGACTAAACATATAAAGAATAAAATATATGAGAAGATTTAGTGAACCCTGGAATGATGGTCAATGGGAGGCAAGTGGGAAATTTGAATTGAAAGCAGGGCATTTTAGCGGCAGTTGTCTGAAGCAAAGGTGCCCTCCCTTTACTAGAGATCCATTCGCTAAGAATGTAAAATAATTGGCTAAAATAAAATGAGAACTTTCTTGACCTCACAAAGAGTATTCTTTTTTGTCTAAAGTGAGCATGTTTCTAACACCCATTATACCTGCTCTCCCTGAAATGGAGATTGTCTCTGGTTTGAAATCTTGAGGCTTCCTTCCAAGAGTTCTGATTCCAGTGAAGCAGCAGTAAAGGCACAGCTATGAAAATAATATCAGATAAGGTTATTATTGTATAGTCATATCTATTACATACAATATGATAAATATATTATTATATATTATATAATCATAATATACAATATATTATATAATATTATATAAGTTGTTATTATTCTAGTCTTAGTCTAGTAATAGTATGTTGGTGTTGATGTCCTGTTGAGTTGAGTAGTTGGAAGAATCTCATTCCTACTTATTCATTTTATCCTTTTGTGGGCAGCGCTACTCCTTTCTAGCTACTCTCTTGGTTCCTCACCTGTGACTTTCTCTCCATTTACTTCCTCATAATTTCACTCTGAGGAAGTGGTTTTCCTTTAAAACCTGCAGTAGAAATACAACGGAAAGGGGAAATGGCCAAGCCCCCCCCCCCACACGAAAGCCTATGCCAAGGTTGTACAATCTATTTTTTTCCTCCTGGGTAATCTCTCACCCATTGCTTCTCTCTCTCTCTCTCTCTCTCTCTCTCTCTCTCTCTCTCTCTCTCTCTCTACTGTATTTGCATAAGAAAGCACACAGATCAGCACTGTAACACTTAACAACATTGATCTTAAAGTTTACTTTAAAAACAAGATAAATAAACTATAAAACCCAGGGAACTGGTACCAAGTACTAGGAAGTGAGAGGGAATGAAAGGAGCAGGGGTCTTAGAAAAAGTAGCTTCACCCAAATGTATCCTGTGGTTTTGGAGTATGGCGATGGTAAGCCCTGATCAGTGCAACTCCACTGTCTGCTTTGAGGCATTGGATTAGGTTACATTTAAGGTCCCCTTTGGAAAGCTAAGTGGCACAGTGGATAAAAGACTGGAACTGGAGTCAGGAAGACACCTTCCTGAGTTCAAATTCAGCTTTAGATACTGCTAGCTGTGTAACCCTGGGCAAGACCCTGTTTTCATCTGTAAAATCAGTTGGAGAAGGAAATGGCAAACCACTCCAGTAACTTGGCCAAGAAATCCCCAAATGGGGCCACCAAGAGTCAGGTACTACTGAAATAGCAGAAGGACAAAACCACCAAAAGGTCTCTTTCAATTGTGAGTCTGATTCTGTGGTTATTCCCTATGACTTCTGCTTTCCTAGTCTTGTACCTGATCACTTACTGGGGCTGTTACTACAACCCCCTCTTCATGAAATGGCCCCTCTAGTCCTGGATCTCCCCCTGACTTTGGGAGAATAGGTCTATGAGTCACCTCATCTGCTTCTGGCACTCTTGGCTAGGGCAAGTTCTCAGGAGACTGAGGAAGGGGATGCTGAGGATCTCTAACCTTGCATTGGCAGTAAAGTCACATAGTGCTGGACCTGGTATCATGGAGACCTGGGTTTGAATACATCCTCCAAGATTTACTAGCTTTGTGTAGGCAAACCATTCAACCTATCTGAGCCTCAGTTTACACATCAGTATCATGGGGATAATAGTATCCAGAGCACCTACTTCATTGTGTTGTTATGGGGCTCAAATAGAATAATGTGGGAAATAAGGAAGGAGTTCTATTTCCATGGTTTTAAGTGATCAGAGTTGTAACTTAGCGTGGTCAGATTAAAGATCAGAGACTTGTGTGCAGGCTTGACAAGCTGTTTGAGGGAAAGCCTGTCAGAGAGAACGTGGTCACTTGGCCATTGGATAGTATGGCAGGGAGTCCAAAATTCCAACAGCATAAATGGCTTACATTGGTCTGAACAAATTGTAGTCTTCCTGTAGCCTTCCTTGGAAGCTATCTATTCATTCAAGGGGAATGAACATAGAAGGCACTCCCTCTTCCTGAAGAGGGATGGAATCAGCTTTGACTAAAGTGTTCAATTCCTCTAAAGGTCTCCCGGGGCATCCTGGGTCATCTCCAATCATCCTGATGAATATCTAGTCACTGAATTCAGATGGAGAAGTGAGGCTGGTGACCTGCACAGCCCTCTGTCACTCAAAACAAAGTCCAAGTCATGTCATCATTTCTCTGATAGCATGGTCTTCTTTGGTAACAAAGGGCAAACACAAAACAATTCCTCTGAACTCTGCTGCGGTAAAATTTCTTTGATACCTTCTTGTGTGTCAAGCATATTTTTAACAATGTCTGTAAAATATTTTAAACATCCTATTTTTTAAAAAAATATTTTATTTTTCTCCCATAACATGTTAAAACAATTTTTAACATTTTAAAAATGTTTGAGTTCTAAGTTCTAATTCTCCCTCTGTTCCTCCCTGAGATGGTACAAAATCTGATAGGTTGTACATAAGGTGCCCTATTAATGGCTGTTGATGATAATCTTGGTATATTACTAATATAATTATTTCTAATAGAGGAGGTATGGTACAGAGAGCAGTTTTCCAGGAAGACTTGGCAAAAGAGAGGATTCCATAGTTTCCTAAATAAGAAGCAGTGCCTGAAAAGCCACATGGGAAAGCTGCAGGGGGCATTCTATCCATTTGTGCTTCAAGTAGCTGAGGTTATGTTGGCCTCTGGGAAAGAGCTTCTTCATTGGTGTGTGCGGCTATCTGTTTAGAGTCTAATATAACTTTTGTTTGTTGTCATTGACCTATAAATAAACTTGTTCATTCTCTGGCCTTGGTACATCAGATTCTCACTAAAACAAAACAAACAAAAGGAAGGAAAAACTACAGTCTGAGACTGCATAAAGAGAGGCCCTGTGTTCCAGACAAGGGACGTGAGGGTCTCACTGGATTTTCCATTAGGCAGGGTTGGGAACGTGCAGTCTCGAGGCCACATGTGGCCCTCTAGGTCCTCAAGTGCAGCCCTTTGACTGAATTCAAACTTCACAGAACAAATCCCCTTAATAAAGAGATTTGTTCTGTAAAAATTGGACTCATTCCAAGGCCCATACCTGAGGACCTAGAAGACCACATGTAGCCTTGAGGCCACAGATTCCCCAATCCTTGCTGCACCATATTTTAAGAAAGATATAAATAAACTGGATGGTGTCCAGAGAAGGGCACCCAGGATGGCAAGGGACCTTGAGACCATGGAGTTCACATGAAATAATTAGAGGTATTTAGCTTGGGAAAAAATTGTGTTTGAAGACATGGTGGGTGCAATAGCTACCTTTGAGTGTCTGAAGGGCTATTATTGAGAACAGGCTTTAGATTTTTGCTACTGGACCCCAGAGAACAGGAGAAATAGTAGAAAGGGAGGTTTAGGTTTCATATAAGCAAGAACTTCCCAGGAATTTAAGCTATCCAGACATGGAACAATCTGTCTTGGGAAGGTTTCCTCTAAGGTCGAATGGCTGATTATTAGGTATATTATACAGATGGGATTATCCAAATAATGTTTGAAATAAATGTTTCTGAGCTGCCTTTTTAATTCTGATATCCTCTAATTCTACCTCTAAGGGAACTTTTGGGCTACCAACCAAGTGTGAGGTGCTAAGCAAGGATTTCTCACATAACTTGGGTGGAGGCAATATAACAGAGAAGCAAGAAGGGCCCCTTAATTTATAGACTTGTTTGAATTTGGAATCGTACAACCTCATTCTGTATCCCTGATCTGTATAGTTCCTCAACCACTTCTTTGGGCTATCCCAAGGGCATTACCTATTGGAGGGGGAATCTTGGAGAAAGCCAGGGAAAGGAAGTTACAGCTAATGCAAATTCCCATGGAAATGAAGTGTGTAAGAAGTGGCATGTAGTTAGTTCAACTGGTACTTGAAAAGAAATCCTTTATGTGTATCTGTCTGTGGGGAGCTGATTTTTCCTTCAAAACAAAGATTTTAAGATTAGATATCTAGACCTTGAGGGACCTTATTATTGATGGTCTAATTCTCCATGACCCCGTTTGGGGTTTTCTTGGTCAAGATACTGGAGCGATTTGCCGTTTCTTTCTCCAGCTCATTTTACAGATGAAGAAACTGAGGCAAACAGGGTAAAGTGGCTTGCCCAGGGTCACACTGCTAGTAAGTGTTTGAGGCTGGATTTGAACTCATGTCTTCCTGACTCCAGGATGCTTTAACCACTGTACCATCTAACTGCCCTGGGAGAACCTTAGAGGTCATCTAATGATAGTTAACATTCCTATAACACTTTAAGATTTATGAAGCACTTTACATGTTAACTCATGTGATCCTTGTGACAACCCTTAGAGGTGGATGGTCTAATTATCCCCATTTTACAAATGAGGGAACTTAGACACAGAAAGATTAAGAAGTGGCTTACCTAGAATCACATAGTGAATAAATGTCTGAGATAGGATTTGAACTCAGGTCTCTCTGACTCCAAGTTGAATGCTCTGTTAACTGAGGCATCTACTTTCCTATATTCAGTTGTCAAATTACCCTCCCCCCCTTCCCTCTCCTGTCACACACACACACACACACACACACACACACACACACGCACTTAGTAAACAGGAAAAATTGGAAATAATCAATAGAGAGAAGGTATTAAGAGCCACCAAGAAAGGCTCCCTCTTGAAGGTGCGATGTTATCTGGGACCTGAAAGAAGCCAGGGAATCCCAGAGGCCTTGCATGTGTTGCTCTGTCTGATTTCAGCTCCATGGAACAAGATGCCCCAGTGCTAGATGCCCCCTGCTCCCTTTCCCCTTAACTTTCCTGCCTCCTTTAGTGTAGTGTCTCTTCTTATTATTAGATTTTAGTCTCTTAGAGGGCAAGGGCTCTTTCTTTTCATTAATTGCATCCTCAAGACTTAGGACCATGCCTGGCACATAGTAGGCGCTTAATAAATGTTTATTGTATTGGAGAAGGGAGATCATTCCAGGGATGGGGGATAGTCAAGGAAAACATCTGGCGTCGAGAAATAGAGTAGCTTGTACAAGGAACAGTAAAGTTGTCATCATCACTGGATCTAAGAGCACTTGGGAGAACATAAAGTATGAGAAGACAAGAGCAGGTAAAGAGGGACTCTGAACACTCATGCAAAGCTCCTAGTTCACATGTGAACATTGTCCAGTCCAGGAACCTGGATCAGTGCTTGGGTCTTCACTCCTGATTTCATCCTCAATTATTTTCTAAACCTGTTTTGGTTTTGACGGAGAAAATCCTCCAATCAATAGGACTAAAAGATGAAAACAAGCAACAGTTGCCATGGAGGCACAATGGTTAGGATGCTGGCAGGCCTTTAAGAGGATGCTTTTACCCAGCACTGCTGATGCCATAGAAGAGAGGGCAAGGGCAGAGTTGAGACTACATTCAAATCTCGTTTGTCTTGCTGTGATCAATCATAGTTGACACAGAAAATTTTCCTTTAAAGAGTTCCCTTTTTAATTATGGTGAGTCTGTGTGTCCTACCTTAGAATGAATCCATGTTTAAGTCACAGAGAGGGAAAATATTGGCCCCCAAATAGTAATTTGCAATTAGAGGAGAGGGAGGAAGAAGGAGACTTGACTGCAGTGGCAGGGGTAAGGTATTGTCAGGAGTAATGGGATGAAATTAAGCTAGGCAGAATGTAGGCCAGATAATAACAGGAGAAATCATTTCTCGCTTGTGGGCTAGTCACATCAGGGAAAGGCTGGGAAGTCTTTTGTGAGAAAAGAAAACTGGGCTAAATGAAAAACAGTCTATTACTCCTTGGGAGTGGGAGGTGAAATTGTCCTTCCAATTCGTTGCTAATTTCCATGATTCAAAACACAGATCAGAGAGATATATGTTGAGGCAACCCATTAAATAAGAGGGGGCCCAGTGGAGATCTTTTAATATCATCTTACAGGGGAAAAAGTCAAGCTATTTTACTTATAACTCAAAGGGAGGTCAGAATCTTTTGTTTCTGAAAATAGACCTGGAATCTTCTAGGAAATGAAAACTTTCCAATGTAAGTGATTTTCCTTGGTTTGGTTTCAGTCCATGCTGGTTTCACTAGTACACTGGATGATGGTTCTTCTATTTCCTGTTTTCAGGTATGGCTAGAAGATATGAGGTAGAATGGGAAAAGCATTGGATTTTGTCTAAGATGGGAGTAGGGAACCTTCAACTTCAAGGCCATGTGAGCCTCTAGGTCCTCAAGTGGGGCCCACTTGAGGACCTAGAGGGTCACATGTGGCTTTGAAGCCACAGGTTCCCTACCCCTGAAGAGGTCAGAGGTGTCCAGTTCAAAACCTGGTTCTAGCTACTTACTAACTCTGTGATGCTGGGTGAGAGTTTTAATGATAAGTCCAATTTCCTCATCTATAAAATGTTGGACTAAATGCCCTCTGAAGTCCCTTCTAGCTCTAAATCTTATCCTCTGATTCTGAGTTGTATTTCACTCTCTACTCAGCTGCTTCCTCATTGGATGAGACTTTGATCTAGTTACTTCCTCTCTGGTCCTTAGTTTCCTGATTTATAAACCAAATAATAGTAAATACTGGAGGTTGGGTTTGAATTTCACCCCAGGTCTTCTTACTCCCAGCTCCATGTTCTTTCTTTTGTGTGTTAACTTCCCTTATCCAAGGTCACAAAGCCCATATGGGGAGTAAAACTTGAACCCTGGTCTTCCTAAGTGGTGTAGTGGATAGAGTGCTGAGCCTGGAATCAGGAAAACTTGAATTCAAATCCAGCCTCCGACACTTTCTAACTGCATGGCCCTGGGCAAGTCACTTCACCCTTTTTGCCTCAGTTTCCTCATCTGTAAAATGAGCTGGAGAAGGAAATGGCAGACCATTCCAGTATCTTTGTCAAGAAAGCTCCAAATTGGGTCATAAAGAAACAGACAGGATTGAAAAATGACTAAAAAACCCTCCAAATCCACTGCAAGTGTAAGTTTTATCAGAGTAGAGGGGGGCATTTGGAGACCAGGTTGAAGTCATCTCTGGATTATTTGAGCTAAGGGAAAACAGCAGCACATAGATAATGTGAAATAACGACCATCCTTCGAATCATATAGAGTTCATTCCAAAGGAATTTAACTCACACTAGAATAGATTTACATTCCTGCTTTGGCCAATATTCAAGCTTGTTTACATTGCCTGGATGTAAAAATAAATTGATTATCTTTCACTATTGGTGAGAAGAGAGTTAGGGGGAGGCTGGAAGACAGGTAGTATAGAATAATAATTTATGTTTCAGTGGGATTCTTATAATCATGAGACATTTTTCTCCTAACAGTCCAATAAGGTAAGTTGTTCAAGCCTTGGTTTTGGTAGAATTCATTTTATAGATATGGAAACATTAGCCGTAGCAGAGTGAAATGGTCACAGAAATAGTCAGAGTCAGAAGCTTAGATTGGAATAATGATATCCTTAATGTTTGCTATTATAGAGTCCCTCAAAGCATATAAAGCAAATTATACACATTATTCCACCGGGTCTTCATAGCCACCTTGGGATGTATGCATTGTTATGATTGCCATTTTATAGATGGGGAAACTGAGGCTGAGAGAAGTTTAGTGATTTATCTATGCTCACATGATGAGTATATGCTAGAGGATTTCAGGTTCAGGACTCCATTTGCTACTCCCTGTAGAAATGTGTCCAGTGTCAAAGAAAAATGCAAGTTTGATAACTGCTTAGCCATGAATAAATCACAAAACAAATATCTCCTGTATGATAGAGCAGGAGTCAATTTTAATTCTTGATTTTCAGGGTCATGAGCATCACAAAAGGTAGATCAGGACAGTCAAAGGGGCACTGGTTTTGAAATGAATGAGATGATTTAGGATTGAATTCAATCTCTGCTGTTTACTAGCTGAATGACCTTGGACAAGTCATTTGACTCTTTTGGGTCTAGTGTCTTTATCTATGAATATAGAAGGTTGGAATAGATGAAGACTAATTCCTTCCAGCTTCAGATCTCTGATGCCATGATCCTCTAGGCAGGATGTGGCCAGGCAGGGTTAATTCACAGCCTCCTCAGCACGTCAGTTAGCTTCAAATATAAAAGGATGGGAGTCCAATTTCTCCCAAGTGTCTCCCTATTCAACCATACTCCCTAATTATTTATGTGGCTTGTTTAAAGCTCTGGAGTGGCTTTCAAAGAGGGAGAGAAGCACTACTCTGGGATTTTTATTGGGGTTTCCCTGGAAACTATTTAGCTCATGGTGGATGTTCTCCTGAGAGTGGTTTTAATTCTGCATTGAACTTGCTGCTGCATTCTGAGGGCGGGATTTGGTCTTTGGCGATATAGCAAAGGATTGGCCCTGCATGGGGAGTGTCCTGTTTTTGTCAGGGCATTGAAACCCCACAACCTCAATAAAATATTTGTATGTGGCCAGGCGCTTCCAGATTCCATATCTATTTACCTACCAGAGTAAATGCAGGGGGTAGGTGTGGCAACCTTGGGGAGCAGAGCTAAATGGTTATGTCTCAGACATCTTCAATTTTCCATAAGGTCGAAGGCCGTATTTGCTTATTTAAAAATAACGGTAACATGGAATCGTTACACTAAAAGAGGCAGATCTTAAGCATCTAAAAAAACCACCTAGACTAAAAATAGTAACCACAACCATCCAAGCCCGGACAGAATAATTAATAATAACAATATTTTAAGAGCCTAGAATATTAGATTAAATTAAATCAGATGGAATTGATTAGAAAGATAAAGTCTTACATTTGGGTTCCAAAAAAAATCACTTCCAGAAGTAGACAATGGGGAAGACATTACAAACTGTCAGTTTGTCTAAATAAGATTTTATTAAGTTAATTTGGCAGCACTGAGAGGTGTGACTCTCCTGAAATTTCTGTGAAATCTCAAATTATAGGGAATTCAAAGAAGGGTAAAAATGGAAAGTCAGAAGAAAGAGAGTCAGAACATCCAGGACTGAGGAGCTGACCATTTTCCTGTACTCTGCTCTAGGCAGTCCATACATGGAACCTTGTCTTAAGTTCTGGGTGCCACAGTTTTGGAACAATACTGACTAGTTTGAGCTTTTCAGAGGAAGGCATCCAAGATGGAGAATGTCCTCAGATTGGCGCCATATGACAATTAATCGGAGGAATTGGGGATGTTTAGCCAAGAGGAGACTTGGCAATAATGGTGTGCAATCATTGCCTTTAAGTACTTCAACACCTATTTTGTATTTAACTTGTATTAAACTTGGTCTGCTTGACCCAACGGAAAAGAACAGTGATATGTGTTTTGAAGTTGCAATGAGGCAAATTCAGGCTTGATGCCAAGAAATACTTTCTAACATTTAGAAATCTAAAAGTAGCTACGTGGTACAGTAGATAGAGGAACAGACCATGAGTCAGGAAGACCTGAGTTCAAATCCAGCCTCAGAATCTTATTAGCTGTGTGACCCTGGGCAAATCACCTAACCCTGTTTGCCTCAGTTTCTTTATCTGTAAGATGAGCTGGAGAAGAAAATGACAAATCATCCCAGTATCTTTGCTCAAGAAAACCCCAAATGGGGTCATGGGGAGTCAGACAAGCCTGAAAAACAATTGACCAACGGAAAAAGGAGAATGGACTATCCTGAAAGGTTGTGAGTTCTCTGTCACTGGAGGTCTTCAAATGGGGATTGGATGCCCACTTGTTTACTTCATTGTAGTAGAGATTCTTATTCATTATTTAGATTAGATGGTCACTACGTTCCCTTCCAATTTGGGGATTCTTTAGGGGAAAAGAAACCTTGTTTCAGAAAACTTATCTAGATTTGGAAATCTACCAGTACCTGAAGTCTGTTTCAAACAGTACTGCAGGGACCACAGGTGGTTTGATTATTAGTCATCCCAGAAATATTAACCTGAAAACTAATTTGCTTTTAAAAATTAGAGTAATATCACATGTATTTCCCTTGTGTTTTAAGCAGGTTTTTTTTCCCCAGCAAGATGCTGAAAATAAACACTACTTATCTAACATGCCCCATATTACTCAGGATGAGAAATCTTTCCTTTGAGAAAGTAGAGTGGGATGGAAACTTTAATAATTAATCAAACTTCTTAAAGTATAACTTTATTAAGATGTCTTAGACCCATTTTAGTACTGTGGTAAAATACCTTATTATTTATTTATAATGTTTGAACTGGGTTTTATCTGGTTAAATATTGTTTAATTTAGAATAGAAGGTGTGGGTCATGAGGACTCCAAAGACTCTCTGGAAAGCAGAATATTGCTGCAAGAAATTCTTGAAGTCCGTTGAGGTTTTATTTTGGATTCAGTCAAAATTTGTTTTTTGCATCTACCCACCCAGATCTTTAGATTGACTAACAGGTTGTATTTTAGCTTTACCCAAGGTTTATTGAATGTTTATACTTACCTGCTGATGATGTACATACATCTCAAGCAACATCTGAAAACAGCCATTTGTGGGAACTGTCTATGTTTGGACGCTTCAGCTTGAATTCTCTATAATGTGAGATTTAACAGAAAGTCCAGAGGAGTCACTTTCTATGGCTCTCAGTACTGCCAAATTAACTTAATAAAATTCTTTTAAAAAGGTTTTTTGGGTTTTGAAGTGTAGCTTGTGAACTGATTGCAAGGCTTCATAATACCTCTGATCAGACCTGAATGTCTTTTGAACTGGAAAAGAGTACTTCTTTCAAGTGGATTGTACTTAATGTGGCCTCTTTGCACTTGAATAATTTCAAAGTTCAAATGGAGAATATCGTAGAACTATTGATATTTCTCAGTCTCTTGGAATCTTTAGTTTTCTTCTAAGCACAGTTCAACTGTCTCCTTGGACACCTGTCCCTGTTCTGTTGTCGTTCAGTCATTTTTCAGTCATATCCCAGTCTCCATGACCCCATTTGGGGTTGTCTTGGCAAAGACACTAGAGTGGTTTGCTATTTCCTTCTCCAGCTCATATTACAGATGAAGAAACTGAAGCAAACAGCTGTAAGTGACTTGCTCAGAGTCACACTGCTAGGAAGCGTCTGAGGCTGGATTTGAACTCAGGAAGACAAGCCTTCCTGACTCTAGTTCTGACCTTCTATCCACTCTGTGATCTGGCCATCTTTCTTTGGATCAGTCCAATTGTTAGCATCTCCACCTTATCCATTATTTTCTGTTGTTTTGTGTGGACTTCACATTTTCTTCTGGTCTATTTATATGTTCCATGCCCTGAGTTGAAAACAAGGTCCTTGGGGGAAGAGACAGTTGTTTTCATTTTTGGTTTTGTAGCCTCATTGCTGCAGGGGCAGCTGAATGGCACTGTAGTTCACCAAGCCTGGAGTCAGAAAGTCAACTCTTCTTGAGTTGAAATCCTGCTTCAGATGCTTTCTATCGGTGTGATCCTAGACAAGTCAATTCATTCTGTTTGCCACAGTTTCTTCATCTGCCAAATGAGCTGGAGAGGGAAATGGCCAACCACTCCAGTATCTTTGCCAATCGCAAATGGTTTCTTGAAGAATCAGACGACTGGATTGACAACAGGAATGACAAGCCCAAGTGTCTCACTTAACTTCAGACATAGTAGGCTTAAAGAAATATTTTTTCTTGAGTTGAATTAAATTCAAAGCTCCATTTCTTTTAGTCTTTGGGGCAGTTTGAAAGAGGAATCTGGAACTACAGAAAATAAAAAAAAAATTGTGATCCTATTAGAGCTTTTATACATTAACGATAAGTCCATTATAACCAAAGAACATTAAAATCAGAAGGGGTCTCAGGTTCAATTCCGTTCATCCATCCATCAATCAATACTTCATATCTGGCCTTAGATACTCACTCAACTATATGGCCCTGGGGAAGTCCCTTAATCCAAGGATGGGGAACCTACAGCCTCAAGGCTGCATCTGGCCCTGTAGGTTCTCAAGTGCTGCCCTTTGACTGAATCCAAACTTCACAGAACAAATCCTTTTATGAAGGGCTTTTCTTCTGTAAAGTCTAGATTCAGTCAGAAGGCTGCATTTGAGGACCTACCGGGCCACTTGTGGCCTTAAGGTCGCAGCTTCCTTAACTCTTTCTGCCTTAACTTTCTCAACTGTAAAATGGAAATCATATTAACACTTTCTAGGGATGTTGTGAAAATTGAATTAATGTTTGTAAAGTTCTTAACACACTGATTGGCACATAGTAGGCACTTAATAAATACTCATTTTCTTCCTTCTTTCCTTTCCTTTTCTCTTTTTTCCTTCCTTTCTGTAGGCATTTATTAAATGCCTTCCATGTATGCAGGCATTGCTAGGTACTCAAGATACATAGCAACACTGTAAGATAAACCCTGGTGCAAGTATTGCTATATTTCTTCTCCCATTCTATGGATAATGAAAAGGAAAATTAAATGACTTGCACAAGGTCTTTCAACTAACAAGTGTCAGAAACAGTTTTTAAACCTAGGCCTTCCTGACTCTAAGTCTGGCATTATCTACTCACTATACCAGTATGCTTACTATTTTGTTTATTTATTGATTTGCCCCTTTCCTCCTCCCCAAAAATACTGACTCAGAAGTTCAAGACTTAGCTTTAAACATTATTTTGTCCAGCAAGGGATTTATCATTCCTTCATCAAGATCAAGACAATATTCTTTGAGAAGTGCAATCACAGAAATACTTCCTTTCCTTGATCTTTTGATTAGCAATATTGAGCACACATCTTGCATTTGGGTTTAAAAAAGTCACCTCCAGAAGGAGAAGATTGGAAAGGCATGGCAAAATGTCAATTTGTCCCTGAGGGTATTTGCCAATGTCATCAGGGATATCCTGTTCAAAATCTTTTTGGAAAAGGGATCCCCCTTGGATGGAGAGGTTCTCACCATGCTCATGTTTGTGGGTGACATTAAGCCCTGGAACATGACATGCTGATGAAATCATAGATTTAGAACCTTAGGGACCTTAGAGTCCATTTTTCTAACCCTCTCATTTGGCAGATGAGGAAACCAAGGACCAGATAGAGAAAAAGGTAAACCTTCCAAGATTACTTAGATATTAAGAGGCAGAGCTAGGGAACTGACCTTTAGTCCAAAACCAATGCCATTTTCTCCACAATGCTCAAACTCCTTTGTGGAGAAAGCCCAGAGATTCATAGATTTATGTATATATTTATTTATTGTCTTTTCCTAGTTTAGGTATAATGACTTGATTTAAAAGGAATTTGGTAATGTTTCCTTTCTAAGTTTTCAAAAACAGTTTTGCAGTAGAGGCAGTTTAATTATTATTCAAGTTTGATAGAACACTGTGAATCCATCAGAAACCAGGAGTTCTCCTCCTCCACCCTTTTGAAGTTTCTTTACAACTGATACAGTATTTTTTCTGAGACCAAAGTGTTTAAGATCTGTATTTGGTATTCAGTTGGTTTGAAAATTTTAGGTTTTTAAAAGTAATTGTTTCATATTCTGTGTTTTATTGCTCAATAAGTTCTAATAATTCTTTTTTATTTCTTCTTCTTTTTAATTTTTTGTCAACATCTTTTACTCAAGGCCATCCACCCAACTGGTGGTGCTCTCACTCACCCAAGGTGTTTTCATACTTTGTATGTGCTTTTTATTGACATTTCTGTGCATGTATTTTAGCTCTTCACCCCTATAGGATATTAGCCCTTGAGGGTCAGGACTGTTTCATTTTCCTTCCTTCCTTCATTCTTTCCTTCCTTCCTTCCTTCTTTTGTTTCTTTCACACTTAACACACTTCCTTGGTGCATAGTAGGTCCTAGGTAAATATCTCTTGGCTTGGGCAGAATTGAAGCAATACAAAATATTAGGCAGGCATGGGCTGGTTTTATTGCTATGTTAATTCTTCTGTTTAACTTTATCCAAAAAGTTAGTATGTTGAAGATGGTCCTGTCTAAATATACTAGTGCCCTTGAATCCCAACTTTGTAGGTTATGAAAATGAGAATTTAAGGCACAAGTTAAGAAGTACTTTAAATGAAAATTTCCAGTCGCATTAGAATTCCAGCCCACCTCATTATCACTGAAGCAAACGAAAGAAAGAACAGAAGGTAAAAATTAACACAATCTTGGCTCAAGTTCATGGCTTTGAAGAAAAACTTCTCCCCAAGGAGCCTGGAGACTTAGGTTTGATTAATCTGGGATTTCAACATCTCTCAGCCCTGAATGAATGAAATAAAAAGGCATTATGTCTAATTAGACAGTCTCACAGAGGGTTTGGGTCCCTAGATGTTGCTGGACTTTTTCCCTCTGAAAATAATTCCCAGAAATCTGTGATTTGTTTGCTTCTTTGGTTTAAGCTATAGGTATGTTGTAGAAAATGTGTCAGGAAAGTTAGGCCATTTAAAACTTTTGATGGCTACTTTCTTCTTTGGATGGCTTTCTTACCAGATCTCAAAATCTCTTTCCTCCATCTCCTCTTAAACTAGAATGAAGATTCAGAGTTTGAAAATTTACATGCTATATGGTCTTCTTTGCTGATGCCTGCTGGACCTATTTCATTTTCCAGGGAATGGACTTCTCTCTAGAGAAGTATTGTAGTATAGCGGATTGGGGGCTGTATTTGGAATCAGGATGAGCTCAGTTCAAATCCTGATTCTGCCATCTCTCCCTCTCCTTCTCCCTCCCTCCCATTTCTCTCTCTCTCTTTTTCTCCCTCCCTCTCTCTTCCTCTTCCTTCCTTCCTTCCTTCCTTCCTTCCTTCCTTCTTTCCTTACCTACTTCCCTCTCTCCTTCCCTCCCTACTTCCTTCCTTTCTCTCTCTTTCTTTCATTCTTGCTCTCTTTCTTTTTTTCTTTCTTTTGACTATATTATTCTGAGTCTGTCAGTCAACTAGTATTTATCATGTACCAGACATTGTGCTAAACACTAGAGATGCAATGAAAGGCAAAGAACAGTCCATGTCCTCAAGGATTTCACAATCTAATGGGGGAGACAACATAGAAATAACTATATATATAAATAAACTATAGAAAGGGTAAATAGGAGGTGGTCAGTGGAGGCAAGGCATTAACATTAAGGAGAATCAGGAAACACAAGATGGCATGGGGCACAGCCAATGAAAACACTTGAAATGTGGTACAGCAAGATCAGTCTTACATCAAGATCTCAGAGTATGCAGAGGGGAATGAGGTATAAAAAGACAGGAAAAGTAGGAAGAGAACAGGTTATGGAGGGCTTTCAAAGTTAAACAGAAAATTTTATATTTGATCCTGAGGGCAATAGGGAACCAATGGAGTTTAGTCAACAGGGAGGTTAAATGACCAGTCTTGTACTTTATAGGAAAATCAGTTTGGTAGTGGATGTATAGACTGGAGTGAGGAGATACTTGAGGTTGGGAGATCAACCAGCAGAGACTGTTGCCATACTCTAGGCTAGACATCAGCTAGATGGCACAGTGAGTAGAGCACTGGCTCTAGAAGTCAGGAGGACATGAGCTCAAATCTAGCTTAGGGCTGTATGGCCCTGGACAAGTCAATTGTCCTGTTTTCCTCAGTTCCTCATCTGTAAAATGAATTAGAAAAAGAAATGGCAAATCACTCCAGTAACTTTACCCCGAAAACCCCAAATAGAGTTACAGAGAGTCAGACACAACTGAAACAACTCAGCTGCAACAACAGGCTGGGGGTCTGAACCAGGCTGGTGACAATGTCAGAGGAGAGAACACAGTAATTATAGCTGGGTCTTCTGTTGGCAGGAGGAGTTTCCATATCAATGAAATCAGATCTTTGCCCTATTTGATTTCAAATGGGCTTGCAGTTTGAGAATCCAATGGAAAACTCAAGATGCCCCCCATTATACTTGGTGTTGTAGAAAAAGGGTTGGGTGTGTATATAGAAAACCCATGCCTCCCACTGTACCATATGGCACCTTTTATCTATATATTGAAAGTCTCAACAATAAGTTGGGTCATATGATTTTTTTTTTCCTTTTCTGCCAGAGTGCCTTACAGAAGTTGCTTGGTATAAGAGAAAGAAGGCTGGAAATGACTTTGTAATTATTTTGTAGTTAATTGTCTGTATCAGTGTAATTCTCCTCCTTAAAATGTAAGCTTCTTGAGGTCTGGCCTTGTTTTCTTTTTGTCTTTATGTCCCTGACATAATAGTTGGCACATAGTAGATCCATCATAAATGATTGTTGAACTGAAAAGCGGAATGAATTAAATGGTTAAATTCCTTCACATTATCCTTTGACCAAGCAAGAAGAGGAAATGTGATGAATTTCACTTTGACACAGAAATTTTGAAGACAGTTTTAAGAGGAAAGTCTTTCTCTCTTTAAGGATTTCATAGGATAGGAGACATTCAATATTTTTTCATTTCCCCCATTGACTTATTTTTACCTTGACTGATGAATGATTTAAGGGCAAAACTATTGGCATTCCTGAGTTAATGGTGGGCCACCCATCGGTTTTAATGCTAATGGATGGCCTGGGTTTATGCCTTGGAATCCACTATAGCAATTTCTGTAATGGAGGCCACAACCATTCTTGAGGAATACATTGACTGATCAAATTTTATTGGTTTATAAAAACGTCAGAGGTTAATATCTTTGTTTAGGAAAGAAGGGTTGGGACAGCTGTTTAGTTCCAAATCTGGGCAACTGCCTTATTTTCATCTGAACGGAGGGGAAAAATAGATGTTTTGGATTACATTTGAGTGTGTAATTGTATATGACAGATGTATTGAATTAGCCTTACCAGGGCCCTTGGATCTCTGCCTCTGAACTGTAAATTTTCTCAGACTTTTTCATTTGCAGGTGGCATGAGATGATTTCATGTATATTTCATGGGTTTCAAAAAGGCAGAAGAGTTCAAGAACTAATGTTGTGTTGTAGCCCATTCATTATAGACTGGACAGCGGCACATGGTTGAGAACTGCCTATTGGTTTTATCTCTCCAGCTTTAAAAATGAGTTAAGAAAGAATGGGGAACACCAAAAGGTTTGGTCATGTGGGAAAATCACCATCCACTAGGTTTGAATGCATCCTGAGCCAGAATTTGATGCATTTCCCCTTCCTATTTTCCATTAAAGCATAAATGTTTCTATTTAGAGAGCATCCTTTTCTTCATGGTGAGTACAGAGAGGCCATTTGTTTGTACCTGTTTGTAATAAAGAGACTTTGAAGCCTCAAGTCCGGCAACTGCATATCAATTTATCTGCATGTGTGAAGGCAGTGCTAAGTGGAGGAGGCCTCAGTATAGATAACTCACCTTTGTTCTCAATCTGTGCCAAGTTGGCCTTGAGAATTTTTTCACTTTTAGAAGAATTGGCCCTAAGAAAACAGAAAGCCTTGGAATTCATCCTCTATGACTCAAAGAAAACAAACATTTGATCAGAGTCAGGAGAAAAACTGGGTTCTTAAAGACAAACTGCTTTTCTAGAGTTGTGCAAATTACAAAATTTTCCCTTTGGAGACATTTCTTGAAGTTAAAGTGGTTAAACATAGCTGTTTACTGCCAATTAGCAACAGCTAAAGTCGTGTTTTCTTATTCCCCACTGAGTCTCTTGCTACCAAGTTTTCTTCTTGCCTGGGTTAAGAATGTATTTTTCTTTCATCTCTTTTCTTTTCCCCCCTCTATTATAAAACTTAAAATCAATTAGGGGATAGATTTATTAGTGGTTGCCTTAATTAGACTGTTAATAGCTGCAGCCACAAAGTGATTTTTCTTTTTTAGAAACAGCTCTAATCTGTAAATTTTGTGGATTGAGCTCTATTGACTAGGGATTCCAGCTGCAGTTTTTGGTAGCAGGGCATGTAAAGATCTGCAACCAACCAGATCATTTGGTAGTTACAGCTCAGAGATATCTTCTCCCCCTCTGCCCCTGTCTTGGGGGATTAGATAGGTTGTGGATCCACCTTCCCCAATTTTTATTATTTATAAGAAATGTTCACAGTATTTGCATAAAAGGGAAAACACAAGCACTACCTTTATTTGAAGGAGGATTAAGGTTTCAGCCTTTAATTTCTCAATTATTCTTCTGTATAGCTCTACATTTGCTAAATGGAACACCACCATTTATATGCCTACTATCTGGATGGTTCATGCCTAATCACAGATACTGAGAAAGGAGGCTGAAGCTGGCAGATCTCTTGAGCTCTGGAATTCTGAGTCTTGGAAGGCTATACGTTGATAGGGTATCTTTATTAGATTGGTATTAAGTTTGTCAGGAAAGCCACCAAGGGCATAAAACTAATCAATCAATAAGCATTTGTTGATTGACACCTGGGGGTATCTTTAAAAGGCACTAGCCAGAGGCAACTAGGTGGCACAGCAGATAGAACTTTGGCCCTGGAGACAGGAGGACTCAAGTTCAAATCTGATCACAGACTGTTGACACTTATTAGCTGTGTAACCTTGGAAAAGTCATTCAACCCTGATTGCCTTGTCCCCCCACCTCCCAAGAAAAAGGCACTAGCCACTGAAACCATTCCTTTGTGGCTATTCACTCTTGGTTTGACTCCTTCACTGATGGTGTTTGGAAAGAGATAGTATTACTAGATCTTAACCTTTCTCCCCACAGAGGCTGTTATGTGTTTCTATGCAATGGACCTTGATCTTTTGTTTTTGAGTTTGCTAACTCCTTTTTAGGTGAAGAGATTGGAGATTCTTATGACTTGTGAAAGATCAGGAGGCTGGGTATCCTAGCAACCTGGTACCCACACTTTTTGTATCTGGTAAAGCCTCAGTGCTCTGGGGATCAAGGAATGATCTTCGGTGGTGACCTTCAGGACCCAGTCCAGCAGTGGCTGAGACAAGGAGTCAACTGGTAGTGATGCTGTCTTTGATTCTGGATTTGGTAGAACTAATGCTATGTAGAAACAGTGCCAAGAGTGAGTCCATTTTCCCCCAGAGACTGAGGTGGGATAGGGGAGAGTAGACCCTTGAAGTTTTTTAAAATCATTTTTGGAGAGGATGATAGCTTTATTCTTGCTATATATTCAAAGTAAATATCCTTTTATGAAAGCTAAAAATGTTATTAAGCATCTCTAGGCATTGTTAGGTGCTGGAGATACAAAAGCAAAATTGAAAATGTCCCTACCCTTAAGGACCTTACATGCTAATGAGGGAGACAACATGTAAGTAAGTGGGTATGTTCAAGATATATACAGAGTAAGAAAACTTGGAAGGAAACACAGAAAGCGGGGTAGCTTTGAAAACAATGTGGTGTTTATTATATAGTTTTGTTTTTAAGTCAGTTGTGTGAGATGGAAATTCATAGTTTTGCACTGAATGTTCTTTTTGTATTGTGCTGTATACATGGAATTTTTTTTGTCTTTTTGTATCTAAGTTCAAAATGAATTAAAAAAAAAAAGATCTATACAGAGTAAATGGAAGGCATTCCCAGAAGAGAAGGCAATATGGTGGGGGAAGAGGAGAGAGGAAAGCTTTCCTTCACAAGATGGGATTTGAATTGAGTTTTGAAGGAATCTAGGAAATCTAAGAAGAGAAAGTGAGGGATTGGAGAATTCCAGGCATGGGAGACAGTCAGTTCAAAGGCATGGAGATTAGAAATGGAATGTTGTTTTTGTGGAAGTGAAACCCAGGGAAGGACTATGTTCTGGTGAGTCACAAAAATGGAGACTAGAGTCATAGAGTAGTTAGTTGACTGTCAGGCAAGATAAAGCCTGCTCTCAAAGAACTTAAGTTCTATGAAGCCATAGCCCTGGTCAGGCATCAATATCGGAATGCGTCTCTGAGTTCCATGTGGCCACTTTCCACAATGATGCCGTTAACATCTTCTCAAACTCTGTGACTTGTCCGCGTCATCTCATTAATCCTCAATAGTGGGCTAACACAGCATACCAGAGACCATCTGTCCTCTAGGTCTTTTAATATTTTGTGGGTGATAGCATCACACATGGGCTACCCTTCCATTATCTATTGTTCTTTACTTGACTAGTCTCAGGAAACATCAGGGGGGTGAGCCTCTGGGTATCCCACCACCCCAACTTTCAGGTTTTACAGATATCTCTGTGACCCTGACAAGTCACTTAAACTCTGTCTGCCTCACTTTCCTTAACTGCAAAATGGAGATAATAGTATTACCTACCTCTCAGGGTTATGAGGATTATATGATATCGTATTTGTAAAGCCCTTGGTACAATGCTTGGCACATAGTAGGTACTTAATAAATGCTTATTTTCTTCTTCCCTATCTCCTTCCCTCCTGTCCTTCCTTCTTTTTTTCTTCCTTCCTTTCCCTTCTTCCCTTCCTTCCTCCCCTTTCCTTTCTTTTTCCCTTTTCCTTCCCTCCCTCCTTTCCTTCTTTCTTTTTCTTTTCCCCTTCTTACCTTCCTTCTTCCCTTTTTCCCTTTCTTCTCCTTTTCTTTCCTTCTTTCTTTTCTTTTCACCTTCCTTCCTTCCTTCCTTCCTTCCAGAGAACTGTGACTTTTGTCAAAATCCAGACTTTTGGTCTCATTACCAGTAAGCTAATCAATATGTGATGAACTCTGTGTTCATGGGAATCCACGGGAGAAAGCCCATTATAGTTGGGCAGAGAGCACATTCATTTCTCATGTTGTCCTCCTGCCAGCTTCCCCTTTTCTCCTATATTCATTTATCACATACAAATAGAACAAGAGGGCTGCATCACTCTGACTTTCTTTTGCCTCATGTACTTGGACAAGAGGAGTACCAGGGCTTAAAGGGACTCAATGAGATCTCTTCCATTGTAGCCTTCCCTGCCCCAGGAACCAAAGGCTCGTTCTTTAGTATTGATGAGAAAGCATTTGGGGATGTCTTCTACTGGTGTGTGTGTGGGATGATGTGAGCACAGTAAATGGAAAGAAGAGAAACCATTATTTTCAAATTTTATTATTTTAACTATTCCACTCCGGCTGAGGACAATTCATCAGAGTTAAAAATGAAGATCCCTGATATAAGTAGAAAATCTTGTGACTATGAAGCTTCATGGGAACCCTTTTAAGTAAGAAGAAAAAATAAAAATAACTACCACAGCAGTAATCATTGACATTTTATAGTCCTTTAAAGTTTATAAAGAGGCAGTGTGGAAGAATGGGTAGAGAGGGTCTGCCTCAGAGTCTCCAGAAGAATGAAGACCAAGTTCTGCTCCTGACATATACTGTGTCTTTAACCCTGCGAAAATCTCAGCATCTCCAGGCAACTCTAGGTGGTGAAGGGGATAGAGTTCTAGGCTTGGGGGTCAGAAAGATTTGAGTTCAAATCCTGCCTCCAACACTTGCTCTATGACACTGGTCAAGAAAACCTCTCAGCCTCCATTTCCTTATGTGTAAAAATGAAGGGACCTCTAAGATCTTTGGGTCTTAGATAGCCTCTAAGGTCTTTTCCAACTCTAAATCTATTATCTTATCATCCTATGATCATAAATTGTAGATCAATTTCCAATTTGCTTGAGTAGACGGAGTTTATTCACTAGAGTTCTTTCTGCCAATGGAATCATAGATTTGATCCTTTCTTCCCAGCCCCAGACCAACCTCCCACCAACTGAAAGTATCAAGAGTATAGACTCTTAATCACACTTCTTTCAGTGGCCATCCATCTAGTTCTATCCAACCTCAACCAAAAAACTCTCTACATCTTTGGTTGTCTGAATGGTTCTGGAAACTGGGAGGTGGAACACTCTTTGGGATAGGTCTGTTGTTAGCCCTTCCTTACATAAAGCCTCATTTTGCCTCTTTGTAACTTCCATTTCTCCTAATTCTTTCCAGTGAGACCAAGCAGAACCAGATCACTAGATTTGGATTTCAATTCCATCTCAGCCCCTTACTGGCTGTGTTGTATGACTTTGGGCCAATCAATTGAACTCTCCAGGTCTTAGTTTTCTCACTGGCAAAATGTATTTAAACAATTACATATACATCCATTTTATTATGAGGAGTGAGGGAGATAATGTATAGGGTGTCCCAAAAGTCTTAGTGTAGTTATAAACCTTAATAACTTTAGAAGCATAAATGCAACAAACTTATAACAACATCATTTGAAAGTTTAATTATTAACATTCCATATATGTATAGTTTTGGAATTTTGAGTAATGAAATTTTAATTTTAATTTGAACAAAACTCACCCTGTCATTATATGCTATGTGTGCAACAGGGCTCACATGACACTTTCTCAGCTGGGTAGATAGGTAGAGTGCTGCGGCCAGCGCGGTCCAACAGGTCCGGGCTGGTTACGGGCTCACAGAGTGAGAATGAAAAGACAGGCAGGATGCAGCAGTCTGAACAAGGTGAGTTTATTCTGGACAAACTGAACCAATAATTCAGGGAATCGGGATGCTTAAATAGTAAAAAACCATAAAGTTAGTGATTAAAGCATGACACAGAGCAGATAGTGATAAGTTGAAAGGGAGGCTTAAAGGCCTCTTTATCGGAATGTTATCCTGTATAGCAAGAGCCCTGATTCCTGGAACTTCAATACTCGAATTCAAGGACATGCACCTGAGAACAATAGATCACTTAACTTCTCAAGCCAGATGCTTTTCTCCCTTGGAGGAGGGGAACTCTTGATCAGGGGCTCTTTCAAACCCCTCAAGATTCTCAAACCCCTCAAGGACCTACAAGAGGAGGTCCTATTGCTTGGTCCCCTTGGTCACTCAGTCCATCTCCATTATACTTCTTCCTCTGTCATATTAAAACTCTAGGGTATGAATTAAAACCCCATTCACTGAGCATCAGCTGATGAAAGTTTTTACAAAGGTCAAAAATCCACTGAGCCAATATATAGTTTAAAATGGTAGTTACGTTAAATTTTAATGAGAAATATTTTAATATTAAAAATTTAATTTATTAACCTTTCAAATCCCCCCCCCAAGATTTTAGCATTTATAGATCTGGAATTATTAAAACTCACAACTATACTATGACTTTTGGGACTCCCTGTATGAAAGGGTTTTGATAACTTTAAAGTACTATGGAAATGTGATATGTTATCATTAACAGCACCAATAATAGTTGTTAATAATAGGTAACGATTTGGTTTCAGAGTTGAATGGGAAGAAAAGAGTTGATTTGATTTTGGGAAATTGCAAACTTCCTTTTGGAACCCAATTCTCACAATTTAAAAAAAGCTATCCTTATAATACCGACATTTTGGTGTTGCTATATGACGGTAAGATGTGGCATATAAGGAAGGAAGGGAACAAAGGCTTATTAAGTGCCTGCTGTTTGCCAGGCACTTTGCTAAGTGCTTTATAAAACTATCTCATTTGATCTGTACAACAACCTTAGGAGTTAGGTGAAATTATTAGTGCCATTTTACAGTTGAGGGAATTGAGATAGACAACATTAAGTGAGTTGTTCAAGGTTGCACAGCTAGGAAGTATCTGAGGTCAGATTTGAACCCAGATCTTCCTGACTCCAGCACCCTATCCACTGAGCCACCTAACTTCCTTCTAATATATAGCAGCCTCCAAAGAAATAAAAAGTATCACCCTCATGGAGGGCACTGGAGAAGTACATGATGGGTGGGAGGAAGCTGCAACATAGAGTCAATGAAGATCTCTGAGATAGAAAGGAATAAGATACGTGACTAAGAAATTGTGTGGTAGGGAGACAAGATAGATGGTCTGGTTTTGTGGAAAGGCAGGTCATAACAGAGAGATAGCCAGGCAGTGATCTGTAGTGGAATCTTTCCAAGGTCTGGAGATTGCAAGAAGGTCTCTGGTATGTTGGGTAGACACCCTGTGGTGGACTTTGGGGAGATCATGGGCAAGAGTCATTCGCACAGGCTGGGGAGCCATAAATGGGTTCTTAAGCCCTGCGTTGTTAGAGGGAGCTCTTTAATCAATGAGATCACAGAGGTATTTGTGTGACTGACCACTGTTAATAAGTTAACAGCCTTTCAAATACTTAAAGGAAGCTCTCAAGTCCACCCAAATCTCCTCTTCTCCAGACTAAATACCTCAGATTCCTTCAATCATTCTTAATGGGACACAAATACGAATTCATTTACATGAACTCATGCTCATTGACCAAGTTGTCAATATACTAAAATCTCCCAGAACTGACCATGTTACTATGGTTGTGACCTGACCATGGTAGAGGGTTTCTCCTTGTCCCAGTTCTAGGCATGACATCACTCTTAGATAAAAGCTGACTCAGAAACCAACAGAAGGGTAGAGATTTAGAGCTTCTCCGAATCTAGCCTCAGATTGTACCAGGTTTCTTTACCACCATATTATTCTGTTGGCTACTTAATGAAATGAACTTTCCTTTCACCACAGCACTTTGAATTTTTCAGATGTCTAAGCACATCTTCCTGAATCTTGTATGGGTAAAGTTGATTTTTTGAATCCAAGTATAACACCTTGCATTCATACCAATTTCATTTTATCTTTTTTATACATTTACTGAATTACAGCCTCCATTTATATTTTATCTACTTTGGTAAGTATGAACTTCATGAAGTCAGGGACTGTAGCTAATCTAACTTTTGGGGCTTTCCTGGTGTTGAGTAAATATAGTACTCTGCATACAGTAGACCCTGAACCCAACCCTGCACTCTATGGTGCAGGGTTATATTTTATATGGGGCAGCTAGGTGGCGCCATAGTGGATAAAGTGCCATGCCTGGAGGCAGGAAGACTCATTTTCCTGAGTTCAAATCTGGCCTCAATCACTATGACCCTAGACACATGATTTAACCCTTTTTACATCATCCATAAAATGAACTAGAGGAGGAAATGACAGACTACTCCAGTGTTTCTGTCAAGAAAACCCCATTTGGTGTCATGAGGGACTGAATAACAACATTTTATTGATGGATCATTGTGAACAGCTGAACAGCATAGACTTAAGAATAAAAAAAACAATGTTCTGTGCTGATGGCTTAAAAAAAATACAAGATCATGAAAATTTGTCTGAAAAAGAAAGCAATTTACGGTTTGCAAGAGATCTATCAGTGCCAAGAGTTTAATGTATTTAAGAGAATTACAGATAATGACTAGATAGAGCAGGCAAAAGTCTGACTTAAAAAAAAAACCAGAAAGATGATGAGTGGTTTTTTTCAGTTCTTTGAGAGGAGGAAAGTTGAGGGCTGAAGGAAAGAGGAAAACGTCCGACAAGTGGAAGGAGGATTGTTGTTGTCAGAATGTTTTATAGACTTGCTCTGAGTTCAGAGAGATGGCAGTTTTGGTTAGAAGTATTTGTTGTCAATAACCTGGCAGCTTGTGTTCTCAGGTGGAATAATCGGAGGACAGAGGCTCTATCAACAAAATGAACTGTCTCTATACCCAAAGAGACTTCTTTGATCAAGTCTCGAAAGGGGCAGCAAAGATTAGGGAGTTCTGAGCTTGGCCCTCAGGGAACTAGATTTGAATTGTGCCTCTGATGCTTCCTCCATCAATCACCATGAGCAGATCCATGTTTATTGATTTTAAGCGTCTAATCTCATATTTCTGTGTCTGTAAGGTTAGAATAATAATCCTTGTATAAGGGGCAATGTGATATAGTGGATAGAGAACTGCTGTTAAAGTCAGGAAGATATGAAATCAAGTCCCCTGCTCTGATGCATACTGGCTGTGTTACCCTGGTCAAGTCAATTAGAATGTGAAACTAGTAGTTATGCTGATCTGTGTCAGTGGAGGGAGGTGGTGCTCTTTTATTTTTTTTCCAAGGACTCTCTATGTTGATGGAACAATACATTCATAGCTCTAGTACTTCACCTCATACCCTCAAAAAAAATCCTTGCCTACCTACCTCATGGTGAAGCAAATTGCTGTGTAAACAGTGAAATGCTATAGAAAGAAGGGATCTAATTTGATTTCCTTGGCATAGGTAACTTCTCTACCAACGTAGGGAGATATCTTCTCTGCAATTTAGTATGAGAGCTGCATAGGATTTTGAGATGTAAAACAACTTACCCAGAGTCACATAGCCAGTAGAAGTCAGGGGAAGGGCATAAACTTGGGTGTCCCTGGCTTCTAGGCAGCCTCTCTATGCAGTTGCTTCTCAAAAAGCTGTAGAAATGTGAAATATCATATAATAGTCATGTGAGTCCTCTTTGACTCATCTGTGGCTCATTTGGAATGGCTCATCTGTGGCTCCAAGGATCTGGAGGATGATCCTGAGATAGCTTAGAATCTCCTGTCCTGAAGAAACTACATTCTACTATGGATGCCATTCCACAGGGTCGGCAAACCAGCTTTGCTTCCCAAGTCCCTGTTAGTTCTGAACAACTCTACCTTGGGTTATTCAGTTGAATGTTGATGTTTTTCCAGTTAATGTTTTCTTTGAAAGCTTGTCTTTTACATACAGGAATCATTGGAGAATGAGGATTGGCTGAAAAGGGACCATTTAATTCTAAGGAAGGGTTCCCCATCTGAAAAGTAGCTTGATGAAAAGCAGAAAAATTCTCTGTCAGTCCCAGCAGCCTGATTGGGTAGGAGCCCAGCTGTAAGATTGCTGTGATTTTTTTGCCATCTGGTCCTAGTCTTTTTCAAATTGATGTGCAGATGATGTATGTGTGTGTGTGTGCGCGCGCACATATGCAGTTTTTAGATTGGTTAGCAATCCGTATTAATAGTTAGAGATTTGAATTGATCTTGATGAGTGAGTCAGAGGCTAGAGAGCACTGGATAGATTGATCCTTAATTGCAGCAGTCCTGATTGTGGAGAGGGAACAGCCGGTGACTTAGCTCTCCAGCTTTGGCCTCCATGAAAACTAAATACATGGAATCTCTCTCCGCTTTCCTCTCTCCTGGACACATTTCCTGATTTGTCCCCTTGACACCTCTCTCCCTTTCTTGGCGATTCTTTTCTTTCCCTTTCTATCTCAATGCAAAGATTCCATATTCAGGCACCTTGGCAGGGATAGTAGGTAGTAGAAACAAGTATCAAACCCAGCCTGATGGTAGGATGTGGTGGCCTTAATATGTGGACAGCATCATGTGACAACCAAAAAATCTGAATCATATTTTGATATGTTGATGAGTGTTTCTAAACTTTACGTACTTCATTTTTCATTTCTTTTTTGTTGTAAGGGATGGCTCTCTAGAAAGGGTGGGGAAAGAGATAAATTGGGAAATTGAGGTGATATAAAAACATGAGATCAACAAAATTTAGTTAAAACCCAAACAAAAAGAAGATATGTTTTAGGGGGAGGGAGGTGGCAGTTCTTTCGTCTTTTTCCTTGGTCCCATCATAGCTAGAGAATCCTTATTTGGTTCTGGGCACTACGTTTTTTTTGTTGTTGCTGTTAAGTCATTTCAGTTGTGTTCCTTTAGTTGTGTTGCTTTTAAGTGATGAGAACCTGAGGTAAACTGTATTAAGTGATTTGCCCAAGATCACACAGCTAGTAAGTATCTGAGGTCGGATTTGAACTCACGAAGATAGGTCTGATTCCAGAACTCTATCTATCTGTAATAACACATTTTAGAGGGGCATTTTATATGATGTAGAACAAAGGAAAATAGGATGAGAAAGGGCATCCAGTCTGGGTCATATGTAGATTGAATGAACTGGGTATGTTAAGGCCAGAGAAGAACAGACATTGGACTTGCCTGGAATGCCTTCACTCCTAACATGTTTGATTTAGAACCAGTCAACTCCCTGACAGGTTCAGCTCAAGGACCAGTACCCATAAGAGGATTTTCTTCATTCTCTCCATGTTAAGTAACCTGCCTCTCTATCCCCTCCCCATTCCAGCTTAGTCTCTGTATATTTATTTTGTATGTGTTTATACATGCATATATGTACACGTGCATGTGTGTGAATGAGTAATTCTTGAAGACAACTATCATGTTAATAAATAAAGAAATGCTGGAGCTGGGGATACAAAAAGCTCAAAGAGCTTACATTCTACTGGGAGGATGCAACATGTTCACAGATGAGTCAATACAGGACACTGCCAGTCAAGAAACATGCATTAAGCACCTACTATGTGTCAGGCAGTGTGATAATTAAATACTGGTGATGCAAATAGAAGCAAAACTGTCAAATAGAGGGTCTCTGCCCTCAAGGAGTTCCCAAATAGGACCCTGGACAAGCACTGAACATCAGAGGCAACTCTCAGACTGTAAATCACAGAGAAGGTGCTAAAGTGCCTTGGTGGACAGAGTTTCCTCACCTGAGAGCCCCTATACCTATGAAATCACAAGTTCAGTCCCTCTATCATGTACAAGTTACATATATGTGTTACAGTACAGGCATATGCCACAGTGTGCAGGGCATCACATATGTATAACATGAAATAACACATGCACATTCATACAATGCACATACAGAGGTACTTCAATAAGGCATAGCCATGTGTATCATATATGTGTACACAATGCATTACATGCATGTACAATGAATGTAGAACTCTTCTATACATATGCACACATACAAACACAATGCATCAACATACATGCCTGTGTAGCGCAAACACACATGACAACATGATGCACACATGTACACAGTACATAACACATGTACAGCATGTACAACATATGCATGCATATGTCACTGTAAGCACACATGTGATAATATATAGATGCATGTGTGTGCTGCATATGTAATGTATTGTGGCATTATCTACACACATGTACACACAGTGAATCGCTTGTATATCAATACATGCACACAAATATGTGCATATGTGCACACAAAGCAAAATAATATCCATACAATTATGTATATGTGAATATAGACTTATACAAACATGTATTACAAATACATTATGTATAACATACATATATACACATATGTATATGTTTTATGTAATACATGTAATATATGTATAATATTATATGTAATGCCTGCTATATATACACATATTCATATATCCATATATGACAAAGGGACTGAACCTACGATTTCAAGGGCATAGGAGACTCCCTCCATTAATGCAGTTTACCACCTTCTCATAAATTTATAGGCTTAGACAATTGCCTCTGGCACTGAGAGGTTAAAGGATTTGCCTAGGGTCACATAGCCAAGTATGTCCTGTATTTACTCACCTATAAACTTGTTGTATCCTCCCAATAGAATATAAGGTCTTTGAGGGCAGGTGCTACCTCACTGTTTTTACCCAACACAGTACCCTCCATACAGTAGGTTTTTAATAAATTTTTAATATTTTATTGACTTGCTAGTGGTCTGCGGGTGTCTGAAGGTTTTGTCATGTGAAAAGGGATTAACCTTCTTCTTCCTGGCCCCTGAAGACAGAACCAGGAGCAGTAGGTGGAAGGTGTAGAGGGGCCAGTTTTAGGCTGAATGGCAGAAAAAACTGACAACCAGACTACACCAAAGTCACTCTCTTTCCTCTCAAGTCTACCCCTTCCTGATTTCCCTGTTATGGTCCAGGGCAACACAATCATCCCAATTCCTCAGGCTCAGGGTCAGGCTCACAACCTAGGAGTCATTCCGGACTCCTGTCTCTCCCACTACCACTCTCCTCCATATCCAAACTGCCAAGGCTTGTCAATTTCTCCTCTGATATCTCTGAAATATGCCCTCTTCTTTCCTCTGACACTGCCATCTCTCTGGTATCAGCCCTTATCACCTTTCACCAGGACTATTGCAATAGTCAATCATTGGTCAGCCTGCTCCAAGTCTCTCTCCACTCCAGTCCATCCTCCATTCAATGATTTTCCTAAAATGAAGATTCATTTATGTCATCTTTCCATCTTAATAAACTCCAGAGGCTCCCTATCACCTCCATTATCAAATAGAAAATCCTCCAAGTGGAATTCCAAAACCAATCTACTCCACCCCCTTCCCACTGCCTTTTCAGTCTTCTTATGCCTGATACATCACTTCCTACCCACCACTCAACAAACTGATTCAGTGACACTGACTGCCTGGCTGTTCCTCGAACAATATACTTCATTTCTGGTATCTGGACATTTTCACTGCTTGTTCCCCATTCCTGGAGTGCAGTCCTCCTCATCTCTTCCCCCAAGATCTCGGATTTCCTTTTTGTCCTAGCCTAAACACAATATTCTATAGAAAGCCTTTCCCAACACCTCTTAATTCCAGTGCCTTCCCTCTGTGATTTCCAGTTTATTCTATCTGTATTGTATTTGTACATAGTAGTTTGCAAGTAATCTCCCCCATTATACTGTGAATTCCTTGAAGGCAGTGACTGACTGTCTTTTGTTTTTTTTTTGTAGCCTTAGGGCTTAACACAGTGCCTGGAATATAGTAGACGCTTAATAAATACTTGATTATTGTCCTTTAAGAGGATCAAAATGACATCACTATGTTGGAGTCTAACAGTGTTTCTTAATGTGACTGATCAAACAAGCTTCCAATGTTCTACCATAAGTTGGGCGCAAATAGTCTATATACATGTTTGGGGTTAAGATGTCCCTAAATTTGAGCATCTCTCATTTCTTCTGAGCTACTGCAATTCTGCTTCCCACATAGAGCACAGGACCCTTTTTTGATGAGGGCATGCCATGGTGGGAAGTCCTTTGCCAGCATCTCCTATGTCATATAATCAATTCCAAAGTTCTTCAGAGAGACCTTCAGAGTGTCCTTGTAATGCTTCTTCTGACCACCATGTGAGCACCTTCCTTTCATGAGTTCTTAAAATAGTCTTTTAGGCAAATGTATATTTGTCATTCCAGCAATGTGGCCAGCCCATTAGAGTTGTGCTCTGGACTTCAGTGTCTCATACCTTATCTTGCCAGGTGATCTTCAGAATCTTCTTACAATTCAAATGGAAGCGATTTAACTTTTTGCCATGGCGCTAGTAGACTGTCCAGGTTTCACAGGCATACAGCAATGAGGTCAGCACAATGGCTCTGTAGACTTTCAGTTTGGTGTTCAGTCTAATATCTCTTCTCTCCCACACTTTTGTTCAGAGCCTCCCAAATAATGAGCTAGCTCTGGCAATGTGTGCATCAATCTAATTATAAATATATACATTCCTGGAAGGCATACTGCCAAGGTAATTGAATTTATCCACAGCATTCAAAACTTCTACATTTGCTATAACTGATGGTTTCATGTATGGCTGGTATGGTGCTGGTTGGTGAGGCACCTGTGTTTTCTTGGTGTTAAGAGTGTTCGGTCAAAATTAGCACAAGCAGCAGAGAATTGATTCATAGTATGTTACATCTCAGCTTCAGAGACTGCGACGCACCAAAAACATGCACCAATTCTCCCTCTACTTTAGTCTTGGCTTGTTAACCTTTTTAATACTGTCAGTGAAACATAGCTGACCTTGATACCATCAATGAGGATGAACATGACATCATAATGTTTTCTGATGCCTTCAATGAGGAATAAATACTTATTGACTCACTGAAAGAAATGAAATGTGCTGCTCTAAGAGGTAATGAGGTTCTCCTTCACAAGTGAAGTGTAAGTAAAGACTGGATGAGCACTTATTTGTTGGGTAGGTTTCTGTTCAGGAGGAGGTTGAACTAGGTGGTCTCTAAAAACTCTTCTAATTCTTTTTCTTTTCTTTTATATTTATTTTGTTAGATATTTCCCAATTATGTGTACAGTTTTTTAACCCATCATTTAAAAAGTTTGAGTTCCAAATTGTCTTTCTTTCCCACTTCTCCTTGAGAAGGAAAACAATTTAATTTCAATTATACATGTGAGTTCATGCAATATATATTTCCATATTAACCATGTTACAAAAAAATTACAAATTAAAACTAAAAAAAGGTAGCAAAAAGAAGTATGCTTCAATCTCCATTCAGAGTTCACCAGTTCTCCTTCTGGAGGACTTTTCATCATAGATCCTTTGGAATTGTCTTGGATTGTTGTTTTGATAAGAGTAGCTAAGTCTTTCGTAGTTGACCACCTTTACAATATTGCTGTTACTGTGTACAATGTTTCCTTGGTTCTGCCCAGTTCATTTTGTAATAATTTATATAAGCCTCCCTAGGTTTTTCTGAAACCATCTTACTAATTTTTTATAGCATAATAGTATTCCACATTATATACTACAACTTGTTATATTATATTATATACCACAACTTGTTTAGCCATTCCCAATTAATGGGTATCTTCTCAGTTTCCAATTCTTTGACACCACAAAAGAGGTGCTATAAATATTTTTGTGCAAATATATCCTTTCCCTCATTTTTTTATCTCTTTGAAATACAGACCTCATAGTGGTATTTCTGGATCAAAGAACATGCACAATTTTGATAACCCTTTGGTCACAGTTCCAAACTGTTCTCTAGAGTTGTGATTTGTGAACTTGTTCACAACTTGTTCACAACTCCCATTGCATTAGTGTTCCAATTTTTCCACATCGCCCCAGTATTTGTCATTTTTCTTTTCCATCATGTTATCCAATATGACAGGTATAAGGTTCTATTTTGGTTGTTTTAATTTGTATTTCTCTAATCAGTAGTGATTTTGAATATTTTTGTGATGTATCTATTGATACTTTTGATTTCCTCTTCTGCCTGTTCATATCCTTTAACCATTTATCAACTGGGAAATGGCTCTTATTTTTATAAATTGACTCAGTTCCCTACATATTTGAGAAATAAGGTCTTTATAAGAGAATCTAGCTGCAATTTTCCCCCCAGTTTTCTGTTCGCCTTGTAATATTGCTTCATTAGTTTTGTTTGTATAAAAGCTTTTTAATTTTATGTAATCAAAATTATATATTTTACCCCATCATCTTGCCTCTCTCTTGTTTTCTCACAAACTCTTTCCTTATCCATAGATCTAACACATACATTGTTCCATGCTCCCCTAATTTACTTATGATAATATCCTTTATGTTTAAACTATTTATCTATTTTGTCCTTAATTTGGTAAATAGTGTGAGATATTGGTCTGTGTCTAGTTTCTTCCAAGCTGCTTTCTAGTTTTACCAGAAATTTTGTCATAAGTTGAGTTCTTACTCCAAAAGCTTGGATCTTTGGGTTTATCAAACATGAGATTACTTAGTCATTTGCTACTTTGTATTTTGTACCTACTCTGGTCCACACATCTACCACTCTGTTATCTAATATTAGATTGTTTTGATAACTTTTGTAATATAAATAAATATATAATAAATAATATATAAAAATATATATTATATATATATAAATAATACAATATAAATAAAATCTGGAACTGCTAAACCACCTTCCTTGACATTTTTGCATGGATTCCTTTGATATTCTTGACTTTTTGCATTTCCAGATGATTTTTATTCCTATTTTTCTGGCTCTATAAAATATTTTTTTGGTTTGGCATGGTTTCATTGGTGTGGCACTGAATAAGTAAATTAAGTAGAAATGTCATTTTTATTATATTGACTTGGCCTATTCATGAGCAATTAATATTTCTTCAATTGTTTAGATCTGTCTTTGTGTGAAAAGTGTTTTGTAATTGTGTTCCTACAATCCCTGAGTTTGTCTTGTCAGGTAGATTCTCAAGTATTTTATATTTCTGCATGTATTTTACATGGAATTTCTCTCTCTAACTCTTCCTACTGAGTGGTTTGGAGTATTTTTGGTATATGAAAATGCTGATGATTTATACATGTTTATTTTCTCTCCTGCTATATTACATGTAACTGAAGAAAGAAAGGAATCTCAGTAAATATACCACTGTACAGATTGGGAAGCTCATAATGGACAGTTTAGAAAAAATGCTTGGTTCTACTGGATTCACTAAATATGAACAAGATCTCAGAAGCCAAGATGTATGTGTGGCAAGGTAAACAATGTGAGAAATTTGGCACTGGTTTGTTTCCCTCTCCACCCCCACTCCCAATCTGTGTAGTGGTATATTTACTGGGATTTCTTTCTTCAGCTAATGTAGTACAGCTGAGAATTCCTAAGTGTTTTCCTAGCTCTACATTTCCAAGCACTTAATAGGAGACTAAGGTGAGGTCAGTGGAATCAAGGCAGGGTCAGCTAACAAGTTGGGAACTTTTTCTTTACCCCAAAGAAAACATGCTTCCCCTTGCTTCATTTGAAAGGTGAGGGACTACGGTTATGGAATACAGTATATAGTATTACACCTTTATATAAATTAGTTTTATTGATTTTTTCCTTTCCTCTTAAAAAATTATTACAAAGGGTGACAGTCAGGGAGGGGAAGGAAGGTTTTAGTGAATGTAAGTGATGTAAAAACAAAGTATATGAAGCAAAAAAAACCCTCTATTTAAAATAACTAGTATAAAAATACCTATAATTTAGATAGTCTTTTTAAGTTTGCAAAGTGATTTACACAGATTGCCTTATTTGAGCCTTACAACAACCCTATGATCCCCATTTTACAGATGAGCAAACTAAGGCTGAGAGTTGCTAAGGTGCTTTCCTAGGGTGGCCTTTTTTAGGTAACTCTACGGGAACCCTTTCTTAGTGAGTGGGGGAGAAAAGTTCTATACCACAACACAAATCCAAAGTAAGAAAACAAACATACAAAACTATATGACTCTAAGAGTCTCCGCAGTTACTACTGCCTTTTAGACCCCCTTCACCAGCTTCAGGTAGTGATGGTGGGTCTTTTTCCTGCATGTAATTTACATGCAGTTATCTTCATTGCAGAAAGGAATACAGTTATTAATGTGTGTTCTCTGAACCTGTGTGAGCATAAGCTTTCATTTACAGAGTCTGTCTTTAGGGCACACTTCATTTCCCTTGGAATAAATTATCATCCATTTATCATTAGTTAGCAAGTTATTAACATTAATATAAACAAATATGTGGCCCATTTTTCCACGATTACCTTTTTAATCACTTAGTAAGCGTAACAGGCAGCTTTTACATATTTTATTTTTTAATGACGATAGTTGCTTAATTTCCATATACAGAATTAAAAAAAAATAATAACAGTTCCAGAGAATTTGCAACTGCTTATTCAAAATCTAGTTAATTGAAGTGAGATGGGTTGAAAAATTTCCCAGTGATAGGCAAGAACTTCCTCATCCAACTTTTTCTTCTTCTTAGAATCTTGTAGTGGCTTTGCAAGGCTCAGTTCTGTTTTTTGGCCAAGAAAATTTGCTAATGAGATTAGGAAATGGTTGGAACCACAAACAAGATGCATGAAGGTTCCTTGAAAGGGGCCTGCTTGGAATGTGATTATCAACTAAGTTACTAGCAAGAATATTAATTTGGAATCATTAAGACTTTCAGAAGATCCATGATTCATGAGCACTCTTGAACCTCCCAGACCAATAGTAACTCCATCCCACTTTAGTAGATGACCTCCATGAGTGGCTGCCACCAAAAGGAAACTCATCTGCTGATAGACACACTATCGGTAGTGAGGTGCTTAAGAGGCAGTATGAACATTAGCAACTACACTAACTTTGGAGCCAGAAGACATGAGTTTGAGTCTCCATCTCTGATTTTTACCACTTTTAGGACCCTTACCATTTCCCTGGGCCTCAGTTTCCTCATCTGTAAAAGGAAGTGATTGTATTAGAGGGCCTGAGATGTCCCTTTCAGTTCTAAATCTAAACAATTTATCCCATGATTCTAGGAATTAATAGGACAGATACTGGAGTATGGATACATAGTCTGTTTGGGGATTCTGATTTCAAGTGTTTCCATCCTGATAGAATTAGAGGTTGTGCCTTCCTTGCAGATCCTTTGGAAAACTCCTTTCATACCATTATAAGACATTGAGGAAGGGACTTCAAAGGTGGTTTTTCAATATAAATGAGTGGAAGTAACTGCTAAGATACTGTCATGGACATTTGAAACATCATGGAAAGTGAGAGAGGTACTGCGAAACTGGAGAAAGGCAAATGTTGCCCTGATTTTCAGAAAATGAGAAGATAAGAGTCCTAAATTATAGGGTAATAAGCCTAACTTCAATTCTAGGAAAATTCTAGACTGTTATTGAACATATAGAAAAGGAAATGAATATCACGAAGAGCCAGCATGACTTCATGAAGAACAGGTCTTGCCAAGATAACTTTATATTTTGGAAACCCTTGTCAGTCAATCAGCAAACATTTATTAAGCCATTATATATTAGACACTGTGCTAAGCACTAGGGTTACATGCAGTAATATTACATGCAGTTATATGCAGATATACAGTTTCTGCCCTTAAGGAATTTACTTTCTAATGAGGAGAGAAAACACATCAAAACGAACTGAAAAGTGGAAGGGGAGAGAGCTACTTGATGAGAGAACATGGTAGAGAAGGTCGAGGGTGTAGTCTGGAGAGGAATGATATGGCTGGCCTGGACACCTTCCTTAAATGGAGGTTATGGGAGGAGCCACTCAACCTGAGAGAGGGGCCTTAGGGGCAATTCCAATGTGGCTGGAAAGAACTACCAGTAAGAAGAGATTTCTAGGAGATGGTAGAGAAAGTGTAGATAGACCTTACCCAGACTTTAGCAGTGTTTGATATCATATATCATGACATTCTTTTGAAAGAAATAGAGGGCAAACAATGGTATAATTAGATGCCAGTGGAAGTATTTGAATGGTCAGACTCTAATAATTTTTCACAGTTACCTAGAAAGGCATTGTGCTAGGTATTTCAGCAAAGACAAAAAAAATACAGAACAAAACAGTAGAGAGTTCCCAGAGATCTGTGCTTGACTTTGTGATTCTTACCTTTTTTTTTAATTAGTGGAAGAATAGATGGTGTGTTTGTCAAGTTTGCAGATAACACAGAATTGGGAGGGGTAGGCTTGAGTAGGGGTATTGGGTAATCTCAAAAGTCACAAAGATCCATCTTTCCAGGCTAAAACACTGAGATGAATCAAATAAGATGACATTTAACAGAAGTCAATGTAAATTCTTACCCTTGAGTTCAAAAAAATCAGTGTCACAATGCCAGGGTGGTGAATCTGTTGTTATGTAGCAGTTTACATTATAAAGATTTATGTTTTAGTGAACTGTACACTTAATGTAAGTCAAGAATGTAACATGGTAACCTCAATAGGTAATACAGTCTTGGATATATTAAAAGAGAGATGCATGATTTAGAATAAAAAGATGATATTGCTGTATGATGTTCTGCATTGGTCAGATAATATCTGTAGTATTGTGTTTAGTGCTGTGTCACACTTTAGAAATGACCGTGATAAGCTGGAGAGTGTTCAAATGATGTTTATGCTGGAGAAGAGATACTCAAAATGACATGATAATTGTCTTCATATATTTGAAGAGCCATCATGTATATAGAAATTTGGCCTTGATGTTAGGAAAAGTTTCCTCACAATTAGAATTGTCCCAAAGTGCAATGAGCTGCTTTGGAGAAGTTATTTTCCCATCATTGGAAGGTATCAGGCAAAGGCTGAATAATCACTTCTTAGGTATCTCTTTTTGAGGAGTATGGACTGGATTAAATGATCATGGAGATCCCTTCTATTTCTAAAATGGGATAATTTTGTGAAAAGTCTAAAATAATTGGATTAATTGGATTTCTCCCCACCATAATTCTGTATTCTACATTTATGACAGGCAAATGATAGATTAGTCTTAGGCATTTTTTTAAAAAGTTACTTTCAAGAAAAGTTACTTATCATTAAATCAATAGTGAGTCAGCCCTCAATCTCTTCTCTCTCTATCTATGGTCCTTTATGATCAACATTTTACATCTATTAAGCATCTACACGGAGCAGACCCTGTTCTAGTCACTAGTGATAGATTCAGAGACAAAAAAAGGAAAAAGTATTTTTGAATGTAACATTTCCAAATATAAGCATACACATAATGAAATATGAAATTAGTATGAGGTAATATTTGGGGGGAAGAATAATTTATACTGCCCAAGCATAGAGCTAGGCAACCAATTATAAGGGATGAAATAGAAGATATACTTACTTCAGGATAGTGTTGTGCAGTATGATGGAGTTGCTGAGTTATTTCACTCTCCTCTGACTCTCCAAGATCCCATTTGGGGATTTCTTATCAAAGATACTAGAGTGACTTACTGTTTCCTTCTCATGGTTTGCCATTTCCTTCTCCAGCTAATTTTTCAGATTGGAAAACTGAGGCAAACAGGAGTGAGTGACTTGCCCAGGGTCATACAACTAATAAGTGTCTGAGACCAAATTTGAACTCATGAAGATGAGTTTTCCTGATTCCAAGACCAGTGCTCTATCCACTGTGCCATCTAGCTACCCCAAGGACCTGGATTCAAATTCTTTCTTTGCTGTTTACTCCCTGTATGACATTGGACAAATAACTCCACTTCTCTATGATTCAGTTTTCTCATATTTACAATGAGAGGGTTGAACTAGATGATTTCTATGGGCTTTCCCAGATATAACTTGATATTCCTAGGATGTCTAGTTCTGAGATGCTGAGATGACTTCAAGATATCAAAGTTATGAATTATCAAAGCAACATTTCATAACAGTTTTTATGTTTTTACATTTCAATGTACTTGATTCCTTGGAAAATGAGGAGTGCACATGTTTTCCCCATTGATTTTAAAATTCCACTCACATCTTACATTATATGATTCTTTTTCCATTGAGCCTCACCCTTGGAAAGGCTTGTATTACCCTACACATAAATTATTTTAATATCCTAACTGGTCTCCCTCTACATTCTGCAGATTGCCATTCTTGAGACATTGCTATTATAAAAGCAATAACACTGACACATCCAGGATGGCAGGATTTTTGATCTGTTTTCTAAAAAAAAAGGCAACTTTTGAGGGGTCAACAGTCTTTTTAAATTACATACCAACAGAGAAAATGTAGGCAGAAAAATAAAGACCAACAGACAGGGCTTACAACTGTCTGGCTATAAGCAACACATACATCACAGATCAATAGACGGATCTAACTGTCTGACCATTACATAGATACATAGTTACCAGAGAGAGAAACATCAGCATCTGGGTTTTCAAAACTGTGGGGCAGGTCTTTAGAGGCTACCCAGAGTTTTGTCTGGTGGATGAGCAAGCCCCAAAGTAAAACCTCACCTCAGAGAATTTATACACTTTTTAAAACCTGAGGGCAAGACCCTCTGACCCAATGCCTCAACAGAAATTAACAAAGTTATTGAGGCCTATTAATGGGCAGGGAAGATCTTTTATTCTTTTCCCCACCTCTCACCATTAACCTCACATTAACATTACAACTATATATAAGGCCATCCTTACCCTTACCCAAAAATCTATAGGGTATTTTGATTCCATATGGAATTTTCTAGACTTATCTTGGCTTTCAATGTTCTCTATAATATTCTCTATAATATTAACATAGCCAGTATCTCCTTTTTTCCTTGAAGCCTTTACTCACCCTCCCTATAACTTTCCGAATCAAAATACCTTTCCCTGGCTATCACTCTCCTAACATGTGTTATCTTTTCAGTATACATCAAGAGTGATTTGACAGCCACAAAACTAATAATTTCTATATATTTTGTTTTATTTGTATTCACAGAGACAAAGCACTAAATGCTTTTTTCATTCATCAATTCTTTTTTTAGAATTCAAATTCACTTTAATCAGACTTGACTCTCGAATTCTTCATTATTGATAGCAAATAAGTTTTTAAGGTTTTTCAGAGGCAGCATGATATAGTGATTAGAAAACCAGACTTAGAGTCAGGAAACTTGAGTTCAATTCCTGCCTCTGACACATATGAATTGTTTGACACTGAACAAATTGTTGAATACATCCATGTCCTACATGTCTCTTTAAGCTATATGCATTATAACCTTAAAGGTGCTAATTTACCCTTGCAGAGAAAATTTCATCACTGAGATTTCCCTATACCAATGGAACTATGTCTCTGGTTCCTTTCAAACTATCCTCACTCCTCCATTAAAAAAATTACAAAACATTGCATGCAGTATCTCATTTGGATCTCAAACCAACTCTGATGTAATAGAGGCATTGTTATTTCCATTTTACCAATGAAAAAAACTGAGGCTTACAAAGATTAAGTAGTTAGCAAGAATATGTGTTAGAATTCAAGCCCTTATTCCATCTTCCTGATCCTAAGTCTAATGTTCTGTCCACTATGCCACACAATCTAGTCCTTATTGCCTACTGAAATATCTTGATTTGAATATTGATTTTGTCTTGGTGCTTACACTGCTTTCCCTGAGGGTGTTCACTTAAAATGTGGTTCCTCTTTTAATGCTGAGTTAAAATCCCACCTCCTCCATGATTTCCAAACAGATGGTGGTATTTAATACAAGGTGCCCCCAAGTCTTTGTGTAGTTTTAAACTCTTAAACCTTAAACTGCTTTAATAATAACCAAGGATATCACCGGTCTTCATGCAGTTGCAGGTAATGGTGAATTATTTCATATTATAAGGAGATGTTGTTGTTCAATCATTTTTCAGTCATATCTGACTCTTTGTGATCCCATTTGGGTTTTCTTTGATTTCAAAGATACTCCAGTATCTTTGCCATTTCTTTCTCCAGCTCATTTTAGAAAGTGAGGCACACAAGGTTAAGTGACTTATCCAGGGTCAGACAGCTAGTAATTTTCTGAGGCCAGATTTCAACTCAGAAAGATAAGTCTTCTGGACTCAAGACTTGGTGTTATATATCCATCATGCCACTCAGTATAAGGAGATAGTGTAGGACAATGACAACAGCAATATCTCTTTAGTCAGGTGATGTGAGTTCAAATTGTGACTCTGATGCTTGCTACGAATGTGACTTTAAGAAAATCACTAGAGTTCCGTAGGCAACAGTTTCCCCATCTATAAAATTTGAGATTTGTACTAGATGGAATCTAAGGAGTCATTCATTCTTGGTCTGGAATTTGCATCTGATTGTCTCATTGGATTAACTTACAGAGTGATTTTGAGAGATGAAAGGGAAAAAAATCATTGGTAGAGAGTTTCCTCAGCCTAAAGAATGGGTTAGGCAGAAGTTTTCCTTTTTAATCACCTTATTGCTTCAATATTGTGATAGAAATGTAAAGAGCAACATTAGTGGGAAAATGACAACAAATTCTGTTTCTGACATCTCCACAATGAAGTGTGCATATGCGAATTATGACTACATACCAGGTATTCTATATCTGTTTGTCTCCGTGCCAATGACAACCTGAGATGTTTTTAATAAAACTACAAATATATTTTTTGTATGAACCATCTGTTTCTTGTTTCTTCAGTTGTTTCCTTTCTTATTGATTTTTATAAACATTTTATTTCTTTGTTTATTTTTTGTCACGATGCTAGTGGTGGGGAGAGGTATTTCTTTCCCAGTTCTGAATTATTTTGAAGATCCTCTTAGAATGAAATTCTAAGTCCTTGTCAGTAAATTAAATTTTTCCAAGGCAGAATCTAAGATTTTTTTTTCTCCTCACAGTGGTGGGAGATTAATGTGAAGTCAAATTGCTGGGTTCTCTGCAGAGCTGACCAAATCTGGTCACTTTATCCCTTATGGAATGCAGAGGTCACATTTGCTGTCTTCGGATATTTACAGGGTCATCAAGTGAAAGAGGAATTTGATGTTCTTTTTGGACCCAGACAGCACAAATTGAGCAAGAGGTAGTAGTTATAAAGAAGCCAATATAACAGGAAATCGGAGAAACCTTCCTAATAATTAGAGCTATCTACAAATAAAATGGACAGCATTAGAAGGAACAATTTCCTCCCCTCTGCCTCCATTGGAGGACTTGGAACCAAGACTGGAAGACTACTTGTCAAGGGATGTTGCAGAAGGGATTTTTTCTTGGACATGAATTGGACTAGCTTTGGGGATATTTATTGAATTAGATGACTATTAATATCTCATCTAAATCCCTTCTGTGATTTCAGGGGAATCTGGGAGTGTTTCTGTACTCTGACAAGTGATCACCATTGTTACTTCTGATGGAGATGCTACAACTTAACTGTAGTCAAGATATGGATGTGATTTTTTGCTCATTGTCTTCAAAATGTCACCTTTGTTCAATTACAAAAATGAACACGTCAATTTCGGTGAAATAACAGAAGCCCAGGTATTATGTGGCATGTTAGGTTCCTGATGGCAAGTGCTCATGATTGTTAATTATTGTTTATTTTGGGGATATTATAGGGATATTGTTAATATCCCAAGCACCTGGCACAGAGTTGGTGCCTAATCAATGCTTATTGATTAATTGAATGATTATTTTCTGCATTCAGGTTATTTACTACAGTGGAACTGAAGTTTCTAGAGAGCAAGTTCTGTTTGTTAACAAAAGTTTGTTGATCGATTGACTTAAAAAAATTTATCTGTATAGGATGATTTGAGGATAAAATCAGATAATATGTAAATCTGAAAGTTTTGGTGTTAGGTTTCTGTTCCACCTCTTCCTGCCCTCTCCCCCCACCTAGGTACATCACCTAATATAAGTCTGGAACTGTTTTGTATTTATTTATATATTTATTGTATGTATTTATAGCTCTGTGCCTAGCACAGAGTAACTGCCTAATACATCCTTGTAGAATAAATCATTTATATATCTATATACATCTTGTTCACCCCTAGTAGAAGTGAAGCTCCTTGAAATTATAGTCTGGTTCCTTGTCGTCTTGATATCACCAGATCCTCCAACGATGCCTGACAACTAGTAGGCAGTTAAGAAACACTTGCTGAAATGAATTGAAATGGTGACATTTAAAATCATTTTTATAACATCAGCGGAGTTCTCCATATAATGCTATCCTGAGGTGAGCTGGCTATTAAGCTGACTATTGCCTAATTAAACTATTCTTGGATAAGATGTGAAGACTGTGAACTAAGAGTTGACTCATCCAATGCAAAGGAGAAATCGGATCTCTATTTTGGTTCATATTTGTGATTCTCTTCCAGATTGTCTCTCTTGGAGAAAGTCATCTCAAGGCTTCAGAAATATTCATTCATGCATGAGAACATTGTATGCTTGTGTCATACCAAATGTAATTATCAGGGACCTCTTATGAGCGGTGGGAAATATGTTACATGCTCATTGCAGGGCAGCCCCTGAGCAGACGATCCTTCAGAGACTTGTCAGAGAAATGAACCTTAAAAAAAATCCATAGAAGCCTATTGTTATGAAGGAGGAACCTCCCACTGCACCCACCTTCCTACTTTGTAATTGTTTCCCCTTGAGAATTTTTTTAAGGCATAAAAATAGAACTTTCTTCTCTGTTTGGTTGCTTTCAATTTTATTCCTGGCATAGACTATATCATGTTGGGTGTAGAGCAGGAAAGATGTAGATTTAAGTCCTGCCTTTAATACTCGCTAGCTGTGTTATGCTCCTAAGTGCATTGGACCAGGAGTTTGAATCTCACATCAGATCTTTGCTAGTTGTTGTGACTGTGGACAAGTCACTGGGTCTCTCTCAACCTCTGTTTCTTTATCTGAAAAGTAGAAATAATACTAACCCCTATTTCCTAGGGGTGTTGGGAGGATCAAGGAAAATACTAAGCCTTTTGCCAACCCTATATATTTTACCATTATTGTTATCAAACCTGGAAAATTTGACCTTTACATTCCTTAGCTTCACTATCTATAAAATGGGTTTACTGATATTGTAGTTAACATTTATATAATACTTGAAGATTTGTAAAGTGTTTCATACGCATTATCTGATTTTATTCTCATAACAACTCTGGGAGGTAAAGGCTATTAACATTCCCATTTTATGGAAATTGAGGCAGAAGGAGGTTAAGTGAGCTGTTCAGGATCACATGACTAGTTTGGATCAGGATTGGAACTCAGGTTTTCATAACTCCATGTCCAATGTTCCGTCCATATACTACCATATGCACCTCCTCTGATTGTGAGTCTCAAATGAGAAAATGTATGCAAAATACCTTTTATATTTTAAAATGTTTAAAAAATGTCAACAGTGATGATGATGAAGATGATATGAGGCACAGGAGTATATAATGGATAAAGGATGGACATCTGAGTCAGGAAGATCTAGATTCAAGTCTTAACTCTGACAAATATTAATTCTGTGACCATGAACAAGGTCCTTATTGTTTTGGTGCTCAAAGCTACTCCCTAAGATCATGAGTTACAGAGGAGTGGCCTATATCCATTGATGAAGGGAGTTTCCATGACAAGAGTTCCCCACATCAATTGAATGCATAGTTTTGAACAACAGTAACCAACTATTATTGCTAGAAATGGTGTGTAACTTAGTTGTTGCTCTTTGTTTTTTGTGCTTGCTTTTTTGGCATCTACCATGTTTGTGTGTAAGCGGGTTTCATGTTCCTCTTTAAATTATATCTGTTCACTTATTCGTAAGGAAGAAACTGTTGCCTCCAGAAATAAGGAGGTAGTAATCCTTGCTCAGGTTAGACTGAGGTGTTGGGTTGGTTCTGGGTCCCACTGTTTAGGAAGGACATAGAGAAAGTGTAGAGTGATCAGGATGTTAGATCAGTGCCGTATGAGGGTTAGTTGAAGGGATTTGGGACATTTAATCCATGGAAGAGAAAACTTAGGGAGAAGAGGGGAGTGTCTTCAAGTCTCTGAAGGATTGTTGTCAAAGAGGAATTGCTTGTTTAATTTAGCTTCAGAGGACAGCTCCAAGAACAGTAAATAATGAGGCAAATTTAGGCTCAATGGAAAAAAAAGCTTCCTAATTGAAGCCTCCGAAGGTGGGATGGGTTGTCTTTTAAGTTAGCCAGCTCTCCCTTAATGAGGTCTTTACTTACAGTATGTTGTCATGGAGGTTCTGGTTTATAATAATACATGCTAGACATTATTATTGGGGTAGGGGTCAGATTGAAAGGCTGCTAGGGCCCTTCGGATTCTGAAATTCTGTAGTTCTGTGTTTCTGAGGCCAGATCTACTTTACAAAAAATACTTCTATGGCATAACAGTTTGGCCAAGGCCCAGCTAGATAATAGTTCTTGTGAGACAGCCTGCATATTTAGTGGGCTGCCAGCTAAACATGGGGCAGCTATATGATGTGACAACTGATAGTAAACTCCTGAGATCTTTGTATGAATCAATAGATGCAGAGTAACCAGAATGATGGCGATGGGGCTCCCACTGCTAGCTAAATTGTATCTCACTCCTCTATAATAAGCCAGGCTCCAGGGCTCAGGCCCTTCTGCATTCAATCCCCTTTTCCTTTGATGATCAGACTATTACCAGGCAGAACCAGGGTCTGGCTGCTTGCCTACTTACTACCCCTACATCACCTCCTGTTGTTTAGGGAATTGTAACGAAATCAACAATATCATTAATAATTAAGAAGAACAGCACAGCTTTAATAAAGGGCTAGATGGTCATTTGGAAATCAATATGTATTACTAACTTATGTTAGAATGATTCCTATACCCCCTGCCCCCCACTGCCCAGTGTGTTTATTCCACTTTTTCCTTTAGGAGATTGGGGAGAGAGAATAATCTCTGCCTTTGGCTCAAATCCCCACTAATTGTGTTACCTCCAATTTTAGGAGTCCAAGCACCCTTAATTCAATTTAGAACTAAATTAATTATGATATTAACTATATATATATATATATATATATATGGTATATTATATATAATATATTACATATAATTTATAATAATAATAAACAATTTAGAACTCACTTAATTCAGATGTGCCAGATAAGCCCTTTACAAATATTAATTAATTTGATCCTCACAATCCTAAAGAGGGGCTATTGTTACTGCCATTTTATAGTCGGGGAAACTGAGGCAGACAGAGAGAGGTTAGGTGACTTTGCCTTGACATCTCATTAGTTAGTAAGTGCATGAGACTTCAGGTCAAAGACATTTTGCTATATCTCAAAGTTAGGGCAAGAAAAATCTTGCAAACATTTTCCCCAACCCTCTGGGGGTATAATTCTTCCTACACCACCTTTTTCTTTGGAAAAGGAACAGAATTAGCTTCACAGTTTAGGTCTGTTCCTATAAAAGTCAATTCCACCATTTTCCAAGTCCAAAGCTCTCCTGGGTTTGCCTTTTCAACCATGCACTCTGGCTTATCAAGGTTTTCCTGCAGACCTGGTTGTAACATCTGGTTTGGAAACCTGGGCTTCTGTGATTCAAACTACCATTACATTGTGAGCTGCTTCAGAGCTGGGACTGTTGGATGCCTTTCCTTATTTCCACTGCACTTAGCACAATGCCTGGCATACACTTACTTAGTTGTTTTTCTGTTGTGTCTGACTCTTCATGCCTCCATTTGGGGTTTTCTTGGCATAGATACTGGTGCAGTTTGCCATTTCCTTCTCCAGGTCATTTTCCAGATGAGGTAACAGAGACAGATAGGGATAAGTGACTTGCCCAGGGTCACACAGCTAGTAAGTGTCTGAGGCCAGATCTGAACTCAGGTCTTCTTGACCTGGTGTTTTCTCTACTATGCCACTTGATTGTCTAAACACAGGCCTCCGGTATTGTTACTCAATTGTTTCAGTTGTGTTCACTCTTGGTGACCCCATTTGGGATCTTCTTGGCACACTTACTCAAATAGTTTACCATCCCTTTCTCCAGCTCATCACAGATGAGGAAACTGAGGAAACAGGTTAAGTGACTCACCCAGAGTCATATAGCGAGTAAGTGTTTAAGGCCAGATTTCAAGTCATCAAGATGAATCTTCCCGACTCCTGGCCCAACACTCTATCCATTGCACCACTTAGCTGCCCCAAATGCTTTGCTAACCCTAAATCCCAAGATGCTATTATGATCATGAGTAATAGCATTATTATTAAGGAAGAGGGGTAGAAAGAAAAGGGAAAAAACATTTACACACCTACCATGAGCAGGAGCTATGCATAGCACTTTCTTTGCCTTAGCGTTACTCTAAAGGAAGCAAAGGATTCTTTGATATGTTGGGTGATGGTGATGCAGGGGCCATTTTGTGTAGACTTATTTGAGAATGTAACCCATATAAAGTTCTTTTCTACTGAGTATGACATTAATAGTTTCTTAAATTCAGTTCATTTCACAGCAACTTTATATTTAAGTAAGAATCAAAGATGTACTGTTTGGCTTGGATTTTGTTAGTAAAAAAAGGTCTGTTTCTCTCCTTTTTTCTCCAGCTAATTCTTCAGGCTGACTGCTGCTTGGGAGAGCATCATTCAGCCTTAATGTACTTTAGTGCATGGTAACCATTAAATAAACCTCCTTGCAGGGGGCTGACTATTAAACCCCTGTGTCAACTAAGATAGCAGAGTTTGCAATAAAAATGCAGTGATAATGGAATAGCGGAAGGCCTGTGTAAGTGAGCAGTGATTTTGTTGTTTAGCAGCTATACTTGAACTTCGATCAGATGAAGCTATTTTCATCCTATCAGGTACATCCTAATCAGGCTAGGAGCCATTCTGTCTATCATAGTGTAAATCATTTTCTGGGAGAAGACAAAGATGATGAGGAGGCTGGTTTGAGTCACCATTCCTCACAGCCCCTGAGACAGACTTGGAATGATTCTTAGAAGTCATCTGGTGGTCCAGTCAACTCATTCATAGGTGGAGACTTACTTTCTGAGGCCAAAAGGCAAGACATTATTTGTCCAGGTAGTAGAGGTCTGTTTGGAACCAAGTCCCTTTGACTCCAAATATGCAGTACCCATATCAATCAAAAGAGCATTTTTAGGTACCTATTATCTTCTAGGCACTGGCAAAAGGGCCCTTAAGAAGCTTATACTCCATATGTATACACATTTATTCACTTGATATAATTTATGTTTCTTGTTGGCAAGAGTGATTTTATTTTCATCTTTATAGACATAGTACTTAACACAGTACCTGGCACATAGTTTCAGTTGTTTTTCAGTCATGTTCAATTCTTTGTGACCCCCATTTGGGGTTTCCTTGGCAAAGATCCTTGAGTGCTTAGCCATTTCCTTCTCCAGCTAATTTTACAAATGGGGAAACTGAGACAGGGTAAAATGACTTGCCCAGGATCACACAGCTAGTAAGTGTGTGAAACTGGATTTGAACTCAGGAAGATGAGTCTTCTTGACTCCAAGCCCAGCATTCTATCCCTTGTGCCATGGTAACTGCTTAATAAATGCTGATTCATTTTTTGGTGCCAATGTTGCCTTGTCAGTCTCCTTGAAATATTTTTTTCAAGGGGAATTTGAATCACTAACAACTAGGGTGTAAGGAGGGCTAGCAAAGGTCTCCTGTGAAAGGCAGTGACTTCTCTGAGCCTTGAACAAAGTAGGGACTTCAAGACTCCAGAGGTGAGGAGAGAAGAGCATGTCAGTGGGGCTTAGGACAACTGTCCACTCCAACTATGGGGAATGTTGCAAATGGAGGGTTTAAGTCTTTAGGAGAATAGGGAACATGAAGTCTTTTCTCAGCTTGGATTTTAATTGGAATGAGTTTAATTCACTGGCAGAAAATATTGTGTTCAATCTCTCCTCAAATGACCATGTGCATACCATATTGGTATGTTTTATGTTCAAAGTAGAATGCAAGGTCCTTGAAGGTAGGGAAGTACTGTTTATTTTGTCTTGATACCTTATGTCCATGCCTAGCACAGAATCAACCCTTGTTTGATTAGTTCAGGTGACTTATTTGGAGAGATTGAGACTCTCTCTCTCTCTCTCTCTCTCTCTCTCTCTCTCTCTCTCTCTCTCTTCCTCTCTCTCACCCTTTTATGGCAGTAGGGTTTTAAGTGACTTGCCCAGGGTCACACAGCTAAGGTCTCTGAGGCTGGATTTGAATTCAGATCACCCTCACTCCACGGCTGGTTCTTTATTCACTGGGTACCTTAAGGACATTTTAAAGAATCTTAGACAAATGAGAACTGAGCTCTGTTTATTTTGTTGGCAGAGACCTCCAGAAAGTGAGATTCCATAGTCTCCTTCCATCCAGTCCTCTGAATTCATCTTCTGATATCCCTATTTTGCATTTGTTAAGTATCTACTATGTACCAGTCACTACACCAAGTGCTGGGGATACAAAAAAAGGCAGAAGGCAGTCCCTGCTCTCAAAAAGCTCTCATTTGAATGATGGCTAGGCTATGTAAAAGACTACGCAAAAAAACTTTGCATAAAGGATAACCTGGTGATAATTAATAGAGATTGAGAAGGGTTTCCTGTGGGAGATGAGATTTTAGTTGGGACCTGAAGAAAATCAGGGAAGACAAGAGATGGAGATGAGGAAGACAATGCCAGGTATAAGGGACAACCATTTAGGAGATTGGAGATCAAAGTTGCTAATGCCTTCTCCCTCTTCAGATGATTCTTTATATATTAATATTAGTCACTGATATTTCTGTAACAGTATTAAAGCTTGAAAAGTACTTTGCCCATATAATCTCATTTGAACTTCACAGGGTTGGCACTATGGATATTCAGTCCTTGTTTTGCAGATGAGAAACCTGGGGCTCAGAGTGGTGGAGTGACTTCCCTGAAGCTATACAAGGAAATAGATGGGATATGATTTGATCCATGATCTTTCTGCTTCAGTCCAGCCTTTTATTCACCCTACTTGATTATAACAAAAAATATGCATTGTATCCCATTGCAGGGTGTTTAGGTGGTGCAGTGGATAGTGTCAGACCTGAAGTCCAAGAAGATTCTTGTTCCTGAGTTCAAATTTAGCCTTAAACACTTACTAGCTGTGTGACTCTGGGCAAATCACTTAATCCTGTTTGCCTTAGTTTCCTCACCTGTAAAATGAGCTAGAGGAGGAAATGGCAAACCACTCTAGTATCTTTGCCAAGAAAACCCCAAATGGGGTCCACAAGAGTCAGACATGATTGAGCAACAACAATTTCACTGTAAAAGAGATGTTCCTTGAGTGCAGGGCACATTTTTTGTCTTTATATCTCTAGTGTATAGCAGAGTGCTTGATACAGAACAGACATAGTAATTTATTTTTTTAGATTGAATTTTTTCCAATATTAACAGGCTAGGGTAACATTTTAGCTCCCTTGGCTCTTGGAAAAAGTGAAGACAATATTTTCTTAACTCTGTTGATGCCACATTAGAAATAGTGGAAAAGAGCACCGGACTTGGATTAAAAGGTCCTGGGTTTGAATCCTAGCTTAGCTATATATATAGGATATGTGAGCATGGCTGAGTAACTTAACCTCTCTGAGCCTCAGTTTCTTTATCTGCAAAATGAAGGGATTGCAATAATGAACTTCTAAGATCGCTTCTTGCTCTGATGCTATGTTAGAAGATTTGCTTTAAAAAAGGATTTTTCCAACGGAGGATTCATGCCATGCATGACCATAGGACCTAAGCTGGTACTCAAACCTGGGAATTCATTTGGCTCTTAAACTTTGAAAACCCAGAAACTTTGTCCTTGGAAATGCTTGGGGGAGCACAGAACGATCACTAGAGTAGTTAATTCAGGCCACCGTATCCAAGGGATGGCATTCCAGCAGGGGGAATGCAAGAAAATCTAATTTAAAACATTTTCCTTTTGTACATTTCGGTGGTCAGAGCCCAGCGCAATGACAGTTTATTGAATTGATTTGCAAACATCACCAGCCTTCTGCAGCAAAGTAAATCCATAGAATGAATGAGGTATATGGTATGTGTGTGTATGCACATGTGTGTATGTATATATCATTTACATATGAAGCTCCTTCCACCCATCTCCACCCCCACCCTCTGCCCCACTGCCTATAAAGTCTTCCTTTGGAAATGAACTTTCTTTTGATAATAGCACAGATCACAGGATATGATCAGCTTTCCTTTGCAGACAGATATTTAAATGCTCCACATAATTGCCAAAGGCCAATTACTCCCTTGTCTTCAACTTGCAAGCATGTTGCTGGAGGTTTATTTCCATTTTATTTTTGATCAATATATTTCCAGACCTTGCTTCCCAAAGCAAAGCATATAAAAATGTAGTCTTTTATGATAGTAATGAGATTGGACCTGCTGATTTCACCTTCTTGTCTAGGGTGGCTCCTGTGAAGGGAAGCAGCTAATTTGATTGTGTCTTGCTGGGCAGCATTAGGCAGTCTGTTGAAATTAAAGAAATGCATGCAATTTACATTAAAGATACAACACCTCCAATGGAGACTGAAATGGGGAAGTGGTGCCAGAATATTTATGGCAGGAATTATTAGTGTAGAAGTGCTGAGGGCTTTGAAATCTTGAGAAAAGGGCCAGGATTCAATAGATAGTATGAGATTTAGACTTAGACTTCAGAGATCAATTAATTAATCAACAAGCATTTATTAAACATCTACTATGTGTCAGAAATTGTGCTAGATGCTGGGGAAATGAAGGAAAAAAATAAATAGTCCCTCCCCTCAAGTAGCTTGCAATCTAAACAGGGGAATATCTTATAAATATACATGGGCATATATCCAACACATATGAAATATATGCAAGATAATCTTGGGCATAGGTGAAGAGACCCTCCCTCCCTCTGCCCCCCGTAACTGGAGGGACCTCCATACAGAATGTAGTGCTTAAGTTGAGTCTTGCAGTCATAAATTTCAAGAAGCAGAGGTGAGCAGGTTGAATGAAGGGAACAGCCTATGCAAACACACACACACACACACACACATATTTGTGTCTAATGGTAGCCATATCTAGGGTAGGGGAGAGGGGAGGAAAGGAAAAAGAAATTTACATGATAACTTTATTATATATTAAAAAGGAATAGAAAGTTTTCATAGTAAATTTGCAGTTTCATGTGCAATCATCCTTTTTATTATGCTTTGTTAAGGAAATGCTTGTTTTATTCCATAGATTATAAAAAACATTTTTAAAAGAGTCGGGATGACTTTTTCTTGGTGTATTATAATTGGGACTCATTTCATGTGTGAGTTGTCCTAGATGGCTGCTGAAGCCCCTTCTAACCCTGAAATTCTGTATGTGTGAGGAATCACAAATTCTGTATGGTGGTGGAAAGAAACAAGATTTTATTAAGAGGCAATTATGTGCCAGACACAGTACTTTACAAATATCTCATTTGATTGGTTGGGCTGTAGAATATATGGGGGGGGTACTAATATAAAAGATGATTGGAAAGATAGAATTGGGCTAGATGAGGAAGAGTTTTAAATGAAAAAATGGAAAGGCTTCTATTCGATATTCGAATTGCTACAATTTTTGAATAGGAAGATCTGCTCTGATGTGCAGTTTGGTAAAAACCACTTTGACATCTGTGTGGAGAACAGATTGGAATGGGAAGAGACTGAAGACAGAGAGGTCTATTAGGAGACCGTTGAGTAGTTCAGTAGAGGTGATGAGGGCTTGAACTAGGGTGTTGACTGTATGAGTACAGAATTGAATGTAAATTAGAGACCATCGAATACAGCTCCCTCCTATGATAAACTGAAACCAAGAGATCAGGAGGTAAGAGATCTTACTTCTGGACATGGTTCAAGAAATCATAGATTTAGAACTGGATGAAACTTTTTTCTATTCTACTTAGTTTCATTTTAGAGATGAGGAGACTAAGGTCCAGAAGGGCTAAGTGACTTGCCTAAGGTTACACAGGAAGAACCAGAGCTGGGAGAATTCTATCAGCTAAATGAGGAGCAACGTTAGTTCTTTTTTCTCACTTTAATTTTATGATGTGTAAGATGATCAAATCCGATTTACAGTAGAATTGGTGATGTGTCTCTTGGGAGAAAATATTGACCAATCCCCTGAATAATGAAATATGCAATATTGTGTAGTAATTGGTTGTTTATTATCGATTCATTCATTCAACAAATATTTACTGAACTCCAGCTCCTACTGTGTGCAAGGGATTGTGGAAAATCATAAATGATAAATTGAGGAACATAAGCATATATTTGTATCTATAAATGAAAGACAATGTAATAAAGTGTAAAGATTACAGGGAGATGAGATGATCATTGATTTACAACTGGAAGTAACCTTTATGAGCATTTAGTCTATATGTTCCCAAAGTGGGCAATACCACCCTTGGGGGGCACTGGAACAATCCAGGGGGCAGTAATAGCCTCATGTGCACTTGGGGGGCATTGAATAAAACAAATGATTAACCTAAACTAATCCCAGGGGATACTGAGTAATTTTTTTGAAAAGGAGGTGGTAGGACAAATAAGTGTGGGAACATTTGATTAGTCTAACCTCTTCATTTGACGATGGCCAATGGTGGAGTGGTAGATAGAGAATGACCTCAGAGTCAGCAAGTCCTGAATCCAAGTCTCTCTTCTGGCAAATGTTGACTCTTTGATCTTGAGAAAGTCCTTGAATTTTTCAATTCCCACGCTTCAAGACCCTAGGCAAGTCATTTCTCTCTGAGCCCTGGTTTCCTTAGCTGAAGGATGAGGTAGTTGGATGAGGTTTCTTTGGTTCTTAGGGTTTCTTGAACTATAGTTTCTTTCAGCTTTTTGTTTTCATGATTTAATAGTCCCTGGCCTCAAAGAGCTTCATATTTCTTAACAGAAAAGAATGTTAAAAGGAATATCACATAGCCCCATCTGTCATTTGTCATGAATGGATTAATTAGGATACAGAGAAATAATGCAGGGCTTAAAAGAGAATTAACAAGGAAATCCTACTGAGTTAGTGTCAGTCTCTTAAATGCCCCAAAATACAGGAGAAAAAACATACAAAAGAGTATGGCTTCCTGACTGCACTGAACCAGCTCTGGAGAGAGGAATTGTATTACTAGTCATGATACTGCAGATAGTTTAGTGAATGCCAATGATACTTAATCCATTTATTGAAATAAAACATTTATTAAGTTCTTTTTATGTGCCAAGAATCATACTAGGTGAAAGGGATGGGAAGATTAAAAATGAAACTTTCTTCTCTCAAGATCTTATATTCTATTTATAAAGGTGGGGATAGTGAGGGATTGTGAGACAGCATGACATAATGGAAAGACCAGACTTTAAGTCAAGATGAGATCTGGGTTTCACACACACACACACACACACACACACACACACACACACACACACACATACACACACACATTAAACATGGGAAGGGATCTCAGAGGCTATCTGTTTTAATATATATCTGTAAAGGATTATTTGTTAGGTAAGAGGCCACTCAACATCTACTTGAGGACCTCCAAAGAGGGAGAATTCGTTATATTTTATTGAATTTTTTTTAATTTTTAATTTTTCTAATTATATATGAAAACAACTTTTAATATTTGTTTTTAAAAACTATGAGTTCCATATTTTCTCCCATCCTCTTTTCCCTCTCTCCTCATTGACTAGGTAAACAATTTGATATAGATTACACATGTATAGTCATGGAAAATATTTTCCATTTTAATCATGTGGTGAAGGAAAACACAGGCCCTTTCACCCCCCAAAAAACACCAAGAAAAAGAAAATGAAATAAAAATATGCTTTGATGTGCACTCAGACTCCATCAGTTCTTTCTCTGGAGGTGGATAGCATTTTTTATCATGAGTCTGTATTGGAACTGTCTTAGATCATTGAGCTGCTGAGAATAGCTAAGTCATTTGCAATTGATCACTGTATAATATTGCTGTTACTTTGTACAGTGGTTTCCTCATTCTGTTCCCTTCACTTTGCATCACATCATGTAAGTCTTCCAAGATTTTCCTGAAAGCATCCTGCCTGTCATTTCTTTTAGCATGATGGTATTCTATCACAACCATATATCACAACATGTTCAGTCATTCCCCAATGGATGGACATTCCAATTCTTTGCCAGCACAAGAAGAGCTGCTATAAATATTTTTGTACATATAGTTTCTTTTGCTTTTTAAAAGTCTCTTTGGGATACAGACCCAGTAGTGGTATTGCTGGGTCAAAGGGTATTCATAGTTTTATAGCCCATTGGTCATAGTTCCAAATTGCTCTCCAGAGTAGTTAGATCAGTTCACAACTCTACCAACAGTGTATTTGTGTCCCAATTTTCTCACATTCCCTCCAACATTCATCATTTTCCTGTTCTGTCATATTAGCCAAACTAATAGGGATGATGTGGTACCACAAAATTGTTTTAATTTGCATTTCTCGGATCAATAGTGATTAAAAGCATTTTTATAGGACTAAAGATAATTTTGATTTCTTTTTATGAAAACTGCTTGTTCACATCCTTTGACTGTTTATCAGTTGAAGAATGACTAGTATGTTTAAAAATTTGACTCAATTCTCTATATATTTGAGAAATGAAGCCTTTATCAAAAAAGCTTGCTGTAAAAATTTTTCCCAGTTTTCTGCTTTCTTTATAATCTTGGATATATGGGCTTTGTTTGTGCAAAACCTCTTAAATTTAATTTAATCAAATGTATCCATTTGATACCCTGTAATGCTCTCTATCTCTTGTTGGTAATAAATACCTCCCTTATTCATTGATCTGACAGATAAACTATTCTATACTCCACTAATTTGCTTATGGTATCACCCTTTATGTTTAAATCATACATATTTTGACTTTGTCTTGGTATATTCTATGAAATGTTGATCTGTAAGAGAAACCTTTTCTGCCAAAATGCTTTTCATTTTTCCTAGCAGTTTTTGTCAGATAGTAAGTTCTTATCCTAAAGACTTGGGTCATTAGGTTTATCAAACACTAAATTAATATGATCCTTTACTACTGTATATTATATAGCTAATGTATCCCACTGATTTATCACTCTATTTCTTAGCCAGTACCAGACTGTTTTGATGATGACCTCTTTGTAGTATAGTTTGAGATCTGGTTTGACTAAGCTACCTGCCTTCACAATTTTTCATTAATTTTCTTGACATTCTTGACCTTTTGTTATCCTAGATGATTTTTGTTATTATTTTTTAAGGTCTCTAAAATAACTTTTGGTAATTTGATGGGTATAGCATGTATACATAAATTAATTTGGGTAGAATTGCCATTTTTATTATATTGGCTCAGCCTACCCATGAGCAATTAATATTTTTTCCAGTTGTTTAGATCTGATTTTATTTGTGTGAAGTATTTTGTAATTGTTTTCACATAATTCCTGGGTTTGTCCTGGAAAGTAGACTCCCAAGTATTTATTTCATGAAATTTTTCTTTCTTTTGCTGTTGAATTTTGTTGGTAGTATATAGAAATGCTGATGATTTATGTGGATTTATTTTATATTCTGCAAATTTGCTAGAGATATTAATTACTTCAACTAATTTTTAGTTGATTTTTAGAATTCTCTAAGGATGCCATCATATCATCTGCAAAATGATAGTTTTGTTTTCTCATTGTTTATTTTAATTCCTTCTACTTCTTTTTCCTCTTCCATAGCTATAGCTAGCATTTTTCGTACAATATTGAATAATAGTGGTGATAATATGCATCCTTGTTTCAACTTTGATCTTATTGGGGAGGTTTCTAGTTTATCCTAATTACAAATACTGTTTGCTGATGATTTCATATAGATAGTACTTATTTTATGGAAAGCTCCATTTGTTCCTGTATTTTCTAGTGATTTTAATAGGAATGGGTGTTGCATTTTTTCAAAGTCTTTCTCTTCATCTACTGAGATTACCACAAGATTTTTGTTGATTTTATTGTTGATCTGGTCAGTTATGCTAATAGTTTTCCTAATATTGAACCAACCCTGTATTCATTTCTCATTTTTTCATCAGGAATGCTTAAAAGTCCTCTATTTCATTAAATGTGTATTTCTCCCCATTGCATTATACTCAGCTTTGCTACATAAGAAATTCTTGGTTGTAATCCTAACTCTTTGCTCTGTAAAATATGTGATTCCAAGTCCTTTGTCTTTTAATAAATGTCTAAATCTTATGTTATCTTGACTGTGGTTCCATGATATTTGGATTAATTTTTTTCTGGCTGCTTTCCATGTTTTCCTCTTGTCCTTGGAGCTCTGGAATTTAGCTATAATATTCCTGGGAGATTTCATTTGGGGACCTCTTTCAGGAGGTGATTGATGAACTCTTTCAATTTCTATTTTACCTCTGGTACTAGAATGTTGAGAAGTTTTCCTCAATAATTTCTTGAAGTATGATGTGTAAGCTCTTCTTTTGATCATAACTTTCAAGGGTAATTGAGTAATTCTTAACTTACCTTTCCTCTATTGATTTCCTGGGTCAGTTGTTTATCCGATGAGATATTTCACATTTTCTTCTATTTTTCATTTGTTTGATTTTATTTTACTATTTCTTGAAGTCTCATGGAGTCATTGGCTTCCACTTGCCCAATTCTGAGTTTCAAGGCATTATTTTCTTCAGTGAATTTTTTTGCCTCCTTTTCCATTTGGGCAGTTTTGCTCTTTAAGGAGTTCTGTTTCTCAGTGAAGTTTTTGTACATCTTTTTCCATTTGACCAACTCTACTTTTTAATAAGTTCTTCCCTTTAGTGGATTTTTGTGCCTCTTTTACCATTTGGCCACTGTTATTTTCTTCAAAAGTTTTTGTATCTCCTTTGCTAAGCTGTTGACTATTTTTAAATGATTTTCTTCTATCCCTCTCATTTCTTTTTCCCAATTTTTCTTTACTTCTCTCCTTTGGTTTTGAAAATCTTTTTTGAGCTCTTTCAGCAATTATTTTTGGTCCTGAGACCTATTTACACTTTTCTTTGAGGTTGTGGACATAGTTGTTTTGATGTAGTTGTCTTCTTCCGAGTTTGTGTTTTGACCTTCCCTGTCACCACAGTAACTTTTTGTCTTCAGGTTCTTTTTGTTGTTTGCTCATTTCTCCAGTCTATTTATTGATTTTGAACTTTATGTTAAAGTTGAATTCTGCTCCTAGGGTAGAGGGAGAACTGTCCCAAGCCTCACGTTTTTCAATCTTCTGTGTTCAGAGCTAGTTCTGGGACTCATTCAGTTCTTTCGGGGTGCTATGATCTAAGGAAAAGTGTGGTAACTACTCTCCTAGCCTGCACTCTAGTCAGTGAGCTACCACAAACATTCTTGTCTGCCCTGGAACTGTGACCAGGATCTCTGCTCCTGTTAATGCTCCTCTTTGCCTGGAGATTGTGACTTGGAACTGTGTACAGGCAGTGTGTTCCCCTTGATTCTCCTGAACAGTTGTCCAGCCCCTTTAGGCTTGTGAACTGAGGGCTCCTGAATCTGCCATTGATTCTGTTGCCTCCAATATCTACTGCTGGCTTGCCAACATGTGACCTCTGGTGGCATAACCTGTGTTAGACTGAATTTCACTTTCCTACTGACTCTCTGAATTGTTTTGGACTGGAACATGATTTTACTTCGAACTTTTGTTGATTTGGCCACTCCAAAATTCATTTCAAGGAATTATTTTCAAGTTGTTTGGCAGGGAATTTGGGAGAGCTCAGGTGAGTCTTTGCCTTTGCTCTACTACCTTGGCTCCACTTTTCCAATCCATTGCCTTTAAGAGTAACTCATTTTACTTTGCTATATTTCTCAGTCCTAGGAAGGTTTCCCTGATATCAAAACTAACTTTGCCTTTTTTTTTTTAAAGTAGCCATTCATTGTTCTTAGTTCTGGTCTCTCAGAGAAAAGAGAACCAACATTATAATCCTTATTTTATGTTATACTTCTTAGCTACATGTGAAGATAGCTATATGTTTCTTCCCTGCTACTCCCATTTCCTTTTCTTCAGGATAATTAAACTACTACTTATATGGTACGGGGTCAAGGCATGCCACCATCCAAATTGTCCTTCTCTCCCCTAAATAGAAGCTTTTAAAACTGGGCATACTATCTCAGATGTGATCTCACTAAGATAAGGTATAAGGAATCTTATCTCCTTATTTCTAGAAGTTATGATGCTCTTGATTCAACCCAAGATCACATTCACCTTTTTTTAGTTATCATATCATATTACTAATTCATATATTGAGTATGCAGTGAATTAAAATTCCCAGATCTATTTTTTAGAGAAATTGATATCTGATCATGTTTCTCATTTTGTAATTGTGAAGTAAAGTTTTGTAAATTGTATGAAATAAGTTGGACAGTAATAAAGTAAAATTGTGAAGAAAAAAGTAAGACACCATCAATTTTCAACATATTCTGTTCATCCTAATGCTTTGGCCTATCACAATCCTCTTGCACCCTGACTCTATCCCCAAATTGATTAGCTCTCCCTTCCAGGTTTGTGTCACCTACATACATGAGGAACATGCTATTTATGCCTTAATCTAAGCCATATTTGACACTATTTGTGTGAACATGGGTTAAACGCTAAACTGGGCTGAGTTTCTTTACTGCATAATTGGCATAGTGCCTTTGCTTCTTACTTCACTGAGTTGTTTTGAAGAGATCAGAAAATTTTAAAGTGCTACAAACAGTCATGAACACTAATAGTAATAATTCTTGTGTCAGTGACTCGTCTCAAATGATACATACATTAATCCAGTCTAGCATAACCCATAGACCTAGGGAAATTGGTTTTTTAAAATATATTTGTAGGTTTCAACATTCATTTCCACAAAATTTTGAGTTCCAAATTTTCTCCCCATCTCTCCCCTCTCACCACCCCAAGATGCCATGCATTCTGATTACCCCTTCCACTAATCTGCCCTCCCTTCCATCACACCTCTCCCTTCCCTTATCTCCATCTTCTCTTTTTTCTTGTAGGGCGAGATAGATTTCTATACCACATTACCCGTATTTCTTATTTCCCAGTTATATGCAAAAACAATTCTCAACATTTGTTCCTAAAACTTTGAGTTCCAACTTCTCTCCCTTCCTCCCTCCACATCCAACCCCACTGAGAAGGCAAGCAATTCAATATAGTCTATATATGTGTAGTTTTGCAAAAGACTTCCATAATAATCATGTTGTATAAGACTAACTATATTTCCCTTCTTCTTATGCTGCTCCCCTTTTATTCTCTCTTTTGACCTCGTCTCTCCCCAAAAGTGTTTACCTCTAATTACTGTCTCCTCCCATTTGCCCTCCCTTCTGTCATCCTCCTAATCCCACTTATCCCCTTCTCCCCTACTTTCCTGTAGTGTGAGATAGATTTTCATACTAAAGTGAGTGTGCATGTTAGCCCCTCCTTAAGTCAAATGTGATGAGAGTAAGCTTCACTTTTTCCCCTCTCACTTTTCCCCTTTTCCCCTCCATTGAAAAAGCTTTTCCTTGCCTCTTTTATGAGAGATAATTTGCTCCATTGCATTTCTCCCTTTTCCCTCCCAATATATTCCTCTGTTACCCCTTCATTTTATTTTTTTAGATATCATCCCTTCCTATTCAACTCATCCTGTGCTCTCTCTGTGTGTGTGTATAATTTTTTCATGCAGAAATATAAGTAGTTAAACTTTAGTAAATCCGTTGTGATTTCTCTTTCCTATTTACCTTTCCATGCTTCTCTTGATTCTTGTGTTTGAAAGTCAGATTTCCTATTCAGCTCTGGTATCTTCATCAAGAGTGCTTGAAAATCTTCTATTCCCCTGAAGTATTATAATCAGTTTTGCTGGGTAAGTGATTCTTTGATTTAATCCCAGTTTCTTTGACTTCTGGAATATCCTATTCCAAGTCCTTTGATCCCTTAATGTAGAAGTTGCTAGATCTTGTGTTATCCTGATGGTATTTCCACAATGCTCGAATTGTTTCTTTCTAGTTGGTTGCAATATTTTCTCCTTGACCTTGCTACTCTGGAATTTGGCTACAATATTCCTAGGAGTTCCTTTTTTGCATCTCTTTCAGGGGAGGTGATCAGTGGATTCTTTCTATATTTATTTTGTCCTCTGTGTCTAGAATATCAGGGCAGTTTTTCTTGATAATTTCATGAAAGATGGTATCTAGGCTCTTTTTTGATCATGGCTCTCAATTAGAACCATAATTTTTAAATTGTCTCTCCTGGATGTATTTTTTAGATAGGTTGTTTTTCCAATGATATATTTCACATTATCTTCTATTTTTTCATTCTTTTAGTTTTGTTTTATAATTTCTTAGTTTGACATTATCCTCTGCTCCATTCTAATTTTTAAAAAGTTATTTTCTTCAGTGAACTTTTGAACCTCCTTTTCTATTTGGCTAATTCTGCTTTTTAAAGCATTCTCCTCATTGGCATTTTGGACCTCTTTTGCCATTTGATGGTGTTATTTTCTTCAGCATTTTTTGGGTCTCCTTTAGCAAACTATTGACTCTCTTTTCATGATTTTCTTGCATTGCTCTCATTTCTCTTCCCAATTTTTCCTCCACCTCTCTTACTTGATTTTCAAAACCTTTTTGAGCTCCTCCATGGCCTGATACCATTACATATTTATTTTGGATGTTTGAGATAAAGAAGCATTGATTTTTAGGTCTTCCTCTGGTGATATGCATTGTTCTTCCTCATGTGAAAGGATGGAAGAAAATATCTGTTCATCAAGAAAGTATCCTTCTATAGTCTTACTTTCCCCCTTATTTGGGTATTTTCCCAGTCAGTTACTTGACTTTTGAGTTCTTTGTCAAGAGGAGGGTATACTCTGGGGACCTGTAAGTTCTCAGTTCCTCCAAGGTAGTACAATCAATGGAGAGAAGTTTACTCCTCTCCTGGACTGTGCTCTGATCTGAGAGCAACCATAAGCACTCTGTTCTGCCCAGGATCTGCCAGTAGGGTTCTTTCTCCAGAGTCTCCACTAGCTCCACCACCAGCGCTCATCCTCACACTAGGTCTACCAATCAGGGATGAGATTCAGATCATCCACTTGATTCCCCAGGAGCTTTAGGCCTAGGGTTCCAACAATGGAGGCTGCTGCTGCTGACAGGGCCAGAACACATTCCCTTCTCACCCAGGTGAGAGAGTTTTCTCATAGACCTTTGAAGCTGTCTTTGGTGTTTGTGGGTTGAGGGATCTGGAAACTGCCTCTGCTGCCCAGGATTCTGTCCTGTGAGGCCTACTCCAGTCCTGTCTCTGCTGACACCACATGGTCAAGGCTGGGATATGCTCTGCTCTGAGTCTGGTGTGATAGACCTTTCCTTTCAGCCTTCCAGGCTGTCTTGGGCTGGAAATCTCTTTCACTCTGTTGTTTTGTGGCTTCTGCTAGAATTTGTTTAGAGTCATTTTTACAGTTATTTTATGGGCTATGGAGGGAGCTTTTACAAGTCCGTCTTTCTACTCTGCCATCTTGGCTCTGCCCATTGCCTAGTGAAATTTGAAGCAAGAAGGGGTCATAGATTTTACAGAAAGGCATAGAGTATCCCTTGGACATTTTGGAGTGGTTTTGGATCCCTCATGTTACAAGCAGGGAGACTGTAGAGATTGGTCAGTGCAGCCAGTGCTCTACATACATATATGAAAGAGTCCAGAAAATGCCGGAGCAGAAGGAAGGGATGCATTAGGAAAAGAGGATATATTTAGAGTAAAGAAAGCTTATTCTCAAAGGGGAGGGGCCTAAAATTCAGATAAGCTTTTGCTTTGTCATTTGACTCCTGCACTGTCCTTCACACATTCTACGGTATATCCCAAATAAATGGGTTGCTCTCATATATGTATCATACCAATATGCAGAGCTACTCAAGTACAACATCCCTTATTAGTTCAAGAGGGATTGATTTCTTACTCTAAGACATGTGTTGGATAAGCAAATTGTCTCAGTGGAGGAAGTGGGACCCCAGGCATTTCACACATTAATTAGAATGAGTATATAGAGAGATACAGATAGATTTGCAAAAGACAAGTAGCAGACTTACAGTAGGACCATTATTGAACTCCCTCATTTCTCATGATGTGACTTGATGACCATTTAGATTAAGGTCTAGCTATCACTCTAGATGTACTTTTCCATTACCCCCTCATCTCCCTGTCTTCTCTCCCTGAGTAACTCCTAAAGTCTGAAGTCTTTCCTTACATAAGTTAAGATATGCCAAAGGTAAAAATCTCTTGTTTCTAATATCCCATTCATTTGCAAAAGCCTCTCTGTGCCATATGCAAATGAACTGAGACAAAGTAGTCTGAAATAAGGTCAGAAATTTATGGCAAAAGAGTATTGTGGGTCTAGGCAATGTAGTGTATTGGAAATATACTAGATCAGGGGTTCTAAGTCTTGGATTTCCTACTTTTCTGCTACTTGCAATTCTCCAAACTCTGCATTACATATTTTGTCTTTATGCATTTACATGCACTGCCTGGAATTCTTTGCCTTTTCATCTCTCTCTCTTTCAGAATTCCTAGGTTCTTCCAAGACTTCTTTTGTGAAAGCGACCTTAGTTGTTTATGTGCTCTCCCTCCTGAAATTGCATCGTCTGACTTATCTGTGTACACATTGCATTGCATCTTCCCCTCTCCTCTCTCCCACAACAGAAAGTATCCCCTTTGAGCAGAGGGCTGATTTTTTCATTTTGACTTTTGGCAGTGCTTTGCACATTGGCCTTGATAACATTCTTTTGAATTGACTGTATGACCTGGAGAATGTCCCTCTAGGTCTCACTTTCTCTATCCTCAAAATAAGTAGATGGGATTTTAGGGACTGGACATTCCATTAAAGCTCTGACATTCTGTGATTCTGATACAGTGGTTTGTCTTTTGTTCTAAAGGAGATCTTGACAATGTGACATAGTCCAGCACCTTGGATAGTTCCTACATAACCTTTTGGTCTGTGTTTCCAGGGGGCGGTGGTTAACTTAAAATGACTAGAACTCAAACTCCTAGTGAACAAATCTAGTAAAATATGCCCTTTGTTCTTTTTGATAGATAGCTCTCTTAAGGAGGAGAGAAAAAGCTGCAGGATCATTTATTTCTTTTCTTTTTGTCTTTAGTAGCCATTGCATTCAAGAACCTTTCACTTGAGCAAAGATAGAATGAAATTTTCTTCTAGTGTTTGTTTGAACAGCTTTCTGGAAAACATTCTAAGGGGATGGAGTGGCATCCAGTCTGTGGAATTTTCTTTGGCTCCATTCTTGGAGGACAAGGGTATTAAAAAATCACTGTAATTTTATTCTAAAGACAATAGAAAAGAAAGCATGGCTAGTGTAGAGAGAACTGACACAAGTCAAGAAGATATTAGTTAATGGTCCACTTCTGACACATACTGACTGTGTGTCTCTATCCAAGTCATCATCAGTGCCTCAGGTGATCTCTCTAAGACTATATATTTCAGAGAAGATGATAGCTTACATAGCTAAAGGAAAATCTTCACCAGGAGTTCCCCATGCTGAGGAAGTCCGTGTCCCAACTCCTGCATGATTCCTGAATCCTACGATATTCAGTGCCTATGCATCTTTTGTGTGTGTTCTTCCTTTGTTGCCAGAGAAGACCATGCCATCAAAGAAATAATGACATGACTTGCACTTGACTTAGTTTTTTTGAGTGAGGGAGGGCTCTGCAGGTTACCAGCCTCACTTCTCCTCCAGAGCTATCTGAATCCAGTGACCAGATATTCATCAGGATGACTGGAGATGATCCGAGGAATTGGGGTTAAGTGACTAGCTCAAGATCACACAGCTAGTGAATGTCAAGTGTCTGAGGTGAGATTTGAAGTCAGGTCCTCTTGATTCCTGCACTGGTGCTTTATACACTGCACCACCTAGCTGCCCCATGCATCTTTTATTCTGTCAGCTAAAGACTGATTGCCCTTCCCTATCTCTGCTATAATCTCTGCAAGATGCGACTGGGGTTATTTTTTCCATTCTGATTTGCATGATTTTCTTCTCCTCCTAACCCTCATGGAATAGCCTAAGATTGCAGTCTGAGAGATAGAGACCCTGTTGGGTGACCAAAATGGAAAGAGAAGCATAACTGCAAATGAAGCCTTCAATCCAAGGGTTTGCTTGATTGAACGTCCTATTTCAGCAATTTCTTTGTAGGGTGGAAGGCTGTGACAAGGTTGACACAGAACTTGAGGCTTCCTTTCCTTCCTCTGGCAGTGAGAGTTTAGGAATTGTAGCCCTGTGTGCTTAGAAAGTACAGACCTTTGATCCTTTGGGCAATAGGGGATCCTAATGCATTACTGAGAATTGATAGCAAGGTTGACAAGTAGAAATCACTCCACAGATGTCATTGAACTGAGCTTAAGTGAATTTCATCCCAGATGCTGAGGATGTCAGGCACATGTTAAAATGCCAAGGGGGGAAAGGGGAGACATGGTCTATTTTCCATCCCCTTAGAGACACTGAGCTTTTGCTAAAAGGGATTTATCCTGACTCCTTTCATCTTGAGACCACTCTGGGGTTTTGCCTTAGTCTGATCTGTTTTGTCAAGATGAAAAACCTCTCAGAACCCATATTAGATAAGAAGAATGTTAGTCTTATCTATTAAAAGAAACATCCATTGCTACAGTTTCCTAATGGGCTTTCCAAGTTCTATTCTGCCCAGTACCAAGTGATCCTTCCTAACTCTGCCAGATTCATCTTTCCTATGCCCAGATTTGGCCATGTCACTCTTCTCTTTTCAATTCTTTGATGGCTCCCTACTACCTTCTGAGTTAAAAGTAAATAGACAAAACCAAACCAAAAACAAACAAACCAAAATCTTAGCATAGAAAATGCTTGATAAATGCTTATTTCTTTCCCACTTAAATGCACTATTCAAGGCCCTCAATGATCTGGAACCATCTTATCTTTGTAGCTTTATCTCATATTATTTTTCTCCATGTACTGTATGTGCAACTAAACTGGAATCCTCTTGATGAAGACATAGTGGACTTGCTTATTGCTGTGCCTTTACTCATGCCCAGCCCTTAAAATTCCATTGAAGAGTGACATCTTTCAGGAAATCTTCCAAGACTTCTTGTTGGCAAAGACCTTGCTCCTCAGACTTCACATAGTACTTAGTTTATCTTTTGATTTTGTATATGTCATTACCTTTGTATCTGACTTAATCTCCTTCTATAGCCTTCCAATTCTATAGAGGCACTAGGGGCAGTGTTTTAGCTAAAATTCCATCTTTTTCAGAATCTAGTACTTTGGTTTGCACCTAACAGGGGTTCAATAACCATTTGTTGTAATGAAATTAAGCAATGTAGTCCCATCTCCCTGGTAATCTTTCTGAAAAGAAACGTAGGAAGGGTCCAGAAGTTCAAGATTCATATATAATCTACTTAGGACATAATCTTATTTTACAGCTTAAAAAAATCATTCCTTGCACCTGTGTGTGTATGTGTCTGTGCATGTGTGTGTGTGTGTGTGTGTGTGTGAGAGAGAGAGAGAGAGAGAGAGAGAGAGAGAGAGAGAGAAAGAGAGAAAGAAAAGAGAGAAGGAGGAGAAGAAAGTGGAGAATAGGACGAGGAAGAAGAAGAGGAGGATAGGAGAGAAACAAGAGGAAGAGACAGGTGCATACATGTGTCTCATCTCTGTGCCATTTATAGAGTCTTCTTCCATGACAATCTCTCCTCCTTTGGCTGTATCAACACTATTCTTGATGCTATTTCTACTGTTTTTGAATAGGTCATTGAATTTCAAGACCACACACACCATGTCCCCCACTTTCTCCCTGTCAGCCCCACAGCCTCCAACTCTCTTGAAAATGTTTATGAATTGAATTCAGTTCAATTCTAAAATATTTACTGTTCCAGTAAACACCAAGTGCCAAAGTTTTGTTTTTTTTTTAAAACACTAGACTTATGACTTTATCATTGTATGACAGAAGCTCCAGGTGAGAATTCTTCCTCCACCAATTGCAATCTATACCTGCTGTGTAATAGGTAACATCAGAGGATTCCTGAGGCACAGACTGGTTATATTATTTTCCCAGGCTCATCCAGTTAAATTTGTTAGAGACAGGACTTAAATACAGATCTTCTTGATTCTCAGGCCACCTCTTTATCCAAAATTCTACGTTGATGAAGATAGGAAAATAAAATTAAAAAATAATCCCTACCCCACACAACTTATCTTCTATTGTGTACCTATGAAAATCTCTAAAGGCATCAAGATAGAAATGTAAGAACCTTGAGTCCTTTGGAGAAATAGGCTACTTCTATCAGGGAATTTGTGTCTCTTGGGAGCTGTAACTTATAAAAGTCTGGCAGAAAATAGAAAAGGGCTGTGTCAGTAAGAGGCAGGCATTGATTCTGCATTACCAATGGCTCAGTATTGGAATTCCATGAATTTTTGTCTGACATTTCTAGAGACAGCCAATAAAAGCTGTACACTTAAGTGGACAGCCTCAGAAATTAGCAATGGAACGGAGCCAGCAAGACATCAAACCCAAGCGTTTGTTCCTGCCATCATTCCTTGGAAGGGGCTAAGAAAAGAACAGACATTATGAAAGATCTTTACACAGATGTGATATGAAATTAAAGGACACCACAGATCAAGGATGAGACTTTATAGCTGGTCTATGTAGTTTACCTTAACTGTTGTGGTGGCTGCATGGTTCCTTTCCAAATATCAGTAGTAGATGTTAGAATAAGCTCTTATTTCAAGGGTAAGCAGGCAATTACAGTTTATCTTTGTGTTTTGCCTTATTTTACCCCTGCTTTTCCACAAAGTCAACCAAGAGACAAATAGTATTCAATTTCTCAGCTACCTCCCCCAACCAAAGTCAATGATAGATTTAACAGCTAAGCAAGTCTGTCTCAACTTCCGTGAAACGTAACAAACCACTCCCCTACAGGATCAAGTTGGAAACTCAATATTACTAAGTTATCTGTGTGTATAACTATGGGAAATGATTCTTATTCAGTGATTCAGTCAGCCCAGAGACATTCTTCTCTGTGTGCCAATTGATGTGCCTCATTGAGAAAGTCACTTAAAATCCTTTGGCCTTTGTTTCCTTATATTTAAAATGAGAGAGTTAGATTAAATGGCCTCTAAGCTCTCTTTTCACTGTAGCATTGTGGTCCTATTGTATAGAATAAAAGCTATGTGCTTTTTACTTTTTTTAAAATTCTAAATCATAACAGAATGGGTTTTCTTATCATACATTGCATTTGGTGAAAGGGTCAAGGATAAAATATCAGTTCCTCCAAAAGGAATTTGCTGAGATCTACTTTTTAAATAGATCTCAAATTATAAGGGTTGGATGTAAACCAGCCTATTGAAAAGAGGCAGAAATAGACACTTAGTTTATTTATATGCTACTACTCAACCAATCAAACAGCACTGACTAAGTGCTTACTCTTTTCCAGGCACCATGGTAAGTGCAAGGGATAGGAAGAAAGATGAAAATAATGTCCTAACCTCAAGGAGCTAATACCGTAATGAGAGACAACATGCAAAAATATACACATAAGATATAGACATATAAAGGTGGTCAATCAGACTAGTAAACATTTATCAGGTGCCTACCATATGTCAGGCATCATGCTAATTTCTGGGGATACAAAAAGAAGCAAAAGATAATGAGGAAAACAACATGCAAACAACCACAAAGAAAACTATATACAGAATAAATAACAATTAATTAAGATAAAGAAAGCACTAGAATTACGAGGGGTTGGGAAAGGCTTCCAATAAAGAATGAAATTTTTTTTTAAAAGATAATCTTAGAGGGGAAGGCAGGAGCAGTTAGGGAGTTGGAGCAGGAAAGACCCCCTGTGGAAGGTGGGAGTTTAACTGAATCTAGAAGAAAGCCAGGGAAGTTAGGAGTTATGGGCGAGCCACTGAGAAGGAATGGAGAGAGAAAAAAGAGGGCTATGTGCAAAAAGGACATCAGGAAGACCCGTGAGAACCTGAATGTCATGGGGCATCTCCATTGCCCTTATTTCCAAAGATCTTACTTGCCTGAAAAACAATATGACAAAGGAGAAAGAGTATTAGATTGTCATCCAAAGATCTGAGTTTGAATCCAGCCTTTGCTGCTTCCTACCTATATGACCTTGGGCAAATCATTTAAGCTCTTTGGGTCTCAGTTTGGATTATATGACTTCTATAGAGCCTTCAAAATCAAGCTCTATTACCCTATGAGGTTCTAGCCAAAATTTCTTCTTTCATTCATTGTACATCCTCAGGGTTGAGAAGGGTCATTAGGCCGTACAGTCACACCCCAAACACGAAAGAGGTAACATTTCTGATGTCCCCAACAAGCAGTCCTTCAACTTAGGCTAAAAGAATTCCAATGCAGGGTAGCAAGCCTACCACCTTCCAAGGCAAGCCATCCTATTTTGAGATCACTCTGATTGTTAGGGAGTTTTCTCTCCACTGAGTCCCTTTCCTGTCTGCAGCTTCTACCCATCATTCCTGTTTCTAGTGTCTGAGTCCGAACAAAGGAAAGTCTAATTTCATTTACACATAGTGGTCCATGAAGTACTTTCAGATTGCTCTCATGCCTTCTCGAATTTAAACATCCTGACCTTATACATCTTCACACTTGTCCACTTATCAAATATTTATTAAACATCTATCGTGTGCAAAGCACTATGCTACAAGTGGATGAGATGCAGTGTTTTGTGAGGCAGCATGTTAAGGTGGAAAGAACATAAGATATGATTTTGGAAGACCGGAGTGAGTTGAAGTCCTGCCTGACACACTTAATAGCTGCGACCCACAAGAGGTCACAACTTCTTTGAGCTTCAGTTTTCTCATCTGCAAATGAATGAGGTGAGCAAGGGCTGTTCGGAAAAATACCTTAATAAACTAAAAAAGAGCAACAAAAAACATAAGTTATTCCTGTTACAAGGCTGTCCCCGCCCACATTTGTGGGGAAGAAGACAAACATAGATTCTTTAATATGCCATATTAAAAGGGAACACATTGGAGAAGTGTAAAATGGTTCTGTGGGTGAGAGTTGATTGGACGGTAATTTATAACCCATCACATGCCCAGCTGCCTACACATTTGCCCCTGCAGGACTTACATTGGCCCTCATTTGGGTAAATACTTCTCACCCACCCAACTGAGAAAGATATGCAACCTTTTCTGTCTAACTGCATCTGTGTGCCCAAAAATCCTGGACTGATGCCAGCCACTCTCCTCGTTATGTAATTAGAAAGAGGCTCATGAATCTGATCTGGTGTCAGTTCTCCTTTTAGAGTGCTTGTGTTAAGTGCTGAAAATCCACTGTTTCAAGTGCCCTTGAATTGGAAGATGCTGATTGGGAGTAGAAAAAAATTGTGTGAGCTTTACATGATGGGGGCTTTGGAAGACTCTCCATTCTGTTACAGATCGGTCAATCAACAAGCATCCAGTGTCTAACAACAATGATGATATTGAGGATGATAGCTAACATTTATTTTTAAAAATAATTTTATTGATGTTTTCTGTTTCTTACATTACTGTAATATCTCATGTCTCTCCCCCTCCTTGACAGTGATATCATTTGACATAGTAATTTTTTTTAGAGAGAGAAAAAAGTTGGCACAATTCATTGATGTAGTGAGAAAGTAATAGCTAACATTTATATAGTTCTTACAATGTGCCAGGCACTGTGCTAAGCACTTGACAAATATTAACTCATTTGATCCTTGCTCCATCCTAGGGAGGTAGGAGTTACTATGATTACAACTGCTGAAAGAAAGATTAAGTGATTGCAGTTTATTGAGAAAGCTTATTCTGCACTTGGACATGTTTAATTCTTAGAAAGTGTTTCTTTTCTTTTTTTAAACTCTCTCTCCTTCTCTCTCTCTCTTCTTCTCTCTCACTTGCTCACTCTCTCTATCTCTCATTCCCTTCCTTTTCTCTATCTCTCTCAACTTCCCACCCCACAAATTCTTTCTCAATCTCTCCTACCAAGGCAAGTAGATTAAATCAAATTCTTCTGTCACACAACAGTCAAATACATCCCACTTTGTAGACAGTGGTTCCAACATCCCTAAGTCTTTCTTCTTCCAACTAAACACACTCAATTTCTTTGTCTGGTCTTCATATAGAGGCTGTGGTTGGCTGCTAAGTCAAACTGTTGTCATGTTTAATTTGCTTTCCTCTAAACCCCCTAGATCATTTTCTGAAGAATGACTATCTGGAAAAAAAATCTTGGGATTTTAGTAGAATGATTTTAGCAAGTAGGTTTTTAGTGGACTAGGTTTAATAAGATAGCATTTGTAGTGCATTTTAAGGTTTGCAACATACTTGACATCTTATCTTACTTGATAGTAAGAGGACGATAGGATTATATTATTAAAATTTTGTCTCATTTGATAAGAGGTAGGTGCTATTGTCAGCCCCATTTTACAGATGAAGAAACAAGCAGATACTAATGAAGTGACTTAATTAGGCTAGTAATTATGTTCAGTCAGATTTAATTAGACTCAGGTTTTCCTGACTCCATGCCTAGTGCTCTATCCGCTGGAACACCCAGCTACAGCCTGCTTAATAACTGTTAGAGCTAGGGTTCCAACTCAGTGCTCAGTCTCCAAATCTAGTGACTTTGAATTGTATCAGACTTGTGAAACATATTAAGTACCAGATTGAGAGGTTTGTATTTTATCTTAGAAGCAATAGGGAGCCACTGAAGGTTTCTTAAGAGAATGATGGATTATCTTGCTGTAAGTTCTACCATGTAGAAGAATGGTCTCTGCTGATTTCCTCCTTGCTGAATGGGAATTGCTTTAGTAATTTTGACTTCTACCCTGGAATATACACTGTGTGAGGTTACTCACCGGCATCAAATGACCATAGCAACAGGAGCCAATCTCTCATTTCTCTATTCATGAATTACTTGGAAATTCACTTAACATGAGAATGTATGACAATGTACCACTAAATTCCATGTTAATCGCCCCCATCCTCAGAAAACCGGTTATGAACACCCCTGTACTGTAGATCGAAGAGAGATTCCAGCTACAGTTTCAATTTTCTCCCCAATTCAGTACTGGTGCAAGGTATTGCATTAATAGTCAGAGGTCCTTTCCAGCTATTTATTCACAAAACAGGTAGAGGGGAACTCGTGTAACTCAGAATTTTATTAAATAATTCCCACTTAGTTATTAATGCTTCTCCCCATTTCGTGAAAAATTACTTGTATGTACTTTGTATTAAGAGGCAGTGTGGCTTATGAGATAGGAAGCCAATATTTGAAGTCCCATACATATATATCAGAGGACTGTGTGACCCTGGGCAAATCTTCTACTCTCTTAGTGCCCTAGACAATCCTCTGACACACACATATATACACGTGCACATATATGCACATGCACATATACATGCACACATGAACACAATGCAAATATACATATGTACATATATACGTATGCATGTGGACACATATTCAGACATGCACACAGTGCATATGTACATATACATATATACCTACATACATACACACACACATATATATACATATACAAATATATAGACACACACATTATGGATGTATTACTATATATAATTATGAATTATATATATTATATTATATACATAATATATAAGAATATATATATTATTATATAATTAATATATTGAATATATTAATATATAATTAATATATTGAAGTTCCTTCAAGACATGGATTATTTCCCTTCTATCTTTGTATCTGCAGTACCTAGGATGATGTCAGCTTATGGTAGGCATGTAGTCAATCCTTACTGGTGAATTGATCTACTCGTTGAGGTGGCCACTTTAGGAATTCACCCTATTCTTGGGGAAGGGCTCAGATGTAAGTCGTCCACACGGAAAATGGTCTCTTTTGGTGATGTTTCCATAGTCTCATTAGTCATGAGAGGCATCACTCCAGTGGAAAAGAACATTGGGTTGAGTTGACCTAGTTCCTGTTCCATCTCTGTCTTTTATGGACACAACCTTTGGCAAATTGCTGCATGCCTTTCAGTCTTACAGAATTACAGCATCTCATAGTTGGAAGGGACTTCAACTGGCAGGTAGTCTAACCAATGCCAGACTAGTAATTTCTCTGGGCTCCAACAAGTAGCCCATCTAGCCAATTCTGGATGCCCTTCAGTGAAGGGCAACCCAGCACATTGCACCCCTAAGACATTCTGACAGGAAATATTTTCTTATCTCAAGCCTGCTTCTTATCTGCTACTTTCATCTATCACTCCTACTCTTAGCCTCTGGTGCCAAACAGAACAAGAGCATTTCCTTTCATATGCTTTCAAATGCCTGAATGTAATGGTCATTTCCCCTCTATGTCAACTCTTCTCCAAATATTCTTAATTCCTTTAACAGATTCTTAAATGACATGTTCTTCAGTGACAATCATGCCATCATCCCAAGGCACCACTTCTGGATTCTCATCTGAAGAATAAAATAACATTTGTAAAGTACTTAGCACAGAACTTTACATAGTATGTCCTTAATAGGGGGCAGTTGGGTGGTACAGTGGATAGAGCACCAGTGCAGGAGTCAGGAGGACCTGAGTTCAAATTTCACCTCAGAAACTTGACACTCACTAGCTGTGTGACCTTGGGCAAATCACTTAACCCCAATTGCCTCATCCTGGGTCATCTCTAGTCATCCTGATGAATATCTGGTCCCTGAATTCAGATGGCTCTGGAGGAGAAGTGAGGCTGGTGACCTGCACAGCCCTCCCTCAAAACAAAGTCAGGTGCAAGTCATGTCATTATTTCTCTGATGGTATGGTCTTCAGCAACAAAGGATGAACACACAATATCCTTAACAAATGTTTGTTTCCTTCAAACCTCTCCCTTCCCCCATTTTCCTTCTTTCTGCAATGGGAATGCCTCACTGGGTTGCTGTGAACATCCAGTAAGTGTCTAGTGTATGGGAAAGTGTTTTTTAAACTGTAAGGCATTATTTAAAGGTGTGGCTTAAGTAAATGCTTGTTGATTGAAAGTACTATACAATTTATGAAGACTATAATTAAAATTACCTTGCAAGTTATAAAATGTATGCATGTGAATACAAGTTGTTATTGTTAGTAGCAATTTAACTATGGATGTTATCACTATTCAAGAAGTCTTCAGACAATCCAGATATTCTGACATAGTTCCCATCACTTCCTCTTATTGTAGTTACTCAATTCAAAGGACATTCTGTATTTTATGTGTCTTCCTTCTTTCTAAGCTGCCTCATTGGGCATTGACCCACATAGTGGTATCTTGCAAACTTCTACTTGCATTTTTATTTCCAACTCTATTTCCTTTCCTTCTTAATATCTGACTAAGAAAGACAGGATCTCCTCTTCTTTGGGGAAGATTTATGTCACTTGTGTGTATGAAGTTAAGCAAAAGAAATGAAGGTGTTTAAGCTGGGAAAGAGAATGCTAAGAGTATGTAACAGTCATCTTGAAATATTTGAGCAGCTGGTATGGAGAAGAGAGATAAGACTCATTCAGCTAGCACTAGAGAGCTGGACAGCGGCAATGGGTGGACATTACAGGGAGGCAGATTTTGACTTAATATAATAATCACAGCAATAGCAGCAGTAGCAGCAGCAACACAAAGACCCAAATAACAACAGCTATCCTAAATAGGATGAATTTTTTCATGTTGGAGATTTTCTTGCAAAAAGTGGATAATTGGTTATTAATGATAGTGCAGGTGAAATTCCTGGTCAAGTATGGGTTGGATTCAATGGCCTTTAGTCTGTAAGGAACTGGGGATTTTCCACCTAGAGAAGGTTTAGGAGACACGTGATAACTCTCTTCAAGTATTTGAAAGAGGGTTTGGACTTACTCTGTTTGGGACCGAAAGAACAGTATGGGAAAGTTGAAAAAATAGGGAAGTCTAGGCTTGATGTCTAACACAATTATCTAGAAGTGGAACTGGTTCTCTTAAGAGGGGGGATGAATTCTCCCTCCTTGGAGGTATTCCAGAAAGTGCTGGTTAAGTTCTTGTTAGGTATGATTTAGTGGGAATATCTTACAGCTGTGGGCTTGATTAAATGGTTGCTGAGATCCCTTCCAATTCTAGACTCTTTGATTTGATGGGTGATTCTAGATTCTAGGTTCTGAAACAATACCTAAATACCCCCTTGGGAATAAAAAAGAGAAAAACCAATTTAAATCCTTCAATATTGCTCTCTCCTCTTCCCTCAGAGAAAAGGATTTTCCCGAGCCAGAGTTAAAAATCTCTCCTTTCATCCCCTCCTCCTTGTGCTCCTCAAGTTACCCGTATTTATTCCCAGCAAGGGCTGCAGATTTTTGGAGATCATCATCACAACACAGCAGCAACTTGCAAACAGTTTTCAGAAGTATATTTTAATGGACAGTGTTATGGTACCCAGTGGTGTAGCACAGTAGCATCCATGGAAACATAATCATGTGGCAGGGGGTTCCTATGAGTCCTCCAGGAATCATAAACAGCTTGAAATAACAACCAGCTAAATCTCTAGATGCTCTTTAAAAGAAATTCACATGCTAACAATTGAGCTGATTCCAGATCAATGCAGACTTACATAATTTAGATGATTGAGCCATGGAAGCCACCAGGTTGTAGGGATATCCAGTTTGTAGACTGGGCATGCATCAAGTGTTGTCTGTGGGACTACAGTCATCAGTGGCATTACCTCTGTGGATTGTGTAGAGGTGGATATCTGATAATTGTTTTTTGAATAAAAAGCTGGAGAAAAGGAATCTATCTCTTATTGAAACAATAGCCTGTTCTTTGAGATCAATCTTCCTTTTCACTCATTTTTTTGATAATGTCTCCTAGGATTATCCTTTCTAGCCTTTCTGATTGACAGCACCCTTGATTTCTCAGGTCAAGAGAGCTTTCTTGGAAAATCCAGTGTGGTAATTGAGAGAAATGACAGTAATAGCCAGTGATTTGAGGAGATCCAGAATTTCCCCTTTTTCTATAGTCCTCATTTCAAAGTACAGAGTCTTGATGGACATTACTGATAATGAGATTGAGTTAACTTTCTTCAATCCTTGTCAGAACTCATCCACCCTTATAAGGAATTTAATCTAAGATGGGGAAGCCCATTGTGTTCTACCCTGGTGTAGGTGGAGATAAATTCTTTGATCAGATCACCACAAACTGGTGGGGGTCTGGGTATAAAGATAGTCTCTTTGTCCACTCTCTTGGTCCCTCTTTGGAGTGAGCCCACTTCTCATTTTAATTTCATTCTCTCATTAATTTAACGAGAGTTGGTTGCCTCCCTCTGGAGCACCCACTTTTCCAAGGGCATGTAAGGAGTAATCCTACCTCTATGATTGTCTTTGGCATTTGAGAGTACCACTGACCTCTTCATTACAATGCTAGCACTATTAATAAAATGACTAATTACCCAGAAATTATGTCTCTCAAACTTTTTAAATGTCACATAGTAAAAAAGGATCTAATATCAGAGAGCCTCACTGCAAATGCTGCCTCTGTTACTTATGATATGTGAGACATTGGACAGTCCCTGTATTTCTCCAGACTTTGCATTTTCTCATTTGTAAAATTGGCACAGGGATATTTGCTGGTTTAAACTGATAAGTAGTAGAGAATTCAGAAGAAGGCAGGAAGGATGGTGAAGAACTTTGAGATCATGCTATATCAGAATCAAATAAAGTAATTAAGAATATTTAGCTTGGAGAAGAGTTTAGGTGGGATATGATATCACTTTTCAAGCATTTGTAGGACTGGCACATGGAAATGGTGATAGCCATGTTCTATTTGGCCCCAAAGGGCTAACCTAGGAGCAAAAATTAGAAGATTCACAGAGGTACATATCAATTGTATGAAGAAACTAAGAATGGTTAGCTTGGAGATGACTCAGATGGGAAATCAGAGTTACCTTCAAGTATTTATTTGAAGGGCCCTTCTGTGAAGGAGAATTCCTTATTTCTCTCAGCCCCAAATGTCAGAACGAGGAACAGTCAGTGGAATTTGCAAAAGGGTAAATTTCAGCTTCATGTTAAGGAGGAAAAGAAAAACAAACAACTTTGCATGAAATAGGATGATCCAAAAGTAGAATGTGCTGCCTTTGGAGGACAGAAGTTTCCTTCATTGAAAATATTCAGGCAAGAGCTGGTGTTTGGTATCATTGTGAGGAGAATTCTTGTTCTGGTATCAGCTAGATTACAATACCTCTGAATTCCTTTTGACCTCTAAAATGATATAATTTTGAAATTGATACTAAATATCATGGTGGTTTTGAATCTAGTATTTTGCAAACCAAGAATCATAAACACCTTGAAATAACAACCAGTGCGGGGCAGAGCCAAGATGGCAGAGTAGAAGGATGGACCAGATGTAGCTCTACCCCTAAAGCCCATAAAATACCTGTAAAAATTATTCTAAACAAATTCTAGAGCAGGAAAAGTCACAAAGTGACAGAACGAAAGAGATTTCAAGCCCAAAGCAGACTGGAAGGCCAACAGGAAAGGTCTATCACACCAGATTTGGAGTGGAATGCAGTCCAGCCTTGGCCATGGGAACAACAGGACAGGACCAGAGCAGGCTTCAGGATATGGAATCAGGGGCAGCAGCTGTGGCTCCCAGATTTTCCAACCCACAAATGCCAAAGACAGCTTCAAAGAAAGCTCTTTCACCTGGGCAAAAAGGGAGCAGGGTCCAGCCCTAGACCTGGGCCCAGGGTTGCAGAAGTCATTGCAGCAGCTTCCCCTTTTGGAGCCCTTGACCTAAAGACACTGGAGGAATCTAATGACTGATTTGAATCTCAACCCTGAGTGAGTGGTAGCTCTGGGGTGAGGAAAAGCCCTACCACGATGGAGCTGGTAGAGGCTCTGGAGAGGGAATCCTACTCACAGATCTTGGGCAAAAAAATCTGTGGTTGCTTCCAGACCACAGCACAGGCCAGGAAAAGAGTAAACTCCTTTCCATTGGAGGAACTTAGTACTTACAGGTCTCTAGAGTATTGTCTCCACTGGACAAAGGACTCAAAAATCAAGTAACTGGCTTGGAAAGTGCTCCAAATGGGAAAAAACTAGGACTACATAGAAGGATACTTTCTTGGTGAACAGGTATTTTCCTCCATCCTTTCAGATGAGGAAGAACAAAGAATACCATCAGAGGAAGCCATAAAAGTCAAGGTTTCTACATCCAAAACCTCAAAAATAAATATGCAATGGTCTCAGACCATGGACGAGCTCAAAAAAGATTTTGAAAATCAAGTAAGAGAGGTGGAGCAAAAGTTGGGAAGAGAAATGAGAGAAAGGCAAGAAAATCATGAAAAGCAAGTCAACAGTTAACTGAAAAAGACCCCCAAAATGCTGAAAATAACACCTTGAAAAATAGGGTAACTCAAATGGCAAAAGAGGTTCAACAAGTCCATGAAGAGAAGAATGCTTTAAAAAGCAAAATTAGCCAAATGGAAAAGGATGTTCAAAAGCTCACTGAAGAAAGTAGTTCCTTAAAAATTAGAATGGAGCAGATAGAAGCTAATGACTTTTTTAGAAACCAAGAAATTATAAAACAAAACCAAAAGAATGAAAAAATGAAGACAATGTGCAATACCTCTTTGCAAAAACAACTGACCTAGAAAACAGATCCAGGAGAGACAATTTAAAAATTATTGGACTACCTGAAAGCCATGATTAAAAAAAAAAAGAGCCTAGACATCATCTTTCATGAAATTATCAAGGAAAACTGCCCCTGATATTCTAGAACTAAAGGGTAAAATAAATGTTGAAAGAATCCACCAATCACCTCCTGAAAGAGATCTCAAAAGGAAAACTCCTAGAAATATTGTACCCAAATTCAAGAGTTCCCAGGTCAAGGAGAAAATATTGCAAGTAGCCAGAAAGAAACAATTCCAGTATTGTGGAAATACAACCAGGATAACACAAGACCTACCCTTCTTCTACATTAAGGGAGTGAAGGGCTTGGAATATGGCACTCCAGAAATTAAAAGAACTGGTATTAAAACCAAGAATCACCTACCTACAAAAACTGAGTATAATACTTCAGGGGAAAAAATGGTCAATAAATGAAATAGAGAACTTTCAAGCATTTTTGATGAAAAGGTCAGAGCTGAATAAAAATTTTAACTTTCAAAAACAAGAATCAAGAGAAGCATCAAAAGGTAAACAGGAAAAAGAAATCATAAGAGACTTACTGAAGTTGAACTGTTTACATTCCTACATGGAAAGATAATATTTGTAACTCTTGAGACTTTTCTCAGTATTTGGGTAATCAGAGGGATTATATACAGAGGCACAGGCACAGTGTGAGTTGAATAGTCAGGGATGATATCTAAAACAATAGAATTAAGGAGTGAGAGGAATGTATTGGGAGAAGAGGAAAGGGAGAAATAGAATGGAGTAAATTATCTCTCACATTAAAGAGGCAAGAAAAAACTTTTTCAGTGGAAGGAAAGGAGGGGGTAAGAGGGAAAAAGTGAAGCTTACTCTCATCACATTTGACTTAAGGAGGAAATAACATGCACACTCAATTTGGTATGAAAATCTATCTTACACTACAGGAAGGTAGGGGAGAAGGGGATAAGTGGTCTGTGGGGGAAGATGATAGAAGGGAGGGCAAATGAGAGGAGGGAGTAATTAGAAGTAAACACTTTTAGGGAGGGACAAGGTCAAAAGTAAGAACGGTATAACTGGGGGATAGGATAGGATGGAGGGAAATATAGTTAGTCTTTTGTGTGTGTTTGTCCTTTGTTGCTGAAAGAAGACCATGCCATCAGACAAATGATGACATGACTTGCACTTGACTTTGAATGAGGGAGGACTGTGCAGGTCAGCAGCCTCACTTCTCCTCCAGAGCCATCTGAATCCAATGACCAGATATTCATCAGGATGACTGGAGATGACCCAGGATGAGACATTTGGGGTTAAGTGACTTGCCCAAGATCACACAGATAGTGAGTGTTAGTATCTGAGGTGAGATTTGAATTCAGGTCTCCTGACTCCTGCACTGGTACTTTATCCACTCCACCACCTAGCTGCCCCAGGTAGTGTTTTACAACATGACTATTATGGAAGTCTTTTGCATAACTACACATGTATAGCCTATATTGAATTGCTTGCCTTCTCAGTGAGGATGGGTAGCGAGGGAGGAAGGGAGAGAAATTGGAACTCAAAGTTTTAGGAACTAATGTTGAGAATTGTTTTTGCATACAACTAGGAAATAAGAAATACAGGTAATGGGGCACAGAAATCTATCTTGGCTTACAAAAAAAGAGAGAAGATGGAGATAATGTAAGGGAGGAGTGGGATAGAAGGGAGGGCAGATTGGAGGAAGGGGTAATCAGAATGCCTGGTGTCTTGGGTGGGGGAAGGGGAGAGATGGGGAGAAAATTCAGAACTTAAAATCTTTGGAAATGAATGTTGAAAACTAAAAATAAATATTTTTTTAAAAATATAAAAAAATGAGATAAAAGAAGACATAGCAACTAGCTAAATCTCTACATGCTTTTAAACTAGCTAAATCTCTACATGCTTTTAAAAAAAATACATGCTAGTAATTAAGCTGATTCCAGATCAATGCAGACTGTTACATAATTTAGACAACTGAGCTATGGAAGCCACCAGGTTGTAGGAACATCAAGTTTAAAGATTGGGCATGCATCAAGTGTTCTCTTTTGGGCTGTGGTAGTCAGTGGCATTAGCTCTGTGGATATCTGGTAACTGTTTTTTGAATAAAAAGCTAGAGAAAAGGAATCTTTCTCTTATTGGTACAATACCCTGTTCTTTGAGGTCAATCTTTCTTTTCAGTACCTTTTTTCTGATGATGGCTCCCAGGATTATCCTTCCTAGCCTAGTGCATTTGAACTTTTAAAAAGTAACTTTTTTTAACTCCTAGGCCAATATTTTTTAATCTTTCTATTTTGATTGATGTGGAAACCCTTGGGTTGAGGTGTGGATGGAGGAGGATCTTAAAAATCTGTTAACTCCATAAGGACAGAGATGGCATCTCAGCTAGGTATAGCTTTCCCCCAAGTCTGAGCAGTGTTCTGCACACAACTACTTAATAAATACTTGTTGAATTTAATGGTCTACTGGCTATTTGTGGGCAAGGATGGAAGCTGGAAGCAGCAGATCATTAATTCTGGTAGTCAACAGAGCCAATCTTGCAACATGCTGAGTGAGATGGCAGTATTGAATATATAATGCATGGAACAACCCTCAAGTTGTGTTTTTTTTTCAAATGAAAGTAAATGTAAATGTCTTTGATTTGGGCCATTCCCTTGAGTTTTTTGAGATCTGGTTGATATTAACCATGAAAGTAATTAGACATGTCAGCATGCTTTACAAAAACCAGGTTTGGGAATGAATTTACTGGGAAATAAGAATACCCTTCTTGAGGGTAACAACTGTTTACACTTTTGTCTGCATGCCCCCATATCTTGGCACAGTACTTTCTGCTTAAATAAATGTTTGTTGAATTGAATGAATTGTTGATCAATGTGTCATTATATTCTTAGCCTACATCTTCTAAGAAATTTCTGTTTTACCCAGACAGTCATGAAATCAGAATATTGTATCATATAATTGAAAAACATTGGATTTCTCAGGACAGGAGTTCAAATCCCAGCTCTAACACTTAGTGTCTTTTGGCCTTACACAAATCCCTTTGTCTTTCCCACTCCTCAGTTTCCTCCCTTGTAAAATGAGGGTGTTAGAGTGGGAATGGTGATGACTAAAGTCCCTTTGTCCTCCGTTCTTCAGGCTCTCCTGTGTGTTCATATCTGCTCTCTCTGACCTTTTTCAAAGTAGGATTTTGATTTGGAATTCTTCTCAAAGGTGTCAGCTTTGGCTAAAATCAGTAAAGAGCTTAAAGATTAAGAGGCTCTTCTTGTCTTCCTTTGCTACCTAGCAGGAAATAATTCCCTCAAGCCTGTTATCTGATCAAGTCACTGGAGACTTGATGATTAGTCTTGGTTGGCTTTTTTTTTTCCAGCTAAAAAGCTAGACCTTACAAAGGTAATTAGGAAACATTCTTTCACTTGTGAAGTAACTAGATAGTTTTATCCTTAGAATCTGAAGCTGCTTGGAATTAGAGAATTAGGCAGTTATAAAAAAGGCAACTACCCAGAAAAGGACAAGATAGATTTACAATTTTTGTGTGATCCTGAAGAATAGAAAGGCTTTACTGCTTCTCTTAGTACCAGTGGTAGAAAGAATGCTTTTAGGTAAACTGTGCTGTCACCAACTATAGTGGGGCTTAAAGAAAGGACTAGGGAGGAGGACATGGTCATTAAACTCTGTTAAGTAGCTAGAAAAGGGGAGAGAGGAGGAAATCAATGATTGTTATATGATAAAAGTTACTAGGGGTGGGGGAAGTGGAGAAACATTTCTGTTCAGTTTCTAAGTGGAGGAGTAAGAGGATAGCATTCATATCTTGCAAGGGCCCTAGAGTCATAAATCCAGATCGAAGGGTCCTCAGCAGTCATCTAGTCTAACCCCCACCATTTAACAGAAGGGAAAATTGAGACCCAATAAGGGAAAGTGATTTGTTCAAGGTTCTACATAGGATCATAGATTTAAGGGACCTTTGGAGGATATGTAGTCCAACCACTTTATTTTACAAGGAAGGAAAGAAACTGAGGCCCAGAAAGGTTAAATAACTTCACTAAGTACAGTTAATTTCTCAAGCAGAGCTTCAGTTTGCACCTAGGTCCTCTGATTCCAACCTCAGCATGCTTTACATTGTAGTGTCAATCTCTTGTTTTTTCAATCAACCAGCATTTATAAATGCCTGCAATACTATTGTTATAATAAATGCTGTTATCTATTCGTTTTACTTGTTTCTTATACTTTGAGAACTCATTTGGGGTTTTCTTGGCAAAGATACTGGAGTAGTTTGACATTTGCTTGTTCAACTCATTGAACCGAAGAGGAAACTGAGGCAAATAGAGTAAAGGGACTTGCCCGGGGTTGCACAGGTAGAAAGTGTCTGAGGCTGAATTTGAATTCAAGATCTTCTGACTGCAGGACTGGTGTTTTATCCGCTGTGCCTCTCTAGCTGTCCTTATCTTAAATTTTTGCTGGCTGAGTGGTAGTACTGGCTGCAGAGAAAATAGCTCAGCTTGGATAAGAGAAGGGTTCTGACAGGAGTATCTGTAAGTTAACTGTTTTTGTTACCTTAATCAGCATCAGAATTGGGAAGCTGTCCATGACACATAGTGGAGTGCAAGGCAGAATTTTAAAAAATACTTTTTAAATAAACCCTCATTTAAAATGCCAGGAGATTCTGCTCAAAATGAGTCTTCCCGACTTCAGGTTCAACACTCTTTCTACTGCACTACCTAGCTGCCCTGTGTCATATAGCACACTTGTGTGTATGTGTGTGTGTGTGTGTGTGTGTGTACTGTGTGTGTATATATATATATATGTGTGTGTGTTTGTATATACATAGGGTGTGTGTGCATGTGTATGTGTGTATGTGATACATACATATAGGCAGCTAGGTGGCAAAGTCTATAGAACACTGAATCTAGAGTCAAGAAGCCATGGGTTCCAATCTGGCTTCAGACACCTACTAGCTATGCATACCTGGGCAAGTAGCTTGCTCTCTGCCTCAGGTTCCTGAACTGGCAAATGGGACAATGATGGCATTTTTTTCTTGTAACTCACAAATGAGCTACAAGAACAAAATGAGATCCTATCTGCCAAGTGCTTAGTACAGCATCTGATATATAGTAGCTGCTTATTAAATGCTTCCCCATATATACAGACATGGCAATTGGAGTAATTGTTGGTGTTGGTAGTCACAGCAGTAGTAGGATAGAAAAAGTGCACTACAGACAGAGTTGGTGGTGTAATCCTAATAAGTCACATCTATGTGGCGCTTTAATGTTTGCAGAGCACTTTGCCTGTATTACCTGATTCCATCCCCACAACCTCCCAGAGAGGTAGGTACTACTGTCATTATTATTTATCATTTTAAAAATAAGGAAACTGAGGCTTAGAAAGGTTAATTGACATGCTCAGGATCACACAGCCAGCAAATGTCTGAGGCAGTAGTGGAACTCAGGTGTTTTCAATTCCAAGTCTCAAACTTCAGCTGTTCTTCCACCAAGGTGCCTCATAAAACATTTGAATCCCTCAAGCAAGGGTTTAAAAGTTGCCCTTTTATATTATTACCCATGAGATGCATCATTGTAATACATGGGGCTTGACGTATTCACAAAAAGCAAAGTCTATATGGCAAAGGGAGTAAAATGTACTGGTATTTAAAATATGTGCATTTATTTACTTTTTAAAAAAAATATTATTGATTTCAAACACTTTTCTCTTTTTAAATTTTGAGTTCCAAATTCTCTCCCTCCCACCCCTTTACCATTTACTGAGAAAGCAAGCAATATGAAATCAATTAGACATGTGAAATCATGCAAAATATTTCCATATTAGCCGTATCTCAAAAAAAGCAAAAAAAAAAAATATACACTTCAATTTGTACTCAGAATTTCTTATTTTTCTCTCTGGCGGTGGATAATATTTTTAATAATGTGTCCTTAGATCATTGTATTCATCAAAGTAGCCAAGTCTTTCATAGTTGATCATCACAACCTTGCTGTTTACTCGCACAGGGATCTCCTGGTTCTTCTTACTTCACTTTGCCTCATGTCATGTCTTCTCAGGATTTTTTTGAAACCATAGCCTTCATCATTTCTTATAGTATAATAGTACTCCATCATAATCATAGGCTACAATTTTTGTTCGACCATTCCCCAATTGATGAACATCCTCTAAATTTCCAATTCTTTGCCTCAAGAAAAAGAGCTGTAATTACTTTTTTACATATAAGTCCTTTTCCTTTTCCTTTGATATCTTTGGGATACAGATCTAGAAAAGGTATTGCTGGGTCAAAGGGTTATGCACAGTTTTATAGTCTTTTGGGCACTTACAAATTGTTCCCCAGAATAGTTAGACCAGTTTACAGCTGTATCAGCAGTGCACTTAATGTATCTGTTTTCCCTCTTCTCCTCCAGCATTTGTAATGTCTGATAGGTGGTTCCTCAGTTGTTTTGATTTGCATTTCACTAATCAGTGGTGATTTAGAACATTTCTTTCATATGGAGAGAAAATTGCCTGTTCATACCCTTCAACCATTTATCACTTGGGGAATGGCTCTTATTTTTATAAATTTGATTCAGTTTTTTATACATTTGAAAAACGAGGCCTTGATTAGAGAAACTTTTTGGAAAAACTTTTTGATATTAATCTGTTCTATTACCTCTGGGCAAAATATAGTTTCCTTGATTATCTCTTAACTAGGGTCTGGTTTGGTTTTTGCTTTGTCTGAGATCATACTTATTTCCCCTGTCTTTATTTTATGTCAGCTGAAGCGTATTTAATTCTATTCCAGTCCTGTATTTTAGCTATCTTTATATTTCAAGTATGTCTCTTGTAAACAGTAGATTCTTAGCTTCTGGTTTTTAACCATTCCACTATCCACTTCATTTTTATGGGGGAGCTCATCCCATTCACAGTCTCAGTTATGATTATTGTGTATCTTCCTCTATCCCATTTTCCTATTTTTTCATGGGGTAAGACAGATTTCTACACCCAAATGAGTTTCTGTATACATTCTTCCGTCTTTGAATACCATTGAGTGAGGGTCAAGCATTGCCCATTTTTCTATTTTCCTCTTCATTGTAAAATCTTTCTTTGTAAACCTTTTTTATGTAAGAAACATTTCTACCTTCTGCCTCTCCCTTCCCCTTTCTCTCAGTGTGTCCCTCTTTCTCACCTTTTCATTTTTTGAGATCATCCCAATATAACTGTCTCATGTCCATACCCTCTGTCTATGTTAAATAATAGCATTCTTAAGAGTCACATGTATCTTTTCCCCCCATAGGTATGTAAACTTTAACTTTATTGAGTCCTTTATGATTATATTTTCATGTTTAGCTTTTTTATACTTATCTTGAGTCTTGTTTTTGAATGTCAAATTTTCTATTCAGCTCTGCTCTTTTCATCAGGAATACTTGAAAGTTCCCTGTTCCATTAAATATCCATTTCTTCCCTTGAAACATTATAATCAGCTTTGGAGTAGGTTATTTTGGTTGTAATTTTAGCCCCCTTGCCTTCTGGAATATAGTACTCTAAGACCTTCACTTCTTTAATGTGGAGGTCACTAAATCTCGTATAATCCTGAATTTGAATTGTTTGATTTTGGAGGCTGGCAATATTTTTCTCCTTGAGATGGGGTTTATGGAATTTGGCTACAGTATTTCTGGGAGCTTTCATTTTGGAATCTCAGGAGGTGATCAGTGGATTCTTTCAGTTTGATCATGACTTTTAAGTAGTTCAATAAATTCTCTCTCCTAGATTTATTTTCTAGATCAGTTGTCTTTCTGATGAGATTTCACATTTTCTTCTATTTTTCATTCTTTTGGATTTGTTTTATTGGGGATTTTTATGTCAAATGGAGGCATTCGCTTCCACTTGACTAATACTAATTTTTTAAGGAATTATTTTCTCTTTGTACCTCATTTTCCATTTGGTCAATTCTGCTTTTTAAGGAGTTCTTTTCTTCAGTGACTTTTTGTCCCTCTTTTGCAATTAGGTCAACTATGTTTTTTTTAAAGGTGTTATTTTCTTCAATTTTTTTGTGCCTTTTTTACTGAGGGAACCTCTTTTCATAATTTTCTTACATAGTCTCATTTATTTTCCCAATTTTTCTTCTAGTACTCATGTCTTTCTTTGGCTCTTCCAGGAATTCTTGTTGGACTTGTGTCCACTGGGCATTTTTTGAGGCTTTGGTTATGGTTATTTTCACATTAATTTCTTCTGAGTTGGTGTCTTGGACTTCCCTGCCACCATAGTATTTTTCATGGTCTAATTCTTTTTTGTTGCTGTTTTCTTATTTTCCCAGTGTATTTCTTGACTTTAAACTTTATGTTAAAGTTGAACTCTGATAACCCGGGATTGGAGAGGTACTGTCCCAAGCTTCAGACTTTTTTTGTGCTGCTGTTTTCAGAGCTAGTTCTAGGGGGTCTGCAAGATTTTGGTGCTTTTAAAATGATGTGACCTGGGGAGAAGTGTGGTCACTGCTTTCTAGTATGTACTCTGCTCTTTACTCAGGAAGAGCCCCTGCTCCCCTACAGCCAGAAGTGGTAATGTTCCTTTCAGCCCTGGAACTGTTGTTACCAGTTCCTTTGCTCCCTTGTGACCCACCATAAGCACTCCCCTCCCCTCTGGAAGTGTGACCTGAAACTGATATGACCAGAGTCATCAATCAGCATCATCTGCACCCAGTGCCAGCAAAGGGTCCCATACACATTTCCTAATAGGTTCAGATCTCAGAGAGTTTGGGTTCTAATGAGACATTATTTACATGACTCCCTAAGAAAAAAATATTTAAAGTTTGATGTTTAGATCATGTCTAGGGTCTTCTCAAAATGAGAGGATGAGAAATGTACTCAGCATATATGGATTGGATATAGGACAGGTATTTATTTCCTACATACAAAATACAAGTGTACATAGATTTTAAAACAGTAACAAATAAACATTTATTAAGCACCTAATTAGGTACCAGTCACTGTGGTAAGTGCTAAGGATGCAAAAATAAAGGGTCCCTGCCTTCAAGGAACTTAAAATCTAACGGGAGAAGACAATACACTAAAAGAAGCTGAAAATGGGTTAGGGGGTAGACACCAGAGAGTACAGATGTGGAGATATGATGTTCTTGGAGTTGAAACCAAGTAGGACAACTGGTGGAAAATGAAGTTTAGCTATAAAGGAAGGCTTTGGAGAGAGTTTATCTCTTTACCCTTCAGCCCTCCAGTTGGAGAGGAAGGGCAGCTGAGGGTGCTAAGAAGGTGTTGAATATCAAAACTGGATGAAACTCCATGATGATGTATGGTTTCTGGATGGAATCTACATGAAGAGATGTCAGATGATGAGCTTATTCTGGGAGAGACAAGATGCTTTTGGAGTTGAAACCAAGTAGAGCAATTTATGGAAAATGAAGTTTAGCTGAAAAGTTCTGAGTTTTCTAAAAAGGAAGATTAAGTCACTTACAAGTTTTATAGTTTTATCCCTTCAAAAGATTGCTATTTAAACCTCAGGTTTTGGGATTGCTGACATTTTACCTTGGTTTTGCAGCGTTCCTTCAATGTCCATGATGTCTACTGTCCAGTCAGGTCAGGACTTGGGCTCTGGTTATCTTCTGGAATGAAGAAATTACTTTTCATCCAGTCTTTCTACCTGATGGACCAAAGATCTCCAGATCTCATGTATTCACAAAGTCACCTTCAATTCTGGAATAGAGTCTTGGTATCATAGATTTAATTCTGGGAGAGACCGTCATGATCATTTAGTCCAGCTTCCTCATTCTCTCTTTAAATGTCCACTGTGTCATCAATTACTCCCAATTTCTGACCAATAAGAGAATGGCATGGTCATCCCTAAAGAGCTCTACATTGTCAGGTCATGAGAAAGAACCAGGGACTTCATCGTCTCCAAAGTGACCAAATGCTCAGCTATTGATGGCCAGCAGGAATCAGGAGGGGGAGCTTTGAGTATGCAACTCACACTTATATTCCTATCTCTTGTGCCTAGTCCAGTGCTAGCTACAGGTTGTGCTCAGTCAGTATTTGCTAATGAATTGAAGATGGCTTGATTCTGACTAAGTAAAATGTAACATCCCCTGAGGGTAGAGAGTGTCTCCTTTTCCCCCCAGTGCCTCCTACAATACTTGGCACATGCTTAATAAAGAGGAAGGAGGAAAAGAAGGGACATAAGGAAATAAACATTTATATAAGACCTATTATATTCCAGTCACTGTGTTAAGTACTTTAAAAAAAACTCTCATTTGAACCTCACAACAGTCTTTGATGTAAATGCTATTACTATTCCTATTTTGCAGTTGATGAAACTGGGGAAAATGAAGGCTACATAACTTGCTCAGTCACCTAGTTAGTGTCAGAAGCTGGATTTGAATTCCAGGCTTCTTGACTCCAAGCCAAACCCTCCATCCACTGTGTCCTCAGTTGCCTTAATAATTAATAAATGCTTATTTGGTCCTCCTTGTGGATGTGGATGTCTCATTTTTGTCTTTTAATCCCCAGTGCCTAACAGTGCCTGGCATCGAGAGGATGCTTCATAAATGCTTGCTGATGTATTCATTGGAAGACTTAATAAACATCTAATAAGTGCTTGTTGAATTGAATTTGATAGGAATGGGTTAAATACAAACACTCTCTTAAAAACTGTTCCAAGCTATATGATTTGAATCACTCAGCCCAGGCTAAGATTCGTTACAACTCAATTATAAGGCTCATTAGATGCTGGCATTTGGTTTATCTTGCCAAGTTGTAGGGCATCTTCATCTGCCTCATAGGCAAAGATCTATTTAAGCAGGCAGTGGTGATGGGTCTGGGTGGAGATTAAAAAAAAACCCAGCAAGAGAGAGAGAGAGCATGTGGGGCATGTGCATCTGTGCTCAGCCTTTATTTTCAGGAATCTAACTCAAGTGGCTGTGTGCTCTGGCCAGGGCTGAAGCACAATGGGAAGGTCATATGGGGGAGGTGATAATGAAGTCAGGGAAATTCTTGCAGTTTGTCACTGGATGGGCCTGGAGCATTTTGAAGAAGCCTTTTGATTTTACTCCAGTGTTTTACCCATTGTATCTATCTTCAACTACTCTCCTCCCCGCCTCCTGCCTTCACAAGTGAGCCCCCCCTATTCTGTCCCTTTCTTAATTGGTCTCAGTTTCCATCACAGAAAATGCTAGCAATGGCAGAAATGTGACAGCCTCTCAAATCTGTAGCAACACATGCCAACCAACAAGGGTAATTTGTACTTTTTGCAAACAGACTTCGAGACAATCTGCTTGGATATTATTCCCTCCTCTATCACAGACCTGATTCCCTGACCAATCAAAAAGAGGCTTGTAGATGCCACTAATGTTTTGATTTTCCTCCTTGTGTGCTAACAGCTCAGCTGTAGCTGTTCAGTTGGATTGGGCTGGAGGATTTCAATGAATGGTGACAGACAACACGTTGAGTCTCCTCTTGGTCTACATTTTGTTTTGCTTGTTGGGAAGGATGGTCAAGTTAGATCTCTGAGAGCAAGGCACTAGGGAAGATAAAATGCTGGGTTTGGAGTCAGGAAGAATTAGATTGAGCTTCTTCCTCAGGCACCTTACTAACTGGATGAGTCACTTAATCTGCCTTGGCCTCAGTTTCCTCATTTTAAAAATGAGAATAAAAACTTGTAGCAATTAATAGGCGTGTTGTGAGGATTAAATGAGAGAATGAATGAAAAACATTTTGTAAATTTTAAAGTATTATTGAGATACCCATTATCATAATATTTATGACAGGCAGTGTGTCCCCAACAGTCGATAGAAGACTCACTTTTGAAGGATGCTGGTCATGAGAACATGGCAAAGTCACTTCAACTCTTATGCCCCAGCTGATTTTCTAAGACTGTTAATTGTTCAGAAGATGCTATTGTGTATTGGCAAGGGGTCCCTATGCTGCTCAAAATCATAGGTCTGGCCAGCAATTATTGTTGTTAAAAAGAGCTATGCTTCAGAGATCTTCCAGTTTTGCAACAGTTCTCTTAAAGATGTTTTTATTGATGTCTTTTGTTTTCACTTTACCTTCATTTCTATATATAGCCTTCCCTCTTCCCTACTCAGTCATACCTTGTTATAAAGAATAAAAAAGAAAGAGAAAAAATGAGCATTTCAGAAAAATCAAGAAATATATTAATTTTCCACACCCGGAGTCTCCTACCTGTTCAAAGATGGGAGGTAAATTTTCTTGATTCTACTTTCTATTCAAGCTTGGTCCTTTTAGACAATATTCAGTTTCTTTCTCTCCTATCCTTCTTCCCTACTCCCTTCCCCTCCTCTACCCTCTCTTACTCTTCTCTGCTCTCCTCTCCTCTTCTCCCTTCTCTCTCCTTTCCTCTCCCTCCTTTCTCTTTTCCTCCCTCTTAGTTGCTCTGTCTCTCCCCTCCTTTACCCCTCCCTTATCCCCTCTGCCTTTTCTTTTTTTCCTACTGTCCTTTTCATTTCTCAGTCATTTGCAATATCTTTTTGTCTAGCAGTTGTCTGCCTCTTGGTTATTTCTGTATCTCTGGAGAGCCAAAGTAACATGACTACCCTCATCAAAGACCCTAGGAGCACAGATTTGGGGCTCAGAAGGACTCTAGAAGTTATCCAGGCTATGCTTCTCATTTTATTGATATCAGTCAGTCAATATTTATTAAACACCTTCTATGTGCAAAGCACTCTGTTAATGATAGATGAGGAAACTGAGGCCCAGAGAGACTGAGACTTTCCCAGTCACACAATTAGCAAATGTCTGAAGGAGGATTTGAACCCAACCCTTCTGAGTCCAAGCTTCCTCTGCCCAGTCATGCTGCCTCCAGAAGTATAATTTGATCCACCTTACCACAAACAAGGTAACATATGCAACCTCCTAGTAAGAAAAAATTCTCCCTGTTCTCTTGTGCCTTATGGCCCAACCAGGACAGAGCTGTAAGCTGCTGCTGAGATAGTATCACACAAGGAGAAGCCTGTATTACAAAGTAAGAAAAGTAGAAAAGGGCAAAGCAGGTATCTATACCAAGGTTGCCTGATGCCAGATCTAGAATTCTTTTTACCTTGCTATATAGTCTCCAGTCGCTCTCTATTCCCTCTAAGCCAAAATTCCTGCCCCAAACTTTTGCAGTCATCATGTAAAGCCACTATGATCTGACTTCAGGCTGTCTTTCCAGATAGGTTTCAATTTGTTCCTTGGGTTCTATGTTCCAGTTAAACTACCTTACTTGCCTTTCTTTCATTGTCATTGAATTTCCCACCTCCATATCTTTGTGTAGGCTGTCCTCCCTGGAATTCACTACTCCTCTATGTCTTAGAATCTTTACCTTCCTTCGAAGTTCAGCACAGGTGTCACCAACTTGGATAAGCCTTTAACAAAAACAAAACATTTATATTATTTATATAGTGCCTTCTATGTGCTAGGTACTGTGCAAAGTACATACAATATTTCCAAATATTGTCTCATTTTATCATCACGACAATCCTGGGTGTGAGAAGCTGTCATTATTCTTATTTTACAATTGAGGTCACTGAGGCAAACAGAGGTCAAGTGACTTGCCAAGGGCCAAAGTGCTAGCAGAGTTTGAACTCAGGTCTTCCTGACTCCAGACGCAGGGTTCTAAACACCCTGCCACCTAGCAGCTGGTTGTTAATGTTGGTACTCACGCATTTGTATCCCCAACATTGAACACCATTCTTGGCATATAATAGGCATTTAATAAATGCTTGTGACTAAGGGAAATTCTCTTTTACTTCTTTGTTTGTACCTTGCACATTCCCCAGCAGAATATAAATTCAGTGAGAATTGTGGTCATTGTTGTCCAGTTGCTTCAGTCATGTCCAACTCTTCCTTAACCCATTTGGGGTTTTCTTGGCAAAGATAACTGGGGTGATTTGTCATTTTCTTCTCCAAATGATTTTACAGATGAAGGAACTGAGGCAAACAGGGTTAAGTGACTTGCCTAGAGTCACCCTACCAGTTAGAGTCTGAGGCCAAATTTGAACTCTGGAAGAGGAATCTTTCTGACTCTAGACCCAGCATTCTATGCAATGAACCCCCTCCTCAGTGAGGATAAGGACTATATAAAACATTTTGTCTTTATATCCCTAGTGCTCAGCATAGCGTCTTGCCGTAGGATGTACAATTTTTATAAGATTATTATATTATATATTATAATAATATTTCACATTTATATAGCAATTTAAGGTTTGCAAAGCAAATCTTTGTACATATTCATTTGATCCTCACAATAACTTGTTATAAATTTATTATTGCTATTAAATGCATTTTCCAGATGCAAAAACTGACTTAGACTAAATCAGCGCTTCTAAAACTGTGGGTCGGACCCCATAGGGCAATAGTAAAAGGTTTCTGAATATACAATAACCATAAATTAACTCAAAATCAAAGGTGTAATGAATCCAAGGTGTTTCTCACAGTACTTGCCTGTGTTACATTATGAAACTTCACTGCAGCCTTGGTTCTGAACACAAAGCATGCGCACTTTGTACTATGCATACCGTCATGCTGCTCAATGCCAATGAAAACTGCTGAAACATGAAAAGAAGTTGCTGGTGGAAAAAAAAAGTTTAAGAAGCCTTGAGCTAAAATGACTTATCCAAGGTTACATTGTTTCTCAGCTTGAACCCAGGCCTTCCAGTGCTGTTTCTTTTATGCTGATCTAAGCACTTATTTAAACCATCATGTTTTTATTATGACGGTAGGAAGCATCAGCAAACATGAATATTTCCACACCATGAAGGACAAACGGAATATTCATTGTACATGAAGTGGTGAACTTTGGTCATGTGCAGTTAATTTGAAAGTCTACATTAAATTAAATGCATTTGTAAAAAATTAGTGCATTTGTATACCCTTCTGAGCTTTTCCCCTTCTACTTTGTCATATCAGTAAGCATTTATTAAGTACCTACTGTGTGCCAGTCAGACACTTTAAGGCAAAAACAATCCTTCAAAAATTATATTATTGACAGTCTTTCCTTTTTTTTTTTATCTTGAAACAGTATCACTAACCACTTTCCCTGATCCCCAAACCAATAGAAGCCTTCTCCTGTGACAAACAAGTATTGTTAAGCAAAATGAACTAGCACATTGTCTCTGTCTACAAATGTATGCCTCTTGTTCACCATGGTTCCATCCAGTGGTGGGCGATGGGCTTTGCTTTCAGCCTTCTAGTTGGTCACTGCCTTGAGCAGTGTTCTGAAGTCTTCTAAAGCTGTTTTCCTTTACATTATTGTGGGCTATTCTCTAAGTTACTCTCCTCATTCACCCCATTTTGCTCTATATCTGTTCATGTCAGTCTCTGATTTCTCTGAATTCATGATATTTGTCATTTTTAATAGCAACATAATTTCCTATATTCACATGCTAAGTTGTTAAGCCATTCACTAACTATTGAGCATGCTCTAAATACTTAGAGAATTAAATTATGGTTTTGACTTGTAGACAAGTGGGCACACAGAAATTGCACTGCATATGAAAAGTGGTTCATGTATCTTTCCAGAGCAGGCTCTATACCCAGCCTCCCTCTTTCCTGGTGCATTTTGGCCCCCATGAGATGAAAAGAACTCTGTTTTCCCTTAGCCCTTCTGCTGCAGTTGTAGCAATGAATCTTTTGCCCTCTGTCAAGGCCTGTGTCTTTGCCATTCCTCAGAGACACTAAACAAGATAAATGGTGGACTCAGGAAGGATGGGACGACTGACTTCTGTAGGGACACATCAAGATCGCCTTATAGAGCTTCTTCCAAGCAGATTCCCGATTTGGTGTTTGAAGTTGGGAGCTGGGGATTTACTCACACACATTAAATGCAGCCTTGGATGGCCTCCATGTCAGGACATTTGTTTGGGCTGATTATTCCAGAGAGAGGGAGAATGGGAAAGAGGGAGGGAGGAAAGTAACATAGATTCTCTTCCCACACAAATGGAAGAATTCAGAGCTTTCCAAAATGGAAATGGGCTGTAGACCTCTTCACTTTGTACGCACATGGGCACTTCATCAGAGCATCCTTTTCCTTGGTGTCATGGAAGTCTCTCTCATGCCAAACTCACAAATCTTGTGCTGTGATTACATTGATATCATGCCCTCTTTATACAGGGGGTTTAAACTTGGTGCAGAATTTGTGTGAAGGAAGCCAAACATATATATATATATATATATATATATATTTAGGATTGTATGTATGTATAAGTGTATGTATGTATTATTTTCAGTTGGTTGATGCAGTACTTATTTAAAATGGCTAAAGATGGGCAATCTCTTTGGAATTTGAATAACAGTTTTAAGATAGGTGCATGTATCTCTTTTTTGATTATTCTTTCTTGTGGATCATTCCATAGGTTATGATTAGTGTGAAAATATGTTTAATGTGAATGTATATGTACAGCCTATATCAGATTGCATGCCATCTTAGGGAGTGGAGAGGGTAGGGAGGGGGAGAAAATGTAAAACTTAAAAACTTGGGTAACTAAATGTTGTAAACAAAAAGTAAATTAATTTTAAAAAACCCAAAAAGATAGGTGCATGAACTTGTTGTTTAATAGCGTCCAGCTTGCTGCAACTCCATTTAGGGTTTTCTTGGGAAAGATCCCGGAGTGATTTGTCATTTCCTTCTGCAGCTCATTTTACAGATGAGGAAACTGAGGCAAATAGGGTTTAGTAGCTTGCTCAGGGTGCTAATAATTGTCTATAGCCATATTTGAACTTGGGAAGATGAGTCTTCCTGATTTCAGGCCTGGCACTGTGTCATCTAGTTATCCCAGTGAATGTATAAAAGGACAAAATCCCCAGCATACACCTACCCTTCATAATAATAGCAACAATAATTTTTATTATTTTATTAGACAGAATCAATGATTTCATTGGAATAGGAAGCTCTTGATGGAACATTTCACCAACCAGTGTAGACTGTCACCTCATCGTCTGCTATTTAAGGTGTTGTTTGAGGCGTTGAAAGGTTAAATATTTTGCCCACGGTTTTATAAGCAATATATATCAGAGATGGTACATGAACCCAGTTGCCCTAAGACAATATCTAAGCTTCTTGCTATGGCTAACATTTATGTAGCACTTTATGGCTAGAGAGAGGAAGCATGTTGTAGTATACAGAGAACCAGGCTGGAAGTCACAAAGTCTTGGGTCCTAGTCACAGTTGTGACATGTACAGACTGACTGGGCAAGTGACTGGACAAATCGCTTAACCTCTCAAAGCCATAGGCAACAAAAAAATCTCTAAGACTATAAGGATTCCAATCAGCATTAATTGAAGGAGTGCCCTCATCTGGGAGTCCTTTATACCAATGAAATCACAGGTGTAAGTCCTGAATCCAGTTCCTTAAAAGTTGATAAACACTTTATATAGATCACTGCATTTGATCTTCATAGTTATGAGGTAAGTCCTATCATTATCTCCGTTTTACAGATAATGAGACTAAGGCTTAGGTTAAGTGACTTATCTGGTAAATATCTAAGGTGGGATTGGAAACCAGTACATTACTCATTAGTTGTAGTTAGGTGGCTCAGCTAGAGCTGGAATCAGGAAGACTTAAGTTCAAATCTGGCCTTAAATACTTACTAGCTGTGTGACCCTGGGCAAGTCACTTAACCTCTGTTTGTCTTAGAGACATCTAGCTTGCTTAGTGGATAGAGCACCGGCCCTACAGTGAGAAGACCTGAGTTCAAATCTGGTCTCAGATATTTACAAGCTATGTGACTCTGGGTAATTAATTTAACCTCTATTTGCCTTAATCCACCAACAAAGGATGGATCAATTCTTTACTACCTGTGCTAATTTTGGCCTAATAATTAACATCAAGAAAACACAGATGCTCCATCAGCCACCACCACACATGAAACAACAAATCAATTACAACAAATCGCAAAGTTTTGAATGCTGTGGATAAGTTCATTTACCTTGGTGGTATACTTTCCAGGGATGTACACATTGACAAGGAGGTTGACACATCAGAGCTAGCTCAGTGTTTGGGAGGCTCTGAAGAAAAGTATGAGAGAGAAGAGGTATTAGACTGACTACTAAACTGAAGATCTACAGAGCCACTCTGTTGACCTCATTGTTATATCTTTGTGAAACATGGACAGTCTGCCAGTGCAATGCCAAGAAACTGAATCACTTCCATTTGAACTGTCTTAGGAAGATTCTGAAGATCACACGACAGGATAAGGTACCAGACACTAAAGTCCTTGCTCAAGCTGAACTGCCAAGCATACAGACTATGCTTCAAAGAGTGCAGCTTTGATGGGCTGGTCACATTGTTTGAATGCAAAATGTGCGATTGCCAAAAAGACTATTTTGTGGAGAACTTGCATTGGGGCAGGTGATCACATGGTGGCCGGAAGAAGCGATATAAGGACACTCTCAAGGTCTCTCTCAAGAACTTTGGATTTGATTGTGTGACATGGAGACACTGGCAAAGGACTGCTCAGCATGGTGTGCCCACATCAGAAAAGGTGCTGTGCTCGATGAGCAAAGAATTGAGACTGCACAAAGTAAATATAGGATGCGCAAATTTGGAGTATCCACCCTAAATATTCACATGGACTATCTGTGCTCAACCTGTGGTAGAGCACTCCAAGATCATATTGGTCTGATCAGTGACAGTCGTACACATTGGAACTTCACTTTATCATGATGATGTCATTTTGATCCTCTTCGAGAACAAAGTACCAACCAGCCTTAATCCACAAGAAAGGAAATGACAAACCACTCCAATACCTTTGCCAAGAAAATCCCATGGACAATATGAGTGTACTATGGTCTTACAGGGTCACGAAGAGTCAAATATGACTAAACAACAACCCTACCCATTGTTCCTCACTGCCTCAGTAATTTAAAGAAATTTAAATTAAGTAATTTAAAGAAATATCAGTCAAAAGATATTTAAGTTCCTTCTGTGAACCAGGTACTGTCCAAGGTTCTGAAAACAAAAGTATAAAGAATGAAACCATCCATACTCAAATTGAATGCTACCTGTGACCCTTGGTGCAGAAGACACTACATGCTTTTCCTTCTAATTTTGAAGTCTTTATGGCAGATTCATCTTCATCTGAACCCTGAGAAAATCCATAAATACTCCATGGAGAATTGTTCTGTTTGCAACTTCAGTTCACTGATGGTAGGGGCCTCCAAGAAAATAAGGGTATTGTTTTGGGGAAAATATTACAGAAAACATAAGACTTAGGCAAATCAAAGCCAATTGACCCAAATTTCAAGGGAAGACTTGTAGGGTTTAAGTCATTAGCATGATACAGGGCTCTGAATTTGGCTAGAGGACCTATGCTGGAATCTCTCTTCTGTCACTGACTACGTGTATGATTTTGGGCAACCAACTAGCCTTCTTCTTCTTCATTCATAAAAAAGGTGTGGGGGTTGGACTAGGTGAGCTAAGGTCCTTTCCAGCCCTAGATCTCTTACTATTATTTCAATAGCTACATTAAAGTATAGTCTCCCTTTCTCTAAACAAGTAAAAAGAAAGTGCACCAGAAAGGGGAATAATTGAATACTAGACTTCAAGTCAAGAGGAGATGACATGGTAGATAGCATTGGCTTAGGGAGTCAGAGAACATCAGTTCAAATCCTGCCTTGGATTCTTATTACCTATTACATATATATGTGTCACATATATGTATATATGTCATATATGTATATGTCACATATATGTATGTGTTTATGTGTGTGTATATATATGTATAAAATATCCTTATACTTACTACCAGCTATTTAACCTCCCTGAGAGATTTCTTGGGTAAGATCAGGGAGCCTCTGAAAACTCTTCTAACTCTAGATCTGTGCTTGTATAGTTTTGTAACAGTTTATTTATGCTCCTTGGGTCTGTTTCCTCATCTGTGAAATTAAGGGGTTGGACTAGATGGATTCTGAAGTCTCCTAGGAACCATGATTCTATGACCCTGAGGACTTTTTGGCCTCACCATCTGCTTTTCTGATATACCTTGCCACTTCCCTCTAGCACCGCCCTCCTGTGTGAAATGTATCCTTAAAGGCTTCAAGTCTTCTTTTTCTCATTGTATCCCCAGCACTTATCACAGCAGCTGGCATAGAGTAAGCACTCAAAGAACAGTTTTGGATTCACTTATTCACTCATTCACTCACTTATTCACATGTTCATTCATTTATGCTTCTTACAGCTTAGCAAAAAGTTGCAAGGGAGTGATATTGATGGTTGTAACAGCAAGCAGAGTAAGATTTTTTGCTGTTTGAGTTTTAGCCAGTCAAGTGTCTTTGACTGAATCTTGCCTTTGAATCATTCAAGAGTATTTGATTCAAAATAGTATATATATATATATATATATATATATATATATATATATATATATACATATATGCATATGTGTGTGATATGTATATATGTATACATATATATACTATATATATATATATATATGTAGTAGAGAGAGCAGTCAAAAGCAGAGTTGAGAGAGAAGAGACAGATGCAAAGCTGAGAGAGAAGTGGTCGTGAGCAAACTAGGGGAACTTGCTTGTGGGGAGACCTAACAGAAAGAATGTTTGTGATGTTGATGCTCTGTCTGTTGATCTGTGTTAATTTCTCAGACAGAAGCCTTGTCTGTTGATCTGCATTGAGTGAAGTGAGATGATGGTGCTGGTAATGTGTATAAATATTTGTATAGCCCTGTTAAGCTTGTTTTCCTAGAAACAGAAACTGTGGGCAGGAGCCTCTGGACCCTGCCATCAGGCAAAAGCAGAAAGAGTTTGGGATGGAACAGTTCCCATGAACTGAGACAAGGAGCAGGAGTAGAGAGCTACCTGCCTGTGAACCCAGGCAACAGTTGGAAGTAGTCAACCCATGGAAGAGGAGCTGTGGGCTTTGGAAGTCAGTCTCGAGTCAAGATGAGAGAGGACTTGGACATTGTGTATTGATTAAGAAGTTTGTTCTTACTGAGACCTAGGGGTGGATGATGTGGAAATTTGAAATTTGAATTTTGAAAAAGGACTTTGCCTGGACTCTTGATATTGATTAAAGATGTTGCGATTGAGTATGATATATATGTGTGTGTGTGTGTGTAAACATATATATATATATATATATATATATATATATATATATATACACATATATACATTGAATGATATGTTTTACTTAAGGATGCTATTATGAATGTTATACTTTATTTAACAATGTTTGGTTCTAAGCAATTAGAAATCATTCATAGCAGGAGTCCTCAGGTGTGCTGCTATGATTGGCTTTATACTGGTATGACCCAAAAAGCAACCACAAGAACACCAAAAAGAAGGGAGGAAAAGCTCGAATGAGAAGGGAAATATTTGCAAAAAGAAAATGTAAAGGGAGGGAAGATTGCCAGTACAAGAAAAAGGACACAACCAAGCATCTGAAAAGTTGAAGTACTATAAGCAAAGCAGAGGAAAGCAGGAAAAATTCAAGAATTAGCATAATTGGCTCTTTTTTTGAAAACTAGACTAGAACTTGGTAGTTCTAGAGCTAGAAGGAACTTGAGTATCTGGTCCATCACCTTCATTTTACAGATGAAGATGTTGCACCTCTGGGATGTGAAGGAGTTTGGCTAGGATTGCACAAGTTGTAAGCTAGATAACAGATTTGAATCTAGATCCTCTGACTGCAAATCCAGCCCTCTCTCCATTACACCATGTTCTCTTTTCGTGAGTTAATAACATGATTGAATCTTTACAGAATCTCAAGAGCACCTGCCCTTCAATGGTTTTTTAAGAGCTCCTTGGCAAAGAAAAAGTCTTTCATGTATAGCTATCCCTCCCTCTGTTCCTTTTTTTTTTGTTAGGGAGAAGCTTAGTTTTTCATCCGTTTGCCCTTCTTCCTTCCCAGGCGCTGATATATTTTACATACTACAGGGAGGTTGGAACCATGCAGTTGATTTCTATGCATGTTCCCAAGCTGGAGAGGATTTGGAGTATGTTGTATTGAAATATATAGTGCTTTCAATTTGTGTCAAGGCTCAAAAAAAAGGAGAGAAAATTACTTTCTCTCTCATTGCAGAGAGGGAGCTGCAGCTTCTACCACTGACCCACCTCTCTCCACCACCCCCACCAGTCCTGGAAATGTTTGGGGAGTTATGATTTGGGAATTCCACTACTGCCATCTTTTATTTTTTGTAGTTGGTGTTTCCATTTTGCAATAGACTGGAGAAGTTTACTTAGAAATAAGGACAGAAACTTTGAGAAGTCCCTTATTTATGGAGCGTGAGCCACACTGCTTTCTCATGTAAATTGTATACAACCCTTCCTGGGAGATGAGCTCTTGGGCTGCAAATTAAAATCTCCATAAAATATGTGCTCCTGTAAATTTCTAGCTGGGGAAGAAAGGAAAATACCCAATATGTGGTGAGTTCAATAGGAGATGCATTTCAGCTTTTCCCCAACGTATTTACATGTGTAGCCTCCTACACAATATGGGGCTGTTCCAGCTACCTGATGCATGGAGCAGTTACCCAGCAGAACAATAACCCTCATTCCATCTCCCCAAACAGAGATAAACTGGTTGATCTGTGCAGTGAATGGCTAAAAGAAGCAAAGAAAGACTGTCATGGTTTGTGAATAAGGCTGAGCTGTATATCATGAAAAGTTATGTGTAGCAGTGGGCTCCCCCTCCCTACCAAGTTCATAGCTCCATTGACCCAACCTCGTTCATTCATTTTGTATGGTTCCTGTGCTCACCATGAATGCAGAATGCTAATGCCCTCCAATGAGATGATGGCCTACAACTTTGGATGGGGTGAAGTGGTATCGTGTCCTCTGAATATAGAAGTCTGCAGGCAAGGGGGTCTTTATGAGACTTTGGAATAGTGCCCTGTACTCTGGAGGACCCTCAGGAGAGAAGATCCGGTGGCAATGAATTTTAATGCCTTTGGAGAGGCTCAAGATGCCTCTTTGTTTTAAAGGTATGCGATTCTCATATTCAATGAGGCACAAAATCTAGAATTTTTTTCAACTTCTGCATCTTAATCGTGCTAAGAATGGTGGCTTGTAAGTTCAGTGGATGGAGGTAAATAGAATTTGAGCTGTTTTCAGTTCTCTTGTCTCTATAGAATTAATGGCTAACTGCTGCTGAATTAGGGCAAAATTATTTGCTAAAATTGGATTCTGGCTCTGTGCATCAATCCAAATCAATTCAATTCAACAAGTATTTCTTAAGTACCTTCTCTATGCAAGGCATTGGGGATATAGAAGTAAAAATGAACTAATCACTACCCTCAAGGAGCTGACATCTACTGAAAGTGGGATGAAAGAATATAAACACAGAGATAAGTATATGCAGCTAGGTCCTGATTAATGTGAATAATACATCCCTTGAGTTGATCACATGTATTTAGATCAGCTAGGTTGCACAGTGGATAGAGTGTCAGATGTGGAGTCAGGAAGGCCTGAATTCAAATGCAGCCTCAGACACTTATTAGCTTTGTGACTTAGCAAATTGCTTAACCCTATTTGCCTTAGTTTCCTCACCTATAAAGTGAATTGGAGAAGGAAATGGCAAATCACTCCAGTATCTCTGCCAAGAAAACCCTAAATGGTGTCACAGAGTCAGACACATTGAAATTACTAGACAATAACAACATATTATATATATATATGTATATATATATATATATATATATATATATATATACATATATATATATAATATGGTAATTGGTTTCAGCCCAATAGACATACGCAGTGTAAATTCATATAAGGTAACTGTTTCCTGGGATTCATTATTCACACTAATCGGGACTTAGCTGTGCATGAATGGTATAAAATGTTGCTTAGATATCAAAGTTGGAGTCTCATTGCCATGTAATATTTCTCTAACTCACTTGAAAGATCCATAAAGGATGCAGGAATGAAGATGTGTGATTCTTGTAGAAAAGAGGCTGATCGTGGGGTTTCTAGTGGGTTTAGCAGTGTGATATAACATCCCAAAGAGCTAGCATTTAAACTAAAAGCTAGCTTTAGTTGTACCAAGAGAGATGCAGAGTTTCCAGAAATAGGGAGCTGAGTGTCTCACCATAATTTGTCCTCCTCAGCTCTCATCTAGAGAACTGCATTCAGTTATTTGCCCCACAGGTGAAGAAGGAGACTGATAAGCTAAGGAACCTCTCGAAGAGGAGAGACAACCCAGGAGTCCACACTTTGGCTGAGTCCCCCAACATGAGACATTTACTTGTATGACTCTGGGCAAGTCATGACCTTCTTTGCCTCAGTTTCCTCATCTATAAAATGAGCAGGAGAAGGAAATGGAAAACCATTCCAGTGTCTTTACCCCAAATGGGGTCATGAAGAGTCAGGCATGACTGAGATGACTGAACAAGCAACATGCTTTAAGATTTAACTGGACTGTGCAGAAAGAGAGGAAAAGGAGCAGGTTTACCCTTCTTGGAGACCCTCAAGAAGAAATTGGATGACTTCATTAGGTATATTATAGTGTAGACTCATTTAGTGTAGACTAAATAACACTTGAGAGTCTTTTGAGGTCTTAGATTTTGTGACTAAAATAAGAAATATGTCTATCCCATAACAACCATATACAACTTATGGTGTGGCGGAGGGGAAGGAGGAAGAATTCTCATCAAGGCGTAATCATTGTCTGACTCGATTTTGGTACTTTATAATGGTAACAATTCACATTTGCTTAATGCTTTGTTTTGCAAAATGATTTTCTCACAACACTGCAGCAAGGTGGGCAGTATAGGTCTTTCATTTATTCTTTGGTCCAGATCAGTGATTTCATCAGGGCAAGTCCTTCCACTGAAGCAGGGCAGCAATTCATTTGTAATTTGTAGTATTAGTGAGTTGCCAGGGGCACTGAGAAATTAAGTGACTTACCCAGGGGTCACTTAGCTAGTATGTGCTATGTATCAGAAGCAGAATTGAACCTAGCTTGATAAAGTAATTATATTAACTCAAAAAAGTCCTCCCAGCATCTCAGGAGGTAGCTAAGTGAGGCAGTGGTTAGGGTGCCAGACCTGAAATCATGAAGACCTCAGTTCAGATCCTAGCTCACATTTGTAGCTAGGTGACCCTGGACAAATCAACTTCATCTGCTTCCATTTCATCCTTGTAAAATGGGGACAATAGCACCTACTTTCCAGGGTTACTGTGAGGAGAAAATGAAGTAACTTACACAAAGCCCTTTGCAAAACTTAAAACTCTCTCTCTCTCTCTCTCACACACACACTTTCTCTCTCTCTCTCTCTCTCTCTCTCTCTCTCTCTCTCTCTTTCTCTCTCTCTCTCTCTCCCCACATACATGCACAAATTTATATATATATATATATATATAATTAATACTAAATATTCTAATGCTACAATATTACTAATGATAATAGTTTGTATATGCATATATGACATATATAATAGATTACATATGTATGTATTGTATATGAGCTGTTATTATCATAAATGCTATTTTACTATTAGTATTATTGCACCCTTCATGTAGAGTGAAGCATAGTTGCACAAGAGAGAGGTTATTAATAGGTTGCAATATTCATTATTGAATGAAGTATTTATATGGATATAATCACAGATCTTTCAAAGTATCTGAAGTCTTCATCTTTCTCTGCTGAACCAATTTAAAAAATAGCCATCAAGCATAGAGTCACTGTATGATGTGTTTTTGCTTCATTGTTTTTCTTTTTTTATGAGAGTTCAATCTGGAGGAATGAAATTTTTTCCCCAACAATGATTGTGACACAAAGAAAAAAGCATCACACTATTTTAGAATATTGAAATAAGATTAAATATTAAAATAAATAATATGCAAGTTGTTTGATTAAAAAAATCATCTTCAAACAATAATGGAACAAAAATGGAGCAAGATAATTATTTTTCCACTCTTTTGGACAATTGTATGACTGTGGCCATGTGATCTGTAAAAGACAACCATCTACAAAAGTCCATCAATTCCCTTCTCATATTTTCATCCAAGATACCTTTTAGCATTCATGGATTATTCACATAAAAAGAAACTTCTGAGATATGAAAAAGTAGGCATATGGATCAGTAATTGTTGATATTCTTTTGATTGAATTAAAAATATACATCTGTGTTTTTCCTCCCAATTGTCTGCATCGGAGAAAACTTGAAACTGATTCATTGGCTTTTCCAAAATTGTAGTCTCCAGCATCCTTTTATTGTGTTTCTTTGGTAAAATCTTGTTATTTTTCCTAACTTCCTTACAAAGACAAAGTACATGAGGTACCAACAAAGGTAGTGTACTCAGAATGTGTTGATTTCCCTGTTGTTATAAGAATAGATTTCCATAGAGACACTTGCTGATCTGTTCCATTTCACATATCTGTCGTGCTCCTTCCCCTTTCTTCTATGAATGCACGTAGGATGATATGGGTTAATTGGATCTCATGACATGTTCTTTACAAGCTTATCTTTCCCACAACTGATTTTTTGCTCTTTTTTGAGATAATAATGCTTATAATTTTCCTTGTGCTTCACAAACGATCCTGAGCTCTTAGCCAATGTTATCTGTGGCTCTCATGCATCCACATCTGGAGATAAGATCACCTATTTTCTGACTGAGGGTCTTCTTGATTTCTTTGTCACGGTGATTTTCCTATGTCAGCCTTCTCTGAGCTATGTTGATAGAAGAAATGACTTTAATTTGATCCATTTTCCATTGTGCAGAATTCATGACTTGTTTAAACAGGTCAGATTAGAACTGCCACAATCTCAGCGACAGTTTCTTTATCCTTTCTTGTATTGGTTTTTACCTTTCCTCTAAACAGTCAGCCGGAATGAACTTAGCAAATTCTGAAGTTACTTCTCCTTTGCACAATCAATTATTTCCTGTTAATTAAAATGCACTCAGTTTGTTAGTGTGTGCATATACCAGTTATTTTCTGCCAATTAAAATGCATTCAATTTGTTAGTGTCTGCATATAGGGGAGGAGTAGGAGTGAGTTGTTGTTCGGTACTTATCACAATAAGAATAGTACCTATTCACAGTATTATTTTGAAGTTTGTAATATAGTTTGAGTGTTAAAATGTCATGTTGTGTGTGTTTGTTTGTGTGTGTGTGTGTTTGTATGAGTGTGAGTACAGCCTGGCATAGTGGATAGAGAACTGCCCATAGAACTAGTATTACCTGAGTTTAAGTGTCACCTCTGACACCTATGGACTATTTCATCCTGAACAAGTCACTTAGCCTCTCAGTGTCCCAGTCAATTCTCCAAGATTTCATATTGTAGAGAAGGGTGCCAACCTTGACAAAGGTAGTTTCCTCACCTAGGTGTTCCCTACACTAAGGAAATCATAGGTCCTGTTCCTCTACCTAAAAGTACCAAATCATTGTTATCTATTATTATCTAACATCTTTCCATTCTCTTGTAAGGGATAGTATTCATGATACAGGAACATGAGGCAAGACAGAGACCTTTATCCTTTTGAAAAGCATTTATCCCAATCCAAATTTTCCAGCATGGTTTTCACCATCCCCCCTAGTACTCACCCATTATCTCAATGAGGACTATGAGCACCAAGGCAAATGCTACCATAGTTTGGGAAAAAGCTTCAAGTTATGGTACACTGATAGAGGCATCGATTTAGGAATCAAGATGTGGTGGTTGTTTTTAAGTCATTTCTCAATCGTACCAAGAGTCAGGAGACACAGGCTCAAACCCTGACTGATTATTTACCACCTGGGTGTCCTTGGGCAAGTCATTTCACTCCTCTGATTAAATCCAATAAAATCCAATTCCATAAACATTTAATAAGCACCTACTGTGTTCCCAGCACCGTGCTAGCACTGGGGATTCAATTCATTTAAAAAAGACAGTCACTGGCCTCAAAAATCTTACAATCTAAAGGGGGAGGCAAAACAAAAAACGAGATTGGAAAGTAGAGAGATAAGATGGAAGATTAGGAAGTATTTATTCCATGAAGTTGAAACCAGGTAGAGAGGCAGATGCAAAATGAAGTGGTCCCTAGTTTCCTCCTCTGTAAGATGAGAGGTTGGATTTGATTATCTGAGAAGTCCTTTTCAGTTCTAGCTTTATAATCCCATAATCCTATGGTCCTATCTCTACTTTTTCATTCTTTGAAAGAGATGTTAATTCATGAGTTACTATAATTTCTTGAGGTCTCCTGATTCAGACTTATGATGAACCCTTTACTTCAGGATGGCCAAGTGTGCCATTTTATTTCACTCATACAGTAAGTTGTAAGACGAAAAAAATTTTTATATTTGAGCCCACCATTCATTTAGCACTGTCAAAATCCAAAATAATGACAGTGTTTACATGCTGGTCAAATGCAGCTGCCTTTTCCTGCTCTTCTCCAGTTTTAGATTTTTTTTCTTTATTTTATATTCATGTTTGTATATGATAACTTGGTAAATGAGTTAGATATGCTCTCCTGCCTTCTCTATTGACTTGGTCCTTGCCTCTATCTATTTCCAGCATCTCTTTAACTGTATTTTCTTTTTTTAAATATAAATTTATTTATTTAACTTTTTACATTCATTTTCACAAAATTTTGGTTTCCAAGATTTTCTCCCCATTTATCCCCTTCCCCCACCGCAGTACACTGAGCATTCTAATTTCCCCTATCACCAATCTGCCCTCTCTTCTATCATCCCTTTCTTCTCTTGTCCCCATCTTCTCTTTTGTCCTGTAGGGCCAGATAACTTTCTATTCCCCATTAACTGTATTTCATATTTCCTAGTAGCAAGAACAATACTCGATAGTTATTCCTAAAGCTATGAGATCCAACTTCTCCCCATTCCTCCCTCCCCACCCATTCCCTTTGGGAAGGCAGGCAATTCAATATAGGCCATATCTGTGTAGTTTTGCAAATGACTTCCATAATAGTCGTGTTGTGTAATACTAACTATATTTCCTTTCCTCCTATCCTGCCCCCCATTGTTTCAATTCTCTCTTTTGATCCTGTCCCTCCCCAAGAGTGTTGATTTCAAATTGCTCCCTCCTCCCATTGCCCTCCCTTCCATCATCACCCCCACACTGCTTATCTCCTTCTCCCCCACTTTCCTGTATTGGAAGATAGGTTTTCATACCAAAATGAGTGTGCATTTTATTCCTTCCTTTAGTCGAATGTGATAAGAGTAAATTTCATGTTTTTTTTTCTCAGCTCTCCTCTTTTTCCCTCCACTAAGAAGTCTCCTGCTTGC